>OY992520.1:22722377-23972377 GCA_963921215.1 Scoparia ambigualis | reverse complement strand
AATAAAATAAAGAATTATTGTTGATTAGGGAATCGATTAAGTACTAACTTTAAATGTCGTTTCTTTATTATTTCAGGTAGAATAATATTGTTATAATAATAATATGTAATGTGTAGAAGTGTAGATACGTATGTTTAAATAAAACTTTATTATTTCAGAGCAACACTTTGAGTTTATTCTGTCGATTCCTGACAATCCATAAATTGTCTTATATGTATTTAAGACTGCGTAATAGGATCGAAAGTGCTTGTAGCGCAAATAGTCCGTTAAGCTGCTATAACAAGATCAGTGACTTTGATCAAAGCGTCTAATAGTGTGCTATAAGATGTTTAGTCTTATAAGTCAACGAATATAGAAGAATTTAGCTGCTTGGGCAGACCCGGCGTGCTAACCACTCAACCACGTAGGTCCTCGAAGGTCGTCGAGTCTTCGAGACAGACAAGGAGATTATATCTCACACCTTTCACTTTCATACCCTTTCTAATAAAATACTACGCTGATGCGGCTATGCGTAAAAGCTTAAGATAAGTAAGTAAGTGCTTTGATTTATAATATAAAGGTTTAAACAAGTATGTTATTAACTCGTAGATAGAGCTGTGGGCTTCACAATAACCATAATGTAATAGTTTGTATTTTAGTACTTAAGTTTGATTGTGTAAGCTGTTTGTTATCCCTAATAAATAAAATAAAAGTAGGTATGTTTTGACAATATTGTTACTTTAAGTGGGTATGAATGTATTTGTAAAAAGTATTTCGTTACCATTAGTATCGCAAACTTTTTTCCACACCACAGCTAGGGTTGGCTGAAAGAGATCTTTACTAGAGATAAGCTCACCTTTGAATATGTCTTGTGTTACGTGTTTTTTAATGTGTATTTTCTAAGTACAATTAAGGATTAAATTTATGTTACAAAATTGGGTCACCTATCCAAGCACTATCTTAATTAACTAGAACTACTAACCACTGTGTGGCAGCACGTTCCATTAATTTCGAAGTTCTATTAATTTTCATAACCTCAAAATGCATCTGCACCCGTAAGATTTCCACCATATTGCAATGTAAGTGCAATATATATCTGTTTTAATTGCATACCGGGAATCAGGAGTGAACGCCCGCTTGCAGGCTAACCGATTGTAAATTGGAATTCCGGGTAAACTCATTTCAATATTATTCTGTATAGTAACTTTATATGGTAATAAAGTCATTGATTGGGTTAATTTTGGAATTCAATACTACAGTTTACATAACACGGGATATGCACAATATGTAAAAAAAAGGTTTGCAGGAAGTATTAGCTTGCATGTGAGAAACTCGATGACGCTCTAGGGTGTTCGGTTTGCAATTCTGCCAGTCAAGCACCTTTCAACATGCCGTGTCAGTGGGTGGGTGACCAAATAAAAAAATCTTGAGCCCTTCCGTGCTTCGGAAGACACGTACAGCAGTTGGCACTGGTTGCTGTCGTCCAACATTGTCACCAACACGCATTCGATCTCGTAAAAATGCCTCAACCCATTAAGGACGTTCATGCTGCTGAAGAAGATCTATAGAGGATGCACACCCAACTACGCAGGAATCACGCCTATTTTTATTTATTTATTTATGTAGGGTGTGATAAACTTGCATTTGGTTACTATCTCACCTGATGGTAATTGATGATGTAGCCTTTGGTGAAACACGCTTGGCTAGAAGGAACCACAAGCGTACCCTTACACAACATCCTACATCCTATAGATCGACAACGCATCGGACCGGCACCGAATGATGATAAAACACTTCTGCCTTCTTTACGCGCGATCAGGACTCTTTACGCCGCCCATTTAAAGTTTGTTATCGCATAAACATCCAACAAAGTCGGCTTTACGGGCTGTAAATATAAGTTTGTTGGTTTATCACTTGGCCCGGACGTAAAGCAGTTTATGGAGGCGGGCCGTCCGCTAAATGGCTGTCAAACGCTAATAAACGGAATGGGAAATAAATAAAAACGACGGCGGAGGTGGAATGCCTCTGCCGTTTGATTCCCAGTAAAAGCTTGGGTGTACACGATTTGTGTCAATTCGTTTTGTGCCATAAAACGTTGTGTTGCCGTTTACGATTTTTTTTACTATGTTTACGAGGCGTTTTGAAGGCGTGCCGTGTTGCGTACGGGTTTCGATCTTGCGAGTTAAGCAGCTTTCGTTATGTCGTGTTAACGGATAGGTGACCAAACTGAAGTACAAGCTACTCAAGTTTGGTATTTTTGGTGAAGGGAAGATTTCCTTCTTTTCCTTTAAAGAAGGGAAACTTCAACAGATCATTAGTGTTGACACAAAACAACAGCCGAATCTCAAAATCTTATTCAAAGTTTTGAAGTTTTGATCTTATTCAAAACTAGATGTGACTAGGCAAAACATAATAATGGCATTTAATGTAAGTTTTTAAATTTTGGTTCCGGTGCTTTTCCGGAAGCTCAAGTGGTACTCTCGCTCGCTTTGCTCGTTTGGCTACATGTGGTCACCAGCCAAATCAAACCTTTTACTAGCCTTTCCAAGTCGATGGATTTAAGCAAACAGCGTCAATGTTTATTCGCCTTTCAGAATTCCATCTAAGCAAATACCTTGTGGGTTTAATGTTATGAAAAAACTTGTATTTGCACTATAAATGTATAGAGCAAACTTCACTATAAATTCATAGAGCAAACACTGAATGAAGCATTTTATACTCATTTAACAATTATAATATTAATATTTTATATTTTAGCGTTTTATTAACGCTTAAATATACTTAAGTAAAATTTTAAACACTGAAAAAAGACGACAACCTCAGGCGGGAATCGAACCACGCACCTTCCGCATTCCGGGCGGCAGCCTTAACCACTTGGCTACCGAGGTCTGGCTTTCAACCGTCGAAATTTGTCAGTGCTTGATGCTTGTTTTTAGTCAACATTGCTTCATCAAATCTTAGAAGTTTTCACCTCTGAGTTCCGAAAGAAATACTTTTACAAATATTTGAACATTCGGTTAAGGTGAAGCTGCGTTTATGTATTAATGTTTAATATTTTAGCGTTTTGTTAACGCTTAAATATACTTAAGTTGTTGTTGGTTCAATTCCCGCCTGAGGTTGTCGTCTTTTTTCAGTGTTTAAAATTTTACTTAATTATAATATTTTCATAGTTTTTTCTTCTTCTTGGTTAAGCATATGGCCTGTATCATCTCATCTAAAGTAAAGTGGTGATAAGACCGGCGGTGGAAGCGCACTTGTATGGTTAAAGTAAATTATTGTGGGTTCAATGGAATCTGACTAACCCTTCGGGGATAATAGTCCTGATTATATGTATGTATGTTTGATGTATTATGTAGTATTATGTAGCAGTAGCACACGTTGCAGGAAATATTTTGTGAGTGAGCCAATTGTGTTTGTACTGCTGCAGAATTCTGATTTAGCGGGCAGCAGTTTTGATTCATGTGCAGAACACATACTAGAATATCCACGTGGCAGGTACAAACAATAACGGTGCATGTGCGCAGCAGATAGCTTTTAAAAGCATATTCTAAATGGAAGCCAAATATAAAAATTAAAATATGCGTTTGCTAAATGCGCACGTACTCGTAGATGGCTTTTTTATAATCTTCTAGTTATCACTTTAAACCGACGACGTGGATTGTTTTGTTTAATAAAACATATTTATTATTAATGCAATATTAAAAAACAATAATCGACATGCAAAGTCGTGGTCGACATCAGAAAGATTTGATTCGATTTGAAAGATATGATGTCCACATTGCCTCTGACTAAACCTTTGGGGATAATAGTAGTGAATTTATGTACACACGGCGTCAGATCAACTGACCCAAAACTGTCAAATTTATACAATCAATTTTGAACTTTATTGTTTGGTGCTAAGGATCGATATTCATTGGAGAAATTTGACAGTTTAGGGTAGGTGGATCTGACGCAGTGTGTACGTATGTAATATTATATCAAGCTCTCAAGAGAGATCTCAATGGCTCGATATAAAAACACGGCATGAGCGAATATGAGTGACAGACTTTAAAGGTGAAGGTGTTAGAATGGAGGCCACGGTACGGGCGCAGAAACGTCGGAAGACAGCCCAGAAGATGGACCGAGATGACCCAAATAGCGGGGAAAGACCGGATGCAAAAAGCCCAGGTTTGCACCGTTTGGAAAAGCATGGAAGAGGCTTTTACTCAGCATTGGGTAGAAAAGGGCTGAAGAAAAAGAGACGAAGAAGTGACAAACTTGCTACTATTTCAATTAAGTCGCACACCACAACCGCAACTCGATAAGCCACCGGCACAATGAAACAATTCTTGTTATACAAACTAAATAAAGACTTTAGTTTATTCCAAGGTCCTTAGCCTCCTTGGCGGCTGTTATCAGCTGTCCGCAGAGCCCGTCGCCGCTGAGCAATGTTTAACTTGAGACTGGAAGTCGCAACTCCGGTCACGGACTACAATCAGGAACTTTGCGTTCTCGGAGCCGAGTTATGAAGCGCTTATTTTATTATATTAAAAGTATATGTTGTGAAGAATATTATAGCTTCTTGGAGAGACAGATCTTATCCAAACGAAATGATTAATTTAGTCTAAGCTACAATGATTGAGCTCTTGAGGAGCTTGATGGTGCAACGGCCAAGGTTTGGCAACTTTCGCAATGCCGCTTCCCTAGATACTCTAGCTACGAGAAGCGTTGCGTGTTCAAATAAATGTTTATGAATAGTAGACTAACGTAATACATAGTATAAAACCAGAAATGGTTATGTATTCGAGGATTGACGATGGTAACAATTTAATTTATTATTATTTTGAACAACGCGACATGAAGTGAAATAAAATATTGATACCGAAAACGTGAAAAGTTTTATCACGAGAGAATTATACTATATTGTTTTCCAATTATTTTGCATGCCACGTGATTTGAATTCACGTCCATCTATCTATCTAGATAAAAATCAATTACCACGAATGTTATGTTCGCGTATCGCTTCATAAGGGGTGCACTTAATTGCCAGCTTTTATTTAACTTGCAATGTATGTATGTATGTCTTGTTGGGGTGGAATTTGGCAACTCAATTTTGATCCACTTCCTGGTTACCGATTGAGCTGAAATTGTGTATTGACGTTATAAGTTGATAGTAAAAGTTTTAAAGAAAAGTTTTTTTTTTTTTGTAGCGCATTTATATAAAAGCTTGTTTTTTAAAAAGGTTTTTTACTTAAATTTTTTTGTTTATCTTATTTGTAATTGTCAGGACAAGGTTTGTATTACATATATTTTTTTAATTTTTTTTTAAATTCTGGGGGTACGTGCTTGGTCACGCGGACCGCAAACATAATAAAAAGTGATGGATTAGAGAAAAATATGAATACAATTGAGGCACTAATTAGTAAACGACAAACGCAACGCTACATTACTTCTACTACAGGTTTTAGAATGTGTTTTTATTTTTTTATAAAAAACCCTTCCTTCAAGTAGCAAGTGTGGTTAAAGATGAGAGGAGCCTACAGGCAACACGCTACTCATATAAATGCGTACTGTTTGCTCGAGTCATTGATCAAAGTTCTTGCGTATTTTTGCTTCCGTCAGGCATAAATTACGTCTGTGTGCCTAAATTTTTTACAAGTCGACATCCTTCTGCCGGAACACATCAAAGCAATCTCAATGTCACAAGCCTTAACTTTTCGAAGTTTTCTCTTTCTATTATTCTCTTAAATACGAGTTCTTTCTTATATATATCTCGCAAATTCATACTACATAGGTACTTCTACTCTTTTGTGCATCACCTTTTATACTCTTCGCCATTTCCGGTTCCGCGAGGTTCCGCCTACTCCGAACACTACTCTAAGCTATGAAAATATTTATATTATTATAAAAAGGAATGGAGTGATAATAAGCCTTCACTCCAACCTTTCCATAAGTTGTTGAAGTTTTAAACCTCCCATTGTGTCTTCCATTACTGTTTCAAACGAGAGCTCGTGCGTGCGACTCGTGCGTTTTATGAAGACAAAGTACTCACCCACCCTATACTATGCACGTAGCCCTGCGATAAATTGCTCAAGTTAGTTCCAACTTGTTCCCTCTTGAATAAATTGCTGCTTTATTCAGCCCGTGTCCTTTCCCCCAGTTTCCGAGCAATGAAAGTGAAACTTGAAGTTTGCACCGATTACAAGAGACTTGTGGAATAAACGCTTCACCTTAGGTCGTGCAGACGACGTATTATATGATAACTTTTGATATAGGACTGAAACAGTTTGGAGAGTTCAGAAGGCAGCCGGTGGCACAGACTGTATGTATGTCTGCCCCTCTCATATCTGATTCTGGTCAGGCAGTGTCGTCTTGCATTACAGTGTTCGGGTTTTAAGGATATTCAATATAGCAACTGAATATACAGGGTCTAACAAAATCAATAAGCGAACGTTTAGTATCTATACATCATTCTGAATACAATGACAAAAAATGAGCTCCAGTTTTTCAAAGTTATGTTTTCTAACAAACTAAATCAATTAAAATAATGCACAACATGACACTGCTGTATCTTCACTAACACGCACGCAAGCGTCAATAAAAAGATTAGCTTTGTGTGCTCCGAGTTTAGTGTGCATGCTCGGCTATCTTTGTGTGCGTGTAATACAGCTGTACGGGTTTGGAAAGCGTGTGTTTTTTTATCATTAATCGCAAAGCGCAGCGCAGCGTAGCGATTGTCTTAGGCCCCGCGATCCCTTGAATTATGATAATGTTTCGTTGATTATCTCGGTAACGAGCTTGTAGTTTTGGACCAAATTTGGTGGGCATGATCAGTGTGATGTATAGATGCTCCCTTTATACGTTCGCTTATTGATATTGTTAGACCCTATAAAGACACTTATTAAGACCTCGGGGTCAGAAGCGCGTGTGTTACATTCAGTGTTGTAAGCGTCAATGGGCTGTAGTGCTTGTAGTAACTGCTTATCATCAAGCAGTTTAAATGCTTACAAAGAGACAGAAAAAACCTTTTTTTTATCCAGTAAAGGTAAACTTCACTTCACTTCTCGTCTTCTCGTCACTCGCGATGGCAGAAGGCCTAAGGTAAAAGCGCACTTCAATCGGATTCCCCAAGCACTGTGAAACCACTTGATATACGACGTTAGACTACGCGGTGGGGTTGAGAAAGTTACGCAGACAGCATTGGAAGAAATATCCAGATGAGTGGAAGTGCTACTGTAAAGGGCCTCACATCCGATCAGTTCGCCGGCAGGTATCGGCCTGTCAGTTAGTAGTACAACGCACGGCGGTGGCGGCGGCTAGTACTAACTGACAAGCTGATACCTGCCGGCGAACTTATCATGTGTGGGGCCGTTAAGAGGGAGACCTCGGTAGGCCCTACTAAAAACGTTTGGATAGGAACTTTGGTATAGTTCCGAACGACCAACGTGATCAGCTCCGTCTGCAACTGCAAGGGTTTTGTTGAGTATGCCCTCCTGGTCTCTCTTCCTCTCGCCCCACCGACGATTAAGCGTTGTGAAAGAGAGACGGAAGACGTGGTCGGAGAATCCCAAACGCTCGGCTCCTTTATGAGTAATGTATTCGTGAGCGATAACACTAAAATAAAAAAGTAAAATGTCTGTATTAAACCTATCAGTATTGGGAAATCAGTTCTAGTGACGTGATATCCACTTGTCTGTCACGAAGACTTCTAGAGGTTGCTAAAAATTGAATTTCTATACATTCATACATATAATCACGACTATTATCCCCGAAGAGTTAGTCAGAGACCAGGCGATGAGGACAGCAAACGCAGTCCTCTACTATAGTTTACTTTTCACCAAATAGCTACTACACATGTGCTCAGGTAGTGAGCCCATCGCCGCTCTATGCTGTTAGATGCATGTGCAGTCTTTAGTCCGTTAGTCGCCTTTTACGTCACCCAAGGAAAGAGAGGGGTGGTAGTATTCTTTCACCGATACGCGACACGGAATTTATATTGTGTTTAGTATTACGACAGGTGAGCATATAAGGCAGGCAGGTTGCCTTCTTCTAAAGCCAGGCGCCACAATAAGTAACATTATTAATAGCATGTTTGTCTTCCGAAAGTACAGGAAAGATGAGGAGATCGATGGCGCAGAGGTTAGCGCGTTCGGTTTGCGCTATTGCCCGTTAACCGTTTTAACCGTGTGGTCTAGTGGCTTAGCCACCGGTCTCATAACCAGAGGTCCCGGGTTCGATTCCCAGCGGGGGGTACATCTTTGTGTACTTGGTTTGGCTGGTGGTAGGGCTGTTAAGTCCGCCTGGCTAGCTACCACCATCTTATCTAAGTCTGTCGCCATAACAACGATGTTTATAGCAGTTCCGACAGTTAGAGATAAGATAGCCGGTTTCTCAGTGGTTGAGGATTCCGGGTGAAGCGTGCTTCCACCTTCGGCCTTATCTCCACTTTTTATCAGGTGAGATGAAGACCAAGCGGTTACCCGTTGTAGAATAAAAAAAAATAACTTTGGCAATGGTGGGTTAGGTGACCAAATTAAATACATTTCGAGCTCCTCCGTGCTTCGAATAGCACGTTAAGCTGTTGGAACCGGTTGTTGTCGTAAGATGGCAGTCGTTAAAACCCACCAACCTACATTGGGCCAGCGTGGTGGGTTATGACCCAATATCCCCACGTGCTATTGTCCACGTGGGAGACCTGTGCCCAGCTGTGGGATGTTTATAGGCTGATGATGACAGAAAAGAAAGCCAGTTCTTTAGTGGTTGAGGATTCCGTTCGAAGCGCGCTTCCACCTTCGGCCTTATCGTGACTACCACTTACTCAGGTAAGACGAAGGAAAAGCTCTACAGACCCTACTGATATGAGATAAGATAGCAACCTAGATAATCCGAGATTCAGCAGTAATCCCGTATTAAAAAGTAACAAGGAACAATATAGCTTTAGAGATGGTAAAAGATCTCCGGGATCAGTGGTTACAATGGGAGTTCCGCAGGGTTCAATACTTGGTCCATTCTTGTTTTTGGTTTATATTAATGACTTACCTTGTTTTGTAAAAGACAGACATGAGATAGTATTATTTGCTGATGATACTTCACTTTTATTCAAAGTGAAACGACGACACACAAATTATGACGATGTGAATAATGCGATCTCAAAGATTGTTCACTGGTTTAGTGTAAATAACTTGCTATTAAACGAGGGAAAAACCAAATGTGTAAGATTTGTATTGCCTAATGTTAAGCAAGTAACAACAAGTGTACAAATTAAAGATAGGAGTGTGAATCCTGTGGACACCACTGTGTTTCTAGGCGTCACGTTAGATGCCAAGCTTCAGTGGGGCCCACATATAGCTAAATTATTGAATAGACTTAGCTCTGCGGCTTATGCAGCAATGAAGATCCGTCAGTTAACTGACGTTGATACATCTAGATTAGTTTATTTCAGTTACTTTCATAGTATAATGTCGTAGGGCATTTTACTGTGAGGAAATGCTGCCGACATTCAAACTATCTTTGTGCTGCAGAAGAGGGCTATTCGAGCAATCTATAACCTAAAGGCTGGTGACTCTCTCAGAGAGAGATTAAAGGATATAAATATAATGACTGTTGCATCACAATACATATATGAAAATTTGATTTATATTCATAAAAATAAAGTAATATTTTCAAAAAACAGTGATATTCACAATGTAAACACTAGAAGTAAGAACAAATTAGCAGTACCTTATACTAGGCTCCATAAAATAAATAATTCTTTTAGGGGTCTGTGTGTAAGATTTTACAACAAAGTACCAAATGATATTCAGAAATTAGATCTTAATAAATTTAAAATCAAAATCAAAGAAAAGCTTTATAAAAAAGCTTATTATAAAGTGTCAGATTACACGGAAGACAAAACAGCTTGGATCTAAAATGCTCCAATTACTCCAACAGCGATTTCTAATTGTCTATTATTAATTGATACTTACATTGTATTGTAGTTTTGTATTGCTTAATTTATTATTTTTTAAATACATATTTTGTATTTTATGACCTGGTAACGACATATTCTTTTTTTTTGTAAATGTCGTTGCTTCTGTGCGCTGTGGTTTCTTGCGCCCGTTCTTTGCCACAGTTAAAATATGACGTCCTGAATGAGTGGTAGGTTAAAAAGATTTGGACGATTCAAAGTACTTATTAATTGAGTTTATTGAATAAATATATTTTGAATTTGAATTTGAATTTGAGACATTGCAAGTTTTACTTACACCGATGTTTAAGTTTCACCTCACCGTTCCCTGGGGTGTGCGCTATCATGCTGGGCCCATGACCAAAGTTGGGCGTGATTGATCCGTCCTTTGCAAACATCTTGGTGGTGAAACGATATCTTGTAACAGCAGATTTCGGTCACCGACAATTTATCAGGCAAACTTTGTTTTCTTGTGAAGCTGAATGGAATTATATTTTTTTTGCGTATGCACAGGTTTCATGGCGGTGTAGATACATTTAAAGCTTAGTGATGTGACAATTAGCAGCACGCAAAAAAACATTAAAATGATGTAATTTTTTTTAATAGGTACTTCTAATTTTTTTTTACTATGAATGGGTTTGCTCTTGATCCCAATTAAGCCCAGGGGCTAAGACAGGATCCACGACGGAAGCTAACCCAGAAGGTGCCTATTCAGTCTTGCTTTGAAGACGGACGGGTTATAAGTACTGGGAAACACAGACGCAGGGAGGGAGTTCCACTCCTTTGCTGTGCGCAGTATAAAAGATGTTGAGCAGCGCTTTATGCGACATTTAGGAATATCCACCAAGAAAGGGTTCTGGATGCCCGATGGAAGAAGAGAGATGGCAGTATGAGCTCATGCAGCTCCAGAGCATACTCTCCGAAGTACAGTCTGTAAAAGACCGACAGACAGGCAACTTTGCGGCAGTCAGCTAGGGTGTGAAACTTGCTCATCACCAGTTCACATATATATAATCACGACTTTTATCCCCGAAGGGTATGTCAGAGACTAGGCAATGAGGACCGGCAAAGCAGTCCTCTGCCATAGTCCACTTTTCACTAAATAGCGACTGCACATGTGCTCATCGTCACAGGAGATGAGCCCATCGCCACTTTATGCTGTTGGATGTATGGCTGTATTGTGAAGTCTTTAGTCCGTTAGTCGCCTTTACGACACCCAAGGGTAGAGGGGGGTGGTAGTATTCCTTTACCGCTACGCGACACGGTTTAACAATGTTTTAATGTTTACACTAAAACGGGGTTACTTTGGAATTGAGTGTTACATGATTACAGTACCTGTTCTTGAATTTGTCATGTAGAGATGTAAACCTACGGCATGATTCTGAAGGTAATAGAGATGCCTAGAATGCTAGGAACAATTACTATTTTAACAGCTACTTCAGGAATAATGCTGTGATTTACACGCGAATTTATGATTAACCCTATTCGACCGGTAGGTACTATAATCTGTTCTGAACAAAGCAATAGCAACATATTACGAGTAAGTAGGTATTTAAAAGCTATTTACTAAGTACCTACACATCAGTAGGTACTTGTTAATATCAAGTAATCTTAAGCCTGTTTCGAATTCATCTTCAAAAGCATTTCTCACTGAACTGTGGGTATGCAGAACCACACGGAATTGATTTGTAATTGGAGTGTAGGAACACAATAAGCCTTAGCTGTAAACCGTTATACTCAGTATAACCGTATAACTCAGTGCAGATTTTATGTTTTAAAATAACATAACCCGTTCATCATATTAATTTAAAAACATATATTTTCTTTAGCTTGTCAGTTTTGTTTTTGCATAATTTAACTGTCGTAAACTCCCTTAAAACTGGTACGAATTTTATATTCCTTGTTCATGGGAACTTACCTTAACTTTTTGCACATAACTTTTTCTCACCACCTTTACTTAAAAACGACCTAATACTAATGGTTGACTGCCAGACAATGCCTCTGGCATCAAAGTCCGCCATGTAGTGTAATGTTGCAGAAGCATAAATAAATAAATACCTATTCAAGGGTTGCCTTATGTACGGGGTGTAGAAATACTCGCTACGAAACCGAGAGCCACGCATTCATTTCATTATTACGAAGATTTTACTTTACTGGGTCGTTACAGGAAATCGTCTGATTCCGGAGATATCAACTGACAAAGTGAACATTGCGTATACAATCTGTCCGGGGAAGTAGTAATCATATTTTAAGAGCCTGATCTATGGTCAATTTTATCGTTAAAAATAACTCATTTCATTGGTCTGACGTCTGATGTTTTTTTTACTTAAATCAATCTTTCTTACTCTCTCACAATGTATGGGGCCCGTGTATGTTTGCTACTTCTACTAATGGCATAGGTAATCTTGTTAGCTATCGAATGATACCAAATATTTGCTTGTTAGTGTCAAGGTGATCGCTTTTTTTTAAGGAAGAGGTAAAAACCTCAAATCTTGTTATTTGCCGAGAGGCGGTCAGATAAAATTGTCCATAGGTAGATCACGATCGATCTCTTAAAGTTTGATTACTACTTCTAAGGACAGATTGTATATCCGCTTTGTTATCGTTTTTATTATTTTTAACTATTACGGTAAGCACTTGGCCATCACCTCACCTGATGGTAAGTGACGAGAAGGCCGAAGGTGATAGCGCGCTTCACCCAGATTCCTGAACCACTGAGGAACTGGCTCTCTAATCTCTAAACTGTTTGATCACAACAATGTTATTAGCATTATAATATTGTTATGGCGCCAGACTTCAGATAGGATGGTGGTAGCTACCCAGGCAGAGTTAACAAGCATTAGCACCTGATGTTATGGCGAAAGGCGTTCGCCGTAACAGCGACGAAAGAAGTGGCGGGATAGCTAAAGGTTGAGGTTACTTACGTGGAACTAAGGAGTCACAGGAACCGGGAGACGAGCTGACCACGGGCGGCGATGTGGGTTGGTTTCCTGGCGCACACTAAACCACAGGCATTTAGGCGTTCACTTTAAGGGGGCCGGTTCCAAACGTCACGGCATTGGCGGGTACACAAACCAAACCAAGTACCTATACAAAGATGTATCCCCGGTTACGGGTTTTTTTATACCCTGTACGTAGTTAACCGTGTCTGAATGAATACTTCCACCCGTTCAATTCCGTTAGGTTTCGCAAAAGGGACTAAAGGACTAAAGACTGCACTAAATATATCCAGCAGCAACCTGTCACGCTGAGCACATGCTCAGTCGCTATTTGGTGAAAAGTGGAAAACTTAATAGGAAAAAATTTAAAGTGAAAAACCTTTTTTAAAAAACAAACCAACATAAAACGTCATTACACAATTTATATGATATAAAAGATTGTCGCGAGAATTAATACTCGTACTTACTTAGATTGAAAATTTTAATAGTTAAAACCAATCAAATCAAGTTATTTAATTTACTGGTAATGGTACTGGACCAAATATCTTGATCCGAGTGTCAAAGTCCAAATCGCGCGCGCGCGTCCTTCGTATCCATTCCTCGCTCGCGATTGGTTATACGAATGAATATTCGAACTGCCGGCCTACCATGCGCAACACGAGAACTCTTCTCGACCCGTTTTCTCGTGTTTTATTCATTTATCTCTAATGTCTATCGATACTAAAAACACATGGATGCGCTTAGAACTCTACATAATATGTTAAAAATAGACTTAATAGTAGCTTTTGCATAAACTGTGGTGTTTTTGTCTACAAGCCTTAACATGACAACTTAAAATGATTTGTCGTCTCTCGTCAGCGACATATTTCGTGTTGCGTATGCTAGGCTTACTGGTCCAAAATTGACGATCAAAGACAAATTGAATGAGAGAAAGCAACAGTGATTATTCAGAAATAAACAGTGATTAAGAAGTTTAACTTTTATTAGTTTTCCATTTATGAAATGAAATGAAATGAAAATAATTTATTCGTGTCACGCACACATGTAAATATACAATTTTAAACAAATCTATGTTCTTGTGACACAGAAAAGGTATCCACTCAGCATTAGTCAAGACACCAAAGGTGCCCCGACGCTGATCTTCCGCGGAAACCTAGAGAACAACAGAAAACAGCATAATATAGCATATATTATGCTGTTTTCTGTGACTGACTTCGCCTATGATAAATAATTCTAAAAGGTAAAATTAAAAACAATAAAAACATATATATCAAAACACTCTAGTAAAAACAATATCAACTAAACTAAAACTCTGCAACAATACTTCAATAAACATTACATTACCCTACCCCATTTATAAAATAAATAAATAAATGTAAATTTATTTTTCTGCCTAAAATGTAAGCTGTTTAAATATTTGTATGAAAATAAAAATAAAAACCGTAGGACAACAAACCTGACACAGTAACAGTCAGTTTTTAAGCTTTTGCATTTCTAAAAGATACTTTTTATAATTTAACTTAAAAGATTTTACTGATAGAGAATTACGTAGCGGTGGAGGTATATTATTCCAGCACTTCGTGGCAGCGTATCGAAAGCTACCACGGAATGCAGCGGTGCTGTGCCTTGGGCAGATAAGACGGGTAGCTGTCCTCACTTCACGCTGAGAAAATTTAAGTTTATTGAAAAGGTACGATGGCATTCGTGTTTGCACAACACCAAAAAGAAGACAGGCAAAATGAAGGGAATGCCTGGTCTCCATAGTCATAAGATTACCCAGATTGAGGTACGGAGTAACATGAGCTCTATGTGGGATGGTAAAACAAAACCGAGCACAGGCGTTTTGTACACGTTGAATTAATTTCTTGGAATAGGTAAAGATACACCCACCTATAACCGTGTCAGCATAATTAAGCTTAGAAAGTATCAGGGACTCACAAAAGTTTATTCTAATGTTTATATTTAAATAGTTTCGGACCTGATACAAGACCCTGAGCCTATAAAAGTTTTACCTACTCATTTAATTTAAAAACTTTCGAAAAAATGTAATTTAGCATATTACCCATTGTACTGCACCCTATGTTAGAAATTCATACTACACAATTTGAAATTGTGTTCCATAATCGCTAAAATTAGTTTACATAAGCGTTTAAGACTGTCACTATTCTTTAAATGTCAAAACGGTTAAGTACAGTTAGTAACTTACTGAATGTCAGTTTGGTATGTTATCTAATAAAAATAAGAGTACAAGGAAAAATATAACAAAACAACAAAAACAACCAACCATAATTACGTACAAAAAATCGGCCCAATCGCGTGATGAAAGGGGGACAAAATATGACGTATACGACACTTGGTCACCGACAAGGATCCTAGTGCGTGTCACTCGTATGGTATTCTGTGGTTTCTTTGTACGCGGATTCATTAAAAACTTCTACATATCACGTAAACTTACGAATATACGTACTTTTTAATAATATTTTGTTAAACATTTATTTACAGTCATGTCGATGATTCAATAATTCAATTTAATCGGTAAAATCACTGGCGTCACAACACTTTGCTCTTCAGTTGGCAACATTAAAAAAAATAAAGTGCGCCGGCAGCTGTCACTTAAGTCCATCTAATTAAATATCAGAGTATAGTTTATATAGTTTAATTTATATTTTACATATACAAATTGTAAAAGATACACTGACAGAGTTACTAAAAGAATATATAACTATATTCTAAATGATTATACTACATATTAATGTAAACTTAGCATACACCACGCACATTAAAGCTAATAAATAGGTAAACTATGTCTAGTAATAATAATTGGTGTAATTAAATCGGGTACACTACATAAATACGAAAAACTTAATTCCGAAACTCATAATCACGAATTTCAAAACTCCGAATTTTATAATTCCGAATGGTTTCATCTTAGATTAATGATTGGTCTCGCTGCGCTCGACTAGATACCTCCGTCGTACTTGTCAAATACTACGCCGAAATCGGCGTACCCGAGCCAGTCACACTGACAGCTGTGGGTGACGTGTTGTACGTCCCGAATGTTTTATTTAATTTTGGGCTTAATTTAAACTGGTAATTTACAAGTAAATCTCGCGACAACCAACAACAACAACTAATCCAATATGGTATCGAACCGTATTGGATTTGTAACCGTCTAACCAATAGATAATAACGGTTAAGACATTTACCTTGATAACCAATGTATGTATGTATTTTACTATGTATTCATAATATGTCTATTATATATTATATGAATTTCACCTAAAGGTGCGTTGGTACGGTACGTTGGTAACACAAACGTCTTGTCCGGTATTAAGCCGTACCAAATTGAATTATTATTGTGATGATTGCGTCCGGATTATCTTGTTTGCCACAAATGTTACCATCGCATCCGGACCCTTATTAAGGAGCCTTAAAAGGAATTGAAGGCTTAGTAGCCTGAGGGCTTCCTTTGTCGAGTGTTTTGTAGATTTCATTTCATCTCAATAACAAGTTGTTCTGTGGATTAAATTGCAATTACATCTGATAACTGAGTAGGTACATATTTTAAGTTAGGCCACATAATTTTTTTAAAGAAACATAGATTAAACATATTCATTTAATTTTAACAGCTTTAGTGGTGTGGTCTTAGACCCAATGGTATCGGGTTCGATTCCAAGAGAGTTGGTTGGCGATAGGGCTTGTTATCTTATCTAAGTCTGTTGCTAAAATTAACAACAATCTTTAGTAGTCTAGTCGTATTCCGATAATAAGATAGAGTTCCTCAGCGGTTTGGAGATTCTGGGTGTGAAGCTTATTTATTTTTTTATTTCTAAACACAACGGTGCAAACACCAATTACAGTAAATAATAAAGTAAAGTAAATAGTAAAGTACAATATATATATACAAACAGTAAACACAGAATAACAACACAAAATAAAGAAAAACTAAAACACAGAATCATTACATAAAGTTGCCGTCTTCCTGTGTCTGTGGCACCCCACTTTTCTCCTAAACCACGCAATGGATTTTTATGCGGTTTTTGCTAAAAGATAGAGCGTTAACTGAGGATGATTTTTGTTTTTATTTTGTAGATTGGCTGAACTATGACGGTCTTTCTAAGTTAGAGTGGACGAAGGCGTGGGCGGGCCGCTAGTAACAGATAAAAGTAAAAAACATTATAACAAAGACGACGCGCATTCATCCTTCTCGCAAAACCTTACACAATTTTTAAAGAAATCTTTCCATCCATCCGCATACACATTACATTCAGGTTGATCGGCCAGGAATGCATTGAATTGGGTTAGTATGCGACAGAGAGGCTTCTACTTTCGGCTTTACCATCAGGTGAGATGCTAAGCCAAGCTTACATACATTTTTTTATATTCTTCGACGGGTAAGCGCTTGGCCTTCATCTCACCTGATGGTAAGTGACGATAAGGCCGAAGGTGGAGGCGCGCTCAACCCGGAATCATCAACCACTAAGGAACTGGCAATCTCATCTCAAACTGTCGGAACACAACAATGCTACAAACATCGTTGTTATGGCGACAGACTTAGATAAGATGGTGGTAGCTAGCCAGGCGGGCTTAACAGCCCTACCACCAACCAAACCGAGCACACAAAGATGTGCCCTCCGCTGGGAATCGAACCCGGGACCTCTGGGTCTGAAACCTGTGGCTTAGTTACTAGACCACAGAGGCGATTAAACATTCATACAATCACGGCTATTACCCCCTAAGGGAATGGTAGAGATGAGAGAGAAAATCAGCCATAGTCTAGGTTTCACTAATTAACACTGCACATGTGCTCAGCCTGATAGGTGTTGAGCCCATCGCCGCACTATGCTTTTGATATGAATGTTGTATGTGCAGTCTTTAGTTCGATAATCGCCTTTTACGACACCCAAGGGAAAAGGTGGATTGGTAGTGTTTCAGACAAACCCTGGACCTTCTGGTCTCCGATCAGGGTTTGCCTGAAGCAGCTGCGCTTCGCAGCGTTTAAGACTTATAAACTAAATTCTATGGACTTACCGACTGGTTCGATGTTTAGCCCGCCTTGCAACTTTAGGATGAGGGGTTGGGGTTAGGGAGGAAACAGGATGGTCGCAGCTCAGCTGCCGTGATGTGGCGCCGGCCTCGGTGGCGTACCCCGCCGAGGCTCGTCCAAATCACTCACACACACGTCCGTTACACCGACCAGTGTCCACTTATCTATATTTTTATGAGCTGCCATCACACAGTCAAACCAAGCTTCCTCATTGATAAGTCAAAATAAGTGTCTTAAATTTATTCTACGAACCATAAACTGACGACCTCCGTAGTAGTAGCACGCCGGGTCTGGCGTTGCGCCATCTCTGGGGTCCCGGGTTCAATTCCCGGTCGGTTCGATTAAGAGAAAACTGTTTTTCTAAATTGATTTTGGATCTGGGAGTTTTTCTATGTCTCTGTATATGTATGACTTCTTACCTTATTAACGAGTTTCAAAAGATCTTGGTTTAGATAATTGGTGTGAGCGTAAATAATTTGTTTTAATTATTATTAAGAATTTTTATTATTATTATGATGTAATAATAAAGTCGCCGAAGCAAGGCAACTGACCCGGAATACGAGATGTAATATATTTCACATTGTTAGGTCATAAAGCGATCACGTAAGAGCACATTGTAGTCCTTATGAACCGTTCTTTACGGACGAATCCTTATGAACAGTAAAGTTCTTTACGGACGGACGGCCCAAGGAGTAACAAGCGTCCCTCTAACTTTTAAAAAGCTCATAACCTAAGGCCGGGCTGTCGTAAAACGCAGGGACCATCTGTTGCAGCGCCCGTGCAGGTCGGCGCGACAATTACCTACTGCACTTTAAATAACTGCTGCTATTCAGTACTACGGAGCTTTAAAACTGTTTTATTTTATTTAATAATCTTTTAATTATTATTTTTTATTTGCATGATGTGCTTAATAATATAAACCTAAGGCGTTCTCTACCAGTCATCTATCTAGATGGTCGTTGTAAGAGCTCACACTCTACATTGTATTATAATATATTAAAATAGGCCTCCTATTACATCTCGACTGTGATTTTTGCGTAAAATGGCCAATTTTGGCGTTATGGATCTCAGAAACAAAAACACATTAATAATTATGATTTATTGAATAGTGTAGAATAGCTATTGGAATAGTGGGTAGCGGTCTCGCTTTTTGTAAATTTTGCTTAACTTTTTAATTAAACCCAAAAATTACAGAGAAAGATTTTCATAAAATGCGCGAAGGCACTTTTTTGAGCTCATTGATTGAACTACTGTTCTAAACAAGTAAAATAAAAAAAATATAATGTTATATCTTTTATAGTCAAATTGTGCGTAGTGGCCTCGGAATTTTAAGATATTATTGATTTTATATAGGAAAAAAATCTTATTCTATACCAAAAAACTTCGAAACTCGCTTTAAGTTAACTATAAATATCTCCTATCTACGATATTACTATTGAGCTAAATTTATACCAGAGTAATTGTTACTTAACGAGGAATAAAGATTTTGTAATGACATTATTATTCTATTTGGATAAAAATGATAAATACAACTGAAAAATTACTACAAAATGCGATACGCCGGCCGTCCGAATTCAACTTATGCTCATAGAATGGAGATTTGCAATATTATGCACAAATTTATTACCCTATTTCGATAAAAACAATTGCAAAATTACTACAAAATGCGAAAATGGACATTTTACGCAAAAATCACATTCGAGATGTATTAGGCCTCTCAAGCTGACAGCGCAATTCCTTTGTAGCCTTCCGCGCGATTGAATAACATGTAAAATACTATAAAATGTAGTGGCAAACAAACATTCAACCTTGTCATTCTTTTCTATCATATAACTTTCGGTAAAACATCAACATTTTCAACTATTTCAACATCAATTGCATCTCAACATTAAATGTAGGGTTATCGACGCTACAGTCATGGAGAAATGACATGTACGAGTAGGTGCAATATGACGACCTTCGTGGTCGAATAGTTAGCACAAACGGCACGAACTTAGTTGACCTTTTTTTCACAAACATACATAGTACATATAATCACAACTATTCAGAGATTAGGCAATGAGGACCGCAAAAGCAGTCCTCTGAAATAGTCCACTTTTCACTAAATAGCCACTGCGACGGCTTAGTGTGACAGGAGGTGAGCCCATCGCCGCTCTATGCTGTTGGCAGTATGTGCGGTCTTTAGTCCGTTAGTCACCTTTTACGACACCCAAGGGAAGAGAGGGGGTGGGAGTATTCTTACACCGCTACGCGACACCGTTGGAACCTTTTTTTTCTATGCGAAAAATGCATTAGGTAGCTTACTCGTGGGTGTGGGGCAACCAGCACGTTATGTGGGGCGCTCTCCCTTGCATCCCACCCAACTCCTATTAGCCCATCTCTTTACGTAATACCACACAATAGAAAATCTATTGTCTATGGCACGAGAATATGTCAGGCGGATGTCAAAAGGTTAGTTTAACCGTGTCGCGCAGCGGTGAAAGAATACTACCTTCCCCTCTCTTCCCTTGGGTGTCGTAAAAGGCGACTAAGACACTAGAGACTGAAAGTAAATGATAATAAAGTAGTTTCAAAAAATGTATTCTTTAATATTAATCTTTATGTTATTTCAATTTGGTCTATGTTGTTTTCTATGTTGTAGGGTGTTTTCTATGAATAACAAGTATGTATTTATGTATTTTAAGTACGTTTATCCGTTGTCTAGTAGCCATTTAACGAGTTTCATAACGAAGCTTCTCTTGGGCTAGATAATTGGTGTGAGTGTGGGAAATTTTATTGTTTAATATTATATTATTTTACATCGCACTGTAATTGAGTGGCTGTGTAGAAAGTTGGGACATGGTTTAATAGAAATGTAACGATAGAACTAGTTTTTTTTAATAATTTGACAGTACCTGTCAGAAAAACGTTTCTCCATAGGGCCGAAAAGTATTACTTTCACTTGTTTCTATGGCAACTTCAGAGCTACTTTCCGAGTATGAGGAACGAAAAATAAATAAAATAATAAATTATCATCATCATTAGCCTATAAACGTCCCACTGCTGGGCACAGGCCTCCCACATGGACAAAAGCACGTGGGGATATTGGGCCATAACCCACCACGCTGACCCGATGCGGGTATAGGTGGGTTAAAACAATAAATAAATAAAATAAATAATTGGAATGAGTTTATTGAAAATGATGATGCCGTAACAGCCACAATGCATAATATTTGTTAACTGTTGTGTAAAATACTGTTTCACAGTTCCGTTGACTGAGCATAGCATCGACGGCATGGCTGTACAAACGGCACGGTTTTCAATTTTAATTAACTCCGCGAATTAATACGTAGAACTTGAACTAAAATCAACTGAATTTTATTAGGTTTAAGAGGAAACACTACGTGGAAGTGGCATGCAAAATTCTCATACAAAACACAGAAAAACGGCGTTTCTTAATCCCCTGTTTCCTCCTTCAGAATTGGACCAATTATTATTACTTTTTCAGTATCGATTAACGAAAGAGATTTTCTATATCTGTATGTTTGTTTTTTTAAGCCAGCTACTTATAGTGTCTGTAGACGTTTTATAACGGAGTGATTTCGCAAAATTTTGAAGGTTTTGAAATTAATGACTCAATGCAAAAAAATTAAACATATACAGACATGAAAAATCTCTTTCGTTAAACCCATGCTGAAAATTACATAAAAATTGGTCCAGTTCTGAAGGAGGAAACAGGAGACTACGAAACGTGATGTTTTAGATCTGTGTTTTGTATTAGAATTTTGCATGCCACTTCCACGTAGTGTGAGGCCTATAAATTACATCTCGACTGTGATTTTTGCTAAAAATGGTCAATTTTGGCGTTCTTGATCTCGGAAACAAAAATACATTACCAGTTTTGACTTATTGAATACCGTAGAATAGCTATTGGCATAGTGCGTAGCGGCCTTATATTTCTCGTTAAATTTTGCTTAACTTTTTAATGAAACCCAAAATTGCAGAGAGATTTTCATAAAATGCGCGAAAGCACTTTTTTAAACTCCTAGATTGAACTACTGTTCTAAACAAATGAAATAAAGACATTAGAATGTTGTATCTCTTATATAGTCGTATAGTGCGTAGCGACCTCGGAATGCTTAGATATTTATCATTGACTTTATATAGAAAAAAATCCTTCTAAACCAAAAAACTTAGAAAATCGCTTTAAGTTAACAGTGAATTTCTCCTATATACGATAATATTATTGAGCAAAATTTATACGATAGTAATTATTACTTCATGAGGAATAAAGATTTTATAATGAATTTGTTATCCTATTTCGATAAAAACGTTAAATACAACTACAAAATGCGATGCGCCGGCCGTCCGAACTCAGCTTATTCTAGCAGAGTGAAGAATTGTAATATTAAGCATGAATTTATTATCCTATTTCGATAAAAACTGTAAATACAACTGCAAAATTACTACACAATGCAAAAATGGGCATTTTACGCATAAATCACATTTGAGAGGTAATAGGCCTCTTAAGCTTCTTTTGAAACTTGTTAATCGTTAACTAGATAACGGATAATTATAGAAAACCCCAGACCCGGGGAAAGAACTAATTGTAATTCAGAAAAGGAGTCCTTAAGAATACAATTCTTTAATGAACACGGTCAAAGTAGTAACAAACGCCCCACTTACTTTAAAAGACTCATAACGTAAGACCGAAGCGTCATAAAACGCAGAGACAATTACTGCACATGAAATTGTATAGAAAAAGTTTCCACCAGAAGAATTTTTAATATTAACCACCGCCGTGATGCAGTAGTTGAAAAATGGCTTCGATTCTCAGCGGAGTACAGTTTCCTGGATTTGGTCTTTGGAAGGGTTTTTTTCTTCATCTAATGGTCATAATCATAATCAATATCAGGTGAAGTGTGCTTCGGTCTTCAGTTTTAACATTAGGTGAGATGAAAACCAAATGCTACCTCGTAAATGTACTCGTATAAAAAAAGCACGAAGATATAAATAATACTGCAGTGGGAGATAACGAAAAGTTGAAAACAATATTAAATAAGATAAAGATAAAGTTAAAATATGCTTTATTGTACACCACAGAAAACATACAAAAGGACAAACACATAGTACATACAAGTACCTCATTTGAATAACATGGAATCGATATTTGATTGTTGCGAAATCAAATATTACGAATAGTGCAGTGTAAAACTTAAGAGAAAACACTACGTCGAAGTGGCATGCAAAATTCCCAAACAAAACACAGAAAAACGACGTTTAGTAGTCCCTTGTTTCCTCCTTCAGAACTGGACCAATTTTTATTACTTTTTCAGCATCTATTAAAGGAAGAGATTTTCTATGTCTGTATGTTTGATTTTTTGGCATTAAATCATTTATTTAAGTTCCTTCAAAATTTTGCGAAATCAATCCGTTTTAAGGCGTCTTCAGAAACATTGGCTGGTATAAAAAAAAATCAAACATACAGACATAGAAAATCTTTTTATTTAACCGATGCTGAAAAAGTAATAAAAATTGGTTCAGTTCTGAAGGAGGAAACAGGGGACTACGAAACGCCGTTTTTCTGTGTTTTGTATGAGAATTTTGCATGCCACTTCCACGTAGTGTTTCCTCTTAAACCTAATAAAATTCAGTTGATTTTAGTTCAAGTTCTACGTATTAATTCGCGGAGTTAATTAAAATTGAAAACCGTGCCGTTTGTACAGCCATGCCGTCGATGCTATGCTCAGTCAACGGAACTGTGAAACAGTATTTCACACAACAGTTAACAAATATTATGCATTGTGGCTGTTACGGCATCATCATTTTCAATAAACTCATTCCAAATTATTGTCAGTATTATAATTTACATTAAATTTGGCCTTATGTTAAATGTACTGGTTATCTGGTAGAGATCGCTTAGAGCGATGATACCGCCAAATTGTGTCTCTATTTAATAAAAAATCCTATTGTTTTACTGTATTATTGTAGTTGAGTTCTATTTTTAAGTTTGTTTTAAGTTCTATGTAAATCTTTGTGTGTTAAGGGGATCCTGCGCGAAATTGTGAAAATTTACGTATTTTTAAGTCACTTGTACTATGCGCTGAATTAGTTAAATACATTAAAAGGACTTACGTAAGTTAGCCTGATTATTGCACAAGGTCGTGGCCTTGTTGAAATTTGAAACAAATTGTTTAAACAATAACTAACAATACATAAATCTAATGACTCCTAAAAACATTTTTCTTCGACAACTTTCTTAATTTTACGCATGAAACAATAATTCGTACATGAAAATATTTGTATTGATATTCTGCAGGTCGCCCTCATCTTAAAAAAGTAAATTTTAATTTTTAACACAAGCGCGTGATGGTTTTGTACATTTCGCAGAATAAAAACATTGCTCTAATCAAATTACTAGGTCTGAAACTTCAAAGCAGAATTGTTCTAATTTTAATTATTAATATGATTGATTTTGCTTTGAAGTTCATCAAGAGACTTATGTCAGTTTTTGCGATCGCGCGGCTCCGCGCGGTGCCCTCTTAAAGAGTTATCTATATATCTATCTATCTGTTTGGGGGTTAAAGTTACTCGCGTCCGTAGGTTTACCCTTGAGACCCTACACGTGACTTCTGGGTGGTGCTAAAGGAGTAACACTGACTGAGTGGTAGAGCCACGCTGCGTTGCAGTACGAATTGGGCCGGCTCGCCCGGCGTAATACCCTTTCTAAATATTCGGCGTGAAATAATGGCACTTGGTGCTGTTTTGTTTCGTTCGACCAGTGAGGGTTCCGGAGGTCCCCCCCCCCCCCCTTTTCCCAATTTCTATTCCTTCCTTAAACCTATTCCTCCCTTAAAGGCCGTCAACGCGTCTGCGATTCCTCTGGTTTTTTGGGTGTCCATGTCCATGGGCGGCGGTGTTTGCTCTCCATCAGGTAACCCGCCTTCTCGTTTGCCTTCCTCTTTTATAAAAATAAAGTAATGTGTAGCTTATAATACTGCCGGTATACTGCCATAGGTACTAATGGGCAAAAAGCTCCATCATTAAAATTAAGTATTCGCTATAGTTGATGGGTGCTAGAATAGTTAGACAGAGATTAGGTAATGAGGCCCGCAAAAGCAGTCTAATGCCAACTCGGGCTATGCATGCAACATACCTACATACACTTTGCCCAACATGGGCATTGGACTCGGATCTTCGGTTATCTAGCCGATCTTAGCCACTCGGCCTCAGAGGTACATCAGTAATGAGTTTTTGTTTAAATACAAACTTTCTGATTCAGCATACTTAACTTAATATAAAACAAAATGTTTAGTTAGAAGAATAAAAACTAACGACGAGAGCAACATTTTATGTTTAAAGAATATTTATTTCTTGTTAAAAACCATTACAGTCACTTACATAAAAAATTGTTAAAAATAATGTAGGTAGGTCTAACTGTCCAGTAGTTAGCAGATATTTGGGTTTGGGAATCGTCTCTCAAGCAGGTTCGAGTCAAATTGTGTACTCACATGGTAAGGTGAACCGTATCATTATCACGAACTTCTTTTGTAAAAAAAGAAATTACTGCAATCAGTTAAATAAGCCTTTTAAACCTACTTGATACATTATTCCACACTTAGTACCTACTATTACTAAAAAAAACTTTTAAGTTCAAAAAGGTGATTCACACACATCACCTACTTTCGTTTCAGCTACCTTCTTCATTTTAGTAGACTGCTCATTCGTTTGCCTCTTTCCATTTTAAAACGTATAAAAGTCTCGAAAGCTGTGTAAAAAGAACATTTACAAATAGCTCACTTGAAAACAATAAACGATCTCAATATGTTTACCCGCGGGAACTCCAATTTAAAACAACCGGCCAAGTGGGATTCGGACTCTCGCAGTAGTTCTGCGGACCAAAGTAATATTTAATTGTGATGTTTTTTTCAAAGTTAGGTTAGTAATAATTTAGTACTAACTAAAAGGTCGCAGATTAGTTTTTAGTGTTAGGAGAAAAGTAAAATCCCTAAACTTATATAAAAACAAACTTTTTACAAGCCTTTAAAGAAGCATAATTTTAAAAAAATATCATAATCTCCGTATAGATGTGGGATCGGGAACTATTAGACTACACTAATGTAGCCTACCAATATTTATAGTTTGCGAAATAATATTGTACTTGTATTTAACAAAAATTATGGGGGTTAAAGTTACTCGCGTCCGTAGGTTTACCCTTGAGACCCTACACGTGACCCCTGGGTGGTGTTAAATGAGTGACACTGGCTGAGTGTAGAGCCACGCTGCGTTGCAGCACGCATTGGGCCGGCTCGCCCGGGGTAATACCACCGTCTCACGAATATCCGGCGTGAAATAATGGCACTTGGTGCTGTTGTGTTTCGTCCGGCCAGTATGGGTTCCGGAGGCCCCTTCCCCCCCCCCCCCTCTCACAATTCCTATTCCTTCCTTAACCCTATTCCTTTCTTAAAGGTCGGCAACGCATATGCGACTCCTTTGGTTTTGCGGGTGTCCATGGGAGGCGGTGATTGCTCTCTATCAGGTGCTCGTTTGCCTCCTTCATATATAAAAAAAAACAAAAAGATAATAGAATAGAATAAAAAAAACTGAAATTATAATTGTGATCACCCATTATAAAGGCTTGACTTGACGAAACAGCAAGGCTTCCTTCGGTACCCTAAAAAGCGTCCGTTCCATTTCAAAACAAATGATTGCACCCCTTCAAACACCATAACTCAGGAAGCACTAATTGAAAACGAGAAAATAGCGTGCGTGCGAAAGGAACGCGATAATCCTGAGAACGCGGAACGGCCGGAGCAGCGAATCGGATAATCATTTCAGTATCCGTTTTTGAAGTTGCAAGAATTTACATTAACTGAAACGATCGCTTTTTGTATTTACAATGCTATTTTTTTATTTAAAGGTCTAATCACGACTATTACAATCACACACCCAAGGGAAGAGGGGAGCCCCCCCCCCCCCCCCCGCTTTCTTTCACCGTTACGCGACACGGTTGATTTTAAAATATTTATAAATGATAACTTATCGTGAAATAGCTACATGTAGACACAGCATGAACTAACACAACGCTTCATAAAATTGTTACTTACTTTACATATTTTTATATTGAAATATACCTAAAATATTTCTACACTTGTACTGCCTTTGGTATGCCTCACAGTCTGGATGGACAAGTATATACTTACACAAAGATTTTTTATCGGTGATCAGGACCTACTGATTCCGAATAAGTAAATGATGGCCATTGCAATAATAATTAAAATTACATTTTAATATTTTGATATTTAAATTGCAATGGCCATCGGTCAGCGTTCCAATTTTTATTTTTTTTGTCTGGGAAGTAAAGTTAACAAACTATGGATATTAAAATCATGGTCATACTACTCCTCTCAATAATGATTGATGACGTGTATTCTTCACTTTATTTTATTATATTACACTAATTATTTTGGTTACCTAATTAAAAACACAAAATTAAAATTATAAAAAGAGTACATGTAACTGCTATTATTATTGCAATTACCATCATTTACTAAGTCGGAATCAGTAGATCTATTATACAAAAATGAATACCTATTTCCCTTGGTCACGCCATCACGCGTGAACGGCTGGACCGATTTCGCTAATTCTTTTTTTGTTGTGTTTGTTATTGTCAGGAGAAGGTTCTTATGAAATAAAAAAATAGAAATATTTTTTATTTATTATACCAATTCTAATTAAATATTCATAATTAAGACAGGACAACGTCTGGCGGGTCAGCTAGTCACCAATAAAAGATCATTGTGTATACTCGTTAGATATAGGGATAGAAATATACTACCCTTATATTTAGTTAAAGCCTTCAAGCAGCAATGTCTTACATCAATGTGTTCCGGTTTGATGAGTTTGATATCCAGTATAATTTGGGTTCACTGCTTCTGGTAAAATATCACAAATTAGTAGGTTGTGATGTTTACTCATGAGTAGGTACTCATGACCTTTAAGGGGGTACAATAATAGCGGAATCGAATAATTCAATTCAAGTCTTGTAAGCCTTTGGTCTTTACTCGTCTAACAACCTCTTGCACTCTTATACAAGTGTGGAAAAAAAGACCGTGGTTGGAGGAAAAGTACCCTTAATATTGATGATGGCAAATTTTACTGAAAGGAAACATTCCTTTATTTTCCCCATAAGAGACCCATTATCACGTATGCACAGACGTACATTCTTCAACTGAATTCATTAATTTTTCTTGGTCTTTCTTTATTTTAAGATACTATGTTGCCTAAAAGAAATTGATCCTTATGAGTGACTCATTCGGTTGGTATCATAAAATCCAGGTTGTTTTTTTTTCACATTTCACCGGTTCGATTCCCGGTTCAAGCAGATGATTTTTCGAAAATCCTTAAATGCAGTATTACTTATTTTTGAAAATAAAGGAATGTTTCCTTTCAGTAAAATTTGCCATCATCAATATTAAGGGTACTTTCCCTCCAACCACGGTCTTTTTTTTCCACCCTATATAGGATAAGGCCCCTTTCAGAGTCACGCTGACCGCACGCGCAGGTACGTAAGCGACGCGGGCCACGAGCTAAGTGTTGCGTTGTACCGTTTCATATTGACGCTTACCACCCGCGCGGGCGACGCTTACCGTTTTAAGATTGCTTCACACATATCAGTGAAGCCACAGTTCCGACGCAGTACCGGCGCAGTACCGGCACAGTGAAAAATTTTTTTTCATACATTCTCTATGGACGTATTCTCACATATCAGTGAGAGTACTGTGTCGTCACTGACACTGATATGTGGGGATACGTTCATAGAGAACGTATGAAAGAATACTTTTGACTGTGCCGGTACTGCGCCGGTACTGCGTCAGAACTGTGGCTTCACTGATATATGTGAATCAACCTTTATAGCTCGTGGCCCGCGTCGCTTCACCCGAGCGGGCGATCAGCGTGACTCTGAAACCAGCCTAAGCATGTACAAAAATAATAAATTAGTGTAACTTATAAGACTATTTACGAACTGGCTATCTTATCTCTATCAGAACACAATAATGCTTGTAACATTGATGTTACGGGGAGATATATTTAGATTAGATATGGTTGTGGTAGCTAGCCAGGCGGACCCAAACCAACCAAACCGAGTATAAGCGTGTACCTCTGGGAATCGTACCTGGGACCACTAGTTTTAAAATCGGTGGTTTAACCTAGATTGCAGAGGCGAATTAAGTGCGCACAGAAGTGTACAGGTCCAGTCCAGCGATATATACGTTACACTAGATAGGCCCTTCCGAATACGCACTATGTTCCACTTATCTGTGGAGTCGACTCGGCACCTTGCTTTAGTGTGGCTTTGACATTCGCGCGTGCGGAGCGACGAAAATAATTCTTTATTTCTTTACAAAGTGTACACCTAGACGTTTACAATTCAGTTGTCAAGTAAGTGAAATTAATTGTTATTAAAGTCATTATTATGTAGTTATATCGTATTATTAGAATAGAAAAGATATTTTTTCAATTATTTTTATTGACAATCTATTTGGGACGCCATCTTGATACACACTACGTTGTCTTTGACCGATCTGGCGCTGCGGCGCTGCGATGTCTGTCTGTTGATTAGACGACATTTAAATGTTTAAGCTCTGCAGCGGCTGCAGCGAACTTTAGGTGTCTCATTCCAGATTTGAACAAATGGATTGTATGAACGTTCTTGTCTATACTTCTAGGTCAATGGTCCAGTCTTAAATGCGTTAGGGTACAGCCCAAGGCCCAGCCGTCAGGATTGCAGTCGTTCGTCACGGGCGCGCACCATTTGTTTCATTTTGCGCCGGTCGGTGCAAATCGGCCATTCTTAGTCCGGGCGAGACCTTTCCCGCTCAATGGTCGTTTGTATGTGTATTGCCAGTTGTTTGTGAATTTACACGCGGTGTTGTTTCTGTCCCCGTTGAAAATATTAATATAAAACGGCGTCGTAGCTTAGGCTTGCTCTCTTATATTTTTCAGTAAATATTTTAATGTTGAACACGTTATTGTTTATCTCTTAAGAAAAGGGCATGCCTTAATAAAGGTACTTGAATATATGTTGGTTGAAATTGAATCCGGGCGAATCCGTGTAATTTTTCCAAGTTACATCCTTTGTAAGTAGAAGAATCTGGTAAGCGCTGATCCTATATTTTGTGGTAAGAAACTTAACTTAAGAAACAGCTAATGTAGACATCCGGTCAACAAAAACATGCGCAGAAGAGGCTTTAATTCTGTTAATATAATTGCAAAGAAGAAACGAATTATTTTATTAACCTCTCACTATCAGATACACACAAGAGAATAAACGTGTAAAAGTATAATATCAACAAAAAGGATTTGTATTGCTGTTGACTGTTGACACAAAAACATTTAGCAAAAATATTGTTTTAAAACAACCGCAGTACAGCGAAATGATAAAAAATTAATATGATTGTAAAATGGTGTATCGCCCGTAGCATTTATCTGGTGCAGAGTGCACTCATAGTATAAAAGGGATTATAAAGTAAATCTGAAGTAAATACCATAACGTTACTATATCTCCACTAGGTATAGTAACTTTATGGTAAATACATATATATAATCACGACTATTATCCCCGAAGGGTTAGTCAGAGACTTAGGCAACGAGGACAGCAAAAGCACTCCTCTACCATAGTCCACTTTCCACTAAATAGCGACTGCACATGTGCTCAGCGTGACAGGACAGGTGGTGAGCCCATCGTCGCTCTTTGCTGTTTGATGCAGTATTTAGTCCGTTAGTCGCCTTTTACGACACCCAAGGAAAGAGAGCGGTTGGTATTTTTTTTTCACCGACGTTACGCGACACGGTTATAAAATATTAAATTATTACCAATACAATATCTCTTCCCTTGGGTGTCGTAAGTGGTGACTAACGAACTGAAGGCTGTACATCCACCGGAATGTCACCCATCACACTGAGCACATGTGCAGTTGTTATTTAGTGAAACGTGACTATGGCAGGCAATGGACTGCTTTTGCCGCCCTCATTGCCTAGTTTCTGACAAACCCATACAGCATAATAGTAGTTGTAAGTGTACACACGGCGGCAGATCAACCTACCCAAAACTATCAAATTTCTACAATCAATATTCATTGGAGAAATTTCACAGATTTGGGTAGGTTGATCTGCCGCCGATTGTACATGTATGTTAAGTGAAGTTAGGCCCACTTACTGTCTCACAGCATTCTTTATATTATATTTCATTTTAATAACTTACTCCTTTCATTGTCAGCACATCGTGCATCAGCCACAGTCTACCAGTCAATTAAGCTCTATAAGCTAACACAACAGATGCTGCTATAATCCGACCGTAGCTACAGCATCCTCAACAATTATCCTATTTGACATATATCTCAATTACCAGTGATGTATTATCATACATTACATTATATGTTAATACATCACTTCAGATCCTCAGTTCAATTTAGTGTTCAATCAAGGGCCTATTAATTTTAGAAAATAAGTTACACCAGTTATCCTCGCGCCTGGATTTCATTTCCACTTAAGAGGATTTACGCATTACGGTTTCCCATACAAACTTCCTAGTGGAAATTTTTTCAAACCATTAAGTCAATTTCAATGAAACTTTGCATGCTAATGTAACATACAGAGATCTAAATAGTTTGTTGATAACATTTTCAAAAAACGTTCAAATAACTGAGTGGACTTTATTTAAATCGCAATAACTCAGCTAAATAAACCATTTTTAAAAATGTTTTCAACAAACTATTTAGATCCCTGTATTTTGCTTTAGCATGCAAAGTTTCATTAAAATTGGCTTATTGGTTTTAAAAATTTCGACTTGGAAGTTTGTATGGGAAACCGAAATGCGGGCCTTGCGGGCTTAGTATAAAAAAATGAATTATTTGAAAACGACTTTTTCGTAGGGAGTTATCAAAGCCGTATTCTCTAAATTCAACTCTACACAAATGTCACAAAGGTTACTAAACTTTTGATCAGAACCGGAGGGTCGAAGTTAGAGGCGAGCTTACGATCGAGCTTTACAGAATTGCACTGCTTTGTGCTGGTTAGGCGTGTCCAATACGTGTCAAAGTCACAATCCAATACGTGTAAAATTTTTGTGGAGAAGATTAATAGAAAAATACTTGGAAAAAATATAAAACTAATGTTGTATTAACAGCCCAATTTATATTTATATCAAGCAGTAATGTCTAATAAAACTAATAAGACTTATAATTTTCGTTATTATTCCAGAAGGTAAATATATTAATTGTTCAAACGAACTTTGAACATTTGGTCAGCGACGGACGCTGGCCTACTTCATCCGACTGCAAGAAAGCGCTACGTTGCTAGATACACGGACAAAACACTAGTCAAATAGTTATTTGTGTGTGTACAGTAATCTTAGTATATAATGTTATAGAAATTGTAAATAAATCTCTTTGTTGACTCAACCACGGACTACTTCATTTCGACTCTCACTGGTTTGGTAACTATAATCCCCTCACTGTGGCCAAGACACCCTTAGCCGTCAGTTCTGATCAGTCTTGTGAGTCTGCTTGACTGGCAGTGAGATAACCACCGCCTAAACCTTATTCCTCACCACCTTCCGTCTGTTACCTTAGGTCTCATGGTGCAGACATCCCGTACTTATCTATATATTTATTTATCACACTTTTATACTGTAGGTTAGGGCTGTAGGGACTTAGGCTCCGTAGGAACTTAGGGACTTAGGTTCTGTAGGGATTAGGAAATTAAATAGGGTAGCTCTAGTCCTCTTCCTGTCGTATAAAAGTTTCATGTGTAGCTAGTCGGTGCCTTGACAAGAGACCACACATTCATACACTCTGACACATAACACAATTACAATTACACTAGTCGGCAGCTGCACATTTTGGTCCTTCGAGAAATTTGATCCTGTGAAGTTAATATAAATTACGCGATCCTCTTACCCCCCCTAGGGACTGACAACTTTGGAAAGTTGCGTACTGGTGTACTCAAAAAAGCATCAGTTTCGTAGCAATCCGAAGTACGAAGTACATAGTGTATCCTGTAGGAAAGCTGTTGGTACGGTAGCGGTTCGGTCACTGGCCTCCCAGAAGCGGGTCTCACCAGCTGATTGAGAAGTCGCAAAATACCGTAACAGGAGCGCAGGCGCATTACGTACTGACAAGTAGATTGATAGGAGTAGGGTAGGGTAATAGGGATAGTAAGAAGACAAAAAGAGGAAAACTATGGAGATTCAAGACGTCAACGAACGAGTCAAAGAGCAAGAGCATTTCTACAATGAGATCACAAGACTATTGGCGAATATGAAAAAAGATTCAGCCTCACGACAGACCCAACAATATTTAGACGACAGAAGGAGTCGTTTAAACGACATTTTTGATCAAGCACAAAAAAACCACTTGGAATTACAAGATCAAGAAATACTTTCTACTCATAAATACATGACATTAAATTACTTTGGAAGCTACATAAAGAAGAAATATGATGAAGCTACTGACTATTTAAGAAAAATTGAAGGGCGACTACAAACCGTACAACAGGAGCTATACGAGCCTAAAGACGTACCACAAGAGGATTTCACAGACGCGACAAAACAGAGTCCAAAATTATTTATACAGAACTATCGCATTTCACAACTAACGAAGAAGTTATCTCAAGCAAAAATTGCAATTACTGACCAGAAACCTACTTGGCATTTGCAGTCATTATTACAAGTAATTCAGACCCAATGGCAAGAAATCGATAATAATCACCTAGACCTGCTAATTAATGAAAATACGTACGAACTTGATTATTTCAAAACTAATTTATTCGATCAAACACAGAGAAATTATGAAATTACTACAGAACTCTTACAAGAAAAAATATTTGTAAGTCAACCGACCGGGACCAATATGGGTCACAGTCACAGATCATCCGGGAAACTACCACAAATTAAAATTCCAATATTTACCGGAGATTACAACACCTGGAGTACGTTTCAAGATTTGTTTACGAAGATAATACATGAAGATCATTCAATATCATGTTCAGAAAAAATGCAATATTTAAAATCACATGTACAAGGCGAAGCGGCAAAAATAATTCAGTATTTAACAATAAGTGAATCAAATTACAAAACAGCTTGGGAATTGCTTACAAAAAGGTTTGACGACAAGCGAATGATCGCAACTAAGTTCATTGACAAATTAATTGATTTACCTACTATAAAGAGAGCTAATTCGGCGCAATTGCGAGACATGCATGATACAGTACGCGAATGTCTAGAAGCATTAAAAAATCAAAGTATTGACACCACAGCATGGAGCCCTATTCTGAACAGATTAATTACTCGAAAATGGGACGTAGAGACGAACACCAAGTATGAATACCAACTAGAAGACAGCACTAAAATCCAAGACTTCGAGATGGTTATGAAATTTTTAGAAAAACGCTTTAAATGTTTAGAAACATCGCTTAGTCCGTCAACATCATTGTCAACATCGTATACACAGAATAAGCAGTCATACTTTCAAAATAAGCCCACGGCGCCATACTTCGAGCAACGCACAAAAGAATGTTGGTATTGCCAAAGTAATGACCACCATATTCATCTATGCTCAAAGTTCAAATTATTAGATGTAAATGAACGCATGAAAGTAGTTAGAAACAAACAAATGTGCAACCAATGTTTGAATCATAGTTCATCAAAAAAATGCAAGAGCGTAAAATACGTAAACTGCGAAGTGTGTCAACGACCTGGCCACCACGCATTATTACATCGAAATTATACAGAAAACGTACGTGTAGTCGAGACAAATAATCACGCTAAACCAATTGACAAAAAGAAGATACAGTCAAACGTATCAGAGACAACTTCAAGGCAAAATGTTCTGCTAGCAACAGCCTTAATTCAAACAACGACCAACGATGGTATGCCACAATTATTACGAGTACTGTGTGACCAAGGCTCAGAGGCGTCTTTCTGTACCGAAGAAGTAGCCCAACTGTTAGCATACCCAAGGACAAAAATCCATGCCGAAATCAGAGGCATTGGAGATGACAAACCAAAGACTTCTAACTATACAATTAATATAAACATACGACCACGACATTCTAGTGATTATAGTTTACCTGTAACACTAATAATCCTACCGAAACTTACGAGTTCAATACCACGACATGACCTGCAACCGCTTCAGGTACAAAGCTTGCAAAATAAGTTGATTGCGGACCCGACATACTACAAAAAGGGACCTATAGACATAATATTAGGTGCCCATGAATACAGCAAAATACTTCAACAAGGATTTGAAAAAGTTCAAAATGGTATAATCGCCCAGAATACTAAATTGGGGTGGATTTTATCAGGACTCTGCACTACTGACACAAATAATGAGATAAAAATACTTAGTATGACTGTACGCACGCAAGAAGTGCAACAAATGACAAAGTTTTGGGAATTAGAAGAAATCCCGGAAAAATCCTTACTAACCAGAGAAGACGAAATATGTGAAAAATACTACCTAGATACTACTAAAAGAAATAAAGACGGAACATACACTGTAAGACTTCCTTTCAAGGATCCCGACTTGGAATACGGAGCATCCCGGCAAAGAGCTGGGGCAAGACTGTTACAGCTGGAACGACAATTTAAGAAAAACGACCATTTACAAAAGCAATATCACGAGTTTATGTATGAATATTTACAAATGGGTCACATGAGAAAAGTTGACAAAAAGGACTATAACAAAGGAAAATATTATATTCCACACCAAGCTGTTATTCGCGAAGATTCACTAACGACAAAATTAAGAGCTGTTTTTGACGCAAGTAGTAAGACAAGCATGAAAATCAGCCTTAACGACAATTTATACAAAGGCCCACGACTGCAACAGGACCTAGCAACCATACTCTTACGGTGGCGCACTTACAAAATTGCATTCATGGCGGATATTATGAAATGTTACCGTTTCATAAAGATACATGAAGACGATATGACATGTCAAAGAATATTGTGGAGATTTCACCCAGACCAGCCAATCGAAGAGTATGAACTCACCACGGTCACCTATGGTACCACAAGCGCACCATACCTAGCCGTCAAAACTTTACAACAACTAGCTTTAGACGAAAAGGATAATTATCCAATGGCTAGTCAGACGACACTACAAGATTTTTTCGTTGACGATATTTTATCAGGGCACGGAGATTTGGAAACCGCAAAAAGATTACAAAGTCAGCTTATAGCTATGTTAAAAAAAGGTGGTTTCGTGTTGCGAAAATGGTCTTCAAACAGTGCTGAATTACTGGAAAATTTACAAAATAAAAACCAAGAGGAAACATTACTGAAACTACCATTTGATGAAAATAGAAAGTCACTAGGAGTGGCATGGTCACCATCAGAGGACAGTTTCTATTTTAACATCAACATCACAGAAAATAATCAACCTACGAAACGATTTATCTTATCAGAAGTGGCAAAAATATTTGACCCACTTGGATGGTTAGCACCTATTATTATAACAATGAAATTATTGGTACAAGAACTTTGGATAAACGGCACAGACTGGGATGAATTAATCAACGAAAAACAATGTAAACAATGGAGTGAAATACAAAAACAATTAAAGTGCATTGAGACGTTAAAAATAAACAGGTGGTGTCAAATAACAAAAAACGTGATAATTGAATTACACGGTTTCAGTGACGCATCCGAAAAAGCCTACGGTGCAGTAGTCTATTGCAGAGTAAAGTGCGATGACCGCTATTATGTCACATTACTACAGGCAAAATCGAAAGTAGCACCAAAGAAAAACAAAACCACATTACCAAGATTAGAACTTTGTTCTACACTACTGCTAGCTAAATTGATAAAAACAGTTAAAGATGCTTTAAATCAACCAGATGTCACCATATACTGCTGGACCGATTCAATGATAACTCTTGGATGGATCAGAGGAGAGGCTGCACGTTGGCAAACCTTTGTCGCAAACAGGGTGTCAGAGATCAAACGACTTTTACCTAACGCCCACTGGAATCATGTACTATCGGCTGAAAATCCCGCTGATGTGATTTCTAGAGGAATCGAACCCGGGAAACTTGAGAACTTTTTACTTTGGTGGAATGGTCCTCATTGGCTAAAAAACAACAAATTGCCGATTACAAAAACTATTCCTCAAATATGTATGGAAATAAAGCAAAGTTATACAACAACAATAGATAAGCAAGTATCAAATGACATCTGGGAGAGATTTTCAGACCTGGGTCGTATGTTAAGAGTGCTAACATACTGCTACAGATTTTATTACAAACAAAGACCAAACGAAATCTTATCACGAGACGAAATAAATCAAACCACTATAAGAGTAATCAAAATAATGCAAAATGAAGTTTTTTACCAAGAAATACAAAGGCTTCAGAACCAACAGCAAGTAAAGAAAGGGAGCAAACTTTACACGTTAGATCCATTCATAGACAATAGTGGACTATTACGAGTTGGAGGAAGACTTCACAATTCACAGCTTCCATACAATCAAAAACATCCCATATTATTACCGTATGACCACTATGTGACGTCACTTATTATACGTGACTCACACTTGAAAACACTCCACGGAGGAAATAAGCTTACTTTATCTTACATACGACAAAAGTACTGGATAATCGGTGGTAAAAGGAAAGTTAAAAGTTTAATTAACAAATGCGTAAAATGCATTAGATACAAGGCCACCACAGCATCTCAAAAAATGGGAATATTACCAAAACCACGAGTTCAGTTATCACATCCGTATAGCCACTCTGCTGTGGACTTTGCAGGTCCCATAAAAATAAGAACTATGAAAGGGAGAGGACACAAGTCTTGTAAGGCATACATTGCGGTGTTTGTATGCCTATCAACAAAAGCAATACATTTAGAACTAGTCGGTGATCTATCGACTCAGACGTTTATCGCTGCACTGCGTAGATTCATGGCGCGAAGAGGTCATGTTTCACATATGTACAGTGACAATGCTACAAATTTTGTCGGGACAGCAAATGTACTATATCAAGAAATACTTGAAATCACACAATCGCCAAATTTCCAAAACGCAATGGTCAACATCGGAACCAATTGGCATTTCATTCCGCCATCATCACCTCATTTCGGAGGAATATGGGAAGCGGGCGTAAAATCAATGAAACATCATTTAAGACGTGTGGTTGGAGACTCTACACTAACCTACGAGGAAATGACAACGTTGTTACATCAAATTGAAGCATGTCTCAACTCAAGACCATTATGTCCTTTAAGTGAAGACATAAACGACAACATAATACTAACACCAAGTCATTTTTTGATTGGCCGTGAAGCAGTTGGAGTTCCAGATCCTATTACAAACACCATTACAGATCTGGGAACCAGGTGGAAACTAACTCAAAAAATGAAAAAAGACTTCTGGAATAGTTGGTCAAAGGATTATTTGCATCAGCTACAACAAAGATACAAGTGGACAAAAAATTATGAAAATCTAAAAATAGGTACCGCGGTTCTCATTAAAGACATAAACATAACTCCAAGTAAATGGCCTATGGCAAAGGTGAAAGAAATTCATCCTGGACCAGATGGTGTTACGAGAGTGGTCACCCTACAAAAGGCAACTGGGGCCGAATTAAAAAGATCGGTTCATACGCTCATTCCGCTTCCAATAAATGAAAATTACTACGATTCACAAACCATGACGAAAGAAACGCCTGTACTAAGTAACGTAGCAACATCTCACAAAAACTATAAACGATATAGAAATATACCAAAGGCATTCACATTACTACAATTCATGTTTATGTTATTACTACATATAATTGGTACAACTGCACAAACTACATCAAACTGGACGTACACCATAAAAAATATCGATCCAGGATTATACATAGAACAGATTGGGACAGCTACCATAAACCGCGGAACATTCAGAATTGAAACAGCATTCGACCGAGCATACATGAAACAACAGTTAGATCGAGTTGTTACAGTAACAAATCAATTTAAAAACCTCTGTCACAGATCGCAAAATTTTACTTATGAAACGCATTGTAATGAATTCTACCATCACTTAGAAGAAGAAAGAACGAAGTTTGAAAAGTCTATTCAATCCTTAACCAATACAGAACATACAAGGAAGAAAAGGGGTTTGTTAGGCCAATTTTTGACCTCCGTATTTGGAGTTAATGATGAAGTTTACAAAGATATAAACACACTACAAGATAATCAACGTTTATTAATTCAAGCATCTAACCAACAAACAAAATTTATGATATCCACTATCTCGACGGTCAATCAAACTGAAGAGAGAATACACAATAAACTACAAAAATTTCAAACAAAATTAAATCAAGCTATTGAATTCACAAACAACAACAATGTTTGGTACAGATCTGTAGACGGGAACCATATTAAGATCCAAGTGATGCAAACCTATCATCTAGCAAACAATTACATCTCTGAAATCATGGAGCATTACGAAAATTTACTAAAGATTTTCCTAGATAATGCATCAATTTACAATGTTTTATCGCCACAACAAGTCGGAAAAATAATAGATTCGGCGAACAAAAAGTTGCCGCATAACTTAAGAATCACACAGACGCAACTACTAAATACTAGAATAACAGAGAATAGCACACACATTCAAGTGTTTGCCAATTTTCCAATTCATGACATCACGAAATACGTATTAGTACACGTCACACCTATACCCGTGAAAAATGAAGACAATACATTTCAAACTATTTTGATAGAGCATACCTTTATGGGCTTTGATTATAACAACGAACACTATATTGAATTAAATCGTGAAGAGTACAATGACTGTATTCAAAAGGATATGAACTTTATTTGTAGTCCTGTAGCCGTGAAGAACATGCAATTTAATACGAACTGCATAGTTGAACAGCTGTTTAAGAGCATAAAACACAACCAAACACATTGCCATTCAAAAACCTTTAGGAGTGATTCTGACGTAATATGGACACAACTCTACATGGCAAATACGTGGCTATTTATATCAACACATTCAAAAACTGTATCTATAATTTGTGACGGCCAAAGAGAATAAGTAAACATTCACGATGTTGGTGTTCTTAGGATCTCCGAAAACTGTATAATTAAAACACTGAACAACGTAATATCTGCTAAAAGAACTGAAAAAATCACAGTTACAGAATCCTTTTCTAAAAGTTTCAATTTTTCTATAAACACTGAAATAACAACAACTAAAATAGAAGACATTCCGAAAGAGAAGATAATAGACAGTTACTCTACAGATACCTTCCAACACTTAATAAATTCGGAACAAAATTTACAAACACAGTTAGACAATACAGTTTGGGCACAAATAGAATCTCATTCGTATTTAGCTAGTTTCGTTACTACAACTACTCTTATATTACTAGTTTTACTAATATATTGCTGCGGTCCACAGTTAACCAGATGGGTTCGAGCCAAGATCCCTATCCGACGGGCTGCAGTCGAGCCACAGGCGCAGATCTACAGCATCCCACACAGGACGACCAAGAGGAAGTCGACAAGACCACCTCCCAAGCCCCGACGTCAGGCAACGAGCACGGTGCAGCCACCAGTACCGACTGAAACGATCGAGCTGTACGAGTTGGATTCCTGCATCTTGGAGGCGCCAGGATGTTCAAACGAACTTTGAACATTTGGTCAGCGACGGACGCTGGCCTACTTCATCCGACTGCAAGAAAGCGCTACGTTGCTAGATACACGGACAAAACACTAGTCAAATAGTTATTTGTGTGTGTACAGTAATCTTAGTATATAATGTTATAGAAATTGTAAATAAATCTCTTTGTTGACTCAACCACGGACTACTTCATTTCGACTCTCACTGGTTTGGTAACTATAATCCCCTCACTGTGGCCAAGACACCCTTAGCCGTCAGTTCTGATCAGTCTTGTGAGTCTGCTTGACTGGCAGTGAGATAACCACCGCCTAAACCTTATTCCTCACCACCTTCCGTCTGTTACCTTAGGTCTCATGGTGCAGACATCCCGTACTTATCTATATATTTATTTATCACACTTTTATACTGTAGGTTAGGGCTGTAGGGACTTAGGCTCCGTAGGAACTTAGGGACTTATGTTCTGTAGGGATTAGGAAATTAAATAGGGTAGCTCTAGTCCTCTTCCTGTCGTATAAAAGTTTCATGTGTAGCTAGTCGGTGCCTTGACAAGAGACCACACATTCATACACTCTGGCACATAACACAATTACAATTACACTAGTCGGCAGCTGCACATTAATAATGCTACATTATTTAGATGGACGCGCCTGTGTTTACGGATCGTGCGTCTAGCGTCTAGACAAAGTTCACACACACGTTCCTATTATATTAAACATCTAAAAAGTGTTAGTGATTACATAACAGAGTTAGAAGAACCTTAACTCTTAATTACTAATATTATTTAATTGTCCTATGCCATGACGAAACTTTAAACTAAGCAACTGAGAAGCGTCTGTTCAAAACGAAATAACTCCACTTATAGGAATTTTCAGAAAGCACATGAACTGATATCATGCTCAGTTTAACTTGTAGTTTTTCTTTTTAAAGGTGATAGGTAGGTATTACCACCACAGTTCAGATGTAAGAAAAAATTTTTTTTTATAAATCATGGTATTTAAAAAAAAATTGAAAAATCGCCTTTTGATTAGAATTTTAGATTATAACTCTTTTTGTTCAGGCAGCTTTCTAAATTCCTTTTGAACCAGATTAATCTTTTTCCCTCTTTTAAACTTTGACAGATTAAAGAAAAAAGAAACAACGTTTCTATGGTTCTTCTAAAATAGGGGTTTTCAGTAGATTTGATATGAACCGATAAATGATTAAATTTATCCCCATAATCACAGTACTTTTGCTTTGCCATACATATTTACTATAATGTTCAATGATACACACATCATAAGCATATTGTAAGCGTATATTCTTTTTGGATTGATTTTTAGGACAAAAATGATTTCTATTTTCCCTTACAAATATACAAATTTCTAGTCGAGTCGTACATCAGAGTTCGATATTTAAAATCTCTAAATTATTAATATTATACATAGTTATGAGGCATTTTTTTGTATCATAAAGGTGGATTGACTATTTACTGAGTTACCCCAGAATATTATGCCTTGTTTGACATCACAAATCGATTGAAAAGGTAATAATAATTGAAACATAAATAAATTATCTTCCTTTTGGACGTGTAATTTTTGCACGGTGGTCATTTTGTATGAAATATAACTCCATTTGTTCGAAACATTTTATTGTGTTATTATTATGTTAAAATCCTTTGGAAATGTCTCTCTTTGATTGAAACTGTGAGTTTGAACGTCGTGTTTCTGTTGGAAATAACGCCTTTTGAAGCCAATTTTAAGCACTATGTTGTGTATTCGAACATAAAGAGAAATAATATTTAATATAAAAAAATGGAAAGTGTATTTATCTCCCTTTGAACAGACGCTCCTCAACTATTATTACTTATAACAATGCATACCTGCCAATCAATACAAATAACGAATCTTTATTCGTAGGTAGTAAGATTTTGCAGGTACGAATCGGTACTAAACCGATCACCACAAGTGTCTCATTCCACTTATAATTACCACAACAACTGCCATCTTACGTCTACAGACGGGATAAAAGGCTTAACGTGTCTTCTTGAAGGCGGAGCAGCTCAACATTATGGAACTAAGTCATCCGGGACCCGCGTTAGCCGCTGCGATAACAACCTTGTTATTCATAAACACAATGTTTAAGGCCCCGGTCAAAAGCGCGAGCGATTTGCGACTGTATAGATACTAGATAGGATCAAGACTAATACCACACAATACATTATAGTACAAGTAGTCAAGTACAGAAGATGCACTCAACAAAGTCATTTAAATAAATAACGGCTCTTGCTAGACACAATTAAGTGCAATTCAGGTCGCACACCTCTCCCTCCCCTATAGTTATATATCACCTAGAAGTTGCCTCTTTTTCTATCGCTTTGCTCTTATCTCTTCTAACGACTTTAGGGTGTTCGCGGCGCGTGAGTGAGTCGAACTAAGTGAGAAATCGAACTAATGTTGCTAAGGTGCGACCCGGCCGGCTGCCACTACAAAACACAAAACTACTTTAGGGTAAGATAACAAAAATAAACACTATTTTAGAAAAATGGACAATATTTTATTATTTCTAAGATTAAAAAATGGCTGCGCTGCACCGCGCGGACAACGTTCGCAACTTTTTTACGTTTTAAACATGTATATCAGTGCACAGTGATACTATAAGATTATTTGAGATACTTTATTTCTGTTCAACAGTAAAAAGTATAATGTAGTGAAAAACAGTATAATACTGTTTTTAAAAGTATAGTTGGCAACCCTAGTGGCAGCCCTCTGACATTGGTCTGTACGGATACGGACAGACACGCAGCCCGGCTACTTATAGCTTTATACCTAAAGCGCGGAGTGCGCCTGCATTGGTAATACTTGATCCACAAGAAAGTTATACATGCAATCGAGAAACTTCTTGGTCGACCACTTTCTAGCGATATTCGTTTGCGCTCCATTGCGGCCGCGCGTACGTACAGTCACGAGCACCAATATGTATACTTTTTGACTCTTATTCCATTGTATTAAGAGATACAATTGTTTACATATTTTTGCTCGTGTCTGTACAGTAGCGTGCGCGTAGATAGTGTGCAAGCGAATATCGCCGTAAAGTGGTGGAGCGGGCACTTCCTCGAATGTACTTATTACAGGATTTCTTTTTTATCTGTGCAAATAAGCTACAGATTTAATTTAATTTTTTTAAGTGAAAAATAATGAAATTAAGATTGATCAAACAAATCCACAAAAATACCGTTGATCATGGTCAATCGACCGGGACCGCGCAATTGAACTCTGACACATTACGATACCACAGGATACCTAGGCTAGGTTACCTTTACGTTACAAGTGACCTTTCGTTTGTCCGGTATCCACGAGTTATTTTTTATTGTGCCTAAAAACTTAAATATGGTTGGTTGAGCGAACGAACCAGGGCCTTGATTCTGTATCGCAATCTATAGATTCCACACCTAAACCTTACCGCGCACAACCGTCAAACGCATACGTTTTTGGGAAGATATCGTGACTTTTTAAGGAATTAACGTGGTTTTGAAACAAGGAATCGTTACAGAATAAGGGCCCAGGCGTTAATCCACGTTTGCCAGTGGGGTGACAGTAACCTGGTAAATTTCAACGCCACCAAAACGCAAACGTGTTTATTTACCGGTAAAATCAGTCCCTTTTACCTGACTCCTACTTTTCGGGGTACATCTGTGCCTGTTACCGATAGTCTCGTCCTTCTAGGCATGGAGTTGTCTTCAGACCTCAACTTCGGCACCAGCATCGAGTCCAAGGCTCAAACTGCAGCTAAAAAGCTGGGCGTCTTAAATAGGGTCAAGCGATATTTCATGCCGGGACAGCTTTTAACTCACTATAAAACTCAAGTCCGATCTTGCATGGAATATTGCAGTCACCTGTGGGACGGCTCATCGAAATACCAACTAGCTGCACTGGCCACGATTCAACGAAGAGCTGAGAGGCTAATTGGCGACAAAGAACTGGTGAAGAGCAAGTTTCACACCCTAGCTCACCGCCGCAAAGTTGCCTGTCTGTCGGTCTTTTACAGACTGTACTTCGGAGAGTGTGCTCTGGAGCTGCATGAGCTCATACCGCCATCCCCCTTCTTCCATCGGACATCCAGACGCACTGCGGGCTACCACCCTTTCTTGGTGGATATTCCTAAATGTAGCAGAAAGCGCTACTCAATATCTTTTATACTGCGTACAGCAAAGGAGTGGAACTCCGTCCCTGCGTCTGTGTTTCCGAGTACATATAACCCGTCCATCTTCAAAGCAAGAGTAAATAGGCACCTTCTGGGTTAGCTCGCACCATTGTGGATCCTGTCTTAGCCCCTGGGCTTGATTGGAATCAAGAGCAAACCCATACCTAGTAAAAAAAAATGATTAATAAATAAAGGACATGGCTAAGTAACTGCCCTCAAATGTATGAAAATGTATATGAACTTCTCACTAGCTTGAATCATTAAAATATTGATTAATTAATTATGACGTGTTTATTATTTTCTTAGAACTTTCGTGAAAAAATCAATAATTTAAAAGATTTTAACTTGTTTTTATGGTTTGGTTTGACAGTAAAACCACAGTATAAATATGAGCTCATATTTATACTGTGGTAAAACCATAAATATAGATTAGAAAATATAAAGGTGCGCGTCCACTGAGTCGGAGTCATAACGGACTGGTTCGTTGATTTGAATTGATTTCTATGAGACTGCGTGCACTGGATCGGTAAATCTGAATTGGTTACCAGTATGTTTGCCGATGAAGTCATAATGCAGCTAACGCGTCTGGGATGGCAATTCTTCAACATAAGATTGATTTTTAGATCGATTCATTAAATACGCTTTTTAGGGATGCAATAGATACAATTAATTTAGGTATCGTATGTATGAGCAGTCTTCACTTGTTAGTCGTCTTTTACGACACCCAAGAGATAAGATGGGTTGGTAGTATTCTTTTGATAATGAGCCCAGCACAGCCCTGACCCCCTAGACAACTGACAAACGCTCACCACACTATTTATACATAAATGTATAAATACGCCCGTTTCCCGTAGGAGTAGGCAGAGATAACAGATCTCCATTTGCTGCGATCCTGACATATTCGCACTCGCACGCACGCACGCACGCACGCACGCACGCACGCACGCACACACGAACGCACGCACGCACGCACGCACGCACGCACGCACGCACGCACGCACGCACGCACGCACGCACGCAAGCACGCAAACACGCACGCACAGCCAGATACAAGTAGGCTGACTTGGCCCCCAAGCGAGCGATAATTGCCTCTGTAGGGCTGTCGCTTTGCGAGCGGCAGCGGCGGGCGCAGCGACGAAACACGCAGGCGCGCGCGGCATTACGTACGGCTCATGCCCCCTCTTCACGTCGGCAGACGCATCCACAGACGTCATCTGCAGAACCGCTGCAGACGCAGCAGACGTTAAATACCTACCACAGACGCGCAAATCACCCCCCTACACGTCGGCCGACGCATCCGGAAAAGACGTCTGCGGATGCGTCTGCCGATGTGAAGAGAAGGCATCAGCCGCGACTGGTATGGTATCGTTAGCATCAATAAACTCGTTAGTGTGTGCGTGCGCCGACGCGTACGTACGGGATAGCTCGGCCGCGCTCCCATACAACCCGCGCTCGGTGCGTACTGCGTATGTATGAATCTTCATACATACAGCTTACCTGTTTAATTCTACTATGGCCAGACGTTGCGTCGCAAACAGCCAGTAGTGTGGCCGAGCGGTATCTAATGAGGTTCAGTCAAGTTGCACCGGCATTGGCATCTCAAAATGGTAAGCCTACGTTACCAGTGTTTTAGCTCGCTGGTTTGTTGAATTTGCCTACAAGCAAGCTTTAACAACAGATCATAATGCAAAAAGATACAAGAAGAAACTTATTTTTCGCCACGCATCCCGGGTGGTAAACCGTTCAGCTCTCTATCCTTAAGTACTGTTTCAATTGCCAGGTCTTCAAAGTGTGTTTTAAATCTTTCGATGCGTAACCCGGTTTTTGATCATACATACATATAAAATACATAATCACGACTATTATCCCCGAAGGGTTAGTCAGAAACTAGGCAATGAGGACCGCAAAAGCAGTCGTCTGCATAGTCCACTTTTCAGTTTTGACCAAATAGTGACTGCATGTGCTCAGCGTTACAGGTGGTGAGCCCACCGCCGCTCGTTGGACGTATATGCAGTCTTTATACCGTTAGTCGCCTTTTACGACACCCAAGGGAATAGAGGTGGTGGTAGTATTCTTTCACCGCTAAGCGACACGGTTATACACTAGTTCTGATCACCAACCTGCTTATTAAATCCTCACCAATTGTTATTTTGCTATAGGTACTTTATTTTGTTCATTACAATAACACTTTCCTAGACCATAAAGGTCTTAGAAACGTCCAAGATCTTTAGTAGTACGCAATGTAACGGTTACACGATGCCTTCGAAAAGTTCATGTCACTGGTAATTTATTACATCAATTTCGAGCCAGCATCCCCAAGAAGGCTTAAGCGGCGGCCATCCATCAGCCTCCCCGAAATGACGTGTGAAATATTATTGTTCCCGTACAGTAGGTAAGTTGTTTATCAATTAATAAGATTCTGTTATATTATAGTCTTGACATGCTTGGTAGTTTGTACAGAATATCTACTGTGGTTCAATTAATATAGACCGCAGGTAATAAAGTTATTAAAGGGTCGAATTCGTCAGCGATTCTTTGTTATATTATTATGATTTCGTTTTAAATTTCTAACCTATCACGTGACCTACGGGAATAGGGCATAGTATTTCTTTTTTTCTAATAAAAAAACATTAAAGGTTAAACTTACTTTTAACACTACAGCGTAATCTCATAATGCCGAAAGAATGTTATGGCGATACATTTTAGTGCATTTAACATTAGGGATTCTAAAATCAGGCTTTTCCATTTTTAGGTGAAACTTTAATAGTGCTAAAACAACTGACAAGCTAGACAATTATACATAGTTCGGCCATTTGAATTTAGAACTAAAAAATTTAGGCGATCCGAAGGGCACCCTTAAAATGTATTTTATTTAATTTATCCACTGTATGCATTGAGGTAAATAAACTAGACAAGACGTCCCATACAATAAATGTGCACAGCTAGATGACAGCGGGCATCTAGTGCGTGGTGCGGTACGGGCACGGTACAATGATACTTGTACTGTGGTGCGGGGCTTAGTTGTCATCTTCTGCACAAAACAGAAATATTGTTATTCTATGCATTTTACCGAGATATGGCCGCCGCTTCATGTCTCGGCGATTTGATAAAATAATTAGTCAAATGCATGTTATATCGATAATTCAGTACGTATTTCCAGGTGAAAAGTGATTCCTTTGGTTTTATTTGTATTTCCTGAGTTGTTTAAACAGTACCTTATAGCACATGTAGGAAGGGGGTCGGCCATGCCGAATAAGTAGTCAGGAATGTCAAGATAATATTCAGCTTTATTAACTTTCAAACAGTATGCCTAATTACTATAATTAATTACTTAATTAAAAACCTAATTATCATTTGTGGCAAATACCAAGGGTTTTACCACAAGTAAAGATAGTTTTTTTTATTAATTATAAATTGCACCAAGGCATTTAAAATCAATTAATAATAATTAATTTATAATTAATTATCCGATAGAGTCTAGGATAAGCTAGCTGGGTACAACCAGTGCACCGAGTCAAGCCAGAGCCAAGACTGCCTGCTCCGTCCGCTATGCGGCTGTTTTATACCCGTTGCGAAACAAGTCGAGTAGTGGGGGCGGTGGGGGAAATCGAGTGGCGCGCTGGATGGCGTGATCGGTGCACGTGCTGTTTACAATTTCTGCTGTCAGACGTATGACGATTCCGCCGTCATGCCGTCACGGCCATGCTGACATGCGGACGTCCTCGTACGCAGCAACAGAATCAATAAGGTTCTGAAACAGTAATTATTGCTCGGTTATCCTGACAAAATTCGTATATCTTCATAACAATGTAGTCTGGTCCGGTCTACATCGACCCTTCAGATAGATAATAATCAGCTCAGGTCCGGTCTATATAGACCCTTCAGGCAATTAGTATTGGACCGGTTTCATGGTACCCTGCAACACTAATCAATTTTGGTCCGGCAATATGCCCTTCAAAACTACTTCTCCCTTTTTTTTTTTACTACTATCATTGGACCGGATAAGCCCTTCAATGATGATTTACCAGACACATGTTAATCACTATCATTAGCTCTATGGATATCAGCTTGTGTAACTATAAGTGTAGGTTGAGAATGAACAGACATGGCATTTTCAGAATCTATTGAAATCGTACGTGAACTAGAGGTATGATAGTCGTCATTTTCTCTAGTCAAAGTACTAGAGCTAGCAGTATCAGTTTCAGAGGTATTATCAAGGTAGGCATTGACTTCATGATCATTAATATAGACTTGATGTAACACTACGTCGTCATCATTACAGTTTTCTAAAATATCCAGACAAGCAGAGTGACCACGGGGCACCTCTCTTAAGTTTTCATGTGAATATTTAAAAACTCGATTTGACCCATTAACATGTTTCAATTCATAGCGATCATTATTTAAGACAGCAGTAATTATAAAAAGTCCTTTGTACTTCCTATCTAGTTTTGTTTGATGTCTTTCTTCGGATTTTACAAACACGTAATCACCTACAGAAAATGGTTTAATTTTGGCTTTACCTCTGTTGAAGCGAATGGAGTCTGCTTGTGATGATTTAATGATACTGTCTGACGCGCTTGCTCTAATATTATCAAGGTCTAACCTGTTTGTTTCATAATCTAGGCAAGGAGGAGCAATTTTAGATATTCCTAAGGAATTACCTTGAATTCCGAACATCAGTTGAATAGGTGTAAATCGGGTTACTCTACCACGTGTGCTATTGAGGGCTAATTGAATTTCACCCAACTGATCCTGCCATGAGCTATCGGATTCGCATTCTATTATCGTGAGCAGATTTTTAAGAGTTCGCATCACTCTTTCGACTTGACCATTAGCCCTACTGGAACCTGTGGCAATAAGATGTAATTCAATATTATTATCATTACAAAATTTTTTAAACTCTGAATTATCATATGAGCGTCCACGATCAGCAATTATTCTTTTAGGAGCACCGAAAAGATTTACTAAATTTTTCAGTGCTTTAATAGCGTGGCAAGAGTTTAAGGAAGTTGTATGTTCAAGAATCACAAACTTAGTAAAGGAATCTATAGCAACCGAACAATATTCTTTCAAGTCGCTTTTACCACTTAGTTTGCCAGACAAATCTAGATGAATAGTATGCCATGGAATACTTGGTTTTGAAATTGGGTGTAATTGTACTTATTGAGCACCCGAAGAACCCTTAGATGCTTTGCATATTAGGCAGGAATTGACATATTTTTTTAACAAATTTTGCCATATTCGGGTAAAAAAAAAAAAAAAAATATTCAATGAAAGACAGAATGGATTCAGAAAGAATAAATCTACAACCCTTGCCGTATACAATTACATGCAAAGCGTCCTTTCAATAATTAATAAAAAAAAGCGTGCTATTGGCTTACTTCTTGATATGAGCAAAGCATACGATAGAGTTAAATTTAATATACTGCTTTCTAAACTCCAAGGGATAGGTGTGAGAGGTATCGCTAATAAGTGGTTTGCTTCATATTTAAATAACCGATGTCAGTATGTAGAGATACAACATCACGACAGTAAGTCAGGTTACACAACAACCATACGGTCTCAAAAAGCGAAAGTGGAAATGTCAATCCCACAGGGGAGTGTGCTTGGATGCGTTTTATTTTTAATATATATAAACGACCTGCCTAATGAAATTGATGTACCTTGCTCTTTGTTTGCGGATGACATATCTATAGTGATTCCTTTTGAAAGTAACCAAACAAATAATATAAATAATACAATACATGACACATTGTCAAAAGTAAATATCTGGTTAACAGAGCATAACTTACAAATTAACTTAAAAAAAACAAAATTAATGGAATTTAGACCTCGTCAAAGAAACCCAATAGATATTAATTTTAAATTTAACAATACCAAATTAAAACAAGTAGATAATTACCCCCTTTTAGGAATAAGCATAGACTATAATACAAATTGGAAAGAACATATAAATAAGGTTGCAATAAAGTTATCTAGATTTTCTTATGCACTAAAAGAACTTAAAAAACTAACAAACTTAAAATCAGCAAAAAGTGCTTACTACGCCTATGCACATTCATGGCTAACCTATGGCATATTATTATGGGGACATAGTACAGAAGTAATCAAACTATTCCGACTGCAAAAAAGATGCATAAGAGTATTGGGAAATTTATCAGTTATGGATAGCTGCAAACCATATTTCCATCTATATGACGTATTAACATTACCATCCCTGTACATTTTTGCCACTTGTGAATTTGTTAGGAAGCACCCTGATTTCTTTCCGTATCACAGCCGTCCACAAAATCTGAGACTACAAAATAAATTAGCCCAACCTAGCTGCAATTATAAAATGTTTCGAAATGGCCCCTTGTCAATGTGTGTGAAAATTTACAATAAGTTACCGTGTGAAATCAAAGACATAAAGGATTCAATTAAATTTAAAGTAATTTTAAAAAAATACCTAAAAAACAAGTGTTTTTATTCGCTGCAAGAGTTTTTGGATGAATAACTTATAAAATAATGGATTTTTGACATTGTTAATGATAGAATTATTTTTTATTTTAGTAATTGGATTAAACATTTTTAGTATATATATATATTTTTTTAAATGTAGATTTAAGAATTTGTTATAATAATGATAATAAAATAATAATAATGTAGTAATAATGTAATTTAATATATTAACATTATGTACTTGCTGTGCCCTTGCAGGGTCATGTTTGTTTCTTTTATTTTATTTTTTTAACTCCTATTTATGTACAACATGAACGCAATAAAGAACTTTGAACCAGTAGAGGTCATACAGTTTATCGAGCGTTTTTTCATAACCAAGATATTTTATTTCATTGTGAACATGACCGATAAGGGTCCATGTTAACGATTTGGGAATAATGGGTAACCATCTTGAAATTTTACCACGTTCAATTTTTCGAAAGAGAATGCCCTGTCTAATATCGTATGTGTGTGATATTTCAGGCGGATAATCATTAGACTTTAATTTTGAAATAGTATCGGCGATCTCAGAATCACGCTGTTGTTCAACTAAAAGCCATCCCTTTTCCAACTCAGTAAGATTAACGATCTTCGGTTTTTGATTAGTTTTTGGAGACAGATCGTCATGAGCAAAATTACGTGAAAGGAAATCGGCATGAGCCATATTCCTACCTTCTCTATAGACTATATCGAAATCATAAGACTGTAGTATGGCCCACCATCTATGTACTCTGGGTATCAAGTCTTTCTTTGTCTTTTGAGTGAGAAGCTTTTAGGGAACTGCAGTCAGTAAGAACTGTAAATTTACGACCGTTCAAATAATGCCGAAAGTGTTCTACGGCCTTAACTACCGCTAAAGTTTCGAGCTCGTATGAATGATAACGACTTCCTGCGTCAGTTGTTCGATGACTGAAGTAAGCAACTACGTGAGGTAAATTATTTACCTTTTGTATCAGAACTGCACCATAACCCTCGCTACTCGCGTCCGTGTGAAGTTCTATGGGTAGATTAGGATCAAATATTTTAAGAACAGGCTCGGTTGTCAAATGAGTGATTATAGTTTTTAGGACCTTATCGTGTATGGGGGTCCATGATATTTTCCCTTTGCCTGCAGCAGTCAAAAGGTAAAGAGATTTTAATAATTTAGAAAAATCGGGAATGAATTGACGAAAATAAGAGGCTAACCCAATCAGTTGTCTTACTTGTGTAACAGTGCTTGGGGGTCGGTAATTTTTGCAAAGCTTCTACTTTTCGGTGATTTGGTCTAATTTCTCCAGAAGAAATGGTATATCCCAAATATTCAATCTTCCTTTTCATGAATGAACATTTATTAAAATTTAAAGTAAATCCTGCCTTAGATAGTGTTTCTAGTAATTTATCTAGTTTGGTTAAACCTTCACTGACCGTCACCGATACAGAAAGCACGTCGTCCATATAAACTAGGATTCGGTCATCATCAAGCGGTTTAAGTGCGGAATTAATAGCCCTTTGAAAGACCTGTGGGGCAATTCGAAGCCCAAACGGCATAGTTAAATATTCGAATTGACCGGTAGGAGTAACAAAAGCAGTTTTTTCTACTGAATCCTCATAAACCCTGATTTGATGAAACCCAGAGGCCATATCTATGCTTGAAAAGTATTTTGCTCCGTGCAATTTATCTATTTGGTCGCTAATCAAAGGAAGAGGGTAGCTATCAGAACGAGTATTTTTGTTAAGTTCCCGATAATCTACACACATACGATCACTGCCATCTTTCTTTTTTACCAACAAAATGGGGCTTGCAAAGGGTGAGGAACTTTCTTGGATAATATTTGCATTAAGTAGTTCTTCGACTTTCTTATTAACGGTTTCCAACTCTGAAGGAGATAATCTATAAGGTCGTCTATGCGCTATTTTGCTTGGATCAATCAGTTCGATTTTTAACTCACCAGTTTTAACCTGCGTGGTTGGGAGCTGGTTGATGAAGTTTTTAGAATACTTATTTAAAATACTAATAAGCCTTTCTTTATCAGGTCCTGTTAAATCAGTATCAATAAATTGTAACTCATTGTCTAGCTTTGTACAGAAATTACTAATCTTGGATTTAAAAAAATGTAATGCGTTGCTATCAATTTCAACAGAAACTCCGCTGTGAAATATATCCCGTCCTAACAAAACCTCTTCGCTCATACATTCATCCGGTAATACGTGAAAAATGATATCTAGCAGCAAATCCTGAATGCAAACCGAGCATCTTATTTGCAAAGGAGATATAATGCTATTATCACCTATACCCTTTAATGTAATCTGATCATGAAACCTATTGCCCTCAAGATAATTTCTTTTACTTTTTTTAATGAGACTACATTCTGAACCAGAGTCAAAAATAAATGAACACTTCATACCACTAGTTTCCAGTGTACCGCGGGCGGCCTTGGAGCACAGGTTGACTTGCTTGCTGCTCGAAGGGGCGTCTTCTTTCTTCGTAAACCGCTTAGGGCAGTTGCTGGCTATGTGGCTGATGTCATGACAGATGAAGCAGGATGTCATCGTCTTCGCTTGCTTAGGCTTGTGTGGTACAAAGTTATGTTTATTAGTAAAAAGATGCTTGTCGCGACATTCAAAACCACGGTGCCCAACTTTTCCACAGAAGTGGCAATTACCCTTAAAGCTTGTGGGTATTTGAATTTTTTTTTAGAATTTCTTTCTGATGAAATAGACTCATCATTGCACCTTTTTAGTGAAAATCCCCGCAATATACGGAAAAGTTGAAGTGTATCGTTTATGACAACGGAATTCAGTTGACGACGAATTTTGTCGTCGCATTTAGATAAAACTGAGACCACAAAACCTGTGATAACGTGTTTAGGTAAATTGGCATCAGGGATATTTTCGATCAGTTGCCATAGACGCAAGCCTGCCTCAGCGGGACTATCTTTATTACTAAGGCTAAAATTAATTATTTGATCGAAATGATCTTGCATCATCATGGGTTTAGAAAAATTTGAGATAAGTATGTCCTTTATGGTAGGCCAAGAAATTTTGTCAGGTTGTATTTTCGTTAGACAGGTAGCAGCACGCCCCTTAATGGAATGAGTTAGTGCAATAATTAGGTCAACTCCTTCTAATTTCCTTTTTTCAATAATCATTTCGCTTAACGCGCACCAATTGGTGATATCAGACTCAGGGACATCGGGATCAAAAGCTATCAACATTGTCGGTATGGTAGGTGAGGAGTTCTGTCGTGAGTTCATGCTATCAGCCATTTTTTTAAACATGGCTTCCATTCCAGAGAAGAATGACATTTGCGGTTGTGCCAAGACATTAAGGGGTGGGGGTGGATCCGATCTCACTTCTGATGTAGGAAGGGGGTCGGCCATGCCGAATAAGTAGTCAGGAATGTCAAGATAATATTCAGCTTTATTAACTTTCAAACAGTATGCCTAATTACTATAATTAATTACTTAATTAAAAACCTAATTATCATTTGTGGCAAATACCTAAGGTTTTACCACAAGTAAAGATAGTTTTTTTTATTAATTATAAATTGCACCAAGGCATTTAAAATCAATTAATAATAATTAATTTATAATTAATTATCCGATAGAGTCTAGGATAAGCTAGCTGGGTACAACCAGTGCACCGAGTCAAGCCAGAGCCAAGACTGCCTGCTCCGTCCGCTATGCGGCTGTTTTATACCCGTTGCGAAACAAGTCGAGTAGTGGGGGCGGTGGGGGAAATCGAGTGGCGCGCTCGGTGGCGTGATCGGTGTACGTGCTGTTTACAATTTCTGCTGTCAGACGTATGAAGATTCCGCCGTCATGCCGTCACACACATAAAGGCATATTTTAATAAAATAGAACACATAATGCACACGTATTGTTGCGTCTAGGGCCTGCCACAGACTAATAAAGTTGGAGCGAGCTGTCTCTAACGTGTGTTACAAACAATCTGGTTGAGACGTCTTCTCTAGTACGCAGTACAATATAACTCAATGACTGTATGTCGTATTTTGGTTTACTTACCTACTTTAAAGTAAATTCTATTTAACATACAATACATTCACGACATTATCCCCAAAGGGTTAGTCAGAGACCAGGCAATGAGGACCGCAGAAGCAGTGCACTACCGCAGTTCACATTTCACCAAAGAACACTTGCAGATGTACTCAGCGTGTTAGAAGGTGTCTGTAGTACGTTAGTCACCTTTTTTGTTCCTACTCTTGGGTAGCCCCACATACACATCGGTAGATTGGCCCACAACCCACCACGCATCACGCACTGAGTGGTAGAGCCACGCTGCGTCCATCGGATATCTCGAGGTGGGTACCTTTTTCTACATCGTCAGCCGAAAGACGTCTGTTGGACAAAGGCCTCCCTCAAGGACCTCCACCACGTCCGGACTTGTACATGAAACTGGGCAAGCATTTGACCACGAACCTGCTTGGTAAACAGGATGTAGTCTAGAGTGTTGCATGCGTACCCAGGAAATGCCTATTCACTCTTGCCTTGAAAAGACCAAAGTCGCAGTGATCTGCAACACATGAGCAGGCAGTGCGTTCCATTCTTTGGCGGTTCGCATTAGAAACGAACTTGCAAAACGCTCGGTACGGACAGGTGGAATGTCAACTATGTAGGGGTGGTAGGCAAGCTTGCGTCTAGTGTACCGATGGTGGAATGGGGCTGGAGGAACAAGATCGTGAAGTTTCTTCGCACACTCTTCAAAGTGTATTCTGTCATTCCAAACACATCACTTTGATGGATGGCAGTCTACTACTGTGCGTTTTTCACGAAATTTCTTGCCTCGAACTACAGTGTGTTGTGGAACCAGCTCTCGGCGGCGGTATTACCGGACTGTTACGACATATGAATCTTTAAGAAACGAGCCTATTCCTTCCTTAAAGGTCGGCAACGCGTCTGCGATTCCTCTGGTTTTGCGGGTGTCCATGGGCGGCGGTGATTACTTTCCATCAGGTGACCCGCTGGCTCGTTTGCCTCCTACTGCTATAAAAAAAACACCGATAAATTAGCAAATTAGCACCTTTTACGACACCCAAGGAAAAATGGGTTGGTAGTATTATTTGAATGAGCCGCCACACACAGCTCTATTCTGATTATGCAACTCTATTCTATCTTCGGCAACTTTAATTGCCGCACTCAGAGACGTCAATTAAGTTTTAATGACAGTTAAATGTCTTTCCTTCTTTATTTCACACTGTACTTGAAAGTTACAGCAAGAGACTTAATTGTCATCGAAACTTAATTGACGTCTCTGAATACGGCAGTAAGTATATGAGTCGTCTTGCCTGTTTCAGAGATTTGCCAATTACGTGACCGCTACGCCAAGCTACGACACCAACATGGCTAAACAAAATTCAATGAAAACTAAACATCCGCTGTCAGTGACCACGCTTTCCAACATTTTTCACACACACTTTTCAAAAACCAATCGTGTTGCGTAGCGGTGAAAGTATACTACCACCCCCTTGGGTGTCGTAAAACGGACTAAAGACTGCACATACGTTCAACAGCATAGAGCGGCGATGGGCTCACCTACCTGTCACGCTGAGCACATCGCTATTAGGTGAAAAGTGGACTATGGTAACTGCTTTTGCGGTCCTCATTGCCTAGTCTCTGACTAACCCTTCAGGGATAATAGTCGTGTCGTGATATGTATGTTCTTTTCAAAAACGTCTCAGTGGGTGAGTGGCAAACTGGTAGGCTTAATAGGTCCAGTAGGTCTTAGGTTTGGTTGGGTTCAAATCATCAGATGGAGAAAAGTATGAGTTTTGGATTTTTCAATGCATATCTTGGTTTTGTGATCGATCACCGAACAGATTTTGACAAGTGTCATGAATGAAGGAAGTGTCATGATCCTTGAGCACCGTAAAACCAGACACAATTGAAAATCAATTGTTTCGCGATCGCCGGCGGTCTTATAATCCTTGACTTATTAAGCCAGACATGCATTGTAGTTGTTACTTGATTTCAATGATTGTGTCCGCCGTGATGCAAAATAGATGTAATAAACTTAAAACTTAGTTCTGATCTGTAACCTCGTGGTGTAACTCCTTTGCTTCCAGTCCAAAGATCCCTTGGTAATTTCTTTACTTGCACCTTATCCTGATTTAACAGTACATTGTTACCCTAGGGGTGAATGTAGCTTATTTACTCCCGAGACGGGGTTTGGCACCCGAGCGTAGCGAGGGCGAATAGTTCGAGGGAGTAAATAAGTCTTTCACCCGAGGTAAACACTGTGCTTTTCATTACGAATATAAGGAAAGTAAAAACAAAAACATGAATGTCTTTAGTCCGTTTGTCGCCTTTTACGACACCGAAGGGAGAGAGGGATTAGTAGTATTATTTTGATAAGCCTATCGCCGCTCTATGCTGTTGGATGTATGTGCAGTCTTAAGTCCGTTAGTCGCCTTTTACGACCCCGAAGAGAAGAGAGGAGTTGGTAGTATTATTTTGATGAGCCCATCGCCGCTCTATGCTGTTGGTTGTATGTACAGTCTTTAGTCCGTTAGTCGCCTTTTACGACACCAAAGAGAAGAGAGGAGTTGGTAGTATTATTTTGATGAGCCCATCGCCACTCTATGCTGTTGGTTGTATGTGCAGTCTTTAGTCCGTTAGTCGCCTTTTACGACACCGAAGAGAAGAGAGTGGTTGGTAGTATTATCTTGATTAGCCCATTGCCGCTCTATGCTGTTGGTTGTATGTGCAGTCTTTAGTCCGTTAGTTGCCTTACGACACCGAAGAGTAAAGTGGGGTTGGTAGTATTATTTTGATGAGCCCATCACCGCTTTATGCTTGTTGGTTGTTGGTGCAGTATTTAGTTTCTTAGTCGACTTTTACAACACCGAAGGGAAGTGAGAGATTGGTAGTATTAATTTGATGACCCATCGCCGCTTTATGCTGTTGGATGTATGTGCAGTCTTTAGTCCGTTGCCTTTTACAACACCTAAGGGAAGAAAGGGGTTGGTATTATTATTTTGATGAGCCCATCGCCGCTCTATGCTGTAGGATGTATGTGCAGGCTTTGATCTGTTAGTCACCTTTTACGGTACCCAAGGGAAGAGATGTGTTGTTAGTATTATTTTAATAATACGTCACAATTACACATGACAGAAAAACGATTCTCCCTAGGGCGGAAAACTATTACTTTTCTCCCGCTCCTCAGGTAACTTAAGACCTACTTTTTGTGTATGAGGAATGAAAAATAATGTTCCCAATAGAACACAACACCGTTAAATTATATATAAGCAAACAACATAAATTCCGATTTGAATATTAGGTGGGTGACCGACCACCCACGGAAAGAGCCCAGAGAAAGAATGTGACAGCTGACCATCCTTTTTTATTTGTTTGGCAAGTTGCGAGGCAAAAGGATGCAGCTCATAAAGCCTTAGCTGTGTACGAAACAATGATGGAGCATTTTGTCCAGTATACTTATAGGCAATTTGAGGCTGCTTTACATTGCAATTTAAACTTTTTTTCACATTTATTTTGCCGCATTACTCGATAGTTATTCAAAAGCAACGAACCGTGTGTCCGTGTGATTAGAATTTAAACGGCCGGCCCGAAGGATTCTCCCCAGAGCGTCCCGGAAAAACTCGGACGAGTACGAGTTTCGGGTTGTGTACGAGTGAGATTATTATTGATCGCTCTCCGTTGCCTCCTTCAAGTTTTTTACTGCTTTCATTCTGAATGTTGATCTTTTTACATATTTCTCGCAAGAATATTATACGCCCCTCTCCCGGAGGATAAGGCAGAATTTAGAAGTAGAATTTCGAATGTTTGAGGAGTAAAAACGCTTGTCTAGTTTCTTTGCTTGTAAAGAATCGAAACTACAACCAAATTGAAACTTTATTCAGTTTGAGCCAAAATATAGTATAAAAAGGTTTTTTCACAGCATGTTTACAGTTACTATTTTAAGAACTCGAAGAAAAAGCGGTTGCCACAATCAGGTTACGGTCTTTTAGAGTGAGCGTGTTTCACAATATCGGATGGGTGACCAAATTTAAATACATACATATAATCACGACTACTATCCCCGAAGCTAGTCAGAGACTAGGCAATCAGGAAAGCAAAAGCAGTCCTCTTCCATAGTCTGCTTTTAATCAAGTAGCGACTGCACATGTGCTCAGAGTGACAGGTGGTGAGCCCAACACCGCTCTATACTGTTGGATATATGTGCAGTCTTTAGTCCGTTACACGCCTTTTACAACACCCAAGGGAAGAGAGGAGGTGATAGTATTCTTTCACCCGTACGCGACATGGTTGACTTAAAATATTAAATATATATTTAAACTTAAATATTTAGACCTAATCCGTGCTGCTTGCTTGTTGTCCAAGATGGCATTCATTAAACGCACCAACCCGTTTTTGGTGGATTATTATCGTCATCATCAGCCTATAAACGTCCCATTGCTGGAACCCACTCCCACAATCTTTCCCACCCCACATGAACAGCAGTACATGGGATTGGGCTATGACCCACCACGCTGAAACAATGCAGGTTGGTTGGTAAATTGTGTTCACGAGGAAAGGCCTGAAACCAGCAGTAAGACGTTTTTAAGTTGATAGTTATACAGAACAATTATATAAGTAGCCGTGTTGCGTATATAGCGGTAAAAGAATACTACCACCCCCTCTCTTCCCTTGGCTGTCGTAAAAGGCGACTAACGGACTAAAGACTAGATTGCACATACATCCAACAGCATATAGCGGCGATGGTCTCATCACCTGTCACCCTGAGCACCAGTGCAGTCGCTATTTGATGAAGTGGACTATGGTAGAGGACTGCTGTTGATGTCTCATTGCCTAGTCTCTGACTAACCCTTCAGGGATAATAGTCGTGATTATTTGTAAAAGTAATTATACATTAAAGGTGAATTCAAATATAAACACACTATTTGAACTGTTGGAGATAACATTCCGCCATAAACTTATAGATTATTTGCAGACCATGATGAAATTGAGTTTAAAATTATTAAAAGAAATAAAACTTACATCAAAGTTTTAATTAGAAATTCTATAAAGAAAATTAAAGTCTACCGAAACAAATTAAATTAAGTATTGTAAAGTTATAAAATTATACAAAGTACAAAGCTAAACGTTAAGAAAGATTTAGTTGAAAAAGTGTTCGTTGAACGGTCCACAAAAAACGAAACGAAACGCGTATTCACAACTTCAACGCGAGTTCCTAAAAATTCATAAATTCGCTTTTCGGTCATATCCTTAGGGAAATGTGTTAACCGCATATTACCTCGTTGCTAAAGAAATGGACTCTCGAAAAAAAGGTCTTTGTGGACGTAAAAACGGCTCACTTGTGAATCGTCCTTTATCTCAAAAGAGCTCTGTTAGAGTTAAAGCTCTTTGTCCGCGTGGTCCCGTTGCAAGCGTTTGTACAGAAAGAAAAGACAGAAAATCAAAAGAAGTGTCCGTTTTCATATAACCTTCTTTCGCATAAATACGCCGTCAGCCTGTAAAAGCCCCACTGTTAGGCGAAGTATTTTCTACATGGACATCACATGGAACGCTACTTCTTTATGATTTACATGACTTTTAAAATTATTTTATAGCATTATTTTTTTTGTTGAAGGAAGACTTTTGATCTCTGACGGTAAGTGACTATAAAGACCGCAGATAGAAGCGCTCTTCCACGAAATAACTAAAGTGGAACTGTGCTATCTTTTGGAACACAATACTGCTACTAACATTGTTGTTACCGCTTTCAAATTAGCAAAGATAATGGTAACTAGCTAGGCGAACACAAAACAAGCCCTTTCACAATCAAACCCAGCACAAAAATATGACTGGAAATCAAAGACGGGTTTTTTTTGGGTTTGAAGCTGTTAAATAAATTTACATTGAAAAAGTTAACACCATAATGGTAGGTTTAAGAGTCGCTAGCAGTGCAGCCCCACCCCGAACTACATGGGCCTTTCAAGGGACAACGTAGATTGCAGCCATATTGTCCTCCGGGGAGGCCGCCTCAAGAATGCGTATCATTACGCCGCAAACAACTGGCTGTGTCCTTCTTTCTTAAACAGTTTCATTTTTAAAAGGAACGGTCAGAAAATAGACGACACGAAACACATATTATTATTTCATTTCACGTCTCGTAAAGCGAATTACCTTTTTATTTATTTCGAGCACAGTTTTGTAGATATACAATATATTTTTACTACAATATACTCGTATAAATTTTAGCGAAATACTGTTTCATTTATTTTAAGCACAACCCGTTTTGGTATCCATGCAATATATTTTACTTCAAACGACGTCTTAACCTCTTCTTCTCTTCGCACCAATAGCGTTTTATTTAGCAAGTTCAGAAACAGCCACACACATGACAGACTGTGGCCTACATTAATTGTGGCCTTCCTTTGCGCATGTACCCACGTCATAAGGAGCAGAACAGCAAGTGGATCAAGCCCTTAATCGAAGGACCAGTCACAGTCAGGCTCCATAGTATAGCCTTATTCATTTTATCCCGATTGATTTCGCTCCTGATGTCAGGTAGAAGCGAAAAAGAAGAATCCTGATGTCAAGAAGAATTGTGCTCCATTGTTTCTTCACACTTCGCTCTTCAAATTCTGCTTTCTTAAATAATAATAATAAACCAGCTTTCTTAAGTCTACATATTATACTGTCGTCTTCCTGTCATCGGCATTTTAATAGCCACTCCATATTTATAGCATGAAGCGCATTCGTCGAGGTGCTAGCTCAAGGCATAGTTCTGGCTAGCTTACTCGTACTAGGGAGTTCTTTAATTCAGATTTACGTAGTAAATGTAGAAAGTTTGAATGAGTTTTATCAACTGTTTTTCTTCTAATTCAGTTGTTAAAGGCTTGCAATGTAGTCTGTCCCATGATTCTCAAATGCTTTCCAAAAGTATTTCAGACGAAAGATGCGCTTTTCAAATTATACTATTTCACATAACCGTGTTGTGTAGCGGTGAAAGAATGCTACTAGAGAAGAGAGCTTCTCTTGGGTGTCGTAAAAGGCGACTAACGGACTAAAGAATACACACACTTCCAACCACATAGAACGGCGACGGCTCACCACCTGTCACGCTGAGCACATATGCAGTCGTTATTTGGTGAAAAGTGGACTATGGTAGAGAACTGCTTTTGCTATACTCATTGCCTAGTCTCCGACTAACCCTTCGGGGATAATAGTCGTGATATGTGTGTATGTATGTGTGTATGTATACTATTTCACAACGGCAGTACGCTTGAACTTCATCTTACTTTATGGTAATTGATGATAAAGGCCGAAGACCTTTCCAGGAATATTTAAGTACCTACTGTGGGACTGGATATTACTTTATCTCTAACTATTAGAACATCGATGAAACTGACATTTTTGATATGGTGAGAGAACTAGCTTAGACGGTTATTTAAATATTTTTACTTAACATAAACGTTTGGGGGAGGCCTTTGCTCAGCAGTGAGACAAAATAGGCTGAATAAAAAAAAAATTATTTATTTATAATAACGAAACTGATGGCACTGAAAAATACTACACGCCACCCTAAGGCAGTTGTACCACAGCCGACGATGAACGAGAAGCGAGTCGAGCTAGAATTAGAAACGAGTTGGCCAGCAGCGGAAAGCGAGGGTTGTTCCGTATTCAACCCACATGAACTCAACCCACTAATTAATGAACTCAACCCACTAATTGAAAAATTAATTAGTGGGTTGAGTTCATGTGGGTTGAATACGGAACAACCCGAAAGCGAGTGTGTAATTCCGATACTTTTGTTGCTAGGCTATAAGCGCCGCTGCCGCTGGTTGGTCTCCCGGCGTGAGTTCTGATCGCTGAGCAAGTATAAATATCGCTAAGCGAGAATTATGTTTGATAGCTCTTGTCGCTTAGCGACGAACTAGTGGAGCGAGTCCTCGCCGGCAGTGTGAACAGTCAGCGTTCAACTATTTATATATGCATCTCTTTTGTTTACACTGAATGTATACCTATCTATTGTACGTTTCTTATGCGAGAAAATGCCGATAGTTATTCGTTTACTCGCCGTTGCTGGGACAACTGCCTAAAGACGAGTCGCGTTTTTAAAAATGTTATCGTTTTTTTTTAAATTCTAGTTCTTCTTACTAGCAATGCCCAATGTACGGCGCTAAATAAGAGCAAGCAATAAAAGAAAATACAGCCAATCATTACAAAACATTTCAGAAACTTACCACCACGCCAGTTCTGAACTTTCTTGTTGTTCCTAATTCGAATGAAAGTTTCAATATCAGAAGCTATGGCCGACTTCGCCTTATGAAAGGTGATTTGTGGAACCGGGAAAACTTTGTGAAAACAACTGCGAGAAGGGTTACACTTTATAACGAATAGTTATTACTAACACTAACTAACAATGACTTTACGAGGATAGTGCTAAATCAAAAGCTGTGGAACCTGTGCTCTAGTGGAATATTTTACAGTTAAAGACATTTATTTTCTCAAAAGAATTTACAAAATCCACTTATAGAGAAAATACAATACTAAATAGAAGTCGATTTATAACACCGACTAGCATTAAAAAAGTAGTGTGATAAATCAGAACTCACTAGTATTTTATAGTTCTTTTAATCAGGCATTGCCACTATTATTACAATCAGTATAGCTACAATATAGAGTCACTAAGGTCTAGGGTTACTACCACCTATCACTTCGACGGCTGGCAATCGAATGCTCCACTCTCCGTCTCCGCTCCAATTTTCCACCTTGACTCGATCGCTTTCAGAGAAAGCGCGCCAAGGCTTCCAATTGGTCGTTATACTCGTACGCGTTTGGTTGGTTAAAACAACCAATTACGAACGGGCGGCTGTGTCGCCAGTACAAAAATAACAAGAAGGCATTATTGTAATAATATTAATATCAAATTACTCAATAATATAACAAAATCTTTATAATTATTTAAAATCACCACAGTAGGTAGATAAATATAATTTTAAAGCACAAATATACCAAGACCGTAGCCAATAGGAAGATGTGGTCTCCGCCAGCCCTATCCGGAAACTGCTACCCATGTAGGAAGGGTTGTGCCCAGCAGTAAATATTTATAGGTATACTAGCGGCCGCTCGCGGTTTCACCCGCGTGGTTCCCGTTCCCGTGGGAATATCGGGATAAAAAGTATCCTATGTGTTAATCCAGGTTATAAATAAACTATCTGTATGCCGAATTTCATCCAAATCCATTCAGTAGTTTTTACGTGAAAGAGTAACAAACATCCATCCATACTTACAAACTTTCGCGTTTATAATATTAGTCAGATATTTAGAGTTAGATATTTAGAGTTAGATATTTAGAGTTAGATATTTAGAGTTAGATATTTAGAGTTAGATATTTTTTTTGGGAAACCGTGTCGCGTAGCGGTGAAAGAACTACTACTACCACTACCACCCCCTCTCTTCCCTTGGGTGTCGTAAAAGGCGACTAACGGACTAAAGACTGCACACACATCCAACAGCATGGAGCTGTGATGGGCTCGCCACCTGTCACGCTGAGCACATCGATATTTGTTGAAAAGTGAACTATGGTAGAGGACTGACTGCTGTCCCCAGTGCCTAGTCTCTGACTAACGCTTTGGGGATAATAGTAGTGATTGTCTCAAAACCAGGGGAGTCGCAGATGCGTTGTCGGGGCCTTGAGGAAAGACTAGGATGAGGGGGGGGGGGGGGGGAGGGGTAGAGATGGCCGTTACCTTCACTCACCGGACGAAACACAACAGCAGCGAGTGACATTGTTTCACGCCGATATTCCGTGGGAGTAGCGTTGCCAGGCGTCCGGATAAAGCCGGACATAGTTAGGCTTTTTGTTTGCGTGTCCGGCTTGTCCGGCTTTTGTTAGACTTTTTACATTTCGCAAACGATCGAGCGCCGAGCGTGGCCGAGCGCAGGCGAATCGACTGTCGTTCCCGAAAATGTGGGGTGTCCGACCTTTTTACCCAAATGCCAGGCCGAACTGACTGATCTGTACGGCTATTAGGTTTGGCGACCTGGCAACGCTACGCGGGAGGGTGCTAATATGCCGAGCAAGCCGGCACTTTAAATGATTTTCAAACTACTACTTCTCGTATTACGAAAAATTGCCTTGCTAATAAATAACTTATTTCGATTACTCTTCATCTGCCTTGTCTGTTGTTTGGAATTCTAAAGACACAAACTTCATCATATCTTTATGACAAACTCCAGTTTTCGAAACGTCCACTAAGAGCAGCGACTCTGTTATCCTGTCCTCGGCACAGCACAGCCGCATTTCGTGGCAGTTTTCGGTATTCAGCCACGAAATGCTGGAACAACATTCCGCCTCCAATTAAAAACGTCTTATCAGTAAAGTCGTTTAAAAATAAATACAAAATATATCTTTTATTTATTCAGAAATTTTAATCATTGTTATGTGGTGTTTGTTGCTGTGTATTGTGTTCGTTATGTTTTCTAAAATTTGTTGCTTTTGACTGTCTTTGATTGTTTTAAGAATAAGAGAAGTTAAGGGATAGGTCTTGTTGACACCCAGTTTTGTTTTGATTTGTTTTGTCAGTTGACTAATTTTCACCATTCCCTGCATGTTTACTTCTGTGTTTTTGTATGTTTTAACTTTTTGTACCCCTCAGGCGTCCACGGAAGACCAGCGTCAGGGTACCTACTAGGTGCCTTGACATTATGCTGAGTGGAAGCCTTGTTTGTGCCACATAGTTTATAATTTGTTTTTTTGTAATTATTTTATTTATTTTGTTTGTACGTGTGTCACGGAATTAATATTTTTTCATTTCATTATATTTATGACGGCATGAATATGAAGCAGCATCACGTATTCTTGACAAACAGCGGGTCCCGGCAATATTAGCTTCACGTCTTACCAGCTCGCAAACCTAGATCTTAACTTAAGCTGCGACTACGTTGTATTTCTTGTGTATTTATGATTATATCGTACCTAATATAAACACACTGCTTTTGCACAAAAGATTCCATCGATGAGTAGATATTCAAATCACTTTATCACCGCGCTTGCCACTGAAACGTTAATGTTATATGATTAATACTAGCGACCAGCCCCAGCTTCGCACGGGTTACTACCCATACCCGTACCTAAACCATTTATAGCCTTTCTCGATAAATGGGTTATCTAACACTGATAGATTTTTTTAAATCGGACCAGTAGTTCCTGAGATTAGCGCGTTCAAGTAAACAAACTCTTCAGCTTCATAATATTAGTATAGATGAAATGTAACCTGAATAAAACCTATAAATAGGCTATCTGATTTCGAACAATATTACATAAAAAAGTAATTAAACATTCCAAGCAGCCATTGTGAGTTCACCACCTGGCTCTCATAATACATTTAATTACTTGGAAGAGAATTGTTTTGCGACTTGAACATTAGATTGTTTGTGAACTTGCAACCTCTAACCACATGTTGGCAACGGGCCATGTAGTTTAACTTACATACGGACTCACGACTATTATCCCCATAGGGTTAGTCAGAGACTAGGCAATGAGGACCGCAGAAGCAGTCCACTGCCATAGTCCACTTTTCACCAAATAGCGACTGCACATGTGTTCAGCGTGATAGGTGATGAATCTATCGCCGCTCTATGCTGTTGGATGTATGTGCAGACTTTAATTTATCAGAAAATAATTTTTACGCATGACATTCACACTATATTAGACGACCCCCTTGGTCGAGTGGTTTGTACACCGGTTTTCATGGTGTCGCCATCTCTGAGGTCCCGGGTTCGATCCCCGGTCAGGTCAATTTAGAAATGATTGTTTTTCTAAATTGTCTCGGGTCTGGGTGTTTACTATGTATAATAAGTATGTATTTATGTACTTTAAGTACGTTTATCCGTTGCCTAGTAACCATTTAACGAGTTTCATAACGAAGTTTCTCGTGGGCTAGATAATTGGTGTTAATGTAGGAAAGTTTATTAATTAATTTATTTAAATTAACCCTCAGAGAAAGATCTCAGATCTCTCATCTAGGCTCTGTTCTAGTGTCCGGTAAAGCTAGATTGACTAATGTACGGTTTAATCGAAACTACGACGACTGACATAAGTCTCTTAATGAACTTCAAAGCAAAATCAATCATATTGATATTTCAATATAGAACAAATCTGCTTTGAAGTTTTAGATCTAGTAGGTAATTTGATTAGAGCAATGTTTTTATTCTGCGAAATGTACAAAACCATCACGCGCTTGTGTTAAAAACTAAAACTTACTTTTTTAAGATGGGGTTGACCTGCGGAATATCAATACAAATATTTTCATGTAAGAATTATTGTTTCATGCGAAAAATTAAGAAAGTTGTCGATAAAAAATGTCAGTCATTAGATTTATGTATTGTTTGTTTTTGTTTAAAGAATTTGATTCAAATTTCAACAAGGCCACGACCTTGTGCGATGATCAGGCTAACTTACATAAGTTCTTTTAATGTATTTAACTAATTCAGCGCATAGTACAAGTAACTTATAAATACGTTTTCACAATTTTGTGCAGGATCCCCTTAAAAATACGCAACCATGTATTCACAAAACTAATTCACATGACGCCCACAGAAATGTTCATCAGAAGATAATAATAACGCAAAACATTAGGTATATACACTGCCATAACATTTAAGAGATTTGAGAGCTCGCATCAAGGCTACCCTCGTCATAGTGTCTGTTGAAGCCCGATTGACAAATGTACGGCTTAATCGAAATTACAACGTCGCGCCACTGTCAAAATTAGATCATTTTGGCTCGCAAAGGGCTTCGCTAGCGGCCTAATTCGGTAGCTTTAATTTGCAATCCGGCTAATGAATAACGTTTATGTATACTTCGATTAAACATGTGTTGTGTATTACATTATTACGCTAAGTAACAAATTCAATGTTTTTTTTAATTTTATTTTTGTCCATAAACACGATATGAATTAAAGTTTAGTCTATAGACTATCTGAGTGCTGGGCAAAAGCCTCCGTTATTGAAATCCTCCGTGGTTGAGGATTCCGGGCGAAATGCGATTCCACCTTCAGCTTTTATCGTCACTTACCATCAGGTGAGATGAAGAACTAAGTGCCCGTTGTTAATAAAAAAATAATGTAGCCGCAGCATTTATGGAAAGCGAAAATTACTGTCAGACGATTATGATTCTGTGTCTGCCAACATTTTTGGTTTAGGCAAAAATAGACTGTTACATTGACGTACTACGACAATGTTTTGCATGAATGGCGAGACATTTTTACAATTGTTTAAGTGAAATATGCGATAAACTCGCATTTGGTCGGTTTTATACGCGTTTTTAGTTAATGCCCCAAATCTATGGCTTAAGTTTATGCGTTAGGTGATTTATGTATGAGCCACGCAAGGGCAACAAAGGCACCAGCTTTTTAATGTTCAAAGTGTACAATGCGATAGCGACCTTTCCCACAGCAATGGAAAATAACAAACTAGGTAAGTAAACAACGTGTTAATGAAATTGCTCAAAACCTGAAATTTAGTTTGTTCAGTATCGAGAACAGAATCGATTTTACTAAGTAATAAGATAAAATGGTCACATTTTATAAAATCTACAATTTTCTGAAATGTGTTATATACTAATAAAATATTTCAGAAACTTAAATATGAACCCTGGTATGGTATTGCAATTTTCCCATTTAATACTTTACTGTACCTGGTGGACCAGTGTTAAGTTAAATAAATAAATTACCCATCTTGTTAGTAGTACATTACAAAGAAATATATACAAGTAGTTAAAGTATAATATAACCAGAAATTTTAATCAGAATTTACTAGTTCAGTTCCCATTTTAATAGGTATAACCAATATGTCGAGGCGGCGTAGGTTAAAATATTATACAACTATTATAGAAAGGTAAAACTGAATATAAGAATAATTTCACTGAGAGCTTATTATGAATAAGCTGCCTTTGATACCAGTCAATGACAATGACTTTTTCTCTAGGGAAACGCGATGAACTTTTATGACAGACCCAATTTAGACATACAGCGAACATTAAAGTACAAAACCATTCTGGGGAGTTATCAGAAAAAAACATAAAAGAAAAGTTTATAGAAACTAAATTCAAAACTTTTCATAGTGGACTTTCAAACGCATTAATTCAATCGAAGAGGTATAAACTTTATATTGAAATATTGTCTGTCTACCTACTAATTTCCAAGTTTTTTTATATTTAACAAAAGCATGGACAAATATCATTATTACAAAAAATTGGCCTATTTAGTTGTACATTTTTAATCTTGAAGTTTTGTAAAATATATCGGAATGTAGTTTTTAGCTCTTTAAATACTTTAATTTACATTTCAAACTAAGCTAAGTTAATAGAGTGAGACGATCGTATTCAGGGTACACATAGATTTTCTTCTTTGTGAAAAATAATATCAGAGGCAAAATATGAACTCGGCACCGATGCCTCGAGGCAACAGCTGCTTCCAGAATCTAATTTTAAAGTTAGCCCTTAGTCAAAATTAAAAAGGACAAACTTATTTAATATGACCGTATTTCCTAATCGAGCATATTAATAAAAAATTGAACGACTCTACAACTGACCTAAGTCGCTAAAGCGTAGTGTCTAGTGTTTCGAGTGTTAAGTGAGAGCTTTATTCGCCATCCCATCGCGTTTTACGACCTTACTTACGTAAGGTACTTAGAATTTGATATCCATATAAATTTGTATAGATTTCAAACGAGGCGCGATGAGGCGCTTTTTGGGCCGGTAGTTGATCTAGTTACATTTCTCTCTCTCTATCTCTCTCTTATTCGCCCACATCTCATCCACTCAACTCCTGGTTATGGCCTCTTCACCTAGTTCTAACCATATAACAGTTAACTTTATTTAACTCCTTCTAACCAACTATAAATGAGCTGAAGCTAGCTTAAGCTAAACCTAAGTCTCCGCTTCGGATATAAATTGGATCGCCGAATTTTCGTACTACAAACAACATTAAGCCTTAACTTTTTTTGCACAATTTTACTTTTCCTAAGCGTGTTAAGCCTATTTTTACTTCGTCTAACTCTTTATCGCTGAATTTAAACTTCGCAAATATGACATTAGGCGCACCAACATCAAAAGAGAGTTATAAAAAAGATATTTTTGTTTGGAGCTAGATTTCTGTTGTCTAATAAAAAAATAACCTGGAAATTCAAGACAATGCCGACGCTGCGCTTCGCGATTTTCTTAACCTATCACGTGACCTACACGAGTAGGGCAGCTAGTATCCTCAATCAGTAATCAGAGGTACAGCCCTAGACCTAACCAACACTATTTTTACCCTAACAATAAATTAGAGCTTTCAACACTACAGCGTAATCTACGTAATTCCGAAAGAAAGTTATGCCGATACATTTTAGTGCATTTAATATTAGGGATTCTAAAAGTAAGGTTTTCAATTTTTAGGCAAAACTAAATAGTGCGAAAACGACTGTTAGGACAATCGTTGTTCGTTAAAAGTTTAAACCAACACAGTTCGGCCATATGAAATTAGAACTAAAATTTTTAGGCGAACCGAACCGAAAACCCCAGCCTCCGCTTCGGGTTCCAGTCGTAATCTAAAAACAATTTTACTTTAACATATTTTTAATGATACCACGCTCTTACACTTCTCGTCTAATCCCGGTTGGTCAATTTAATAAACGCTTTACAAGAGAATGCATAAAGCTTACCGCTAGATACAATACATAGTTTATATCGACTGAGTAAGCATCAGTTTTGCTTGACAACGTTATCTTTGATCTGTCATCTATAGTACGAGGGTTTAGCAAGAATCAAGTGAGCTTAGTTATATGTGTCAGTCACGATATTAATTCCTTTCTTATCCGTTGTGGACAATTGTGTTGTGTTTATGTTTCGAATTAGAGAGTTTATTGAACGAGCAATAAGTTTTAGATACCGTATAGCTGGTGGTAAAATATAAAAACTTAATACATTACACCTACTTATTTTCGCCGGTCAAGAAACAATTATTTTGCATTGCTGTGTTTCAGTTAGATGGGCACTAGAACCAGTGAAATGAGGATGGGAACGGTATTTCAAATATTCGTGTCAAACTTAAATTATGGTATTTATATTTTTCTCTAGCCCTCCTACCTAGCAAAGAACCTAACTTAAAAATATTTGTGAATTACCATATTGAGCCTAAATTGACTTATTGTTTTAGGCCGAAATGTTTCTTATTCTTAATTTTAATCTTATTTTTCTACTCTCGTCACTACATCTCTGCTTTAAAGGAAACAGGGCCTATCGATATTTAAAATTTAAAATTCAAGGCTTGACGCTCTGAGTTTGGCTCACATGAGATAACGATACATTGTTATCCGAAGATTGTTAACTTTTTATCGTTTACTCGTGAATATGCTTTTGATATAAGCTTGTTATGAATGAAGCGGAAAATGATCTTCTTGGAAAATAATCAAAGTACCTACCTATAACACAAAAATCATTTATTCAACCAAACATTTTTAGAAGTGCTTTTGAATCGCCGCTCATTTGTTTGTCGACTACTTAAAGTATTAGATACTAATTTATTGAGGCTAAATTCGACCAAACTGGAATAAGACTTACTCCGAGATTAGTCTATACAAATTCGGCGTTTAATCTAGGTACGTTATAAGACCTTATTTCAGTTTGGTCGAATCCAGCCTTAGTGTTGAACATCCGAGTAAGAAGGTTTTAACGTTATGCATTATTACTATTCACGGCCTTTTTGAAAAATACCTCGGCACGTATGCGTAGTAGACCCAGTGTTCATACTACAAAACAATTTTCGTTTCCCATTCGTCGTAAGTTACCCAAACGGCTATTATTACATAACAGTGTTAATGTGATAGTCGTAAATACAAAACAGCAAATGGGCTCAGTGTCAAAAGCGTAGTCGTAGTCGTAAAAAGCGGGCAAATGGAATGGAATTTTGCTTCACAATAGGCTGTTTTCCAAAACAGTATATTTCAGCGAACGGCGAGACTAGTTTCGTTTAGAGTGTAACCGCAGCGTTATTTATGGAAGGGCAGAGCGTTGTGCGATATATCATAATTTATTTGGGCTAATCCGTGCTTGGATTTTGATATTGGGCCTAGCTGTTTTGGCATTGCGGCGTCTGGCTCCGGGTGATGGCTGTCTCATACCACCGTTTATGGGTTTGATGTTATTAGAAATACTCATTTATGATACGTTTGGATGGTGACAGTTGATTCGTGAATTTTGATAGGTACTTTGGAAAGCTGATTATATTGGGCCCCTAGCTGTTTTGTCCTTGCGGCGTCTGGCTCCGGGTGATGGCTGTCTCATACCACCGTTTGTGGGTTTGATGTTATTAGAAATACTCATTTATGATACGTTTAGACGGTGACAGGTGATTCGTGAATGTTGATAGGTACTTTGAAAAGCTGATCGTAACCTAAGCACATTATTTTAAGAAATCCTTAAGCTATATTGAAAATTTCTTTAGCTATTAACCTTGTTTCAAGATAGGAATTGCTGATTCATATCATTCATGATGTTAATCTCCGGACCATATAAAAACATGTCGAGATACAATAAAATATTTAAAACTTTTTGAAAATAGCATTTAATGACTTGAGAAAATAATAGTTTTGCATTACTTTATTTTACCGTTGTTCGAAATCGTGAGCTACATTTGTGTCCTATATACTAAGGTGGTAAACATGTTTATAAATTGTGTTATGTTTTGACGGAAAACGGTAAACGCAACTTCTAGCACTTGCGTTGCCGACCCTAGACCACAAATACATACATACATACAAACATATTACCACGACTATTATCCCCGAAAGGTTAGTCAGAGACTAGAAAATGAAGAAAGCAAAAGCAGTCCTCTACCATAGTCCACTTTTCACCAAATAGCGACACATGTGCTCAGAGTGACATGTAGTGAGCCCATCGCCACTCTATGCTGATGGTAGTATGTCCTGTCTTTAGTCCGTTAGTCGCCTTTTACGAAACCCAAGGCAAGCCAGAACTGGTCATTATTAGAAGAAGACCAGTAAAGAACTGGGCACAGATTGAACGAAGAGAGAGGGTGTTTTTTTATTTTTATTGTGGCACGCCATAATGGCCTCACTCTGTCTGATGAAAAGCAGCCAGTGAAGCCCAAGAAGCAAAAGCGTTCATCACAGCGCTACCACGCTATGCCGAACGCTCACACTATGGCGGTTTGCATAAATGCTTTTTCACGCCCCGCTTAAATAACCCGGAGAGAAAGAGGAGAGATGCACGTGTGCGGGAAGCGCGTTCCACATACGGGCATTTCGGCAAAAAAACGATTGTCCAAATTTTTTGGTACGTGTCTTGGTGGTCAGTACGGTATGAGGGTGGCTACTAAGACCTGCACGCGTCGATCTGGAAAGAAAAGGAGAGGGAGGGATGAGATCAAAGAGCTCCTCAGAGCGTAGGTGGTAGTATTCTTTCACCGTTACGCGACACACTTATAGACCCCATAACTTTGTATAATACACCTATTAGTATAGATTAACCAGCCTGTGTATGTGTGCGTACAATTAAAAAAGGAACGGCCGGATCTCATTGAATCTTAAAAGATACGTGACCCCAAAGAGTTTCGGCAATTCTTACCTTTTTCGGGTCCGCAAAATCCCGACCGATCATTCTGGCCAGCGAAATCTTTTTTCGTAATCACAATAAAATCCTCTATTCCGATCGCCATAGAATATTCTAGTGCAAGTGTCGACCGACGCGGTTGTAAAATTTTATTCGCGGGAACAAATTGTCCGTTTTGGCCTTTAACGGCCGCCTGTTAAATGGTGCGATTGAAAAAAACGTCCGACCCATTCAAAGTTTTGTGGGGAAGTTAACTTATTGCGTGCTTTTAGATTTTCTTTTTCAGAGCTTCCACCTATTCTCGTCACTTAACTTCAGCTCCCATAGACAAGTGATAACCGCTCCATGTCAATTCTATTGCATTAAACGTTAATGTTTTAACGTTAACAACAACGAACTTTCTACATAGAAAGTTATACAATAACACTCTTAATACAATAAGAATAAGAATACCTTACAAAGTCTTTTTGTAAGGTATTTTAATAATAATAATCTTTATTAATTTTCTCTACAAAATACTCGTATAGTGAGAGATCTTAACTTATTATAAGTAATCTTAGTATCAAAGCTTATTGTAAGATATCTTATTCTTCAACCCTTCTGTAACGGTCATACTCATAATTAAAAAATATCGTAACATTATCAAGAAATTATTTGCCTATTAACCCTGGGAACTGCGCTCCGAAACTTTAATTGAAAACATCCCATGGGCGTAGCTACTAACAGATCCTAAAAATCGTCGCTGTTCCTCTAAGGCAGCGGTTTAAGTGACAAAAAATAAGCGATTGACAACAATTGTTCGGGAGGTCACAAGCTCGGGATCTTTGGGTCTGAGACCTAACACAAAAACAAACACAAAACAAATAAAAAACACAAACACATAAACACACAAAACAAACAACACACACAAAAAAAAACAAAAACGGTTTAAACACTAGACTACATAGGTGGCTATTTGCTGAGAGCTGTGTGGGGTGAAGTCTCATTAAAAGAATACTAATATCATTATCTATTCCCTTGGGTGTCGTAAAACGTGACTAACTGGCGAAAGACTCCACATACGTCCAACAGTTCTGAGGAATTGTTCGGCTTGATCCCTGCCGCTGATTTCCTTCACCGCACTACACGCAATCGACTGTCATTCCATCCACATCACCTTGATGGATGGCGGTCTACTACTGTGCGTTTTTCAAGAAGAGTTCGAGTTTTTCGAGGCAAGACCTCGAACTACAGTATTGTGGAACCAGCTCTCGGCGGCGGTATTTCCGGACCGTTATGACTTTGGGATCTTCAAGAAACGAGCCTATTCCTTCCTTAAAGGCCGGCAACGCGCCTGCGATTCCTCTGGTTTTGCGGGTGTCCATGGGCGGCGGTGATTACTTTCCATCAGGTGACCCGCTTGCTCGTTTGCCTCCTTCTGCTATAAAAAAAAACAGCATAGAGCGACGATGGGCTAATCACCTGGCACGCTGCGCACATGTGTAGTTGTTACTACTATAGTGCGTTTCATCAAATAGTTCCTATGCCGTCATATTGGCATTCCTGTGTTGTTTCTGCCAGTGTTGCCAATTTAGTGGATTTTCCACTAAAACTGGTGGTTTCGACCCCCTTTTTAGTGGCGAAATATTGCTTTTAGTGGCTAGTGGTTTTTGTAATAGCTAATAGAATTTAATTTTCAGTAGGCTGAAATACTTTACCACTTGATGACATAAATAAAAAAAATCATCGAGTGGTGGAGAAACCACCACTTTTAGTGAAAATCAACTAAGTTAGCAACACTGCAGGAACAAGACAAGAATGGCAACATGACGGCATAGGAAGTATTTGATGAAACGCACTAGAACTACTTCTCGTACTAGCTACTTACCTTAGGGTAAAAGTCTTGAGTGCATTACCTATATACTTACTATAAACTTCGTCCAATTACTTTCTTTTTTTTGAATGACCTTCGTGGTCGAGTAGTTAGCACGCCGATTCTGGCGTCCGTGGCGCCATCTCTGAGGTCCCGGTTTCAATTCCCGGTCTGGTCGTTTTTGAGAAAAACTGTTTTTCTAAATTAATTTCAGGTCTGGAGGTTTTTTCTATTTTTATATATATTTACCCGTTATACCATATTAACGAGTTTTAAAAGAATATCATCTTGGTCTAGAATCTAGATAATTGGTGTGAGCGTAAACAAATTTAATATAATTAAAAAAGAAAAATTTAAAGAATACTACCACACCCTCTCTTCCCTTGGGTGTCGTAAAACGCGGCTAACGGACTAAAGACTGCACATACATCCAACAGCATAGAGCGGCGATGGGCTCAACACATGCCACGCTGAGCATATGTGCAGTCGCTATTTGGTGAAAAATGGACTATGGTAGTGGACTGCTTTTGCTGTCCTCGTTGCCTAGTCTCTGACTAACCCTTCGGGGATTATAGTCGTGATTATTGTATGTATGTATGTATGCATATTGTAATGTAACGCGAGTTTTTCGCGTAAGTTTACAACTTGCGCCACCCTCCCGAAAGTATGCCTGACGAAGGTCGAGTTTGACCCCTGTCAGTGGCACACCAGCCTAGAAAAATGTTGCGGATTACTAATAGAAATAATATTAGACATTTGCATGCTTTATTATTTCGCACAAAGGAACTGTTTTGTGACAACACTCATTGTTCAGTGACAGTGAAATTGGTATCCCTTTTCACAGTTCTCATGAAACCATCAGTAACAATGTTTAGGACTTGGGTTTAGTGCTTCCGCCTTTCAGCAGTTGTAACTATTGTTGTTACTATGTATTGGAAAAGTTTAAGAACTATTTGAATTAGTGATTATGAAAAATTGTCACATCATTGGAAAATAAGCTATGCAATTTTACAACGTCATATCAATTTCCTTTAATCGTTTTTTAGGTGATTATTTAAAAAAAATGTTAGAATATGTCTAGGTGGCCAAGTTACAAAGTGCTCTTAAATACAGAGATTATGGGTTCTATTCTCAGATCAGGCAAAGTGTGTTTCAGTGTTTTTCGATGCATGGTTTGCGTCAGTGTTGCCAGATCCGTAGGTCAAAATTATCCTAGATTTACTGCAAAATTATCGTGTTTTTATCGCATTCAAAAAGACAGAATTTATACGACTGGGCACTCCAAATATGGTAACATACAACGTCACCAGCTAAAAAAAAAAAAAAAAAAGCTCATCAACTAGAAAAAGGACTGACTGTGGTACCTTAAATTTCGTTATTTCCAAACTGTGACTGAACGACTGATGCTAAACCAGGTTTGTGATACGCCAATACCCGTCGGTTGTAGTTGGATTGTAGTGATGACTTTTAATGATGGAAACCTGTTCCTACCCGTTATATTTATACTATAAGCAACTTATTTTCTCGAACAAATAATAAAGTCATCATCGATTAAATCTTAAAATGTAGGATTATATCAATCTATTTTGGAAAACCCTACATCAGACGCAGACAGACTTGTCTGTGATATGGTCTTGGTGAGTCGTCAATGATTGGTAGATATCACTGGACAGATAAGTGCTAAGTATCTACTAACTATTACTAATTAATTAAGGATTGTATAGAATTATGTTAACAAAACACAATGTTGTTAGCTCAGCTTAAGTTATGATGGGACTGGCATAACATAGTGTAAATTCCCTAAAAAATAAAAGAATAAAAAAAAATTCAAAAAATAAATTCATAGTCTTCCTGTGACCACGGACCCTGTAAAGCAGTGGTTTCTAACCTTTTTAATATTGGTACCCCCCTATGATCTAATAGGAAAACTGATTTTACCTCTCTGTAAAAAACCTTGCAGAAAATGACCTTAATATCCAAGAGTTTGACTGACGATTATCTATGTTCTGAAAATATTACTCAAGTGAATCTATTACTGCAGATAAATTCTCCCGCAAAATAATTATTTTACCCCCGCGCCGGTTCGAAACGTCAGAAAACTAAAACACCATGTAATGTAGTAAAATTAAACGCGAGTTAATCCGTAAAAAGTGTTTCATTTCAAATAATAAAGTATTTCACATTAGTATGTGTACGCTCCACACCCAATTACATAGGAAACAAGTTGCAACACCGAAGTTTAATTTGTGTATCACCAACTCATTTCAGGAATAAACAAGCAATTTAGCGTTGCATTATCCGGCCGGACGCGCCGAGCAAACCCACTGCTAATAACATCAATTGTAACTTTTCTTGTTCCGTGGGGTCCAAATGAAAGTTTGACCTTTTACGCGGGTAACGGGGTCGAGCTGGTCGAGCTCAAATGATTGCACTGTTTCATTATGCTAGAAGTATTTTGGCGTATAGAAGCTGGAGAATATTTGGAAATGTTATTTGGCGATGTTCCATCTTCTATTTTGAATTGAATTTATTTTTTTAATATATTTTAAGTGACGCTGTTGCGAACAATTAATTAACAATTTCGAAGATGCTAAAAAAATCCACAAGCAGGATTTCAGCCTGCACCTTTCACAAAAAAACCGGCCAAGTGCGAGTCGGACTCGCCCATGAAGGGTTCCGTAGCAGCAAATAACATCATATAAAAGTTCTTGTAGTTCGTTGTAACTTTGATCGATGTATTAATAATAGTGTATTTTTTTTTAAATTAAAAAAATTATGACGTATAAAAAAAAACTACTTACTAGATCTCGTTCAAACCAATTTTCGGTGGAAGTTTGCATGGTAATGCACATCATATATATTTTTTAGTTTTATCGTTATCTTATTTTAGAAGTTACAGGGAGGGGGGCACACATTTTACCACTTCGGAAGTGTCTCTCGCGCAAACTATTCAGTTTTAAAAAAAAATATCTTAGAAACCTCAATCATTTTTGAAGACCTATCCATAGATACCCCACACGGATGGGTTAGATGAAAAAAAATTTTTGAGTTTCAGTTCTAAGTATGGAAAAGCCCCAAAATGTATTGTTTTTTTTTCTATTTTTGTGTGAAAATCTTAATGCAGTTCACAGAACACATCTACTTATCAAGTTTCAACAGTATAGTTCTTATAGTTTCGGAAAAAAGTGGCTGTGACATACACACGGACAGACAGACAGACAGATAAGACGAATCCATAAAGTTTCCGTTTTTTGCCATGTGGCTACGGAACCCTAAAAAAAGACTTTAAACATTTTTAAAATTGAAAATTGAAATACATTTACATACATACATATAATCACGACTATTATCCCCCAAGGGTTAGTCAGAGACTAGGCAATGAGGACAGCAAAAGCAGTCCTCTGCCATAGTCCACTTTTCACCAAATAGCGACTGCAAATGTGCTCAGCGTGACAGGTGGAGAGCCCATCACCGCTCTATGCTGTTAGATGTATGTGCAGCCTTTAGTCCGTTAGTCGCCTTTTACGACACCTAAAGGAAGAGAAAGGATGGTAGTATTCTTTCGCAATTATGCGATTTAAAACAAAAAAAATCCACATGTGAATCGTGCTATGCGAATTAAACGCAAGGCTACGCAACTAACAAAAAAGGGATAAATTGTTGTTCTATAGCAAGTATTTGGGGGTTTGTCTAATCTTATACGAGTACAATGTCTGAGTCCCTCAAGGGCATGTTCACACACGCAGACTTGTTCTCACGCCTATGGTTGTCGCCAGTCATAATTACGTCCATTATCGCGGGTACCTACACTTCCCTTTGTTTACCCGATGTACAGTACTGATCACAGATATCAGAACTGTGTTCCGTGGTACAGATAGTACAGTTCCTACACGTGCCTATCTTGAACTAACTCTAAGAATCTTTTTTTTTTATAATAAGCCCGGCAAATGACCCCACTCCACCTGATGTTAAGTGGAAATGAAGTCCAGGCGCGAGGACAACTGGTGCAGCGTAAGAGACGCAGCATCAGTCACCTTCACTCTGCCGGCTCACAAAGTGCCTCTTCACGCCTCGTTTGAAGGACCCTATGTCATAGGTAGGAGGGAATACGTGTGCTGGTAGACTATTCCATCTTTTGGAAGTGCGGCAAAGAAACGAGTCTTATCTTCTTAAACGAGTATTATAGGAAACGAACCAATTATTTTTTCTTTAACCCTTTTTTGGATACCGGCCATCGCCATCACGTTTTAGGTGGAAGAGCTCAGCTGAGCTGCCGCAAAACCAGACAATATTGAAATTCAATTGTCAGTAACTCTGGGAGTCTTCATGGCAGACAAGGGTTATAAGCTTCTATAAACCATTCTTCTTTTGCTTCCATTTATTCAGAAAAGAGTGTGAAACCTTCCAGCTTTCCTTATAGCTGTCGTTAAAGTGCCATAATACAATTTTTTTTCGGTCGTAAAACGAATTTATAGCGCGTTGTGCAATAAACTGCAATAAGCTGTATTCCCAAGTTTTCTATTAAGAAAAGGACACGTATTACTTCAGCAGCTGAGACTGTTATGGCTTGGCCATTTCGCGCTGTCGCAGCAAACGATTCTGGAGACCATAGAAGTTGTCGACTTAATATGTTTACCAGATGTTATTGCTTTACCAAGTCATCTGTGTACATTATATAAAGATGTTGTTTCGCAGCTTAAGAATGGCTTTCACTTACATTAGTAAAAGAACTATGGACTTCCTTGAAAGAAGTTGTTGAATATAGTACTTTGTTACAAAAACTCAGTAGACAAATGTTTACAGACTTCATCTCTTCCGCCTATTGCTGAACGACCGACGGCCTCTCATAATGAACGCCAACCATCACGGTCTTGGGCGTCCACATGGAACCATTGCCAGCTATCTTCCTTATACTCGTACTATCGGTATCTCGCGCTGCAGGGCGTTTTACTCTACGTTTGCCGAGACGTCGTAAACGATAACGAAAACGATTGCCGAAAATTCTTCACAGGTTCGCAGAGAATCTTGCCTCAGCTAGACAAACCATAATAGAAAGTAAAGACACTATGTACTAACGATGGCTACCTCTATCCAATGAGACTAATGAAATTATTTTCTTACTATTAAGGTGTAAGTTGTCAGAGTAGTTTATTTATTTATTTATTTTATTGTTTAAGGAAACATACAGGTTCATTATTACACATATAAACAATAATTTATAGATAATACAGTAGCATTTAAAGTTTCCACTAATGAATTAACAAAAGAAATATATTGTTGATAAAGACAACAGTGCGAAAAACAAATAAAAAAACAAGAAAAAACAATTCTTAAAATAAACTTTTGGTTTAAATAAAGAAAATAATTTTTACACCTAAACTTTGAACAACAGAGTTCAAACCATTATAAAATGATAATCCTACTAATATTATAAACGCGAAAGTTTGTAAGAATGTATGGATATTTGTTACTCTTTCACGTAAAAAGTACTGAATGGATTAGGATGAAATTCGGCATACAAATAGTTTGGATTAACACATAGGATACTTTTTATCCAGATATTCCCACGGGAACGTATGGATGGATGTTTGTTACTCTTTCACGTAAAAACTACTGAATGGATTTGGATGAAATTTGGCATACAGATAGTTTATAACCTGGATTAACACATAGGATACCTTTTATCTCAATATTTCTACGAAAAACGGGAACCACGCGGCTGAAACCGCGAGCGGCCGCTTGTGTAATATAAGTAGGCAACAGTGTATCTAAATTCGGTTGCTTTTAAAAGGCTACGAAAACGTCCAATACTTTCGTGAAATATGTCGATGTGGTTGAAAGAACTGGACTCTTATAATATAACTATTGCGTCTATAATTTGTCTTGCACAATGACGCAAAGAATGTATTTTTGTTACGAGCGCTCGGTCTGGAACACCTAAAAAATATTGTACTCAACAAGTAAGATGAGTCTACACAGGAATGAATTTGTTTTATACAATAGAACTTGATCTCGATATGATCGTCGACTTGCCAGGGATTCAAGAGTATCAGTATCGAAAAGGTTAAAGCGATATTTTAAACTTTTTTTTAGTTCATTAGAACATAGTGGAAGACCTCGGTGCTTTTCTGTGGCATGAAGCCATACGAATGGGGGCTCATATCGTTCCCGCTGCAGGTGTCGACGAGGTCTTCACTCTAGGACATGCCACCTCCCATGGTTAGCTTTCCTTCTTCAGACATGATCGGCCCACTTCTACTTCATGGTATTGATTCTCCGTACGATGTCGGTAACTAACTATTGTTCTTTGTCGAATAACTTAATTGCAGATTTTATAATTGCCGAGCAGCTCAATAAAAATACTACCAACACCTCTCTTCCCTTAGGTGTCATAAAAGGTGACTAACGGACTAAAGACTACACATAGCATTCAACAGCATAGAGGGCTCACCACTTATCACGCTGAGCATATGTGCAGTTGTGATTTAGTGAAACGTGGACTATGGCAGAGGACTGTCTCTGCGGTCCTCATTGCCAAGTCTCTGACTAAGCCTTTGCGGATATTTGTCGGGAGTATAAGTATGTATGTGGATATTATTTAGATAAGTTTGCCTGCATAGTTAATATGTTAATATATTGTGTTTCGCCATTTGGGAAACAAGTTCCTCATTAGTAAAGGATTCCGGATAAAGTGTACTTCCATCTTGGTAATAACGCTTCGTTATGCTGGAACGACGAGCAACGCCAACATGTGACCTAAAATAATGTTACTTGTAATGAGAAAATTGAACATAATTATGTCCTAGATAATAACTACATAATTACGGAAAATGCTGAGTAAATATGTAATAAGCAAATATTGTTATATAATTATTATTAGAATTAAGACCTATGTTAACATTTTTGCAATAATGTTTAATGTATATTGCTGTTGGTGTATTTTATGAATAAAAATAATTACGACTAGTTACACTTACAATAGAATAATAGCATTTTATGCAAAAGAAGAGAACGCAAGAGTTTGTCAGAGGATTTTCTAGGCAATAGCGATGGTGAAAAATCGCGTAGGATAGAAAGAAGGGGAAGGAACTTCTTCGCCTAGAAGCGGGACGAAGATTAGAAACTGAAAAAAAAATCTCAGCCACAAAAGCAGTTAAAATAATTCTCTAACGTACACGAGAAATATTCTCCAAAGTAAGTATGGATGCCTATACAGCTTTGCTTAGCGAGCGATAAAGTTAGCGGAGCAAAACTTTTGTATTTGCATGCATTGTCAGCGGTTGGCTGTATTTAATCTCACGGGATTATCTTGTTGCAAATACAACTTAGGGGTAAACTTTTGATGCCAAGTCGGAGGGAGGAACCGTGTTTTATGAAGAACAGAACATATTTATATTACCTACTTAGAATTTGAATCGTTTTATATACTTACATTTTCCATTGTTACATAACAAACAAGTTAGTCCTACTTGTTTGCTACACACACATACATACATACATACATATAATTACAACTATTATCGCCGAAAGGTTAGTCAGAGACTAGGCAATGAGGACAGCAAAAGCAGTCCTCTGCTATGGTCCACTTTTCACCAAATAGCGACTGCACATGTGCTCAGCGTGACAGGTGGTGAGCCTATCGCCGCTCTATGCTGTTGGATGTATGTGCAGTCTTTAGTCCGTTAGTCGCCTTTTACGCAGCCATGGAAAGAGAGGTGGTGGTAGTATTCTTTTAATGAGCTCCGCGACAAGGCTCACTTGGGTGTCGTTAAAAGCGACTAACGGACTAAAGACTACACTACTACTACCTAACTAATACATCCAACAGCAAAGAGCGGCGATGGGTTCACCACCTAATAACGGCACTAATAACGGCACTTGGTGCTGTTGTGTTTCGTCCGGCCAGTGATTCCGGAGGACACCCCCCCCCCCCCTTCCTCACAATTCCTATTGATTCTTTAAAGGCCGGCAACGCGTCTGCGATTCCTCTGGTTTTGCGGGTGTCCATGGGCGGCGGTGATTACTTTCCATCAGGTGACCCGCCTGCTCGTTTGCCTCCTTCTACTATGACAAAAAAAATAGTACAGTTGTAATTAAGTGAAACGTGGACAATTGCAATTTACTGCTTCTGCGGTACTCATTGCCTGGTCTCTGAAAAACACTTTTGGGATAATATAGTCGTGGATGAATGTGTGTGCATATCAAATAATGCGATCTCAAACTCCTACGTGGTATCTATTTCTATATAAGCTATCGCAAGATGGCAGTCGTTAGAAACCCAACGCAGGTTATCACCCAATCTCCTTATGTGATTTTGCTTAGCCAAGGCCATGGCAAGGATGTAAAAGCCTAACCTGACTAAGTAAGAGGTTTGCTTACATATTTGCAAAGAAAACTGACGCCATCGAGACATTACCTGAAACTATTTAGTAAAGGCATCCTACGCATACCTTTTATACCCGACGTTTCGACCGAATTGCACAGGCCGTGGTCACGGGCTGACTGCTGTCGCGGTGTATCGCCTCCGTTGGCAAAAGTTGGTTAAAACAAGTGCGTCATCTAGAAGGCCTTCGGAAAATGAAAATGAAAAAATGTTTATTAACAGCAAAGTGACAGAATTACTTAAAACTTAATTTAAAACTATGGAATAACATCTTTGCATAGGTACAACGCTTATTAATAATAGTCCATATCTATCGGTTCCTCACTGGGCAAGCCTGTATCGAGGGAATCTAGGCACAAAGTTACATAATCCTTAGTTTAACCTCAGTTTATACAACCAACTTATCAGGTAGACAAATTTCATGGTAATAATAATAATCTAAACAATTATATTATTAGTGGGACAGTTACATAAAAACTACAAATATCTTAAAAATATAAACACATATCAACTTCATTTAGCATAGTATTCTTAATACATCTTCCGTTTTGTCATAAGTTAGTGTTTTTAGCCATTTAGTAATAATATTTCGAGCTTCATAAATACTCTTGTCCTTAATATCACAAAATTTTACAACTCTGTTATACACATGTATTTTTATAAAATCACCAAAACGTTGCGCAAACACGGTGTTAACCGATGGGATATTCAATCTATAAACTCTGCGATTGGTTATTGGTTTATAATAGTCAGGAGAGGAAATCACGGCTCCGTGCATACTTAGCGAAGTTTTTAGTACAAACAGCTGACGTACACTTAGCACTCCAGCCTCTTCATAAACAAGTGCAGTTGGATATCTGTAGGGCCTACTAAGCATAACTTTTAATACTGCCCGTTGTGCTCTCTCAGCCTGAACAATAAATGTTTTTGCAGCACTCCCCCAGCAAGTAATGCAGTACACTATGAGAGACTGACATAGTGCGTAGTAAACTGTCTTAAGTGTATCAATGCTTGCAACATTACGCAGGCTACGCATTATATGTATGACCTTTCTAATTCGAGCTGAGAGACCACCAATGTGAGTTTTGAAAGATAGATTCTCATCAATTTGCACTCCAAGATATTTTAAAACTTTAGTGCGCCTTAATAATTCACACGAACAGTTGTTTTGATCATTACAATCTTGGGAATGAATTTTAATTTTTATGTCGGGTTGAGGAGCTGAAGCAATCGTTTTGTGGAAAGAAATATACATGGTCTTCGTAGTATTTAGTGTAAGGAGGTTCTGCTGCAACCACTGAGAAATTAGCGACATTCCTCTCTCGGCGAAGGAACAAACCATAGGCCATGTAGGACCATGAAAAATTAATGCGGTGTCGTCCGCATAGCACAAAATATCAGCTTTATCAATTGACAGATAGTGAATGTCGTCGATGTATAATAAAAACAGTGTTGGCCCAAGAATACTTCCCTGCGGGACTCCGAAACTAATATATTGCGAGCTACTAGTAGTATGGCCCACCTTTACGCACTGTCTCCGCTCCGCCAAATAGCTTTTAAACCGAACAAGAGAACTTCCTCGTATGCCCGAGCCCTCAAGTTTGTTCAAAAGTATAGGCGCGGAGACAGTGTCAAAGGCCTTGGCCAGATCCACGAAAATACCAACACAACACTGCTTATTATCGAGATGAGTCGACACTAAATTTGTGAGCAGATTAACTGCGTCTTCCGTACATTTTCCTCGACGAAAACCAAACTGTTTTGGAGAAATCAAATGACGTGATTCTAGATAATTAACAAGGCGGTCATTTACGAGCTTTTCAAGCAATTTAGAAAAGGTACCTAAAAGAGAGATAGGTCTTTAATTATCTAATGAGCTTCTTGACCCGCTCTTGTGTATCGGGCAAACGGATACAGTTTTCCACTCATCTGGGACGATTCCAGATAAAAGGCTTAAATTCATTATGTGTATGAGTGGAGTAATAATTTCATTTTTAATGTGTTTTTTAGGAGAGTTTTTTAAGCCATCGATTCCAGGAGCTTTATCATTTTGTAAACTCATTATTAATCTTTCCAATTCTTCAGTGTTAGTTGGGTACAAAAAGAACGAATCCACTGGTGGAGTTCTAACTTGAACTGATTTTGCGAGATCCGACTCTGTTTTATTTAATTTAGTAAGAATCCGATTTGCCAGTGTTTTACCAACTGTAGAAAAATGTTTATTAACTAGGTCTACTGATTGCTGCGCGTCTTGACATCCCTCAAGCCCTAGTAACTCTGTAGATTCCTTGTTATTATGCCCAATACTACAAATTTTTTTAATCGAACGCCAGAGCTTTCTTGGATTATTTTTATTTTCATTTATTTGTTTATTTTCGTATTCTTGTTTTAACTTTCTAAGTATGCCTGTGAAGAAGTTTTGATAGCGTGAGTAAGTAATTTGAAGTGCACTGTTTTCTCGATTATTTCTAGCACCTTGATGTAGGAGATCTCGATGTCGCATACATCGCATCAGCCCTGGGGTAATCCACGGCTTCAGATTATACTTGGATCTAGATATTTTAACCTGTTTTGTATGTTTGGTTACTACATCAAATAGCAAATTAGTAAAAACATTAACAGCTTTATTAACTTCATTAAAAGAATCAATTATTGACCAGTCAATGTCTGCTAGATCTTGTTTAATTGCAGCATAGTCTTGTTTAGTTGTGTAACGATTTGGCTTTATAGGTTTCGGTTTATTGAGACACATACCAAGCATTACTGGATAGTGGTCTGTGATATCCAATTCACATACAATTCCTAGAAGGTTTTGGCTGTGCCCTATATTTTTGACATAAATATGGTCAAGACAAGTAGATTATCTTGTAGGCAGTGTTATAGCCGGGAAAAGACCATGCTCTGCCATAAAACATTCATATTCTAATGTGTGTGAGTTTCCCAAAGTATTCATTATATTAACGTTAATGTCACCGGCAATCACCAAAGGAAGTACGTTAGATACAGTTACAAGAGATTCCATTGAAGATAAGAATTTATCCAAGCTTTTAAAGGACGGAGAGCGATATATGCCAAGAATATCCACAGTTTTAGGAATATGTATAGCCAGACAGTCAGCTTCATCTATCACAGGCTCAGATGCAGTGGCGACCCATATATCCTTCACATATGCAACAACCCCACCATTCTGATTAATAAATTTATTTGTTTTAAATGAACTATAACCGGGTAATTTTGGAATAATTGCCGAATCATTAAGCCAGCACTCAGATAGTACTAGTACATCGATAGACATATCTAAACGCTTTAGGGCGACTACCAGAGTGTCAAAGTTCCTCTGTATACTTCTTATATTAATAGAGAGAAGTTTAAATGTGTGATGGGGTGAGAAAGATTCTTTGCATTTATCCGCATCACTAACTACACACATCAAAAGTGTCTAAGGATCAACATATATTTTTGCAATAACTTTTCTCCTGATTGATATTAATTAAAATTTTCTTTAAGGATTCATCAAATAAAGTGTTTTCGTTTGTCTACAGTAACGATAAACCAAGTCACCTTTGCATTAATAAAGAAATTTGCCATTTTCCTAATAAAGGGATTTTTGACATTTGAACCACTAACATTAAAGTTCGAAAAAAAGACTGAAATAACAGTTTTCTTTAAAATTTTATTGGGTAACTTAAACAATTAATAATCCGTGTTTCTACCGCGAACACTAACAACACAAGAACATCGGTTTGGCATACTCAAAATGAGTTCATCCAAATCACGCTGTGGAATGGCCGCCCATGTTCGTTGCAACAACAAAAAAAGGTCTTCTTGCGACTGGATACCCTCCATATTCGGCAGAGCTCTTCTCTGTAGCATATCCCATGCATGCTCAATCGGGTTCAAGTCTGGCGACTGAGCAGGCCAGGGCATGACATTGATGTTAGCTGCGGCGAGAGTCTGTCTTACAACTGTTGCGGTGTGCGGTCGTGCATTATCATGCATTAACTGAAATAAGGGACCGATTTGCACTTGTAGAGGAACGATGACGTCTGATACAATCGTCTCAGCATAAATTTGAGCGTTGAGGTTGCCTCTGATCCAAATCAACTCAGTTCTTCCGCCGAGCGAGCCAAATACCCGCCCATACCATGATGGTTCCACCACTATAAGGATGGACTTCCTGGCAGGATTTTAATCGCTGTTGGCGTCCAGGGGTTCTCCAGTGTCGTATACGTCTTGTATCCGGTCTCATACCAAAACGAGACTCATCAGAAAAGCACACGAAACCCCATTGTTCTTTTGCCAAATTTCTGTGTTCAAGAGCCCATTGATATCGAATCCTACGATTGTGCATTGCTATAGGTGGTACCCTTAGCGGTCTTCGGGAATGAAGGTTCACTTCATGCAAGCGGTTTCTGACTGTTTGGTCGCTAATTAAGTTCCCTGAAGAGTGATGAAGCCTCACGGCTAACATCATGGCGGTTATTGTTGGAGCTCTTCGAGTTGTGATTTGAATGTATCGGTCTTGTCTCCGTGTGGTGCAGCGATACCGTCCTCCATGGCGCTCAGCCACGGTACCAGTGCTTCGGTAACGTGTCCAAAGTCGACTGATAACACTCTGACTTGTATTCAGAGCTAAAGCCACAGTACGTTGCCGGGAACCAGCTTCTATCTTTCCCACGGCTCTGAGCATTTCTTCCCTGCTTAAATGACGTCGCCGCTCCATAATAACGTTGGTTTTAATCAGTAGTAGGGAAACAGTAGCACTAATAATGTCTTCAATGCATTGTATGTTTTTATAGGGAAAATATTGACAGCTGATTTTCATCTTTTACTAGAAATTGATTGAAAGTTCCTGTTTCAAATTATGAAATGCACCAAAAAGGATCCATATAAATTTATAAAATCATAAATTTATTACAAAGCCACATCTCAATCTCAAGAAATCCGCATAAAAATGCTTGATCCCTAGACACTTTTGATGTGTGTACTTGACAGGTAATTTTCAACGAGTCCAGCTCTGATCCTAATTCTGCGGTGAACATCATTTTAAAAAAGAAAATTCATTTAAAACCCAGATGATCCAAACCGAATCCATAACTTTCAATTTAATTAGAATATTGTGGTGGCGATTAGTTTTAGTTATACTTGTAGTAGCACACATGTAAATAATACATTTAGTTACATGTTGTTGACTCGGTAAAAAAGGACAGACATTGAATACCTTAATTAATATACAATAAGATACTGATTTATAACAAAAAAACAATGCTATGCCAATGGATTCATGCAAGTGCACGATGTTGCATACAATGTGATTTGGTAACAAGAGTGACACTATCATCAAACAAAAATTACAGCAGTCAAATACGATTTTAACAAACAAAGACAACTGCAGGCTTATTTTGTTGTTAATCTCACTAAACAAAAACCTGTCACTCATATCCCAAAAAAAACAAAATAATAAACACATCAAAACACTATTAAAAACTAAAAAGCTATGTGATACTGATAGTGGGGGAGAGGGTCGTGAGCAGTCGATCCAAATCCATGTGGGACTGTATCCGCAGTGCTGACTTTCCTTTATCTCGCCTGACGTATATGGCACCTTGACTACACCAGCAGAAGGCGTAACCATTCTGCTTGGCTCTAATTCTGGAGTCGCGAAATAACACTCGATTTTCTTTTGTTAGTCTTTCGTTGAAAAAGACATTACGTGGAATTCCTGCAACCTGCAGGTCTGAGCTGGTAATATGTTTACGTGACTTACTAGCTTTGAGAAACTGATCACGTTGCGCTCGTCGTAGAAGTCTGACCACCACAGGTCGAGGCATTCTGGCTCCGTCTTCAGGTAGCGCCGTAGTCACAGGCGGACGCCGTGGCCCCACTCGGAACACCCAGTCTATGTCTCTATCTTCTACGTCCACTCCCAACTTTTTGGCTGCCACGAGAACCGTATGATGTAAATTTTCAGATTGACACTCAGGAATACCGACTATTTCAATTTCATTTCTGAGGCTTAATTGCGCCTGTGTATTTAATTCATTCTGCAGTTGGGAAACTGTAGCTTGCATGGTAATGAGTACATTGTTACGGCTTTCCAAATATTTTAATCGCTCATCTGTATCGTGAAGTTTGAGTATGATGTCGTTCATTTTTTCAGTATTAAATGAAAGAGACTCTGTCAAATCATTCAATTTTGATTTTACCGATGAAAACTCTAGGGTAAGTGAGCACAGCTGCTCAGTAAGCTGTGCTATTTCGGATACTTCGGATACCGCAGAGTCGGTTTTCTTGCGCATGGTGACATTCTCGAAGGCCGTACGAATTGGTGTGAGCGTATTATCTCCGCCTTTTCTTTGGGCAGCACAGCAGTCTGGGCATTTCCAAGTTTTCTTTCGTTCGGCAGTGAGAGAGGACCCACTAACACACACAGTACAGAAAGCTTTATCACATGTAGTATTTGTACAACTTACGGCATTTGCGTCTTTAATGGATTTCATACATCCAGCACACTTCATGTTGACAAAATAAAATGTGAATAAAAAAGGCGGGTGCGTTTGGAAACATCGTTAGCATTTTTAGTTAAGTGCCGCGATCGCAACTTATTACCAAGTGTGCGCATTACACCGCGTAACGATATCGCATTTTCACGAAGGATTCTAACAAACGCGAGTGCACGTCTCCTGAGATAATTACTCTTCGACGCCAACGGAGGCGATACACCGCGACAGCAGTCAGCCCGTGACCACGGCCTGTGCAATTCGGTCGAAACGTCGGGTATAAAAGGTATGCGTAAGGATGCCTTTACTAAATAGTTTTGCGTTAAATCCCGTTTATATATGTGTGCATAATGGAACGCGAAAGTTTAAAAGTGTATATTACCTGAAACGTTGGCATTAATCGGTCATCCTTTTCTCAAACATGCTCATAGTGGTGTACATAAAATATATCGATAAATTATAATAAAGACCCGTCCCATTGTGAGTCGGATCACGCGCCCGGCACGGAGCTAGTAAAAAGACCGCCCCGACGATGCTAATGGAATGCATAATTCTGTATCGAACTCTCTTTACAATGCCGTAGTTTTAGTACGCTGTTGTGTGGCCCGCTTCTATACACTCGAGTTTGCGGCAAGGTATACAACTTACCGTAAGTGCTGAGGGAAATAAAATGAAATTATGGAGCCGTGACAGCGTGGGTTTAAGGGCAGGCAAAACCTTTTTTAAAGCCTCTCCAAAATTTATGACACTGTTATACCTACTGCTCAATGTATCTTGGTAGCAGAAGCGCGACATATTATTAAGCTCGTGGTCTTTGTTTTTAATAATTTGCTATTGACTCACTTTATCTTTTAAAGAGTAACCGGGTTTGCGAGCGGTGAGAAACTTACTACTCCTCAGGCAGTGGCGACCCAAAAATCTTCCCAACGACCCACCCAACCGACCCTATCAGACCTATTTCTGCTACCAACAAACAATTTAAAAATTATCGTGTTAGGTCCCGTTAAAACAGTTTTAATGCAATGTAACGCGATAGTTTAAAGTCTTATCCAACAAACAATGTTTTACATTGCTGTATTCTGGTTTGAAGAGTACTAGATCTAGTAAAATTACAGGATAAGGAGACTTAAAAGGCCGGCTACGATAACTTCGGTGTCGCGCGCGTCCAAGGGCTGCGTGGCTGATTTTGATCAGGCGGGCCGCCTGTTTGCCGTCTTAGTAAAATTAAAAGAACTCTGTTTGGGACTACAATAAGCGCCACAATGATTTAAAGCTTGTCTTGATCAAAATAATAATAGTATATAGTATATAACCTAAAAAGGACAGTGTACCCGTTGCAAATAGGTTGTTTTAACACTATTGGAAATAAATTATGATTCTCAAACGAATTAGGTACTTAATTAAATAAAAGTTTTTTTCAGAGACAACGACTTCAGGTCAGTTCACTTTGGCATTTATTTGGCGTTTCTCTATGCGGTTGGCATGGGCTTTGTAAATAAAATAGCGGCCCGTGCAGCCTATTGGACGATGAGCTTTTGTTTCAGCCCGTGACTCGCAGCTAGTGATGGGAATACTTTAAAACGATATTTTTATCGATGTTTTAAAATTCAAATTAAGGTCTCATTTCTTTTAGTTTAATCTAGTGTAGTTTAAGTACCGTTCCCAGACACAGAGGGTTTGATTCCCAGCAGAGGTAATTATTGAGCTCGGTTTAGTGGTATGGTTTGTTCTGGCTCCGCCCGCCTGGCTACTACCGTCTTGTTTAAGCCTGTCGCAATAATTACAATACATATTATAAAGTAAACTCGCCGTTTTCCTGAGTATTTGGCTCCGTTTTCCTCTTCTAAACCACTTCACGGATATTTACGCTGTTTTCACTGATAGAAAGAAGACATAGGCTAGTAGTATTTTATTAATAAGCCATCACCAAACCTCTCATTTAGCGGCACACAGAATAAAAGCATATGCATTATTATTGTAGCTAGATAAAAAAGTAGTTTTATCGATAAAAATATTTTAGATAGCGGCTTCCGGAGTTGTGACGCTTTGATTTCCTTTCCGCACCGGTGAACGCTGAGCGCAAAAGCTAAAAGGCTGCGGTGACCGGTGCTTTGAAAGAACTAATAAAGTCGGTGAAAAGCTCCTTTCCAACAATGAGTATTGGCGACGCAGTAAAAAAAGCATCCAAAAGCTTGCTTCCGAAATAAGTTATTTTTTATTATTTATTTTACATTCAGTTTTGAAAGAACGAATTATAGATTTAAGCGTCGTGCATTAGTTGTTTTGTTCAAAGTTTGTGCGAGAACTAATGTTATTAAGTAGGTACAATTGGCAACGAAGGTCACTTAACTTATAAAAAAAGAGATTTGTTCCGGATTCGTCGTATTCCTGATTCGTCGTATTCCAGATTGGTCGTATTCCAGATTCGACGTATTCCTGACTCGTCGTGATACGTACAGTCGAGTAGGCACATTAATACACTTATATCCAACGAATCTTTTCACAAAGTTCTTAAAAACGTTTAAAACATATACATCAATATATTTTGTTATGGTTTAGTAATTATTACATATTTTTACACCTTGACTATACAATCTTAAGAAAATAACTCTTACAAATTATATTGAGTGCCTTTCTAGACTTTGTGAATTATGAGTTTAATTGTTTTATTTTATGAATTTATTGAATTAATTGAACAAAAATCTCTCCTCGATAGAACAAACTGTTGTTTGTTCTATCGAGGAGTGTTTTTTTGTTCCAATACTTATATTTGTTTACTTAAATAAGTAACAGTTTGTATTTGGTTTTTTGTTATTTAACAAATATGATAGGTACTAAGGTGGACTGTATTACGACGAATCTGGAAAACGTCGAATCTGGAATACGACCAATCTGGAATACGGCGAATCAGGAATACGACGAATTCGGAAAAAATCAAAAAAGATGAATTAATAATCACTAGATGTCGTACTTGCTTTGTCAAAGTTCACTAAAGTATTCAATGACTTTTGGTTGGTGCAGACTGTACCTTAAAGTTACGCGTTTCTAATCATATTTGTATAATGTATATTAAGTGATGACTTTCTTAAATGTCTCTATTCCATAAATTAATAATTTATGAACCTTTCATGTACTAATAATTGCTAATACAGAGGTAGGTGTTTCTGTAAATTTTAAACTTTTCTTCACGCCGACACGGCGTGTGAAGCAATTAATCGACGTGATTTTGTACAAAAAGACAGTAAGATGGGAAATATAGGGATTGCCGCCATAGGTTACTTTTGCCCAGGTCAACTTTCTGCCCACTAACGTTCGTACCGTACCTACCTAAGTTCCCGGGGGCACGCGAAAATGACTTTTGTGACAGACCAATTTCACGCGGGCGAAGCCGCGAGTGGAATATCGTCTGTGTTTTGGGGGTTCAACACACTAGCGTTCGTAGGTTTACCTTTGAGACTCTGCACATGATCACTGGGTGGTGCTAAATGAGTGACACTGTTTGAGTGGTAAAGACACACTGCGTTGCGGCATGAATTTCCATCACGTGCACGCCTGCACGTGTAGCTCTTTTAATCATTTATCATTCATTCATATAATCAAGACTATTATCCTCTAAGGGTTAGTCAGAGACTAGGCAATGAGGACAGCAAAAGCAGTCCTCTACCATAGTCCACTTTTCACCAAATAGCGACTGCACATGTGCTCAGCGTGACAGGTGGTGAGCCCATCGCTATGTACTGTTGGATATATGTGCAGTCTTTAGTCCGTTAGTCGCCTTTTACGACACCCAAGGGAAGAGAGGGTGTAATAGTATTTTTTCACCGCTACGCGACCCGATAAGATCTCTTGCTGTCTCATAAAGAGCGTGCCAAAATCAAGAAGTAGACATACATAATTTTTTTTTCATGACCATGGATAAGATAGACTGAGGTGTGACCAACTACTTCGATAAAAAAATAACTTTAAAATAAAATTAAGCTTTTTTAAAATTTATCCCGTAGAATTGACATAGTTATGTTTTATTGTAGTAGAGTGATTCTTCGAGAGCATTTTAACAAGAATAATAAGAAAAGTATCTGCTTAGCTGGTACACACAGCAACAAAATTCAGTTTAAAAAAGAAGATTTTGAAAAACAAAAATGTAGCTCGGAAATGGTACTTTCTTTAAAGTAATTTTTGTTAGTTTTAGTTACAGAACCTATGCAATAAATTAAAAAAAGTCTAATACTTTGGTATTTTTATTGAAGTTATTTTTTTTAATATTTATGCTCCCCATCGGAGCATTATCATGACAAATTATTAAACGTTACGAGGTTACGACACAGCGTATTTTCAAACCGCTCTTGCGTGGCCTTGCACTCGCGCCAGTGGGTCAACGTAACACATAAATTAACGTAATACATACATATAATCACGACTATTATCCCCGAAGGGTTAGTCAGAGACTAGGCAAAATAAGAACCAAATAGCGACTGCACATGTGCTCAGCGTGACAGGTGGTTAGACCATCGCCGCTCGATGCTGCTGAATGTATGTACAAACTCTTTAACCATGCGTGAGGAAAATAAATTATGGAGCGACGCAGGCGGCCACATGCAGTATGTAGTCCGTTAGTCGCCTTTTACGACACCCAAGGGAAGAGAGGGGGTGGTAGTATTCTTTCACCGCTACGCGACGCGGTTGACTCGGGTGACGCGGGTCAACCCTACCACATAAATTCAAATTTCTTCAATCGATTTTGAACTTTATCGTATGGATCTAAGCTTTAGATCAATACAGGGTCTAACAAAATCCTTAAGCGAACGTTTAAGGGCGGCATCTATACATCATTCTGAATACAATGACAAAAAATGGGCTCCAGTTTTGTAGTGATTTTTCAAAGTTATGTTTTCTAACAAACTAAATCAATTAATATAAATGCACATCATGAAACATGCTGTATCTTTAGTAACACGCAAGCGAGCGTCAACAAAAAGATTGCTCAGTGTGCTCCGAGTTTAGTGTGCATGTTCGGCTATCTTTGTGTGCGTGTAGTACAGCTGTACGGGCTTGGAAAAGGTGTATTTTTTGGTGAATTGAGATAATGTTTTGTTGATTATCTCGGTAACAAGCCAGTAGTTTTGGACCAAATTTGGTAAGCATGCTCAGTGTGATGTATATATGTCCCCCTTAAAATATTGATATTGCTAGACCCTATATTAGAGTTTGACAGTTTTAGGTAGGTTGTACTGGCTGGCGTGTGTGCGTAGGCTCCATCCACGTTCGCATGGGAATTAAAAAAAAAAAACAATATAATATTCTGGCTAGAAAACTAAGTGTATTTTTTTATCTCAGTGAGTGTATTTTTTCATTTGAAAGGTTTCCGATTTATATACGTACAATAATTCTTCTTCGTCTACATCCGAAACAAGTTCCGAAAAGGTTATAAAAATAACGTAAAGTAAACTTGGCAACGTCCTACTAACAGATTGATCTGAGATGGAAAAATTTACTGCTTTCTTTATGACGACAAAGCAATTTACTTTTAAAGTATATTCAACAAGAATCGGGATTGCCAGGAGTTATCTTTTTATAACTTTCATACGATTGGTTATGGCTGTGTAAAGTAATAAAATCCATAAAAAACTTAGTTTAGTATTAGACTATTCGCCTTTAATCTTTGGCGTTCTGTGTTTAATGGTTTAGAACGCAACTATTTAGTTTAGGTATCTATAGTTTAGGTATTTTCAATTACCGGTACCTTTGACTTAAATAAGGTACCGGTATCGATTTGATACCGATATTTATAATACAGGTTGACCGATCAGGTAGGCTACTCTTGAAACAGAATTGCATTAATCAATTTCCAATCACAAATCTAAAAATTCTCAAATGGCACTTTTGTAAGCGACAATAGCGCCACATTGGAAATTAATTGCGTGGAAATTGATTGAACAAATTATTAACGAGATGGCGTTCCGGAATTATCTTTACTTAGCCCAATATCGATACATATTAATCGCATTGGAATTGTATTAAGATTGAGTTTGCGTTCGAGAGTAACCCCCCAGTACCGGTAAGTAGGATTGTAGTAGTAACGGCATTATACAGATATAATACAGATATTTATACCGGCACTAATACCGGTACGAAGTAATCAAATTCATTAGTGCGAGCGGGAGATACCGAGTAGATAAATAAGTGGCGCTTGGATTGGCTAACTGCACTGCATTTCGCACGGCCGCAGCCTTAGTGTACGGCCAGAGTGCCCGCTCTGGTTGAGCGTCGGGCGGGGCGGGGCGGGCAGTGTTCATGTTTAGCAAATGCTAGCGCGTAGTTGTGTCCTGAGTAACGGCCACAGACAGTAACGGCCGAGCGGAGCGTCGGCATCAGCGGGCTGGTTTGCGTCGAGCGGGACGTCGCGTGCTAGTTCAAACTTGTTTGTTTGTGCCGCGGTGATGCAAACCAGCCCGCTGATGCCGACGCTCCGCTCGGCCGTTACTCAGCACACAACTACGCGCTAGCATTTGTTAAACAAGAACACTGCCCGCCCTGCCCCGCCCGACGCTCAAACAGAGCGGGCACTCTGGCCGTACACTTAGGCGAACGCTACACGTCAATAAATATTGTGATAAATATCGTGATATTTATTGATGGATCTTGGGCTGGATCACAGCATACCCTACACCATCAATACGGATCGCGTCAAAATACGTACTTTGTACGACGCAGACGTGTAGGGTTGCCACTCGCACTTTAAAATAGAGTATTGTCCTCTTTTTCATGTAGGCGTACTTTATAATCTACGCTACGACACCAATAAAGTACGCTAAAATCTTAGAGCATTAATGCTCTAAGGCTAAAATACTCTATTTAGGTAAAAGACAAATATTTGTCAAATGTCGCAAAGAGCACCAAAAAATATGTTTTTAAGGACAAATAAATCAATACTCTTTTTATGTTATGTACTTTATTTTTGTTCTAACAAAATGTAAGTACATTGTTTGATACCCTAGGGGTGAAAGTAGCTTATTTACTCCTGAGACTTTTTTGAGATATTTAGTTAAAATTTATGGTAAAATTAGTAATAATTTGAATATATGGACAACACAGGCCACGCCCACACAGTCCACGCTTCAGCAAGAAACTACTGCACAGTCTGCACATGTGCTTAGGTGGTGAGCCTTTAGCCCGTTAGTAGCTTTTACTACACACAAGGGAACCCCTCTCGGGTTGGAATTATTATTTTGATGAGTCCATCGCCGCTCTATGCTGTTGGATGTATGTGCAGTCTTTAGTTCGTTAGTCGCCTTTTACGACAACCTAGGGAAGAGAGGGGGTTGGTAGTTTTATTTTGATGGGTCCATCGCCGCTCTATGCTATTGGATATATGTGCAGAATTAAGTCCGTTAGTCGCCTTTTACGACACCCAAGGAAAGAGAGAGGTTGGTAGTATTATTTTGATGAGCCCATCGCCACTCTATGCTGTTGGATGTATGTGCAGAATTTAGTCCGTTAGTCGCCTTTTACAACAGCGACAACTTCAAACCTACTTTCCGTATATGAGGAATAAAAAATATTTTATTCATCCTAAGAAAGGTGGCAACCCTAGACACGATAAATATTGACGCGCGACACTACACGCAAGATAAATATCACGATCTAGGATCTGGGATTGGATCACTGGATTTCCAGAAATCCTGCGATAAATATTGTGATCCGTCAATACACTACACTACACGTCAATAATTATCGTGATCCGTCAGTATATATTGACGGATCACAATATGGATCTTGCGTGTAGCGTTCGCCTTAGAGGCCGCAATGCACAGAGTGCATGCACTGCATTATCACGTCACAAACAGACTGGCAACGTCGCAGATAGATACCTACCGGTATTCACGTGACAAACAGACTGGCAACGTCACAGAGAGATACCGGTACTATACCGTTACTCGTGGAAGAATCGGTATCCAGGAACCGAAATAGAAAATACCGATACTTACATTGGTACCGAAAATACAGGTATTATGTCGATAATACCTGTATTTTCGGTACCGGTTCCAAGCCCTGATCCTAAGCATATTCACATACGAATTTTAAATATTGTAAAATTAAAGTAATACTGCTCTAAGACCATCGAAGAAGTTTGCGCACTTAATGAAAAAGGAAAGCTCGCCCAATTGTAATACGTGTGGGAAATGCGAATACATACAACATCTTTTGATGGAGTGTGACAGGAATCGAGGGAAAAGGGAGTCATTCATTAACAAATTTAATATTAACTGTTTCGATGTAGGCATTATTCAAGGCATTTTACACAACCCAAATTCGGATGTTGCTCTAACTCTGTGTAATTTAGTGAAGTTTTATGGTGAGTGACTCTTTCTTCCCTCGAATTATAATAGGTTTAAGATTATAGTGTATTTTTAATGGGATTGACATGTCAAGAGACAAAAATCCTCAAAAATAATAAAGATTAAAAAAAAACTGCTCTAAGAGTTCATGGTAAGGCACAAGGACCTTGATTGAAAAGATTATCACGCACACGCTTGAGGCCAGTTGAGGCTGCTTTATTTCCGCCATATTTCTGTCCTTCCTATCATCCTACTTCCGGGAAACGGCCGCTCCTTGCATTTTCTCAATTATTTCTGTAGTGCTCTTATTTTCCTTCGGGGAGAACTTGTATTATCGGAGATACGCAGACGTAGTAATGAAACCTAATTTATTGTTCGCTCAATTCGTTTCAACAATCGAGTTGTTGGGCTGTGCTCTTGTTTGGATTTGCTGAGAGCTAACCAGATGTTGTTGTTAAATCGTAAGGTTTGATTAAACCTCAAGTAAAGTAAACTTCATTTGTTTTAAATGCAGGGAATGTTTACAATTTCTTGTTATGTTCTTATGAGGAAACACTACGTGGAAGTGGCATGCAAAATTGTCATACAAAACACTAAAAAAAGACGTTTCGTAGTCCCTTTTTTTCTCCTTCAGAACTGGACTAATTTTTATTACTTTTTCAGCATCGATGAAAAAGATTTTCTATGTCTGTATGTTTGATTTCTTTTTAAACCGGTTACTTAATGTTTCTGAAGACGCCTTAAAACAGAGTGATTTCGTTAAATTTTGAAAGCTCCTGGTTGTGAAATAAATGACTTAATGCAAAAAAATTTAACATACAGACGTAGAAAATCTCTTTCCACCAATGCTGAACAAGTAATAAAAATTGGTCCAAGTCTGAAGGAGGAAACAGGGGACTACGAAACGTTGTTTTTCTGTGTTTCGGATGAGAATTTTGCATGCCCCTTCTACGTAGTGTTTCCTCTTAAGAGCCCATTCATAGAAAATCTTGATTTAAATTAAATTTTTTTTTACGTTCTACGGGTAAGCAGTTGGCCTTCATCTCACCTGATAATAAGTGTCGCGTAGCGGTGAAAGAATACTTCCATCCCCTCTCTTTCCTTGGGTGTCGTAAAAGGCGACTAACGGACTATAAAGACCGAATATACATCCATCAGCTAAGAGCGGCGATGGCCTCACCACTTGCCATGCTGAGCACACATGCAAATCGCTATTTCGTAAAGAGTGGACTATGGCAGAGGACTGCTTTTGCGGTAATCATTGCCTGGTCTCTGACTAACCTTTCGTGGATAATAGTTGTTTTATATGTAATGAATGGAATCAGGCGTTACTTTGCGAAATACCATGATATATTGAAATGGAATAAAAATATATAGTGTTAATCCCGCTAATTCCCCAATTTGTCAAGCTTGGATGCTGCATGCTAGCACCGCCCTCCCGCCCTCAATGTATGCACATGCAAAGGGAGCGATGGATGCTAAATAAAGCATGCAAACCGAAAGACACGTGTTTTGCCCCTCCACGGGCTACATCAAAGGGATCCTGAAATTGTATTTGAATATTAGAACTTTAGAAGATCGAACCGATAAATAAGATACTTTGTGAGTTTGAATATTGATACATCAGAAAATTCTTTACAGTAGGTAAAGCGATCTCCTTTGAAGTTCGCTTAATATTTCACGCGCACATATAGATCTTATCCCCACGCCCACGTGCTATTTTCCACTTTTTAAATGCAAATATGCATTTCTTTGCTTTGCATATGCTTTCGCAATGCCGGGTCGCTGGATGGGTGACCAAATTTAAAAACATCTCGAGCTCCTCCGTGCTTCGGAAGGCACGTTAAGCCGTTGGTCCCGGTTGCTGTCGTAAGATGGCAGTCGTTAAAACCCACCAACCCGCATTGGGCCAGCGTGGTGGGTTATGGCCCAATATCCCCACGTGCTATTGTTCACGTGGGAGGCCTGTGCCCAGCAGTGGGACGTTTATAGGCTGATGATGACGATGAAATGCAAATCAACAAATTCGTAATATTTGATCAATTGCTTTAAAAACTTTTTTAACGCAAATTATCAAAAATTACGAATCTATAAAGCAGTCTTATCTTAACTGAATGTTTAAAATATTGTAAAATATTTTTCATTCCGATCTCTATGAATGTAAATTCTAAGCCCAAGCGCGCACTGGCGGCCAGGGGCCCAAGTCTGTTAATTTAAGAATGGCATAATAGAATCGCAATTGGATCGCATTGTAATTGTTTGACACATTTGGTATTCTTAAATGAGTAGGAGAATACCAAATGTGTCAAACAATTACAATGCGATCCAATTGCGATTCAATTATGCCATTCGTAAATTAGCAGACTTGGGCCCCTGGCCGCTGCGACCTGGCCGCCAGTGCGCGCTTGGGCTAAGAGGTTTGATAAATGGGCTATCTAACACTGAAATATTTTTTTAAATCGGACCTGTCGTTCCTGAGATTAGCGCGTTCAAGTATTAATCGCGCCATTGAGTGAGTAATTTAATATGAAAAGGTTAAAAACAAACTTTTAATTTATGCTCCCCGCCAACTCAATGAAATGTTTACAACGAAATTAACTCAGCGTCCTAACTACGCTTTGCCTTTACCGCAAAAAAGTCAACAACACATTTCCCATTGCGTATGTACTACCGGCTACAACAGTGTTGTTTAATTTTATTAATTCTAATTTATTGTACTATGTTACAAGGTTGGGCAAACTTTTCAATCCTAGGGATTTAAAACTTATCTATCTGATAAAGTATGACGCGAGTACGCGAACTAAAATAAAAAAAAAAAGACATGATTTCACAATACATTTTAAAATAACGACCGAACAACTTTTATCTGACAATTGAAAAATCGGCCTTAAATGAGGCCAATATAAGTGTACTATTATCGTAGCAAATGGTAAGCTTGGTTTCTTCATACCCCTTCGCGACTCGGGCGTGATAGGTGGGTTATGTCATGGTCTGGATCTGGATTCGTTCTACCCTGCCTGACTAGCCGGAGCGAGCTGAAGTGAATATTGAAAGAATTGCAACGTATATTTATTAATAAAACACTTAACTTTTGATATTATTATTCGACATCAACGTTGTTTAAGTAATTAAATATTGTTGTTTAGTGATTTTTTGGAGAAGACTTTAGGATAAGTTTTATAAAAAGTTAGTAGAATTTTTAAAATATTTAATCTCTTTTTAGTCATGTTTAAAGTGAAACCTTTTTAATAGCCAGCTTCAACTGCAATCCATTACCACTTTTAAACTTTAGAAAAAGAAAAAGGAGAGAGAACTAAAGAATAAAACCGTTTAATTATTACTTAAGGAGCGCGGAAGTTTACAGTACCAGACTTACAGTTAAACGTAGTCTAAAACTATATCTGTCTTTATTTACAAAGACAAGCTGCTCTCATTAGAATCAGTTTTCAACTAGGCACATTCTGAGGTAAGAGGTAATCGATTTATGAAAAGTTTTAGAAACGCAAATATTTTAATTATTTTAATAAATTGACACCATTTATTGCTTGTGAAATAACGCACTGTATAGTTTTAAAACTCATTTCTAGCACGAAAGATAATAAAGTTCGTCCTTTAAATAACAGTGAAGGAAAAAGTCTCTCTGTGAACACAGGATGACGTTGGAACTTCAGTCTAGCTAAATAAAAGGGCGGACTTTTAAAAGACCAGTTAAATAACGAGCACAGAAATAAATGAGTCGTGAAAAAATTATTAAAAAGTCAACGTCATATTTCTCCGTGTGTACAGTCAGCGACAGACGAGTTACGATGAATAATTACGATAATGTAGAACATTATTAACCTCTTTTCGCGCCACGCCTGCTTAACCCGGGGGAGCTTCTCATTTTTTCGTGTCATAATAAAAATCTATCTCAACTTATCACATTCTCGCCCCGCTTACCTGTGAATTGCAACAGAAAATATGCTTGAGTTACGCTCGTGTTTGTTACGTTCGAATTTTTTATTGCCCTGGCTAAGGTGTCGTCGTAAATTTTTTGAATAATATAAATTTTATTTTTAGTTACTTAACTATTTGATTTCTGAATAAGTTGTTAAGTTTCAAAACTACAATACATTGTATTTAAGTGTGTAGTTTTTGCTTCTAAAAGGAATAAAATTAATATTATTATTTGTTAGTCGCTAGTTAGTGTTGAAGGGTTTGCTGAGATTCACTACAATCGACTTCGTCTGAAATAAAATGTTTAATTTGAATTGAGTAACCTAGGAACCTATTCATTCCCATATTATTTTATCTAATTACATCGTACCTTAAAATTTGCTTACATTGCCCATGTTTGTTTAAATAATTATAGATGTTCATAACTTTAGAAATATAATAAAAATAGAGACTTACCTGTAGCCATTTGACCCTTGTGATGTTTTCCTCGGTGACAGTGAGTGCTCGCCTTTCACCCAACTTGTACGACTCATCATAGTACATATACTCAGTAAACGTCAAACCACTGGTAGTATACTGCTGAGTGAAGTATATCGATATAGTGCCGTTCTTAACGTCGTGTTGTATTATCCATTGACATTTTATCGGCACAGGGAACGGGTTGGGAAAGTTTGGGGTCTGAATGACCCCAACGGGGCCTTTGAGGTGACCCCCGCATGTTTGGGGGCCCTGGTGCTCGTCCCCTTCTTGGGAACAGACGTGCTCGATCACGATGCTTATGATTGTGATGCCGAGCAGTCGGTGCATTGTTAACCTGGAACAAGGAGAAGGCAAATTAATCAAATTTATCGATAAACTAAGCTTAACTAACCTGTCTCGTTCGGTCACAAAAGTCTTTACATGAATCCTTTTTGTATTTGACTAGTCTTAAATGTGACCTATATTACTCAAAGTATTTTTTTTAAAATCGTATCAGTTTTTTATAGGGAAATTCTCGCATATCGCTTTTAATTATTAGTGTAAATAAAGTAGTATATTCCCAATTTATGTTGTTTAGGAATTAAACGACTGCCATCGCACGGCGAGAATCGGAAAAGCTAAGCGAGCCGTCCGATGCACGGTAGGATTGGTAATTTTTTATGCAGTCACCCAGCCGATAAGCCGGCATTACAGAAGTTGCTTATCTTGCAAAACCGCAATCCAAACATGCAAGTGCGCCATCGAGCTTCTTCAATTAGCATAAAGCTTGATCCGTTATTGTTTTTTATCTTCACCGCTAAATATTTTTTATCTAAAGATACTTCAGTGATCGTCTGTACCAGCTAAGCTCCGTTCAGTAACTCTACTGTAATATTAACCGCTGATGTGCATTTGCACGAGCACTACTCATATGCCAAATGGGTATTTTTTTGCGTTCACCTCTCATGTTCAGTGAAGCCTGAATACAAAATATTTGCAACATTTATTTCTGTTCCAAATTGCCTTTGAAAATAGAGTGAGTAGGTACAGTAGTAATCCGCTCTGTGTTGTGTTCTAAAAATGTACAGTCACGAGCACCAATAATGTATACACTTTGACTCTTATTCCATTGTATTAAGAGTTATAATTGCTTACATATTTTTACTCGTGACTGTACAGAATCAAAAAGCCAAAGGGTAGTCGGAATCCATTACAAGCTGATTTTTATCTACCGTCAACTTAGATCATCTAAACACACTATCAACTTCAGAGTATGTTGAAATGAAACGTTTTAATATTCTATTCCCATTAAATTTCTATGTCAAACCTGGACTAGCACGAGCTGATAATGTATAAATGATGAAAGCTTTTCAATTTAATGTTCAGCTTTCGCGTTTTGCTCTAAACTCGTTTGCTAAGGTTTTGGCAAACAATTTATAGCATATGAATGTTGCTAAACAAGTTCTGTCTATGTATTGTTTTCAAATTTAACAAAAAGCAATTATCCGTAAAAAGGGTTTTATTTCCTTTTTATTTCTAATAAAAAAATTATGGTACCCAATATAGTATGGGGTACTTCTTCGAGCAAGGCATTCTTTGATAATGGTGTGTTTTGCAAAGCCATAGTACATTATTTTATTCTATCATCAATCGTTTTCATAGCGCACGCGATTTAAGGAATTTATTTGAGTTTTAGTAACGATTCCTAATTTTTTTGAAAATATAATATAGCCTATGTCACCCGGAGACAGTGTGGCTTCCCAACGGCGAAAGATTTTTTTAAATCGGTCTAGTAGTTTCGGAGCCTATTCAATACAAACAAACAATCAAATGTTACCTCTTTATAATATTAGTACAGATAGATGATCGGCAGTTGAATGATGGGATACACAATCATCCCATCATTACCGCTTATAGGAATCGATAAAACATTATCGATTCGATTATGGACTTATTGGTATACGAATTGAGGAAACAAATGAAGCCATCCATTCGATCCCTAACATTATTTATGTTGATTCGAACGCTGATAATATTTTACCTTTGTAACTTAATCACCCTTTGATCACAAGGTATGCGATCTGTGCTAAACGCTCACTATTTAATAATATTCTAATGTGAAAAGTATATTATGTGTCTCTTCAAAAACGAAAATATTTTGTTTTTGGTGGTTAATACACTTTCGTTCATCTTTCGTTACGTTCAAAGTAGTAATAATACACAGCATTTAAGTTTGGTTTACTTTGGTAAAATGCAAACGAATTTAACCCAGGTATTTATACCGATGTGGTATTATTTAATTTAATTTACTCCGGTTTAACTTGATTTTTGGTCGAATCCACCAGTTAAACGCCGTCAAAGAATATAATAATATACACTACCGCCACAGAATAAATAATAGTACTACGTCTACCGCCACAGAATAAATAACTACCGCGAAAAGAAGCGACACTTAAGCATGTGTGCTCGTAAAATCGCTTGCGGCTATGTGTGGGATGTCTGGATCGGCGCGGGGGTGGAGCGGGCAGTCTGGAGACTGCCTCGGCCGAGGGCTGAGCCGAGCGAGCGTTTGTGACTCTGTATTGCGCACAACATTGCCTAGCGATCCAGAAAAGTAAGTGCCTACTTTATATTAATATTCTAATAGGTACCTACTTTCTGTATTACACGTAGTATATGTATACCTAAATCACTCTTGACGTTTGAAGTAGGTAGGGAAGTAGGTACTTGTTTTATCACTAACTTCATTAATTATCATCACTATACCTACCTTCCTACCTACTTATTATTAAACAAAGTCCCCCCCGCGTCTGTATGTTTACGTACGTAAGTGCTACCTATTCTAGTCACCTACAATTATTAAGTACCTATATTACTTCCAAGCGGCCGCTCGCGGTTTCACCCGCGTGGTTCCCGTTCCCGTGGGAATATCGGGATAAAAAGTTACCTATGTCTATGTCTATGTCTTAATCCAGGTTATAAACTATCTGTATGCCGAATTTCATCCAAATCCATTCAGTAGTTAATACTTACAAACCTTCGCGTTTATATATTAGTAGGATAGTAAGATTACAATTTACAAGTACCTAACTAACTTGGTAGGTACTTACTTACTTAATGGAGTAACTGCTAATACTACTACGAGAATATAATATAAAATCGTAAGTAGTATAGGTAGGTAGTACGTTATCTGTCTGTACCTACTTCTTACCTATATTTCACTTTTCTACTTAATTGTCCTTGCACAGGTTTACATTACATAATATACTAAGTAAAATATAAGTCTTCTTTGGCACAAGTCTAAATTCCATTTCGGTATCAACCCTAGCGTTTACACGTGCCGCTCAAGGTCACCGGCACTCGAGCCACATGAGTAAATACCCTACAGAGTCCAAGCTGCCTATAAGCGGCCCGCTGTAGGTGTACTGATACATAGCGCGGCGATGTGTGCGTGACCTCTCACAGACAGGTTCACCGACGCGCCGCCGCTGGCCGCGGTATATACTGGTTTGCGTCGGCTCAGTTGTGGTGTGACAGGGCCGCACGTCGCGCGCATTAGATGAGATTCAGATAATCGAGTGATTTTTTGACGAATTTGGGATTTTACCATTTCAGTGTTTTAAATATTTATACACTTCTGGACACATCTATTGGCCCACCTTAGAGTTTAGGTTTCTATGGCCCCTACTTAAATATGATTGCTAGATTGAACAAAAACTATTGATGCAGTTTTAAACCTGATACATTTTACCGTCTTTTTCGATCGTATTGTTTTAAATTTGAATTCAGAATACCACACGACATGGAGCTTGCGCCTTGATGAAGGCAGTTGATTTTTGAATAAAAAACATGATTTATCAAATAAAGGTTTAATTTAATAACGCGTGTTGCCTCCATGGGCATCTACGACAGCTCTCATACGATTAGGCATAGAGTTTATCAACCGCTCTATGAAATTTCATTCCTCTTCTATGGCAATTTTCAACTCCTGCATCGTCTAGGCAACTGGCTGACGAGCCTTAACACGTCTTTTTAGCTCGTCCCACATGTGCTCAATCGGGTTCATGTCTGGGCTTCTGGCTGGCCAGTCCATAACTGTGATGTTCACATCCCGAAGATATTCCCTGACGATGCCGGCCGTATGGGCTCTTGCATTATCATGCATAAAAAGGAAATTGGGGCCCACATGGTCCACGTATGGCATCACGTGAGGTTCTAAGCACTCACGAATGTACCTTTCAGCATTTAATGTTGGCAGCCGTGGTCCCGTAATAACCTCAAGTTGAGTTTTGCCGCTCGCGGATATACACCCCAGACTCTCCATGAGCCACCGCCATAAGCAACCCTCTCTTCAAAGCAGCATTGTGCAAAACGCTCTCCCTTACGTCGGTAGACCTTCTTCTTTCCATCATTGCCATGTAACGCAATTTTAGACTCATCAGAAAAGAGTACACGGCTCCAATGCTGCTGAGTCCAATTTAAATGAGTGCGCGCGAAATGAAGACGCGCTGTTCGGTGGGATCGCGTTAGTTTGGGGCCATTAGCTGGCTTGTGTGGTACCATATCGCGTTCTTTTAACCTTCTCCGAACAGTTCGAGCGCTCACAGATACTCCGTGGAAGTTGCGAAGTTGGTTTTGTATCTTAATGGAGGTAAGGTGACGATTTCTCAAGTTGGTCGTCATGATGAATCGATCCTGCCTTTCAGTTGTGACCCGAGATCGTGGCCTTCCTTAGCGACGAACAAAGTCTCTAGGTACCTCCGATAAACATTTCGGACCGTAGATCTACTTAAATTAAGTTGAGCACTCACATTTCTTTGGCTGTGTCCGGCCTGGATAAGTGCCACAGCTTGGGCGGCGACTTCAGGCGAAGTATCCATAGGTTATTGATAGAACCTCACCTTAATGTTAAGAATAAGTAATGTTTGTTGCAAAACCAAAGAGAAAAATCACACCTTCAAGAATTAAATCCAAGTAAACCAATAAAATCAAAGTTTTCTTAGTATTCGATTGTTTGATATCAACGAACAGGCTCCAAATTGTCTTTTGTTTCTTTAAATTCTGTGTTCGAATTTTATAAAAAGACTATTGAATAAAATTATGAATGTGCCTGGTTCAAAACTGTATAAAAACTTTTTGCTCGACCTAATATAAATTTTTAGCTAGGACTAAACGAAACTGAAAATGCAAGGTGGGCTAGTAGATGTGTCCAGAAGTTATTACAAACTTTTATTGAACTTGCAATGTATGTATGTCTTTTGTTCGGGTGGAATTTTGCTACTCAATTTTGAAGCAGATATCTTCAACCGATTGAGCTGAAATTTTGCATACATTTGTAAATCGCGTGACAATGCAATATTATGATGACATGGTGCTGATCTGATGATGGAGCTGGAAGATGGTGCTGACCTCATGTAATCATCAGTAACCTCATCGAGCTTAGGCTCGTTTGAATCGTCCTGACGAGTAGTTTGTCTTTCAATGGTCACCAGGGTCTGATGATGGAGCTGGAAGGTGGTCATAAGAACTCTGTAATGAAACGAAGCAACCCCATCGAGTTTCGGCTCCGTTATATTCGTCTTGACAAGTACTTTGTTTTTAAATGGTTACCAAGTTCTGATCTGATGATGGAGCTAGAAGGTGGTCATAGGAACTCAGTAAAGAAACGACGCAACCTCATCGAGTCTCAGCTTGTTTGATTCGTCTTGACGAGTACTTTATATCATATAAATTGTGTAATGACGATATAAGTTCTTAGGAAAAGTGTTAACGTAAAAGTTTTTTTTTTCTTTTTAGCGCATTTAAATAAAAGCTTGTTTTCATTAAGAGTTTTTGCTTTTAATTTAATTTTTTTTTATTTTATTTTATTCGGTTTACCAACATTGTTACATTACAGCTTTTATCGAAAATGGTACTGTTAATAAATAGTTACAATGCAACAACAAATTATAGGCAAACACAACAATATGACAATAATAAAAAATAGTCTGTAGTAATTTCGGGAAAATTATATGAACATTACTTAATTGAATCAGTACCTACTACAAAAAGAAATCACATTAAAAAAACAAACAAAATTATATTAATAATTAGTCAGAAACAGGCAATAAGGGACATTAAAAGCAGTCCTCTACCATAGTCCACTTTTCACCAAATAGCTGCACATGTACTCAGCGTGACAGGTAGTGAGCCCGTCGCCGCTCTAAGCTGTTGGATGTTTGTGCAGTCTTTAGTCCGTTAGTCGCCTTTACGACACCCAAGGGAAGAGAGGGGGTGGTAGTAAATTCTTTCACCACTACGCGACAAGGTTAATTATATCGATTAAGGAGCATTACTGTTTAATCTAAATATGTAAAACAAATTCGGGTTAGTTACACAATTCCCAACTCTTGCACTGTGTGTATGAATAAATCCGGAAAAAATAAGAATATTTCTTTTTTTATATTTTAAACAATCAGTTAAGATAGGCCTACTTTAAAGATTCGTAATATTTGATTAGTTCGATTCAACACAGAAGACAAGTTTATCAACTTCGTTATCATTGAACTTATTTAACTTAAGTATGTGTCAAATTACACTAAACCTTATTTAATACCTTTTGAAATACACGTTTTATTATGTACGTACTTTACCTACTTACATTACCTATTTTATTTTTCCTCCCAAATTTTTAAACTTTCAACAGGTGTCAGCCCTATCAGAATAAGTATTGATTTTGCGCGTTGATAGAGAGCTTGGAGTCTGTAGGGTAGTTACTCATGTGCTCGAGCTCTCACACCTAGGCGGAGTGTAACCGGTGTAACCCCGTTCAAATGTTTGTTACAATCCTTTTTTAAGTCTGTTAAAATATGGTAAGTAACTCGAAATGGGGCATTTGCTCACAAATTGCCCCAACTAACGGGACCGCAAGTCCTGAGGACTTTTAAATTTCCTCTAAGGAAATACCCCAAATATACCAAACTCACAATATAAGCTTTTTTAAAATTATAGAGACTACTTCCGCAAAAATTTTCAAAATTCCTTCAAAAACAAAAAAATCTCAAAAAGACTTTCGACCTCGAAAATTTTCGACCAAAAACTCAAAATTTAAAATCATTTTAAAACTTTCAGATATTATAAATTAACCTTAAAAACATACAAAAAACAACTTTTCGGCAAATTTTTTATAACGAAATTTCTCAAAAAATCAATTTTAAATCTCTAACCTAACCCTAACCTAACACTAACCTAACCTATTATGGCACATATGGCGCTCAGTCCGCCTGTGGCGGAGAGGTCGTACATGCTCGTTGAAGACATGGCGACCTTCAAGTCCCTGATACAGCGGTACTGTAGCGACATAAACACGGCGGTTCGCGCAGGCAAGTCCGTTACGAAGGCCAATAAGGACATAATCCTGGAGTCCGTAAAAAGCATCCAAGGCAGTATGGACAAGCTGAAGCCCGGGCCCGATGATCCGGGAAGGAATGATGCCGCGCCGGAGCCGGAGCCAGCATTTTCGTCCACCCAAGAGAGCATTAGTGAGGACAGCATTCGGGAGTTGGTTCACAAACTCGACAATAGTGTGAGCGCCGTAGTCGCGATGCAGAGCGAGGTAGCGGCGGAAATCCGGCAAGAGGTGACCCAAAAGGTCGACGAGATGTTGGCGCAGCAGGCGCGTCTCGAAGATCTTGTGCGGCTGACTGCCAATATGGTCACGGCCGCACTGAAAGAGGCTCCTCTTGCCCAGGGTCCGCCGACCGGCGCTCACATTACACGGAATGTCCAAGAGGCCGAACTCCCGAATGCTCCCTCCTATGCCAGCGTCACTGCCAGGCCTATACCCCCCACGCCCAAAACATACCCAGCAGTCCTCGTTTCGGCGTACGACTGCACGCTCAAGCCTCCGGAAGTTATTTCTCGGTGGAAGAAAGAGATTAGCTTCCGGAAGCTCAAGTACGCTCCGGTAAAGGTACTGCCTCTACCAAATTCAAAATTGCGAGTTGAATTCGAAGACAAGAAACAGTGCGAAGAGACGATAGCCCGTCACGCATCGAGCTCTAATTTCGTCGCCGAGCAGGCGAAGCAGAGACCACCTCTAATGATCCTGAAGGGCATATCGAAAGATGTTGCCCGCGAGGAGTTGGAGGAGGTCCTTGTTGCCCAAAATGATGTGGCTGTCACCCGCATCTGTTTCTTGACTTCGAATCGAAACCCGGCGTTGTACAACGCGGTGATCGAGGTCACTCCCGGGACGCGAAATACCATCCTCGCTCTCGGGAGGCTCAACGTGGACCATAACAGGGTCCACGTTGAGGACTTCTCCCGGTTTGTGCAATGCCGAGAATGCTTGCAGTATGGCCATACAAAGCCACTTGTGTGGCCACTACCCATTGTGCCAGTCCAGGCCATCAAGTAGCACAGTGCCCCAATAAGATCCAGGGGCCAAAGTGCTACAACTGCTCGGCTCATAACCTGCGCATGGGCACAAAGGTTGATACAGGCCACAACGCCACCAATACCAGCGAGTGCCCCCGTATTCGGTCGATGGTCTTGCGTCTGCAGAGCCAGACCGACTACGGCAATTAAACTAAATTAAACCTAAACTAAATCTAAACTAAAAATAAAAATTATCTAAAACATAATATTAACCATAATTAAAATAACTTAACAAAACTAAATACAAATTTAAAACTAAAAAACTAAATTAACTTTAAAATTACAATTCAAAATTTCTTAAAATTATGATGCAAAATATCTAAAATTGTTAAAATCTATCAAATTTTTTAAAAGTTACAAATCAAAGCTCAACTAAAACTAAAGCCTAAAGAACATCCAAAACATTCATAGAAACTAAAAAAAAAAAAAATCTTATACTAAATATAAATACAATATTATTCACGTATATAAAAAATTAAAATTCTAAGTAATAATCAATATCAAAAATTAAAATCATAAGTAACATCTAAAATAAATCAAAAAATCTGAATTTAATAATAGCTACAATGTAGACTTAAACCCAAACTAAAATTAGACCACTGCAGTCTTTAACTATAAAAGCTAAACCCAGTGACTACAATTAAATTTCCCTTCTTTCTTTCCTTTTCTTCCTCTTCGTCTTCTTTTTATCCTCTACCCCCAAATCGACCTGCAATTAACTTGAAAATAGGCGACCTTAAGTCTAAGCAATAAATATAAAAAGTAGCTTCATTTTAACCGTCATCCCTAAATTCCCCAAATCAACCCTGCATCCTAAAACATCCCCTATCCAACCGTTCCTAAATTTGACCTTTGACCCAAATTCCCCCTTTCTCCCTAGTGGCCTCCATCATGTGGAGGAAATACCCAACTCTCCACAATATAACGTAAAAGGATACGTACATACAAAGAAACCCATAGTTAATCCAATTAAAAAAAAAAAAAAGTCCTCATAGAGATTGGCTCGTGCCGCCGCAGCGTCGTCAAATTACGTCCGCTTGTTAAATTAAACCTGTCGGCTGCGTGCTATCGGTTCCTGAATTTCAACTGTAAAGATAAATAATACATTCACCAACTAACATACTAATGACTGCACATACATCCAACAGCATAAAGCGGCGATGGGCTCACCACATATCACGCTGTGCAGTTGTAATTTGGTGAAAACGAACTATTTCAGTAGGCTTACTCTTGAAACACAATTGCATTAATCAAATTCCAATCACAAATCTAAAAAATGTCAAATGGCACTTTTGTAAGCGACAATAGCGCCACATTGGAATTAAATTGCGTGGAAATTCATTGAACAAATTATTATCAAGATGGCGTTCCGGTAAAGATAATTTAGTTAAGTAAAGATAATTTCTTTACTCATCCCAATATCGATACATATAAATCACATTGGAATTGTTGAGTTTGCGTTCAAAAGTAACCCCTTATCGGACTGCTTCTGCGGTCTCCATTGCCTAATCTCTGACTAACCCTTAGGGGATAAAGTCGTGAAACTAAGTATGTTTAAGTACCATTACTAAGTAAATATATGTTATAATTCTTTTTGAAGTCTGCTAAAATAGCGTAGGTAAGGGGCATTTGCTCACAAATTGCCCCAACTAACGGGACCGCAAGTCGACAAATCCCCATCGAGATTGGCGCGTGCCGCCGGCGTCCTCCGATTAGGGCCGCTTGTTGAATTAAACCTGTCGGCTGCGTGCTAGCGGTTCCTGTATTGCAACTGTAAAAATAAATAATGCATTCACTAATTATTAGGTGTGTCTTTGAAGTCACCTAATAATAATATACCGTATTATCATCAAACATCATCTACGGACCACATAACAGTTAGGACTTACACAGTCTATATTATACTGTTGATCCATAATACTATCAATAAAATTAAATCTAACTAAATGAAAATTCAATTGTCAACAATGTATGTTCGCGCATCACTACAGATCGGCTGCAACTATTTGGCTAATTCTTTTTTTTGTGCTTGTGCCAGAACAAGGTTTCTATGAAACATTTCTTTTGGAAATTCGTTTCGAAATACGGGGTGTTCACGAGGACGAAGTAACGGGCGAGCCGCTAGTAGGTAATACTAATTGGAATTTTGTCACCCCAAGTGGCAAAAGGCTTTAGCACCATATACCACATACAGTTATACAGAAGACCGAAGAGTATAACCGGCCACTTTGCTTAGCGTTTGTGGACTATGAGAAAGCCTTGATTCGATCGAAACATGGGCCGTGCTACAGTCTCTCCAGCGGTGCCAAATTGACTACCGGTACATCGAAGAGTTGAAGTGTCGTCTTCGTCAAATGAGGAGATTCGTAGACGAACTAAAGTAACCAACATAGCCCAAAGAGTCGCCAAGCTCAAGTGGCAATGGGCAGGGCACATTGCCACTTGATGGCCGTTGGGGCAGAACGGTTCTCGAGTGGCGACCGCGCACCGGAAGACGCAGTGTGGGCAGGCCTCCAACAAGGTGGTCCGACGATCTGGTGAAGGTAGCGGGTAGCCGCTGGATGCAAGCAGCACAGGACCGGTCGTGGTGGAGATCCTTGAGGGAGGCCTTTGTCCAGCAGTGGACGTCTTCTGGCTGATGATGATGATGATGAAGTGGCAAGTGGACACAAAGTGGTTTCTAGGTCTAAATTGTACTGTATTGTACTGAATAAATTGTTTTTGTCTATCTAAATCCATCGTATTTCTGGGTCACTTTTCCACATGAAAAATATGATAATATTCGGGCACACAACCCATTACGCTGGCAACAACTCATTGGTTGTTAGGTATTTAACTGACATCTTAGGGTTTTTAAATTTGAAGTCGACTAACAAAAATTAGAACGACGAATAACGGTTTTTTTAAAAAGCTGTCTACTTACTTACTTGATCTCTGTATTATCAAAGGCTTTCAACAAGCACTCGGCAAATGAAACTTAAAATAATCATCTCGGGTCTGAGACAGCGTTCGTTGGTCGCCAAAAGTGTTTCGGAGGAAATTAATTTTCCTGTGTGGGTAGTTGATTGATTATAACTACGTTGCTTTATCGTTGTCCCAATCTTGTACCTTATTGGGGAAAATATTAGCAGACGCCTAACTTCGGTGACTTTTAGAGATATTATCTTCGCCATTTTCTTCGCGTTGCGCAATAAAAAATGAGTATATTCTGCCTGATGTCTGGTATCACAATGCGAATTCAGAACCTTACTGCCAAAGGCGTCATACACCAGCCTTGTCTTATACTTACATAAGGACAATACTTTTATCAAAAACCTTTATGATTTTCGAGGGGGCAAATTAGTGATTCTTGGGCCTTTTGTGTGTAAGTATTGTTGAAAGCATGCCACCATGACGTTAAAGATTTTCACTGAAAATAATGCAACATTTATTTTTAAAGAACACTACCTCGGGTGGGACTTGAAACCACGTAATCTTTTCCACGATTTTTATTGTTATTTAGCAGCAAAATCTTCGGACAATATGAGCCTGCTAGCCTGGGTAAAATGTTTCTTTCGTGATAATTTTTTTGATGTCGTTATTAAAGCATCATCTATCTTTATTGAATAAACAAATAAGCTATTGTGCGGGGCAGTGGTCCAACTGCTCTGTCCTACTAGTTGGACCATGGGTCTTTACTAGGGGGTAGGGGCAGTTGTCCAACTTTAAAAATAGTTTAACCACAGCATCTTTTGAGAGTTCCGTGGTCCAATTCATTTAAAAAATATCTTGACAACCCTAACAACCTCAAACTGCAACTTTATCACACATTCCACAAAGTTAAACTAGTAGTTAGGTTTTTAGGGTTGGCAAGATATTTTTTAAATGAATTTTATTTTACCACGGAACTCTCAAAAGGTGCTGTGGTCCAACTACTTTTAAAGTTGGACAACTGCCATGGTCCAACTAGTTGGACAGAGCAGTTGGAACACTGCCCCGGCACTGCAATTAGGCAATTATAAGACACACTTCAACATAATCCTTAATACTAAGTCAGTAGATATTAAATTTGTTTGCTGCGATGGTGTCAGCCTAAGGTATCCCGAAGCACTTATGTATAAATTCATTATTACTTTGAAAATAATCCCCGTGTATGGAAACAGGAAGGCGCGATGTGGAAATTTGTGTGATCCCTATGAGATGACTAGTGACTCCATATTGCTTTGTTTCGCTAAGGACAATAGTGGAATGGAGTCTTCTTCTGAGAACAGTTTCTTTCAGTGCTGGAATAGCATTTTTGTGCTTGACGTGACTGTGCAAGCTATTGCTAAATTACTGAGGAACCATAAATAAGGATATGAAGTACAATTTCTCAGTCGTATAAAACCGGGGTAGGTGGATTTATATAAACTAACGGTTGTGTCGTGGTTCTTTTTACGTTACTTTTTTTATTTATTTTTTATAACAATTTCGAAGTTACTTTGTGTTCAAAAAATCCAGGTAGGGTTTGACTAGACACTGCACATTCATTGTAATATAATAAAATGAAATAGTAGGTATTTAACACGTTCAGACCGGCATCTCATAAGTAGATATTGTGTAGTCTGCGGCGCAAATCTTCATATGGCCACCGGTGGTACATCACCGCCTCATAAACCAAAAGTCTTGCCCGACACGGCTAAAAATAGGCACAAATTATGCATTTCTCTCTTTCTAACAAGCTAATAATCCTAGATTGTTTTGTGACAACAAACATAACCGGCGTATCAGCCTCCGTGCAAGAAACTACAAATGTCATTTTAATTATTTTTTTTCATTTTGTACTATCCAAGATGGCTTTCTTTTCTCAATTATTATTTAGTTTTCTGATGAAAACGTTTTCTTATGGTAATTCACCACAAATAATTTGTATTTTATACAATTAATGTCGTGATCTGGTCAATCACTATTTCTAATAATTAAAAATTTTCAACCATAATGTTTTTTAACTTCTCGAAGTAATATCCATCTCCTGAGTGAGGTACACTATGAAAATTTGTCATTTTTACTAGACGGCAATGGTAAGTAAAACACTTTCTCTCAAACCGGCGCAAATTTCTTAGTACATTAAAAGTGACGTGCCACCGGTGGTACACGCCGCCATGTCAGCTAATACTCCGTGCTCCACCGGTGGTACAAGCTGGGCTGAACGTGTTAATAACAAACTTATGCCTATCAAAGCCTCTCAAATTACAGGTTGTTATTGCGATTATACACCGAGATTTTTTATTGGTTTTGGAGCCGAAACCCAGTTCATGCTTATCATCAGTAGAAGCTATTTAGCATGTAAAACTAAAAATATGAGCATAAAAAAAAATCATTAAAAAATATCAACACAAAATGTAAGAACCGTTAGTACCGGACGATCTTATGAAAGTCAATGACCGAGGCGCTTCAAACACTCCGTCTACCCCCCGCCCCGCCACCGGCGCAGGTGGCTGGCCGGGAAACTAGCTAAGGAGAACGTTACTACGTGTTTTCAACAAAAAGTCACTTTTACAACTTTTTTTCTTTGCTCGTAAAGCGATTATTATTTTATAAATAGGTACAACAATTTTTTTGTATTATAACGTTTTCGGCTCCAAAACCAATGAAAAATCACGGTGTATAGAGTCTTATGTTCTCTACATCGGTCCAGTGTACAAACACAATGGATTATTGATCCTGTAAAAGTGATATAAATATCACTGAATCGAACTTTAAGTTATAAGTAATTTTGTTTTTGTTTCAATTTCTATTTTTCTTATTGTTCAACGTTTTTATTTTTGATGGTGTTGCAGGTAAAGTGTTGTTTACAATTTTGTACAGATATTTTATTTTATTTTATTAATCATGTTCACCCTAGTTCTCTCTGTAGAAGCGTCCTCCAATCCCCTCGAGGAGTCCCGTGATGTAAGCGAAGCGGTCTTGTATCTTCAAGATCTTTATGCAAAGATCTCGAGAAAACACAGATACTGAAATCTTTATACCTCCACAGAATACAAATACTTCTGCTTTCATTGATAATCGGTTTTTTTTACTTTCTAATAATAACAAATATCTTACATAGTTTATCTTCTCTAAGAGCTATATAGGAGCTGTATGGTGGTGGAATACTAACAACCCATCTCTTACCTTGTGTGTCGTAAAAGGCGACTAACGGAATAAAGACTAAGTACATCCAACAGTATCACACTAATGTTATAAAGGCGAAAGTTTGTGAGTGTGTTTGTTACTCTTTCACGTAAAAACTACTAAATGGATTTGGATGAAATTCGGCATACAGATAGTTTATAACCTGGATTAACACATAGAATACTTTTTGTCCCGATATTCCCACGGGAACGGGAACCACGCGGGTGAAACCGCGATCAGCCGCTAGTATGGTATAAAGCGGCGACAGGCTCACCAACAGTCACACTAAACACATGTGCAGTTGTTGTTTGATGAAACGTGGATTGTGGCGTAGACTGCTTTTGTGGTCCTCATTGGATATAACTCTAACCCTTTCAAAGTCAAAGTCAAAGTTAAATTATTTATTCAATGTAAACCTTTACAGGCACTTATTGACGTCAATACTAATAATAATAAAAAAACAGTTAACTAACTTATAGTTACGACTTAATAACTAATCTAACGAGCTATTATAGTCTGTGCCAGACAAATGCGCATTGCTACCCCCAGTACCACTGCACGCCGAAACAGAATCGCGTCGAACCGAAATATAAGCCGTGGTCATAGAATTGTGTAATATGATTTCCAATTATCGTATTGATACTGTGGTAAGTAATATAAATTGGAGAGTTTTTGAAGTAAAATAAAGGAGATTATATTACAATAGTCGTGAGAGTGTGTATATATTGCCACGTAGCAGTAGAACGGGAGGAGTGACACGATGAGAAGAAGTTTGATGAAGATAAAAGCACGATGAGTTCAGAAGTAATTTATGATTAAAAAAGGTTAGTTATGAAGCACAGTTTGGGGGTTAAAGTTACTCGCGTCCGTAGGTTTACCCTTGAGACCCTACACGTGACCCCAGGGTGGTGCTAAATAAGTGACACTGACTGAGTGGTAGAGCCACGCTGCGTTGCAGCACGCATTGGGCCGGCTCGCCCGGGGTAATACCAACCTCTCACGAATATCCGGCGTGAAATAATGGCACTTAGTGCTGTTGTGTTTCGCCCGGCCAGTGAGAGTTCCGGAGGCCCCTCCCCCGCCCCCCTCACAATTCCTTTTCCTTCCTTAACCCTATTCCTTTTTCAAAGGTCGGCAACGCATCTGCGACTCCTCTGGTTTTGCGGGTGTCCATGGGCGGCGGTGATTGCTCTCCATCAGGTGACCCGCCTGCTCGTTTGCCTCCTTCTTATATAAAAAAAAAACAATTTAAAAGTTAGTTACCTACACTATACACTGGGACTAGGTATATGTAGGTTTATGTTATTTATTGTTATCAGAACAGTAACTGTCTATTTATAATACCTAATTAACTATTCACTAATAACAGTATTTTGTATGGATAACAATAAATAGAAGGAGCTCTATCTAGCTCCGCGGATGAATCTGAACTCCCATTTTCATGATAACAGAAGCTAGACAGAGAATGTAAGTAATATTTGAATTTTAAACTTAAAACCAGATATAAAAGAATGTTATTCGGAAAAGAGGTCAGATAAGCCAACAAAGCTTTAGCTGCTTCGTTACAATATTTTTTATAATACTTTTTCTTTCTCTCTCTCTCTGTCTGCCCACTTCAAGACTTTGATGGGCCTCCTCTATCATGCAGCAAACTTTACGGTCCTGTGCCAGATGAATCCAGTGAGCTCCCCACAGCTCTGGGTGGGTTGCCCACAGAGGCCATTTGCAAATTCCCATACGAATTTTGCATAGTAAGATGCTCTAAGAGGTGAGAGTAGGGTCCCAGGACAGTCGTTCTTACTTACATGCATACAATATAAAATGTGTGTCGTAAATTTATTTAATCACGACTATTATCCCCGAAGGGTAGTCAGAGACTAGACAATGAGGATCGCAAAAGTAGTCCTATGCCATAGTCCACTTTTCACCAAATAGCGACTGCACATGTGCTCAGCATGGCAGGTGGTGAGCCCATCGCCACTCTTAGCTTTTGGATGTATGTGCAGTCTTTAGTCCGTTGAAGCCATACTTAACGAGAGAATTAACTTTCCTTTATCAAACGGGCTAATATTAATGAGCACATTTCGTATACATACATACATACATAATCTTTTCTTAACTATCCAAACATGAAAATGAAGTAAACAAAGAGAAGTGACAACATCTGACCGATGTTAAGCAAAGGCGCGAGAAACCATTCGCAGTGTGCGAACATGCCCTTGAGGGCAATGACCTTTTATAAATATCATTGCTTGAGGGGTCTAAACATTCTGTAAGACAATAGGACACCAAAATTACAATTTGAAAAAAACAAAGATTTATCCTAAAGGCTAGGATATTACAATTAAATACATCTAAGTTTATACGACCGACGACCTCCTTGGTCGAGTGGTTTGTACCTACACCAGTTTTCATGGTGTCGCCATCTCTGAGGTCCCGGGTTCGATCCCCGGTCGGGTCAATTTAGAGAAAAACTGTTTTTCTAAATTGATTTCGGGTCTGGGTGTTTTTTCTATGTTTATGTATATTTATCCGTTATCTTACCATATAAACGAGTTTCACAAGAATACTCATCTTGGTCTAGATAATTGGTGTGAGCGTAAACAAAATTTATTTATTTAATTTAATTTATAATATAAAGAAGATAGTTGGAGTTAACAAACTGTCTGGAATCGCATCATGTAGATTTTGAATATTAGCCCGAATACCACATTGCAGCCGATCAAAATAACATGTAATGCATATATATTATATTTCATGCATATAATCACGACTATTATCCCCGAAGGGTTAGTCAGAGACTAGGCAATGAGGACCGAAAAAGCAGTCCTCTACCATCATAATGCACTAATCACCACATAGCGACTGCACGTGTGCTCAGCGTAACAGGTGGTGAGTGGTGGTGTTGGATGGATGTCGCACCCAAAGGCTGCGAAAAACTACAATCACTACGCCACAAAAAACATAAGGAACAGTTTAAGTGTTGACTTTTAAATTATGTTAAAAAGTTATTTTATATTACAAAGTGTAAGAAAAATGCTATGTTTTCTACAGAAAACAAAGAGGCGCTTGGCCTTCACCTTACCTGATAGTTAGAGGTAGGTACGACTAGGCAAAAATTGGAAGACCTTTTTAATAAGAAACCTCAATCACTGAGGAAGGTACTGGCTATCTCAACTTTAACAACACTTATCTTATCGAAACACAATAATGCTACTAAAATTGTTGTTAAGAGAGATAGACTTATAGCAGGTAGCAGCCCGCTTAGCAAACTTAGAACCAGCCTAACCAAAATAGAGTACAATTTATACAGCGCTCACGGCCACGCGGAGGACGAGGTTCGAACCCTCGGAAAAGCTATAGAGAGATCAAGGTGAGTACGTAATTTATAATATATATGTATTAGAAAATCCCCGAAGGGAATAGGGACTCAAAAAAAAGATACCTGTCAAATCCATAGAGCTTAATATAATTACAACGTTTTCAGGCAAAGGGAATATTCTCTTTAGCATTAGTCAAAGCAACAAAATTAAATCAATGTTTCGTGGAAGTGTAGCCAAAGAGAAATATAAATTGACAACTACTGTTAGTTTAGATGTTACTGAAGCTTAATTGTGTAAGCCCATAACATTTTAAGTACATTATCTATAACGTTGATCTAACAAAGAAACGCCACGAGTTATGGTATATTTTACACTAAATACTCGTAAATAACAAACATTATTGTCGTAAGTACATATACACATTATACCGATTTGGGTATCAACTCGTCACACCAAAATTTTGTTCTAACCGGTCATACCGCCAAAAGTAGTATTATTTGTTTCAACCCGTCACAAGTTGATTTATTTCTATCAGGGCACATTGTAATTATGTAGCTACTGGTCACACTGCAAATCTGTTCCTATTCGTCCTCCCGTCAAACAGTTCTAACTGGTCACAAGGAGGATACATAAACAAATTTCTCTATTTGCCAACGTGTGGAACAACAAAACCCAAATCACGCCGCCTTTCCTGCCCCCTTACTCTCGTAACCGATCGCTATTGGATCGGATTGGTATTGTGAATTTTCGTATTTTTAAGTTACGACACCAGCGCTAATTTGGATTCATATTGGGTGAACTAAATGGCATTGAGTTTTGTATTTTTTTCACTCAATATCCACGCAATACAATATGAATCCATATTAGCTCTGGTGTCGTAACTTAGGAGTACGAAAATTCACAATACCAATCCGATCCAATAGCGATCGGTTTCGAGAGTAAGGGGGCTGTTCGATTCTGATACACTTTGTTTTTGCTTTTTTTTCTACTGCCCCACTGCTCAGCAAAGGCTATCATTAGAATGAAGTCGTTGTGATGTGTTATTGATGAGTTGTGATGTGTTATTGATGAGTTGTGATGTGTTAGTGATATCATTATTATCATCAGCCTATAAACCTCCCACTGCTGGGCACAGGCCTCCCACGTTGCCAATAGCACGTGGGGATATTGGGCCATAACCCACCACGCTGGCCCATAACCCACCACGCTGGCCCAATGCGGGTTGGTGGGTTTTAACGACTGCCATCTTACGACAACAACCGGGACCAACGGCTTAACGTGCCTTCAGAAGCATGAGTATTGGCTTAATTACTACAAAATGCACTATTGCTTTTTATCGAAAAATCGAAAACTCAAAATACCTAGCTATTATAAGAAAAAAATCAAAAAAGTCCCACCAAGGTTATCACACTTCACACTAATATTATAAAGGCGAAAGTTTGTGAGTGTGTGAGTGTATATCGAGGGTATTCTGGCAAAACCGAATAAGTGCAAAAAATTTTAAAATTTAGTTAGAAACATAGGATAATCCGTTTTTGTCGCATTTTTTATCTGGCAAAACCATATAACTGTCGAAGCTTTAACAACGGTTTTTTCTTCTGGGTAAAGAAAATATCTAGCATTTTTTTCAATAAATTTACCGGCAAAAAGTGATATGGACTCTTATAAAACAGAATTTAAAAAAAAAAACAGTGATAACGGAATAAAACAATTTACTTTCTTTACCCACAAAACACTTAAAGAAAATTGTATTTTATATTAACAAGTAAAACCAAATATTGCATCTTATTTGTTTCTCATTGGTAAAACAAACCGAGTTCTTTGTTTTATTGACAGGCAAAACAGAATAAGCGAGTTTGTTGTATTTTGCATGCTACAAGTAATGCAATTTGATCCTCTTCTACAGAGATAAGGCTTACTTAGTCTGTTTTGCTTGCTAACTTTTTGTATATTAGTCTCAGTTAAAAGTCGTCGCGTGCACACGTGTTTATTTCATCGAGAGCTTATATCGAATAATTACTGTGTTATATTAAGTGAATCTGTGTGAAATGGGTTCCAGAGGAAAGAAGATTGTATATTTGATAATCAATGACAGAGCAACACAAGGTTATTTTCATTTACATACGTAATTTAATTTTGAGCTTATAATTTTGTTTAATTCAAAATAAAACATTGTAATGTTGTTTAGAAGCTAAGCTCAGTACCTGATTTAGAGTTCTGACCGCCCTAGGCTAACTAAAAATATGCGCCCCCAGCCTGTCCTGTCCAACCTTTTCATTAACTAACAGGTGAAACTTAATAAATTACAAGTTAGCACTTACAGAAAAAAGCTTACGTTATCTTACATCTTTGAAGCAAAGTGTCAGTAAGTAGGTACTTAAACGAAAGACGAAAGGAACTAAATAATTTCTACACATATTTTTACAATCAAAATTGGGCCTAAAATAATACAAGATTTTTTTTTATAAATGATAATTTTTTGAGACAATTACAATTATTTTTTTTTTATGTTGGTAAATCCTTGCGACAACTATAAAAATCTTCTTTTTCTTGCTTTCTCGCTGGCGGATCTTTCCACAATATTGTCAAATTTAACATTTTGTAAAAATCATTCTCAATGAATAATAGAGCAAGTGCCTCAAGTTTCTGCTGGTGAAAAGTTGAGCGTAAGTAATTATTTACTTTTTTTAATGCAGAGAAAGATCTTTCAACGCTGCAATTTGTGACGCTCATTGTTAAAAAAAAACTCTGAATATTATTTCTACACTGGGAAAAATAGAACCAATGTTTAAGCTTTTTAACAATTTTAGCAGACTCTTTGGGGTTTAATTTAGTGGATCAACGAAATCTTTATCTTTTAATAACTGTGCCAGATGGACACACTCGTCAGGAAACGAGTCTTCTATATCCAAATCATATAGTTGTTGCAACTCTTTTGCCATGGTTCTTATAATGTTATTGTCATTTATATTAGGTAATTTCTATAAGAAACCAAATTTTGTATTTGGTATAGATAGTTTGTTGGTTTTCAACTGGGCTTTGAGGCAATTAATGGCAGCGTAATATTTATCTACGATTAAAGATCGTTTGCATTCAAATTCGGTGTGTCCAGCTTTTACTTCGTCAAAATGGAACTGAATTGGAATGGAAATGAAAATGGTCAAAATGGAATGGAATTTTGGTTCTTTCTTCTTCCTAAATCTTTTTTGTATTCGGTTATACCGCACCTTTCAATTGCTTACGATTTCAATTTTTCAAACTCGTTTTTGTCTCGTAATGTTTCAAGATGTGAATATAATGACTCATATAGAATAACAACGTTTGATAAATCAACGTAACTTGCTTGAAGCTGGACACTAACGTTTTGAAATCTGACCAGCACAGAGTTCCAAAAACACAACAATATCGTCATTTCCAGGGTTCTCAACTTTTCTATTAATCCTCTTGCCTCTGTTTTGGTCTCTCTAGTTTGATTTTCATTTTCACAAATGTAGTCTAATGCTGCAAGAACATGTTTGTAAGAATTGTATAAAGCTTTGCTGGCATCTGCTCGGGCACTCCAACTCGTTTTCGAGAGGTTTTTTACAACTGTCGAATCTTTATCGAGATTTGATAGCAAGACCTTTCATCTGCTAGAAAAAAAATGTATATTTGTTGCTCCAGCGAAAAAAGCAGCTGACTCATCGCTACTCTCTGCTGCTGCTGAGCCTACGAGTTGTAAAGAATAAGCAGCACATGGAATAAAAATTGCTAGAGGATTCACAGCTTTAATTCTTGACTGAAGTCCCTTGTATTGACCAGATATGTTACTGGCGTTATCATAACTTTGGCCATGACAATCTTTAATATCAAGTTGCAAAGTTTCATCAATTGTCGCGAAAACAGCTTTCTCCATGTCTTCGCCTTTATGTCCCCAATTAAGTAAAAATGTGACAAAACGTTCAACGGGCTCTCCGTCGTCAGGCAAAAAATAACGAATAATAAATATCAGCTGATCAGTGTGTAAAATATCTGGAGTGGAATCTATGCTGATTCAATAATATTTTGCTTTTTTTACCTCTGCTACAATGAATAGTCGCACTTCGTCAGCGAGCAATAAAATAAATTCACCAATTATGGTACTTAGAGGATAAGTATGATGGAATGCCACTACCTTTATGTCCAAATCTGGCCAAATGTTCAGCCATGAAGGGATCAAATTTAGATATGAGTTCAATACAGCCAAGAAATTTTCCATTTTGTAAAGATCCAATAACTTCATTTTGACCGTGAAATGGAAGACCACGAGAAGCTAAAAACTTTACTGTTTCAACTACACGTAGTAATGAGTTTCGCCAGTAAGAGTCCGCTTCATTATATTGTTTGACTATTTGTGTATCCAATCTTCCTAACAATTTTCATCTTGTTGCATACTGTGCCAAACATTTACGATGTTCGGGAGAATTGTCATGATAAAATATAGCGTTACTATTTGGTTAAAAAAATATAATACCAGAAGAATTGGAGTCTTGGTATAAAAACTGAAAACCGTTAATGTTCCTGAAGAGACTGACGAGCAAGATGAGATGTCTTGCGAGGAAACTATTTCGTTCCTTCTGTAATATTTTGATTGATAACATTTTTAAATCAATCAATCAATCAATCAATCAATCAAATATTTATTTGCTCAAATATGGTACAAAAATTGTTCTTAAAATAATGTTAACCAGCATATTCTATCGTATAATACAATGTGCAAATATTTAAAAATTACATTAGACATTACACAAATAATTAACAAATTATAATAAAATCATAGTCAACGTTAATACAATTAAAATAAAGCATGTCAAATATTATCATTTAAGTAGTCGTTAATGGTATAGTACATTTTGTTCATTAAAAATTGAAATAGTTTGGATTTAAATTTATAAAATGTCAGTATTTTTATATCACCAGGCAATTTATTGAAAATTCGAATACACATGCAATGAACGTTCTTTGAATATAATATTAATCTTTGGTCAGGTATACATAGATTTTCTCTTTTTCTGCCTCTATAATCAGATCTATTCTTAGTTTCAAAGAGATTGCTATATTTTTTTACAAAGATTCCTATGTCAAAAATGTAAAGACAGGGTAGGGGTAAAACATTTAATGCCTTGAACAATGGCTTACAGCTATCTAAGAAGTCTGCACCAGAGATTGACCTAATACATTTCTTTTGTACCCTAAACGCTCTGAGCAAGTCAACAGAGTTTCCCCATAGAATAAGCCCATACCTCAGCAATGACGACACGTAGCCGTGATATGCCATTAGAGCAGCTTCTTTAGATGCTACATTCGCGATTCTATTAAGAACGTAAACATATCTTTCTAATTTAGATACTAATGTGTCAATATGAGCTTTCCAATTACACATTTTATCAATTGTTACACCTAAAAATTTAGTTTCATTTATGATGTCTATTTTATTATTATCATATTTAATGTTTATATTTATATTTGTCTTGTTATGAGTTCTAAAATGAATGCACTTTGTCTTATTTATATTTATTTTGAGGTTATTAATTTTAAGCCATGTAACAATTTTGTTAAAGCTATCATTAGCAATAGTTTCTAATTCTCTTTCATTTTTACTTTTTACTATAAGTGTTGTATAATCCGCAAACAATATGCATTTTTGGTCTGTAACATTTGGCAGATCATTAATGAAGAGCAAAAACAATAAAGGTCCCAGGACACTCCCTTGTGGAACACCGCATCGGTTATAATCATATGTAGATGAAGTTAACTTTCTGGTGTTACCGGAAGTTCTACAGATTTCTACACATTGTTGCCTATCAGACAAGTAGCTGTCTATCCAAGATAAAGCCGTTCCTCTAATGCCATATTTTTCCAGCTTGGCTAATAATAAATTATGAGGCACAAAATCGAACGCTTTGCTCATATCTAAGAATATAGCTATAATACTCATTCCACTGCTCATATTTTGTGTCACTTCTTTAATTAAGTGATAGCACGCTAGAGTGGTCGAGCAACGTTTCCTAAAACCAAACTGATCACTTTTTACTAGATTTTGCGAGGACACAAATGAATATATTTTCTCATGCATAACCTTTTCTAGTATTTTTGAAAATATAGATATAAGGGTAATAGGTCTATAATTTGAAATTTCTAAAGGCGAGCCATTCTTATGTATTGGTTTCACTATAGACCATTTAAGTTTAGAGGGAAAGTGTCCTTTTGATAATGAAAGATTGATTATATGAGTCAAAGGCAAAGTAATAAAAGAAGCAATTTTTTTAATTAAATCAGTTGTAATATTGTCGTAGCCAGTGGAATAAGAATTCTTAAGTCTCATAATTATTTTGTAAATGTCATTTTCATTCATAGGCGTTAGGTATATACTATTTATATGTTGTTTTATGTCATTCAATATATTTCGGTTTAATTTATTACCCAAATTATTTTTGTTCGTTAAGTTAATAAAATATTTATTAAATTCATTACATATTTCAACAGGATTATTAATAAGTTTATTATTTAATTTTATTTCATTTATGTCATTTTTTGTTTCAGCACTTTGTACATATTTTTTTAATATATCCCACGATGATTTACATACATTTTTTGATTTCGCGATATAATGAGTGTTAGCAATCTTTTGCGCTTGTAAAATACATTTTTTTAATATTTTATTATAATGTTGATAACGTCTTTTAATAATTACTTTGTTAGATGACGCCAACCTATATTTAAGATAGAGCTGTCGCTTATGAACACAACATCGTTTGATACCTTTGCTTAGCCACATATTTTTTAACGGTTTGCTAGTTTTTTTCACTCTTATAACTGGAAAGCATAAACTAAAGAATAGGGTTATATGATCGTGAAAACAATTGAATGATTTCTCTACATCTTGTTCTTCTAGTACATCATTAAAAGTAAGTGAAGAGATGCAGAGTACAAACTTTTGTATGTTAAGTTTACACATGTCACGTTTAAACTCAAACCATTGCTTAAGTTTTTTTGAATACTTTTGGTCACCGTGTAATTCAAATGTTAAACTCTGACCCTTTTCATGGTCTGATAAACATAAACAATGTATACCTGGTTTGATTGTGCTATCTATGTTACTAGCAATCAGATCTAAACACGCTCTTTTACGCGTAGGTTGATTTATGTGATTAACTATGTTGTAATTACTCAATAAACTGACCAATTCATTACTATTTTTATTTTTTTGTGACATGTCAATGTTCCAATCTCCGCATAGTATAATTTTTTTATTACGTCTTCGTGATAAAATCTGCAATAGTGAATTTAATTTCTCAAAGAATATTGTTATTTTTGAAGATGGTGTTCTGTAGACACAAATGATTATTAAATTAAACTGAGTGATTTCAACCCCACAACACTCAAATACATAAAGAAATGATTGGGGAGTTTCTAGTTTTTTGTACTCTAAATGGCGTTTTAACAAGATGCAGGTGCCACCTCTTCGTTCATTCCTACAATATGAAGCAACTAAATTATAATTATTAATATTAAGATTTTTTTCGGAACCTTTCTTAATAAAAGTTTCCGACAAGCATATTATATCGATTTCACCTAGTTCCCCGTTTAATTCATTTAACGTCACCGCAAGTAAATCCTGTTTACTGAGAGCACTAGCTATATTTTGGTGAAACAGAACCAGTTTTGAGCTTTCAGTTGTTACGAAAAAGAGTATTTGTATCGTTAGTTTGCTGTAATATAGGAGATTGACTTAGATAAATTGGTCTTATTTTAGTAAAGTAATTTAGTATAGTTTTTTGTTTTAATGTATGAGTTTTTATGTTAGTTTTCGTTTTAATTGGAATGTTGGATGCGGTAATTTTTGTAAGAAATGATTTGATTTTCTGTGGTGCTAGATACTCGTTTTTATAATGTATGTAATCTATTTCAACATTTATTCTGAAGCACAATTCCTGCAAATTAATGTCAAAACTATCATTCATTTTTATAAATTTACAATTATTATAATGTTTAATTAATGTCTTTATATTATAATTTAATAAATTCATATTCAAAAAAGAGTTATGTAAGACATTAACAAAGAAAACTTTAAAGTTTCTTAATTTATATAAAGCAGTACCAAGTTCTGAAAATAATAGGTAAGGGTTTTTATCATTTTTACCAAAAGCCAAAATAACAATTTTAAGTGTAAATGCCATTTGATCTACAGGATTAAACTATTTAAACTTAAGAATAACATAAATATCGCTTATTTGTTTTTTTAATGCACTAATTCCCATAAAATTTACAGGTAGAAACAGATAACTGAGAAAAAAATATTTTTACCACCTTAATACGAATTTTATTTCAACTTATTGTTACATCAACTAATATAATAGGGGACAGAGAATTATTCTTAATGCAGTAGGTAAAGATTAATGTGTCTTTAAGAGATTTACAGTCGTTTTACGTATTTCAGGTAAAACAAGATAACTGCAACACCTTCACGGCAACATTCCCCTTTTTTAAATTTTTTATGACAATTATTGCATAAATTAATGTATCAAAACAATCTTAGATAATGTATCTAAGTAAAAGTAGTGAAAATTTTCTGTAATTCTGATTCGTCGTTTACCTATGACCATCCAAAACTTTAATTGCCTTTTTCTCATTATAACAGTTTCGCTACTTATCCGGTTCTCCCAGAATACCCTCGATATGTTTGTTACTTCTTCACGTAAAAACTACTGAATAGATTTGGATGATATTCGGCATACAGATAGTTTATAACCTGGATTAACACATAGGATACTTTTCATTCCGATATTCCCACGGGAACAGGAACCACGCGGGTAAAACCGTGAGCGGCCGCTAGTTTAAAATATGTCCAACCATCATTCAAATTACTATAAAGTATCGTACAATAAGTGCCTCCACTGGGAATCGAACTCCGGCTCTGAGATCGGTGAACTAACAACTAGACCACAAAGGTTCTAACTAAGATTCAGTTTCGTGCATACGAGTTAAGTTTATAGCGAAAACTTCAACGTGTAATTTGGACTTAGCTCCTTTCTGCTTTGAGCTGTGCGTTTAACTTGGCAAAATCTTGTCAAAGTTGTTTGGAGTTGGAATGTTTGATTTTCTTCAGCCTTTCTCTGCGGACGGTAACTTGATTCACTTTGTTTGAGTCTTTGTAATTTAAAACCTTACCCTGTTATTAATAAACGTTGATTAAAGTTACACTTACGATTAAATTGACGCTGTCTCTATCTGTCTGCTTTAACAAAAACGAGACAGCGTCACTTTAAACCGAGGTGTAAAATTTCGCCATTTTTATCAATAAGACGGTATGTGTTTAAATATTTTATTTTACTTAATAGGACAAACAACAAGACAAACTCCAATACAAGCAATAACTAGGTAGAACACAATTATTTGGACTATAAACTAAGTTTTGTCTCAAATAAAGGCTGACATTGACATGCAACGGCTGTGGACTGCTTTTACGGTCCTCATTACCTTTAAAGTCTCTGAATTGGCTATATACAGTTGTAACAATAAAATATGAAATATGTCGGAAATGGTAGTTTAGAATTTAACGGTAATTATCCAATAGTTTTTTTTCTATTAAGATAACTTATTAGTAAATATTTTATTTTTACAAAATAAATTTGTGATTTTTTTATCTGTGGATTACAAGACCCGAAACACGGGCGGCCATGATTGAGCTTCGTGTGACGTCACATTTCACAAAATATACAAAAACTATCTGTCAGGTATCAAGATAAATTTCTATATTTATTGAAGTGTGACGTCACAGAGCAAAGTGTCACGTGACCAAACGTTTTCGCACGAAATTTGAAATTAAAAAGAAAAATATGTTTTTTTTCTATTAAATAAAGCTTTTTCGAGAAAGAAAATATTGTACGGGGTTTATAATAACCGTTTGTAATTTTTAAAATACTTTTTGGAAAACTGTCAAGTAGCCAATATTCCTTCGAGGACAATAGTGGTAGTAGTATGTTTATGATAAGTAATGCGTGGGTGGTGCCTCTACACTACTTACAGTGTTTAGTTAAGGTTGCTTCACACATATCAGTGAAGCCACAGTTCCGACACAGTACCGGCACAGTGTTTTTCATACATTCTCTATGATCGCATCCCCACTTGTCAGTGATAATGCTCTCAGTGTCAAGACCGCCACCGGCAAATCACGGACGTATTTGTTTAGACAAAATTCATAGAGAGAGAATGAAAGAATAGTTTTCACTGTTCCATTTAATTAGTTTTATCTTCCGCCTTAACTGGCTAGTTTATTTTGATCTACGTCTATCGCCATTACAACAATTTATGGTTTTGACAGTTTCTGTTAAGAGATAAAGTGGACAACAAAGTTCTTTAGTATTGAGGATTCTAATATAAATTAGTTTCCATCTTTGGCCTTATTTTCTCTAAACATCAGGCGAGATGAAAGCAACGCAGTTTCCAGTTATAAAAAAAAAATAATTAAATTACGAAAATCCTCCTGTGTCCCAAAAGTAACTTAATACACAACACTCTTGTCTCAAATTGTGAAGTTTTCTTGCAAATTTGAATAAAAGCTGGCCGGAAAATTATACCGCTCATTACCTTGCGCCCGGGGCAAGGCTCAACCGAAGTTGCGTAGTGCCAACGTTATTTTAAGATTAAACACTACGTCCAAGTCGCATGCAAAATTCTCGTACAAAACACAGAAAATCGACGTTTCGTAGTCCCCTGTTTCCTCCTTCAGAACTGGACCAATTTTTATTACTTTTTCAGCATCGGTTAAAGAAAAAGATCTTCTAATGTCTGTATGTTTGATTTTTTAAACCAGCCACTTAATGTTTCTGAAGTCGCCTAAAAACGGAGTGATTTTGCAAAATTTTGAAGGCTCCTGGTTATTAAATGAATGACTTAATGCAAAAAAAAACAAACATACGGACATAGAATATCACTTTCTTTAACCGATGCTGAAAAAGTAATAAAATTTGGTCCAGTTCTGAAGGAGGAAACCGGGGACTACGAAACGTCGTTTTTCTGTGTTTTGTGTGAGAATTTTGCATACCACGTCGACGTAGTTTCCTCCTAAGTAAGTAATGAATCACCGGTCTTTAACCCTGCGGCGATAGGCTTACCACGCTGCAGTCGCTATTTGTTGAAAAGTGGACTATGGTAGAGGACTGCTTTTGCAGTTCTCATTGCCTTTTTTTTTTTTTTTTTATAGCAGAAGGAGGCAAACGAGCAAGCGGGTCACCTGATGGAAAGTAATCACCGCCGCCCATGGACACCCGCAAAACCAGAGGAATCGCAGGCGCGTTGCCGGCCTTTAAGGAAGGAATAGACTCGTTTCTAGTCTTTGACTAACCCTTCGGGGATAATAGTCGTGATTATGTGTATGAATTTAATCACCGCTCTGCTACGATGTCGGCTTGGATCACTGTCGGTTTGCGACGCAGCACGCAATTCGTTTGTTTATTTATTCATTGCGACCTGTTTATAATCGTTTTAAGACTTTTCGAAGTTTTCATGTCTATTTATAAGCGTCCCACTGCTGGGCACAGGCCTCCCACGTGGACATAAGCGCGTGGGGATATTGGGCTATAACCCACCACGCTGGCCCAAAGCGGGTTGGTGGGTTTTAACGACTGCCGAACGTCTTAATCACTGCGACTTCGAGATTTTCTTATTATGTAGTTTTGTGTGTAATTAACTATAATTCTATTGCCGTATCGCAAGACTGCCACTCGCCTAGGCCTTAACAAATTGGCGAACCGTATTCCAGACACTATAAAAGTTTCATTAACTGCTATAACAGTCTAGTGTCCGCCAAAGTGTTAACTTCTGACGATGGCTACCTACAAACGGTTCGCGGAGCGTTGTACGATTACTCTATGGATTGCGTTCTTTCTATTACCGATGACTAACAATTCCGTATTATAAAGCGCAACGAACTAAATAATCGCTTGTCGCATCGCAAAATGCATGTCCGCGAGGTTAAGGCCTTACGGCGACGACTACTCACTAGCGGTTAATGTTTACTAAGACTTCCATAGTATAAAGCGTAATGAACTAGAAATTCGTTTGAAGACGCCTGTGCTCAAGCCGAGAAATTGAAATACCATTGAAGGCATTAGATACTTTGGTGAACATACTATATGTAGGAGGACACAATGTTCGTTGACCGAGTACCTAAATAGATAATCATTTTAGAGAACATTTTTGCTTTTAAAGAAATAGTACTACCTAATATGAGATAGAGATACTTACTAAAGTGTTAGACCACAACACTATAAATTTTCAATTTGAGCTGAAAATAAGATTCCATTTATCTACAAAGCACCATTTTATATAAAGCAATAGAGTTTAATAACACCTCATATAAGTTCGAGATTGCATTCAATTTGTTTTTCAAACACAATTTTACGTAACGAAATATTTTAATACACCCTCTAGATAGATCAACACTGTCGCGTAGAGGTGACAGAATACTACCACAATCTCTTTTACTTTTTGTGCCGTAAAAGGCGACTAACGGACTAAAGACTGCACATACATCCAACAGCATAGAACGGCGATGGGCTCACCACCTGTCACGCTGAGCACATGTGCAGTCGTTATTTGATGAAAAGTGAACTGTAGTAGAGTAGTTCTTTTGCTGTCCTCATTGCCTAGTCTCTGAATAACCCTTCGGGGATAATAGTCGTTATCAAATGTATGTTATAGATCAAACGGCGACGTAGACATCACCGAAATTCGCAACCAAAGATATAGCACCTACATTACAACAATGGCCATAACAAAACGTGCCCCAAACAAAAAACAGATTTCCACCTCCATTTGTTCGGTATGATATTGTACGTAGTATGGGTATTGAGGTATTGTCACTAGAGACGACGCCTCGAAAGCAATTTTGGCGCACTGAGATGCGGCTTACCGTGTCGCGTAGCGGTGAAAGAATACTACCTCTCTCTTCCCTTGGATGTCGTAAAAGGCGACTAACGGACTAAATACTGCACATCCGCCGCTCTAAGCAACAGCTTAGAGCGGCGATGACTCACCACCTGTCACGCTAAGCACATGTGCAGTCGCTATTTGGTGAAAAGAGGACTATGGCAGGGGACTGCTTTTGCGGTCCTCACTGCCTGTCTCTAACCCCTCGGGGAAAATAGTTGTGATTATATTGGGTTGGTGAAAAAGTCTTTTCGCATTTATAGTATACGTATGAACTTGTAATAAAATCTCTTTGGCTTTACTATTTGTATCTGGCTGGTTTTGGTATTATTAAAAGTTTAAATTTTAAAGAAGTTTTTTCCAAATTCAAATTAGGAAAACGTTTTCATTTGTTTTTCTTACTGTCAAGATGAGTGAAACTAATGAAGAAATTTGATATATTTTAAAAATTTACTACAAAAACTGGCAAAATGCAACGCAACCGCGAAAACAATTTGCAATGTTTATGGACCTAGTGCAGTGTCTGTGAGAGTAGCACAAATTTGGTTTAAGCGTTCTCTATCTTGAAATTATGATGTCAAAAACGCTCGTCTCTCTAGTCTCTAGTCGCCCTATTACGGATAAAATGGATGCCATGTTAGAAAAAGTGGAGCAAGATCGGCATATCACTAGTTAGTTGAAGAACTGGGAATTGACCACAAAACAGTTTTGGCGCATTTGAAAAAAACTGGGTACACAAAAAAGCTCGATATTTGGGTACCTCACGAGCTCACTGAAAGAAACCTTATGAACCGTGTACTCATTTGTGATTCTTTATTACGACGTAACGAAGGAGCTCGATGGCGCAGCGGCTAGCGCGTTCGGCTTGCGATCTTGCCCGCAAAGCAACTTTCGCAATGCCGGGTCGCTGGATGGGTGACCAAATTAAAAACATCTCGAGCTCCTCCGTGCTTCGGAAGGCACGTTAAGCCGTTGGTCTCGGTTGTTGTCGCAAGATGACAGTCGTTAAAACCCACCAACCCGCATTGGGCCAGCGTGGTGGGTTATGGCCCAATATCTCCACGTGCTATTGTCCACGTGGGAGGCCTATGCCCAGCAGTGGGACGTTTGTAGGCGATGATGATGATGATTACGACGTAATAAAACTGATAACTGGTGATGAAAAGTGGATCACGTACGACAAGAACGTGCGAAAAAGGTCGTGGTCAAAGGCCACCCGGGTTAACTCGCAACAAGGTGATGTTGTTGTTGTGTTGGTGGGATTGGAAGGGCATTATTCACTATGAGCTGTTACCACCAGGCAGGACAATCGATTCTGAACTCTACTGCGAACAACTAATGAGATTAAAGCAAGAAAATGAGAGAAAGCGGCTGGAATTAATAAACAGAAGGGGTGTGGTTTTCATCATGATAACGCTAGACCTCACACATCTTAGCCACTTAGCAAAAACTAAGAGAGTTTGGCTGGAAGGTGTTAGTGCATCCGCCGTATAGTCCTGACCTTGTACCTTCAGATTTACACCTGTTCGGTCTCTTCAGAATTTTTTAGGCAGTGTCAGGTTAACATCACGAGAGGACTGCCAAAACCACTTGTCGCGGTATTTTGATCAGCTCTAAAATTTCTATAGCAATGGGATCATGTCCCTACCTACAAAATGGCAAAAAGTCATCGAACAAAATGGCACCTACATACTTTAGATAAATGTAAATAAACTATATTCTTAAAAAAAAATTTTTCTTAAAAAATGCGATCAAACTTTTTCCCCTACCTATTTTGTATGTGTGTATGGAAAGCGGCTCATGGGTTGCAAGCGCACCTCCATCGTTTCTATAATGTGAAAAGGAAGTAAACAAACAGGCGGGTCACCTGATGGAAAGTAATCACTGCCGTCCATGGACAGACGCAAAACCAGAGGAGTCGTAGACGCGTTGCCCGCTTTGGGGAACGAGTAGGACCATTGAGGAAAATGAATGGTAGAATCTTTTACAAATATGGAGGTACTGGTTAGCTGTGAAAGAATAAAACAAAAAAAAAACTAAAAAAAAACTAAAAACAAAAGGAAGACAATAAAGAAACAAAACAAAAAACAAAAAAAGGTATTTAAAGGTAAAGGTAAGCCATTGATTCACGCTTATATTTCGTGAGAGGGTGGTATTCCGCCGGGCAAGCAGGCCTATAGTAGACTATTATTTATTCTGTGCCAGTAGCCTAATTTACGTAACAAAACTTTAACGACATGCAAGCGATTTGATCACCGAAGTCACTTTTCGTATTCACGTATCTTTCGCACGATTTTGTTTTAGTCAGTTTTATTTATGCGTATTCACGTGCATTAATCGAAATTCGATCGTTGCCTTCGCGGTATTCACCTATTATTTTGACGTTTAGTTTGATCGGATGTCAACAATCACACGTTAAATAAGATAATTTCGAAGACGTTGAAAAAAAATAATACTCTAACATTTCTCATGTTTTGTTAACAAAAAGTATTTATATTTATTTGATAGAATTGTAATGGCAACATTAAGTTTAAATTGTTGACAAATCGCTGAGTTGCGATCCTATCGAGTACCTAATCGTTCTATCGAAATGACAGGTGAATACGGATTTACGACTGTTTTTCAATAGGACGACTTCTAAACGTAAGCGACATTTTGACTAAGCCCCTTCGTACACAAGGCTACGCAAATCTCCGATACTCGACAATTTTAGTCTCCAAGCGACTACCGCCATACAAATCCATTGAGGTTCGTACACTAGTCGCGTCGCCGACATTTGTCTCGCGACTCACGTCGCGCCAATCGCGCGCTACCTGCTAGTCGAGATCTTCGCTACTTAAGTCGCGGCGATTTCCAAGATGGCAGAGCATCATTAAATATTAAATTTGTTTCTGAGTTGGAGAAATATCCTTACCTATATATACAACATTAGTATCGGAGATTTGCGTAGCCTTGTGTACGAAGGGCTTAAGTATTACAAAATACGTGATACAGGCCACAGGTCGTTTAGAAGTGAAGCGGCGTTTGCAGCCGCACCGAGTTGCAAGGACCGCAACTCGGTGCGCAAAAAATGCTTCGTATGTCACCTCTAGTTGAAATACCTCAATGAGTATGGTTGCTGTCTGCAGATAAATGAGTTCCATGAAAAAGTTTTGGCACGGATCTGGCAGTGAGCGGTTATTTTTTGAAGGATGGCCGGGGTTCAATGGCCTCTTGACAATGGTGACGTTACAACATGTAACATTCCCGGTGACAGACGGCCGAAGTCGGATAAGCGGAAAGTTTTACGACAACCGCTTTTATTGCGGAGGCCTGTTCGGTATTGAAGTGGATTCACCTCTAGTTTTTATCCGAATAATGTAAAAAAAATTTATACCCATATTCGCATGTAGTAACTGATAAAATTTCTATAAAAACCGCCGTGACAATCGATTTACACTAGTTACAAAAGGTTACAAGTTGATCCGCTAAAAGCCAAAGTTCGTAGTTATCGTTAAAAGTTAAGTAGCACTATTTTTTTTACTACATAACTTATTTAGCATACTTGGGGTGGCTTCGACCAAACTGGAATAAGGTCTTAAACCTAGATTAAACGCCGAATTTGTATAGACTAATCTCGGAGTAAGTCTTATTCCAGTTTGGTCGAATCCACCCTTAGCGGTACAACCTACTACCTGCCCAAAATTATGTTTCACTTGGCTTTTTAAAAGTTTCAGACACAATCACAGTTTCTGCAGTACTTATAGTCTGCTTAATTCAGAATACTAATTTGAAGTCACCTCAGTCATTCTACGATGAGGTCTACATTTAATTGACCTCCTTGTTCGAGTGTTTTGTACACCGGTTTTCATAGTGTCGTCATCTCTGAGGTCCCGGGTTCGATCCCCGGTCCGGTCACTTCAGAAATTATTGATTTTCTAAATTGCCTCGGGTCTGGGTGCTTTCTATGTATAATTAAAAGTATGTATTTAAGTATTGTAAACGAGTTTCTTAGAAGCTTCTCTTGGACTAGATAATTGGTGTGAGTGTAGGAAAGTTTTATTATTATTTTATTATTTATTTATTATAATTATCCGACACCGTCAAAAACTTATTTGCGTCTAGTATTAAACTAAAAACAAAACTGTTAAAATAAATTACTACTATTCCGCAAGTAATCTCCATTCGTCTCGAAATTTAATCTCATCCCAGCCATCTCATATCAAGATGGACATATTCCTCCAGCGATGCTAAAAGCAAACGTAGAGCAGGGCACAATCGCTGAGAATATTTCATTTCTACTCGGCAATATAGTAGTGACATATATACTTCCATATAGCATACGTGATTCCCTGCAAATGTGCATGCTTTTCTGCACAGCTTCCGCGCATAGCGGCTTAAATTATCCGTATTGTTCTTAAAAGAGAGATATAGGCCACGTTTCGAATATAAAATATCATTACCGACTGCCTTGGCGTGCAGTTTTATTCCGCGGAGCTTTTAAAGTTTTATTGGCATGGCTTGGTTAAACAGATTGCGTTTGGGAAGACCTTACCGTACATTTGGTATCAAATGGGCATTTTAAAGAAGCAGGTATGGAGAAGCTACTTATAGTTGGTAACTTAATGGAAATGGTAAAAGTTTTGCCTTTAAAATACCAATGAAGTACGAGTAGGAGTCGCGCTGTAGATAGTTCCGTAGTACATCAATACAATATAATCACGACTGTTATCCCCGAAGGGTTAGTCAGAGACTAGGCAATGAGGACCGCAAAAGCAGTCCTCTACCATAGTCCACTTTTCACCAAATAGCGACTGCACATGTGCTCTGCGTGACAGGTGGTGAGCCCATCGCCGTGCCTCTATGCTGTTGTAAATTTATGTGCAGTGTTTAGTCCGTTAGTCGCCTTTTACGACACCCAATGGAACAGAGGGGGTGGTAGTATCCTTTCATCGCTACGCGACACGATTATATATTTTTTATAGGCAAGTACATAATAATAATAATCCGCTATAATAAATAATTGCGAGTAGTTACTGAGAGACAGTCAAAATAACCACCCCTTAAAATAATGTACAGGAAACCCACCACAACATGTAATTATCTTCATTTTTATAAAAAAAAATAATATTAGTTTTTAACTATATTCCATTTCTAATGATAAAATAGTATCTACAAAACGTTAAGTATCAATTTATTCATAAAAATTGACAGTGTTATTTGGTGTTTCCAGAATATTTTAAAATGATGTTGGCTTGTCTAAACAAACCGTACATAAAGGCAATTTTCGTCACTTTGGTCCGTTGTTTTTTTCCTCAATTTGTCAGAAAGTATTTTCTTAGCCAACGTGACATTGATTGCCTGCCTTAAATATGTTAAGTTTAATATTATTATTCGTCTCAAAGACACAAAAGGGACAAAATATTTTCTTAACGTACTCGAACTTTTATAATGCGCATTTGTTTGTTCTTTCTTTACGTCAAAATGGAGAGAGCCCAAGACCGCATTACCTTTTACTACCTACTCATTCGATTTTAAGAAGTCTTTCAAGACCACGTTTCGCCAAATAACAACTACACATATGCTTAGCATGATATGTGGTGAGTCTATCGCTGCCCTATGCTGTGGATGTACCTATGTGCAGTCTTTAGTCCGTTAGTCGCCTTTTACGACACCCAATGGAAGACGAAGGGTTAGTATTCTTTTGACAGTGAGCCGACCGAGTAATGGATGCCTTAAATCATTTGGGATTGATTTTTTGTATCGGTGACCATAACTTTCACACTATGATCTCAATTTGTTTGATTTCATTTAGGTACGACACACAAACTCAAGAGATTTAATTAGTACTTCTTTGTAAAATAATAAATGGTTTGTTCCTAAAAAAAAAATAAAAAAAATGGGAGCTGACTTACGTAAAAACTTTGTAATTAACATAAAAATCAGTTCACATTGAATAAAGAGTGTGTTTCATTTGACATTTTCAATTGAAAATTACGTGACGTTCAAATGCACAACCCTAAAGCATAATTTCATTTAACCTACGGTCTGAGTTTTTAAGTAAAGCGAGAATATTAAATTGCGCCAATATTGGAATACGGGCATGTTTGTGTACAAATATGCCGGTATGTCCGGGGCCAAGTAATAACCCCGGATGGCTTTTGGCAAACAAAACTCCTCACGGCGTCGTCGTCTGTTTGAGTAGAAAATATAAGTTTACCCGTGTTGTCATTTAGGTTTTCGAGTCACGCTTGACCCAACATCTTTAGGGACGGAGGACTTTTAATTTAGAAAATTAATCAAATTTTTTTTTTAATGACAAACAGCCTAAACAACATTCATTCACTAAAACACAAAATTCCTTGCCGCCCGGAATGCGGAAGGTGCGTGGTTCGATTCCCGCCTGAGGTTGTCGTCTTTTTTCAGTGTTTAAAATTTTACTTAAGTAGGTATATTGAAGCGTTAATAAAACGCTAAAATATAAAAAAATAATCTATAAACGCAGCTTCATCTTAACCGAATGTTCAAATGTTTGTAAAAATATTTCTTTCGGATCTCAGAGGTAAAAACTTCTAAGATTTGATGAAGCAATGTTGACTAAAAACATAAGCATCAAGTACTGACAAATTTCGACGGTTGAAAGCCAGACCTCGGTAGCCAAATGGTTAAGGCGGCCGCCCGGAATGCGAAAGGTGTGTGGGTTCGATTCCCGCCTGAGGTTGTCGTCTTTTTTCAGTGTTTAAAATTTTACTTAAGTATATTTAAGCGTTAATAAAACGCTAAAATATAAAACATAAAAAAAATTACAAAATTCCATTTTCATCTTTCTTCTATCTGCACTTGTAAAGCATAGATCTTTACAGAAAACTCTTGCAGTGCACAGGGATACGGTAACTAATTATCTTTTCGCTTTTTCTGAAAAAAGTGCTTTTTTGTTATCTGTGTCCGGTAGCGGTGAAAGAAACTACCATCCTCTCTCTTCCCTTGGCTGTCGTAAAAGGCGACTAACGGACTAAAGACTGCACAAGCATCCAACATGCTGAGCACATGTGCAGTCGTGGACCATGGCAGAGGACTGCTTTTGCGGTCCTTATTGCCTAGTCTCTGACCAACCTGTGTTTTGGTTTATTTTTATTATTATTTTTGTTTATGTTTTTGATTTTAATATAAACATTGATCTGTGGTTATATGTCTTATGTATGTTGTGGTTCTGACAGATTTTTTGGTTTAATGTAAATTATGTTAATTTCTCCTGTATTTGTTCTATCCTGATGTTATTGTTAATTCGGCTACGTCTTGGGGAAGTAAGTACTGGTATACTGTGATACGGTCCCCGCCCGTTTCAGGCACCAGTCACTTATCTTTGACTATTTTTTCTTGTACCTCACTTAAACGTACCTACTTATTTTTTAATAATGTTAATATTATAACTTATAAAAATTTAATAATAATTATTATTACGATAATGTAGCGAAAACCCTTAGAGGGTAATAGTCGTGATTATATGTATGTAGGTACTTATATATTTTTGCGTTAACTCCATTGTGTATGCGATATTATTAAGAGTTAAGTACAAATCCTAACTATTATTATAAATGTGAAAGTGAGTTTTTTGTTTGTTACGCTTTAACGATTAAACCGCTTTACCGATTGAATTTTATGAAATTTGGTATGAGGTTCTGAAGACGAATAAAGGCTACTTTAACTTCGTAATATATTAACGCATGCGACGCCACGGGCTAGTTAAGTAGGTATATAAGTGTAATAATTTTTTAAAAATGTTCACTATAAATCGTGGCAATTGAAGTCCGAGATTTGATACTAACCTCAAAATCGAAGCCTAAAAAAAGATTTCTTCCGGATTTTCCTATACGGATCCCTGAGTATTCGTGAGAGTGCAAGTTCTTAATGGGTGTACATTAACGGGTAACAAGGCCACTTTTGTGAACAGACGCTTGGTGCGTCTGTAAAGGATGGGTACACATGAGACACTCAGACAACAGACACGTTTGCCATTCTGAAACTCAGTATGAAGTAAGTAAGTAGGAGCTATTAATAAAAGTGTTGCTTATAGACACGACGATAAAGCTGCTTTTCTAAGTAGGTACATTCGCTTGTATTATCAATTAGTTTAGCAACTGAACTTGCTTTTGGCTTGTGGCCTTGTGTTAGAATCGGACTCTTTTAGATTATTTGTGGTTTTTAAGTACCTAGATTTTCATTACTCCGTGGTAATGTTCTCATACACTGCTAGTTTTCGGACGTTCAAGAAAGACTAGGTCAGCGGATTATCCGCGCGAGGGTCAAAATAAAACAAAAATCAAAATTTCTTTATTCAGTACGCTTAAAATAAGCATTTTGAATCGTCAACAATTTAAGTTTAAATTTACTTCTCTATATGGATGGATGGGCCCCATTCAGGACGTATCTTTTAGCTGTGGAGAAGAACGGGCGCAAGAAACTCCACAGCTTTATAATAATAATATAGAAGTAACGAAATTTACAAAACAATATGTCGTTACCAAATTATACAATCAATAATAATATCGTTCGGGATATTATTGAAATATATGACACTTTGTCCCATGAATGACCCACAAACTTTCTGAAGTCGAAATTTAGGAATAACAAGTTTATACTTATTTCTAGTATTTAGTTTGTGTATATCGCAATTTTTTTTGAAATGAGAAAGGTTTTGACGCACGTAAACAATACTGTTACAAATAAATTGTGATGCAACTGTAACAATATTTATTTCTTTAAACAGCTCCTTAAGGGAGTCACGTGATCCTAGGTTATATGGCTCTTTTCTGTAAAATGATAATGGTTTATATATTTGCTTTATCCAAAAGTAGAATACCATAGGACATAACACTGTGAAAGTAACTAAAATAGACTAATCGAGCAGATTCCACGCCTGTAAAATGTCTAATTTTTCCAGGCTCGAGTTAAAACGGCCAGGCATGTGCCTGGGCGTTTTAACTCAGAAAACAGGCATGTGTCTGTTTTCGAATCCACCGATAAGGAATACATACATACATATAATCACGACTAATATCCCCGAAGGGTTAGTAGAGACTAGGCAGTAGGCAATGAGGACAACAAAAGCTGTCCTCTGCCATAGTCCACGCACATGTGCTCAGCGTGATAGGTGGTGGTGGCCGCTTTATGTTGTTGATGTATGTGCAGTCTTTATTCCGTTAGTCGCCTTTTACTATACCCAAGGGAAGAGAGGGGGTGGTAGTTTCTTTCACCGCTACGCGACTCGGTTACGGAATACGGTATAATAACAAAAAACTGATTTTACGTTTTCTTAATGAATGTAAGTATAGTGTAAACGCACCGATTTATTGTTATTTTATGTTAGCATTATCAAGATAGGAGCTCAATGGCGCAGCGGCTAGCGCATTCGGCTTGCGATCTTGCTTGCTAAGCCACTTTCGCAATGCCGGGTCGCTGGATGGGTGACCAAATTTAAAAACATCTCGAGCTCCTCCGTGCTTCGGAAGGCACGTTAAGCCGTTGGTCCCGGTTGTTGTCGTAAGATGACAGTCGTTAAAACCCACCAACCCGCATTGGGCCAGCGTGGTGGGTTATGGCCCAATATCCCCACGTGCTATTGTCCACGTGGGAGGCCTGTGCCCAGTAGTGGGACGTTAATAGGCTGATGATGATGATGATGATTATCAAGAGCATAGCGAGCACCTTTGAGATATACATTGCTTCTTGAACGTCATCTTTGTAACACCAATTTTAGTGTTTTATTACAAGCTTTTATTTGACTTCCCCTGTGTGTTAGTTTGTGTGGGACAAATCTTGCAACTGAATCCCCTCAGGCCCCAAGCGGTCGCATGAGACCGCACCTACAAAAACACACTTGACTTTGTACCGTGTGTTCATAGAATACAGACTACTTTAGTATGAACAAGTTTGGTTATTTCGGTTCTGTGGTACATCTTATGTATTGTTAAGGCAAAATATCGCATAGTCTATGCTCGATTCTGTCAAATTTGACGTTGACAGTTGCGCCAAAAAAGTGTCAAAAAATCCAAGACTGAGGGGGGAGGGAGGGGACTAGTTCTCCTCAACCGATTGAGCTGAAATTTGGTATACTTATGTAAGTACGATGACAATGTAATGTTATGGTACCATTGAGCTAGTCTGATGATGGAGTCTGGAGATGGCCATAAGACCTCCTAAACGAAACGGTGGAAACTCATCGAGTTTGGGTTCGTTGGATTTGTCTTTGTTAGCACTTTAGTGCTAGATGACTCTAAATCCAATAATAAAAAGTAAAAAATATAATAAAATTAAAAATCTTTTTAAAAAAAAAGCTTTTATTTAAATGCGCTATAAATAAAAAAATAAACTACTACTATCAACTTATAACGTCGTTATACAATTTATATGATATAAAAGGTTGTCGCGAGATTTACTTGTGTAAATAAAAAAGTAAATTAAATAACTTGATGTGATTGATTAAAATTTTCAATCTAAGTATAGTTAAATACGAGAACTTACATAATTTCGCGACAACCTTTTAAATTTTATGAATTGTGTGACGACTATATAAGTTGATAGAAAAGCGCATTTAAATAAAAGCTTGTTTTTTAAAAAGGTTTTTTAATTTTTTAATTCAGTCTTTGTTAGGGAAAATGTACACTGCGGGTAAAAGAAGCCTGGCCGATGATTTACAAACCGATGGCTTGTAATGACTATGGCAGTGGGCTTAGTCGTGAGTATAAGATGTTAGCATGTAAGTAATTATAACAGTTTTTGCAAACTGAAATCATCATCATTTCATCATCATCATTTCCGTGCCCTTGTCCCTATTACGGGTCGGCACAGTATGTCATCTTCTTCCATTCGTCCCTATCAGCCGTCAGTTCTACGGTCACTCCTTTCTTCACCATATCATCTTTCACGTAGTCCGTCCATCTTTTTCTCGGCCTACCTCTCCCCTTGTATCCATTACACAGTCATGCCTAACACTCGCTTTGTCAGATGGCATTCATCCCTCCTCATTTCATGTCCATACCAAGATACAGTAGTAAATTCTGTTCTGTAGAAATACCTAATGAAAAAAAACACAATTATGCTATTTCAGTCCAATGTGACATAAACAACGCATACTAAGAGACCTGCCTGAAATGTGAGAAATAATAAACTTAAACTTTCCTACAACACACACCAATTATCTAGCCCAAGAGAAGCTTCTATAAGAAACTCGTTAAATGGTTACTAGACAACGGATAAACATACTTAAAATACTTAAATACATACTTATTATACATAGAAAACACCCAGACCCGAGACAATTTAGAAAAACAATAATTTCTAAATTGACCCGACCGGGCATCGAACCCGAACATCGAACCCGTGATGCTGATGAGTTTACTTTCTCCATTTCACATGAAATATGCATGCGCTGGGTACTTGAATTACAAATACGTTGGAACTGAACATTAAGGTAACATTAATAATGTGTCTTTGTCTTCGTCATAACATTTTATTATATAACGTGACACATTTTTGCAATGAGGACAGGAAAAGAAGTCCCCTACTCTGCCATAGTGCACTTTTCAACAAATAGCGTCAGCACATGATTGTGCTCAGCGTGACAGGTGGTGAGCCCATCGCAGCCCTATTCTGTGGGATATATGTGCAGTCTTTATTCCGTTAGTCGCCTTTCAGGACATCAAAGGGAAGAGGGGGGTGTGGTAGTATTCACCACTATGCGAAAGGGTTAAAAATTAATTCAAATAGAAAATAAAAAAGGAAATACATTTTCAGAAGACAGTATTATATTAAGAGTGAATGAAGTAGCTCTTTCTTTTACACAAAATATGTTCTGACAGTTAAAAACACATCAAAAAAATAATCAGACAAATAGGTACAATCGTTTAAAAGTGATGCCCGAACAAATATTTGTGGCAATTGATTTTCATATTAATATAGATTTATTAAGCAGATACCAAGTTAAGATTAATATTGTATCAGGTTGTCTGGAACAGATAATGTTTAACCCGCCCCTTATTGGTCTACCTACTCTTTTAGGTTTTTTTATAAGTACGGTTTTATGATGAACAATCAAGTACCTATAGGTATTTTATCTTGTTACTAACGGCCCGCCCGCGCCTTCATTCACGCTAACTCAGATACACTGTTATACTTCAGCTATTTTGTAAAAAAATATCTACAAATGATATACAGAAACCATTGTCCTTTATTGATCTTTCTATCATTGAAAATCGCGTAAAAATCCATTGCGTGGAGGTGAAAGCGGATCCACAGACACAGGAAAACAGCGATCACTTTTATACAGCGTGTATAGTTAACACGTAGGACATATTTAATCCTATGGTAGTTTATGCCTGGGTAAACATAAACAAATAGAAAAATGCTACTCGAAAAATATAAAATAATTCAGAAAATCGATGTTAAAATTTCATAATTTTTTCCGTAATGGGGCACCCTAGTGCTTTCGACTCATTTACGCGTATGGTAGGTATAGAATTAGTAGCTGTTGTGGTTGGTGTGACCGGATTTTTCTTCATACTTGATCATATTAGATCTTTTCCCGCGCTAAATGTATACGCTAACATTATATAATAGAATAATTATGCATAAAATTACATTTTTTTTAAATGAATCTTATCGGGAATCGACTACCTAATGTCCTCCATTAATATGTTTAACTGACGCGCTGTATAAATAATTATTATTATTATATTCTTTATTGCACAGAAACACAGTTACAAAAGTGACAAGAGACATTGTATGCAAAGGTGGACTTATCTCTAAAAGAGATCTCTTGCAGTCAATAATGATATCGACTTGTTCGTCAACTGGCAAGCGTGAAACTCGCGAGTGCGCGCGAGTTGGCACCTTCCGATTTTACCTATTTTCTTTGTCGTCAACTCGCGCGCCTATATCAAGTACAGTCAAATAAAAACAGATTGAAGCTAAAAACTGCAAATCAGATTGCATGATCTAGCAAGTTGACGACAATAAAATTAGGTAAAATCGGAAGCACTCGCGAGTTTCACGGTCGCCAGTTGACGAATAAGTCAAAAAAGGTTTGTGGTAAAGAAATCTCGATAAAAATTGAAAAATAAAAAACCGAAAACAGAGCGAGATTATTCGTCTTTTATGATAGGAGTGCCAGAGAGCGCCTATGAGAAATTGTGCAGGCAGGAAGTGTGGCCTATAAATGTAGAATTTAGCGAATGGGTTTGGTTTCGGAGATCTAATGACAAACCGAAAGAATGGAAGAAAACCAATTGAATTTTTTTATCAAAATGTAAGAGGACTTCGCACGAAACTTGATGAGTTTTATACTAGTGTGGCGTCTTCAAGTGCAGATATTTTTGCAATAACGGAAACTGGCTGCAACGAATCTATAACAGATGCTGAAATAGTTCCAGCGGGGTATCAAATTATACGGTGTGATCGTACGGATGGGCGAAAGCAAGGCGGCGCGTTTTTCGTGGCCACACCGCGCTTCGAACTACGGAGTGTGCCGATCCCGGGTGACGTCAACATAGGCAACAGTATGTTCGAGCTAGCCTACGCGGCAATATACCTGCGCGAGCGATTTTTGTTTGTATCCTGTGTTGTTTACATTCCGCCGCGATGTAGTGAAAGTGAATACATGTTACTATTTAGATTAATAGAACAATTGTGTACTAAGTATAAACAAATAATAGTTGTAGGTGATTTTAATTTATATTCCTGTACTGTAAACGTAAATAATTATTTTGAATATTTTTTGACATATTGTGGATTCACACAAAGTAACAACGTAGCTAATTGCAATAACCGTCAGTTAGATCTGGTATTAAGTTCGGTTAATGAGGGGTTGAGTGTGTGTGTGAGTGCCGCAACCGAGTCGCTGGTGCCGGTGGTGGACGCGTACCATCCGCCGCTTGAGATATCGGTGTTGGTGACCGGACGTGGTGTTGACGCTCCAGGTACCTATGCCGCATCAAACTCCAGGCCCTTGGGGGCACAATGGAACTTTAATAAAGGTAATTATCCATTGTTATACTCGTTGCTTAGTAGTATAGACTGGACGCATTTATATACTTTTAGTGACATAGAATCTAGTTTAAATTTCTTTTATCACACTATTATAGACATTTTTAATAACTGTATTCCATTAAAAAAGCAAAATAGTAAACAGCCTAGGTATTTTTATCCAGAATGGTATAATGCTGAATTAATTAGTAACATAAAATTTAAAGCTGCACTTCACAAGATATACAAAATTAGTAAATTGCAAACTGACTACGAAGCGTTCGCTCAGTACAGGGCAAAAGTTAAATCAATGATCAAACTAGCTCACGATAGGTATAGGGACAGGGTGCAACAGCATTTAGCAGATGATCCAAAATCCTTTTGGAACTATGTTAAATCAAAAAAAAGTAATTATAGTTTAAGAAAAATATTAAAAGACGGTGTGGTTATGACTGGAGAGCAATGTGTCAATGAGTTTGCTAAATATTTTCATTCAGTGTACAGTACGGAGCGAGCTCAATTAAACGTTAGCTCGGCTATAGAAACGGCGGGAGATGCTTGTGGGTCAGCACGAGTGCATGTGGAAAAACTGCAACAGTGTGACGTGTTGCGAGCGCTCGCTAAGCTCAAACCTAAGAGGTCGGCTGGCCCGGATGGCATCTCGGCTTATGTATTTAGGGATTGTAGGTTTGTTTTGGCTGAGCCTCTCGCTCACATTTATAATCAGTGCTTGCAACAAGCAGTTTTTCCGGAAACGTGGAAAGTGACTCGAGTGTTTCCGGTGCCGAAAGGGGGCTTGTCTGGAGGTGTGGACGGATATAGACCAGTGGCTGTACTGTCAACCCCGGCAAAGGTGTTCAAATCAGCCTTGCAGAACAGCATTTATCAGCAAGTGTGTGCACAGCTATCGGAGGCGCAACATGGGTTTCGGCCCGGTCGAAGCACTACTAGCAACCTCTTGAACTACACGGCTCAACTGGTACCAGCAATAGATAGTGGAGGGCAAGTAGATGCTGCTTATTTCGACTTTCGAAAAGCGTTTGATGTGGTGGATAATGACGTCTTGCTTAGGAAACTAGCGGGTATTGGTTTTACCCCCCATTTGTTGCAATTTTTTACCAGCTACATGAGCGATAGGCAGCAATATGTTGAGTACGCCGGTTACCGCTCTGATCCATATTTCGTACGGTCAGGCGTAAGTCAAGGGAGTAATCTCGGGCCTTTGCTGTTTGTGATCATGATCAACGACCTACCGGGGGTAGTAAAGGATTCACGATGCCTCCTATTCGCGGACGATTTAAAACTGTTTCTCCCAATTAATAGCGTTGCGGACTGTGTATTACTGCAAAAGGATATAGATAGGGTAGTGTCCTGGAGTGAGCAAAATATATTACAGTTCAATGCTTCAAAATGTGAAACAATATCCTATACTCGAAAACATAACCCGATTTCCTTTGACTATAACATAAATTCGACACCATTGAAAAGGGTATTTAAAGTCAAGGATTTAGGAGTAAATTTTACAGCTGAACTGAAGTTTCAGGAGCACATACAAGGTATTTGTAAAAAGGCATACAAACATTTGGGATTCATACTACGTAGGGTTGGTAATTTCACAAATATGAAGGCAATAGCTGCATTATACAATGCTTTAGTTAGAAGTCACCTCGAGTGTAATGCAGTTATTTGGAATACAAGTGAAGTTAAATATAGCCTTATGATAGAGCGAATACAAAACAAATTTGTAAGATACCTTTATCTGAGACTGTACGGGGTATATCCTTTTTACCCTCTTATGTATCCAAATCTATTTATTCTGGGTATGGTTGGGTACAACGAACTAAAAGTTAGAAGGGACTTAACATTGGTGTCCTATATTTTTAAATTATTAAGAGGTAAAATATGTAATGTGGAGATTCTGGGTCGGGTGAGTTTCTGTGTTCCGGATAGGTATCTCGAGCGGAGGCGCCAGCCAAAATTATTGGCTGTGCCTCGAGGGCGAACCAACCTTCTAAGCAGGGCCCCACTGACATTGGCGATGCGGAATCTTAATGTGATAGCCGAAGATACTGACCTTTTTGCTTGTTCTTTGTGTGAATTCACTAAATGTGCGCTATTTGTGTTAAGTTATAAAATTCAATAGTGAGGAAACACGAATGTATAAAATAAGAATGTGTTGGTAACTTATTATGTATTATTGTTATGTTTATATTGTCATATTGTAAATTATTTTATTTTTTTATTAATGTTATAATTTAATAATATTTTATAATAATGCTTCACTAATTATGTTTGTAATGTTATATTGTAAATTACCTTATTATTATTATTATTATTTTTAAATGTCATAATTTAATGCTTTACTATTGCATTGGGTATTACCTGTAATAATAGTTGTAAGCTCCATAAATAAATAAATAAATAAATAAATAAATGATATCGTATGGTTGTGTCTGTTTACAAAAGATCAAAAGTGTAAATGTACCACACGGGGCCTTAGATTAAAACAAAAAGGGAAGATACGGCATTAGCGTCTCGTGAGTGAGCCGCCAAAATTAGGCCTAAAGGCACAATTTCACTTCAGTCACAATTTGCCGAGCGAACAGGCTACATCGCACTATTGCGGATATTCTACTGTGTGAAAAAGAGAAAGACGCTACTCCGCAGTGTCACAGAATAAATAATAGTACTATGTACAATGGCGTCGGAATCGGTCGTACATACTCTCGTCTGTTGTGAAGCGACCGAGACGTCAACGCGCTACTCGCTGACTCCCTCGCGCTGACGTTGAAACTTACCGCTTTGTCTCGCTCGCTCGATTTACACTTTATAGGTGTGCGTGTGTGAGTGTTTGCTTAAGAGGCCTATTACACCTCGAATGTGATTTTTGCGTAAAATGCCCATTTTCGCATTTTGTAGTAATTTTGCAGTAGTATTTATCGTTTTTAACGAAATAGGATATTAAATTCATTATAAAATCTTTATTCCTCGTGAAGTGACAACTACTCTGGTATAAATTTTGCTCAATAATATTATTGTAGATAGGAGATATTCACAGTTAACTTATAGTGATTTTCGTAGTTTTTTGGTTTAGAATAAGATTTTTTTTCTATATAAAATCAATGATATCTAAACATTCCGAGGCCGCTACGCACTATTCGACTATATAAGAGATAACACAATATTTTTTTTATTTCACTTGTTTAGAACAGCAGTTCAATCGATGAGCTCAAAAAAGTGCCTTCGCGCATTTTATGAAAATCTTTCTCTGCATTTTAAGATTTAATTAAAAAGTTAAGCAAAATTTACAAAAAGCGAGGCCGCTACGCACTATTCCAATAGCTATTCTAGACTATTCAATAAGTCATAATTGTTAATGTATTTTTGTTTCTGAGATCCATAACGCCAAAATTGGCCATTTTACGCAAAAATCACAGTCGATATGTAATAGGCCTCTTAAGTAGTTGAGTAGGACTATATTTTGAATGACTACAAGTGAGAGCATGCCGTATCTTTCCTTTTTGTTTTAATCTAAGCACGGAGCGCAATGAACGCTGTTTATCTGAAACCTATAAAACATTTCAAGTCCGGACTGTTAGCATGAGTTGCCATGGTACTCGCAAGACCAAACCACAATGTGTATATGCCGTGCAAAGCTGAGTAGGATTCTATGTTAACAGCACTACTACACTGTAAATTATTCCTTAAATCTGTCGTAACAACTACTACGCTCAAGTTGCTCACTCAGATAACACAGTAGCTACACACGCGCTAATGTCATTTGCAACGTTGTACCGAAATGTACCTAGTGATGTGTCATAAGGAGAATGTTTAACTGAATAGAGATTTCACTTACCATGACGATGCTCATTAAGAACTTCTCTCTTGACGATCTCCGTGGTTGAGTGGTTAGCACGCTGGGTCTGGCGTCACGCCATCTCTGAGGTCCCGGGTTCAATTCCCGGTCGAGTCAATTTAGAGGAAAACTGTTTTTCTAAATTGATTTCGGGTCTGGGGGTTTTTTCTATGTTTATGGTTATTTATCCATTAATTTACTATATTCACGAGTTTCAAAAGAATACTTATCACTCTAGATAATTGGTGTAAGCGTAAACAAATTTTATTATTTATATTATTATTTATTTATGATCTACGTATCTATCTATCAAACTAAAAAAATCGGGGTCAAAGTCACACGCGTCCGTGGGTTTACCGTTGAGACTCAACACGTGACCCCTGGGTGGTGCTAAATGAGTGACACTATCTGAGTGGTAGAGCTACGCTGCATTACAGCACGTATTGCGCCGGCTCGCCAGGCGTAATACCATGTCCATGGGCGGCGGTGATTATTTCCCATCAGGTGACCCTCCTGCTCGTTTGCCTTTTTTCACATACCTACTATTACTTCTGAGTAGGACTAGCCACCTTTCACGCCATTTTTATCTTTCCGGTGCCAGCATGTTCCATTGCTTTCCGACAGTAATCACTATTTTCAATAATATTACGTTGAGATAAGAGTTATTACATGTAAACAAACTAAAAAACATTTGTCACACCCCCCGACCCCCCGAAACACACCTACAAGCATTCAGTTTTTTTTTGTTATAGCCACGTTGACAATCAGACACATGTACCTGCATATAGGTACGTTTCGTTCCTCCGTTTACGTCATACTACCTAACCCTCGGACCAAATATTACATGGACAGAGTCTTACGACGTTGCCGCTTTTACATACGTGTATCAAAGTAAAGTATTTGTATCTCTGTCTGTATGACTGTAGTGTGATATGAGTAAAAGAGATAGTGAATGTACGTTTGGCAGCGACGCACTGTCGGTGTGAGTCGTGTCATTTCATGACCGATTACTCGGTCAAAACATTGCTGAATTGTGCGAAATAATAGTGAAATATTAAGAAATCTTAGTGTTTGTGTTATTTGTGTAATATACAATTGATATAATGTCTTGTTTAGCTGTTTATTGTTCGTCAAGAACAACAAAAGGAGGTGTGAAAGACCAGGAATTATCATTTCATACGTTAGTGATTTCTCATTATATGTATGCTTTACTATGAGTTTTTTAATAATAAAAACGGCAAAACATTAATTTTTGCTAATTCTAAATCATGCTATATCGTACACTATTCATAAGAATCAGGTTTTAAACCTTAATTAAATGTAATTTAAAGGCTTTGTTTTTGGCATAATGATTAGTGATGTACGTATTTGTGTATCGAAGCTTTATCGATATTACTAATATTCTTTTTATTATTCTTTTTTTAGGTTCCCAAAATGCCCGGAAATAAGACGTGAATGGGTTAAAGCTATTAGACGTGATAACTGGGAGCCTACAAAATATTCAAGGCTCTGAAGACCAGACCTATAGATCGATCGTCGATCGACGACATCGATCGATGGTAAAATGGATTAGTCGACGTCGATCGATAGTTTCTACCAGACCAATCGATCGATGTCGATCGACAATCGACCGGTAGAATGGATTGGGTGTTAGATCGAGCTGTTTAATTAGACGCGCCGGCCGCTTCACTTTTTTTATAAATTTATTTCGTGCCCATGGTAATATAATACTAGTTGTAATAATAGAGTTCATTGATTATGCTTAAAGTTGATGATAATATGAACGTTTAAATACTAAATAATATTCCCCCCAAACACCTTGGGAAGCACCTTAGATTAAGCAACACCGAAAAAGGGGAAAGGGGAGAGGGAGTGTGCAAAGTGCGAAAATGCATAGTTTTCAAGATATTTTTATTTTGAGGTTATTTTAGGTTATATAAGGTGACTGCTAGAAACCGCAAGAAACTTCAAGGGCTGGTCAGGTCATATGTTTTAAACATGACAAAAATGACAAAAAAGGAATACGTGTTTTTTTCATTTTTAATGAAATAATACATTTTGTGAATTTTAATTAGATAGTCTTTGAGTATATAATTTATTTTTAAAGCATACGGCCTTCTGTTGACTCCGCTGGCCAATAAGTACCTACGTTGATGGGTCAATAGACGGTCGGCCGGCCGGCCGTTGCCCCCGTCAGATGGGCGATAAGTACCTACGAAAAAACACGAATTACTTTTTTGTCATTTTTGTCATGTATAAAACACTTGACCTGACCAGCCCTTGAAGTTTCTTGCGGTTTCTAGCAGTCATCTTATATTTAGGAAAAAAAAAACAAATATTCTACTAAGTTACCATTACCCCCTACCAACCCCTCCACCCCCCCCCCCCCCCCCTCCTCCAAGATATTTTTCAATGAAGCTACTTTTCTGTTGTATAATAAAAAAATAACCTCGAAAGTCATGACAATCGCTACGCAAAAATAAACAAAACAAAAACCGCTGCTTAAAATGTCATTAGGATAAAATAAGCGATCGTTGGCTTTAAAAAACGGCCGCATCCAGTTTCTTCTGCGTTTGCGTCTCCGTAATAATAGTACGAGCAACATCGTACTGGCCAAGAACAACGAGTTTTTTTCTGAATACATTTCGAAAGAAACTGGTGGAATTTAGCAAGGGTTAATCGATCAACGTCGACCGACCGTCGATCGATGGGTTAGACGAACGGTATCCGTCGATCAATTAAAGCTACCACACCTCTCGATCAACGTCGACCGAGCGTCGTCGATCGATTGGTTAGTCAAATAGTATCCGTCGATCGATTAAAGCTACCAGACCAGTCGATCAACTTCGATCGACGTTGATTGATGCCGTCGATCGACGATCGATCGATTGGTCTGGTAACACCCTTAGTGAGAGGGTGGTATAATTACGCCGGGCGAGCCGGCCCAATGCGTGCTGCAACGCAGCGTGGCTCTACCACTCAGTCAGTGTCACTCATTTAGCACCACCCAGGGGTCACGTGTAGGGTCTAAAGGGTAAACCTACGGATATGAGTAACTTTAACCCCCAATTATAATAACGAACTAGGTACACACCACATTAAAGTGATTATATCGATATACTAGTCACATCCTTAGTCACGCACACATGTACAGATAGAAAGCCGCACACTAATAAAAGACGGACATGCTAAAAGTCCAAAGACTCTGTCCATTGTGATATTTGGTCCGAGACCTAACCTATAGACGATTGAAATACCAGTGGTATCTAAGTAGGTTTGTACTAAAAAAGTATCCCATTTACTCTCAAGATGTCGATGATCTCTCCCTTTAGCACCGAAACGTAACTGTAATACCGACTCAACTCAACAAGCCTGGAGGCCTTTTTAAAAATACATATAGGTTACGGAACAAAAATGCTTGTTGAAATATACGAAAGTCAGTAGTCAGTAATAAGAGAGTGCCACAGGCTCCACTGGCTGCATACTAATGACAGGAAACGCGACAGTCATCCCCCTACGTATAAGCGTTGATACAGCCAGCCGCAGCCGTAAAATATAAAATGTTTACTTTTTAGGTTGTATACATAGAGAGAGCCAAAACACTGAATACAATTTAAAAGAGGCCTACATGATTGAGAAAGGCTGAGAAGATGAGGAATAAGATATCAGGATATATGGTATTATATTATTATGTTCTATAATATAAAAATCAGTGTATGTATGTATGTCCTCTATGTGTTCCGAAACCAATGATCAGTTTGTGATGAAACTATGATAGAATATTTTGGGGACGCCCGCGAGGGTTCCTGGCCAAAAAAAACGGATACAGCTATATGTTTTGTTTTATGTTTGAACTTTGTTTGTTTGTTACGCTTTCACGCTTAAACTGCTAAACTGATTTTGATGAATTTTGCCGTAGATATAAATTGGGCCCTGAAGCCGTCTTCAGGCTACTATTTCCGGCAAAAAATTTACGCGACCGAAGCCGTGGGCAACAACTGATACCTATACTATATAATAACAGAGTAGCTAAGCGATTGGTCCCATAACCGAAGGTCCAGAGTACAGTTTCCAGGTGTTTCTTATTCTGTGTCAATGCTTATTGCAGGTAAATTAGATGTGTATAATTAGCTAAATTAATCATATTTGCCCAGCAGTAGGACCTTCATAGTAAGATCATTTGATTTGACATGATATTATTGAATAAAACAGCCACGTAAGTACTCTAACCAATCATAGTATGTTTCAAGTTTGTCTTTATTTTTGCACAACAGCCCATTTAGGATTTGTGGTTAGACAGAAGTGTTACAGGATCTTTTTATTCATAGCCCGAGTTTGTGCTCACCAATTCGCATTTGGCAAGTGTAGTGATTATGCAAACAACCATAAAATAAAGCGAAGAGAGTTTTGCGTCCTAGGAGTCTAGGACTATAACTAACATCTCAAGTAACTTTATGTAGGCTTAAGACTTAGTTTCGTTTGGCTACTAAAGTTAAGAAAGACATACAGTTAGTAGAACCAGTTAACCTGCTTTTTTAACGTTGCTTTCTTTTTAAGAGACCTAAAAAAGAAAAGTAAAACTAGGATTTTTTAAACAACATGGATAACTTGTAATTAGGTCAGCAACGGTATGTACTCCTTTGAATCTCCTTATCTTATCTTATCTTATTGGGGCCTGCAGAGGTTTCCCTCTCGCAGCAGCACGTCGACCCATTGGAATCTTTTGTGCAACCCCGTCCTATCACTCTGTTTACTCAGAGAAAATGACTGCCATAAGTTTGGCAATGTCTTTGAGGGCGAAGAGCCTAAAATCTTCTGGTTTCGGGTAGGCGAATCCCAAGAGACTCATTCTTTTCCTAGCAAGGGAGTCACAGTCACACAATAGGTGTTGCATGGACTCCGTTTTCTCCCCACATGCCCTGCACAAGCTGTCTGTTGCTAGTTGCATTCTATGGAGCATTTGTTTTGTGGCATAGTGCCCGGTCAGGGCTCCGATGATTGTTCGTACCTGCCTTTTGCTACCTCCGCATATGATTTTACTCCGTCCTAGGGCGTCTCCACCTATGAAGGATTTTGAGTGTTTCATGCCGGGTAGCTTTTCCCATTCGGTTTTATGCCTGTTTTGTATTTGGTCCTTAAAGGCCTTGTTGATGGTGCTCGGTGCCAGTGCAACAAACGGCTCAGGACCAATAAATGGGGTCTCTGAGCCCTCCCTGGCAAGTGCATCAGCCATTTCATTGCCATGGATTCCCATGTGGCCTGGTACCCAGATCAATCTCACCCTGTTGTGTCCACCTAGCTTGTTTAAAGCTTTTGTGGCTTCAAGTACAAGGTTGGAGTCGATACGGAGCGATATAAGTGACTTGAGTGCTGCTTGGCTGTCACTTAGGATGAATATGTTTCGCTTTCTAGGGGCGAGTTCTAAATTCTTTTTTGCGCCTAGGAGAATTGCAAAAATTTCGGCCTGTATACAGTTGCAAATTTTCCCATGCTTTGACTATGTTCGAAGTCATTGCTAAAGATACCTGCTCCAGTACCCGACTCCATTTTGGATCCATCGGTGTACCAGATTAGGCTGTTCTTCTCTGGAGACGGTGGTCCTTGTCTCCATTCATCCCTAGTTGGGACATATATACTGAATTTCTTTTCGAACATGTACTGGGGGGATATTTTGTCACACCCCATTTCCATGATCCAAATCAAGGGAATCATTTGGTTCCCATTTTGTATATCTGGTCAGTGGCTTAGATGCGTCCCACAGCCCGGCCACCTTAAGTCTATGTAGCGCTTTCTTTGCCTCTGTTGCTATGACACTGTGCAGGGGTAGAAGGTCCGTAAGGACCTCCAGAGCTGCCGTCAGTGTGGTTCTGAATGCCCCAGTAATCGCCATGCATGCTGTCCTCTGAAGTTTGCTTAAAGCATTCTTACAGATTTTCAGCCTGGTCCTGGGCCACCAGACGATGCTGCCATATGTAAGGATCGGCCGCACCATCATCATGTAGATCCACCTTATGATTTTGGGGTTAAGCCCCCACGTTTTGCCATAGGTGGACCGACACATACCAAAGGCCTTGGTAACGGTCGTGTCCATGTGCTGTTTCCAGGTAAGTTCCTTATCCAATGTTATGCCTAGATATTTCACTTCTCTGGAACAGGAAAGCTGGGTGCCGTAAAGTTTTAGGCTTCCCAATTTCGTGAGGTTTTTCATCCTCGTGAAAGAGATAGCGGTTGTTTTCCCAGGGTTTACGGATAGATGATTGGTATTACACCAATCCTCCAGCAAACATAGAGCACGTTGCATTAGCTCCGATACCGTGGAGGGAAACTTTCCACTGACTGTGATGACCAGGTCATCAGCATAACCAACCGTATATAGTGGTCCTTGGTTCAGTTTTGCTATGATTGAATCAACTACAAGGCTCCATAGCAGAGGAGAAAGGACCCCCCCTTGCGGGCACCCTCTAGTTGTTTGAGCGAGTAAACTGTCCCCAAGCAGTTCTGAGTAAATTATTCTACTCTTTAACATGCATTCAATCCATTTGCAGATCGGTTGTGGCACGCCATGATCTCTGGCTGCCACATTGATGGAGTCAAAGGTTGTGCGATCAAATGCACCTTCAATGTCTACGAATGTGCAGACGCAGATCTCTTTGTTCTCCAGGGCTGATTCCGCTCGGCTCACCACATGGTGGAGAGCGGTTTCTGTTGACTTCCTTGGCTGGTAAGCGCATTGAAGTCCGTGAAGTGGGAATTTTTTTAACGGTCCCGCTCTGATAAATTTGTCTGAAGAAGAAAAGATAGGAGACTTATTATCAATCTCCTTACTCGACTGGGTTGATGTGATCATACAATCATATCACCTTAAGCAGCTCGATGAAGCAATCTTGGAAGTAAGGCAACTTTGGCAATGCCAGGCCAGCGGATGGGTGACAAAAATTAAACGATACGCTTGCCAGATCCAAAGACGCTCATGCTCTTGGCAAAGATCATACGTTTACGTTAAAAATTTTGCTTGCATTCAAAGAGTTAGTCGCCACAGCCTTTGTAAATTTAAATATAGTTTTAGAATACAGACGGGCCGTCTGCGGATGCGTTATTATCAGTGGTCGGAGTAGGTATATTGATTTTAGATACTTGCGTCATGATATCATAACATGGACATGCATTTCTTCCGGAATGTACCGGAGTTTCCAAAAATTTGGTAAATAGAGTAATAAAATAAAAAACCATATGTAAGCAAACAAAATTGTTTATTGTTAATACAAATAATCATTATTACAGTTTTATTAAAAATAATTATTTTTAATCCTCATCGGTTACAAGTTCTACATTTTGATTTTTTACTTAGGCCTTACACTTTTATTTAGGCCAAAGAGCCGGCTCAACATTAGCCAACAGGTCGAAACAATAAAGCTTTGGTCACCTATCCGTTGACCGGCCTGTGTGAGAGTGACTTAACCTCTACAATCAACGACCAAATGTGCGGCCAAGTGAGTCAATGAGTTCCAAAGGGGAAATAAGCCCAACAAATCTATAAACTACATTTCCTAAACTAGTTAATCGTTACTTACCCTAAATAATTATTAAAAAGCGACAATTATTAATAATTGTACCATCGTGATGGTTGGTTAGCGTTAGACGGGGGTTTTATAAAGGGGGGACAAAATTTCGTCCATTTTAGCGTAGGACGCACCGTTTCCAAGATATTTAAAGATTAACAAAAAAAAATCACTAATAATAATTTAAGACGTGATTTCTTTTCTTTTGCGAGATTGAGACAATGGATACGGCCAACATTAGAGATGGAGACCAGCGCCACTAGCAGCATAGCGTTGAGAGTATTGATACATTTTTAACTAGTTTCATGTAATAATTTCGATGTTTCGGTATTTTTATCATAATAATCCGGAAACTCGGAGGAGTATCCATATTAACATATACGTTTGATGTCAGTGACCTTAATTCAATATACCTACTCCGACCACTGGTTATTATACAAAATTATCTGCTACCAAAACATCTGTCAGTATAATAAATTAAACTTTTTTAAGTACATTTTATTTAACCGTCTTCAAATAATAGAATAGAATAGATATAATATAGAATAGAATATAATAGAATAGAATAGAATGTTTACTTCAGTACTGTGACTACGGCGCATAAATTCATATATCACGCCCGCTTCCCGGAGAAACCAAGACAATAATCACACAAGACCATTATAACTATACCAAAATAGACGCTAGAAAACATCAAGAAACAAAATCCAGTAAGGTAGTACCATTAATTACTTTAAAGTACGTAAAACCTAATTACCTACCTAACCGCTTTGTAATTTTAACATACTCTGAGTAAAGCAACCGACCTACGAAAATAACTTGATTCTATTAGCTCGCTTAATAGCTACCAATTTGGGGCGCAAATTGAGTTTTGTAGTTATAAACCTTTCAAGACACTTAAAGACGAGTCTGTATGCAGCGGAAGTTGGTAACGAACACGTCCGGAGACGGTAGACGAAGCCTTAAGCAGTATGTAACAACATACCTACAGTCACCAGCATTAAGATGTGACTATCGACGGCCTGCAAAAATATCTGATAAATAATTGGTGGAAGGCATATATAAGGCGACTGTTAGAAACCGCAAGAAACTTTAAGGGCTGGTCAGGTCGTGTTTTAAACATGACAAAAATGACAAAAAAGAAATTCGTGTTTTTTAATTTTTTAATTAAGCAAATAATTCATTTGGCGCATTTTAAATGGATAGTCTTTGAGTATCTAATTTATTTTAAAGCAATAACATAAGTAAAATACGCACATTTCGTAATAGAAAAATAAATGGGGTCTCATTGCAGATTAACGTAGGTACTTATCGCCCGGCTGACGCGGCGGGTCAACAGACGGTTGGGTCAACGACCGGCCGCTGCCCGCGCGTTAAGAATACTCGTTATTTTTAGTTGTTTTTTATTTTATATTTCTTATGTTATTGCTTTATAAAAAATTAGATATGTCCACTGCTGGACATAGGCCTCTCCCAATGCATGCCACTGAGTCCGATCTTCGGCTCTTCTGCAAGAAAAAGGTTATCTTATTAAAATTCACAAAATGAATTATTTAATTAATAATGAAAAGGTACAAATTTCTTTTTTGTCATTTTGGTCATGTTTAAAACACTTGATCTGACCCAGCCCTTGAAGTTTTTGCTGTTTCTAGCAGTCGCCTTATATGTATACATGCCTTCCACCAATGATCAGATATTTCTGTACATCACATCTTAATGCTGGTGACTGTACATTCATACTAGCCTATGTTTAGTTTTATTGTCTCTGCATTTTGTTGATGTTATGTGCAGATGTTGAGCTCAACTTATTTGTAGCATACCGGACAATTCTCCGTGATGTATGGTTTGCTTTATAGATTAATCACATTGTTAAATCCCATTGTAATATTGTTCCATTGTAAAAAAAACATACACAGAGGCTAGGCAAAGATATCCGCAAAAGCAGTCCACCACCACAGTCCACGTTTCACCGAATAACAACTGCAATGGACTTGGGAAAAAAGAAAAAAAAAGTTCAGAGAGAATGGAATCCGATGACGTCATGCCGCGGGTTTCGCGCGTATTTTGATAGTCACAAAAACAATAGGGCGTGGTCATTTTTATGAATCTTTAAAAAATTATTGTGAAGTATTTTGAAGGGCTACAGAAAAATTTTTAATGTCATATTTTAAGTTAAAATGTAAATATTTAAATAATAAATAAATAAAAATACTTTTCCCAAGCTCATTGTTTTCAGAGTGACAGGTGGTAAGCCCGTCGGTGCCCTATGTTTGTGGATGTATGTGCTGTCTTTAGTTCATTAGTCGCCTTTTATGACACCTAAGGGAAGAGATGGGTTGGTAGTATTCTATTAACAATATACCCCCACCTATTAGAGACAGCTTATCTGTTTATACTTTTAAATTAAACTAAAGAGATACATACTTAATAGAATTACAAAAGTCAGATAGTAGATCTCTAAACTCAAAAATATAAACAATGTGTTAACATTAACGTTGCCGTTGCTATTGTCTGTAATGTTAGTTTAAAATAGGATGTTTTTTGTTGTAGTTACTTTTATTTATTATTTTTCTGTTGTTCTTAGCGCCAGTGCTCATTTTGTATAATTATTGTAAAATACAGGCATCCGCAGAAAACCTTTTTGGTACAAAATGTGTTTAAATCTTAGTTAAGATATTTTTTTGTGTATTGTTTTTTTTTTCGTATAAAATAAACATTTTTCTATTCTATTCTATTCTGTTAATGAGCTGCCACCACACAGCCACTCATACTTAGAAAGTTGCTTATCATGCAAGTCAAAGTTTAATCCCTACATAAAATAAAAATTAAACTAAATACCTATAAATAATAAACGTACTGCAGTTATCGTAGCTCACGGGAACGGTCCGGCGGCGGCGGTGCGGCGGTTCCCAGAATGCTGGCAACATTACCTCTTCGGTCTGCCAGACTAATACCGGCTGCTGGGAGTAGTTGCCAGCCATCTTGTCATTGGAGGCTTTTATAAAATGTGCACTTGGCTCTTTAACTTAGCCTTCTAATCTACGTAATCTAGATTTGGTTAGTCTATCATTCAAGAATCATCATTTACGAATTTATCGAGTTTGATTTCTACGTGAAACTTTATCCTGTCTTTTAAATCCCCTTATAAGTATAAAGGTCAGTTTTCCTGTGATCACGGACAAGTTGAGTGTTGATTTAATTATCATAATACGTAAAGTAGTAAGTAGTAGTAAGAGGATTCTTAATTAGACTTACTAAATAAGGATTAAAGTAAATAAAAGTGTAATATAAATAGACAGATTCGTAAAATAGGTTCCAAATCAAAATGTTCGTAATAAAAGGAAACAATCGTCGTATGAGCCTATAAAAATAAATTAATAAATTTTGTTTGTTAAAGTGAACGTCTGTTATTTTTGTATGTATCGGACTGTTAATTGTTATTTTTGAGACACCTATACTCGCGCACGGTCTCATGGACCGAACATTCGGGATCATATTTCTTGTTTTTTTACTTAAATAACCCATGCAGATATTATTATTTCCTAAAACTATAGGATCTAATGAAACAATAGGTATTAATCAATTGCTTATTAATTATTTTTTTACGGACTATCAGTCTATAAATAAACAGCCTTAAAAATTGTTTTTTTTTGGTATCCCCTACAAAAACAGTACTAAGACTTTTTTCTGCTCCGTAACAATAACTACAGTACTGTAGTTGCCTCGATGCCCAGTACTGAGGTGAAGCTAGCAACTAATCCGGCAGCTAACAAAAGACTTGACTTCACAGCGTTTCTTTTTAAAAAATAAAACACACAAATGTATTTCGTAGGTCTCACAGACCAACGCGCGGGTATAAGAAGGTTAAAAAAAAACGTCCCCACTGCTGGGCGAAGGCCTTCTAACGTGGAAGAAAAAAGGTAGATTGGGCCTTTACCCACTACGCTTGCCCAATGCGGGTACGTTGGTTAGGAAACAATATATTAAGAAATATCTTGACATACAAAATGTTTCCAATATATCTTAGTAGTCCGGAAGGCTATTTCAAAAATAATTAACTGTGATTTGTGTTGCAAGCCACCCTTGTTTATTGGCTCCGGCAGCTGTATTAAGATGACATTCGTTATGAATTACGCGATAAATTAATAGGCTGTAGGAATTATTACGTTGCCGTCAGCATTTATATTTTAGAAGATATAAGGTTGAATACAAGGTGGATCGTATTGCCGAAACGTTAAAACATACACTCACACATAATAATCACGTCTACTATACTCGAAGTGTTAGTCAGAGACTAGGCAATGAGGACAGCAAAAGCAGTTCTCTACCATAGTCCACTTTTCACCAAATAGCGACTGCACATGTGCTCAGCGTGACAGGTGGTGAGCCTATCGCCGCTCTATGCTGTTGGATGTATGTGCAGTCTTTAGTCCGTTAGTCGCCTATTACAACACCTAAGGGTAAAGAGAGATACGGAAACTTTACAACTTATGGACATTCAACAAAACAAGTTTACTCTCTCTCGCTCTCTCTTTCGTGAAAGGCCGACAATGCATCTGCGATTCCTCTACTGCCTGCGATGATGATCGGAAAGATCTACCACAATCCTGACAGAGAAAGTTTGCAACAGCTAATGCAGTTGCTTTGATGTCGCCACTGTCTATAAATGCGTGAAACGGCATTTATGCAGGCCGTCATGAATGGGTGCGCTCGTTACCGTGCTTATTCCACGGTGTGGAGCGCTCTCATTAGTTTGGACTGCATCGGCTGCTTACCATCAGGCAAGATGCAGACAGTCAGATGAGTAAAAAAAAACATTAGAATTTACAAAGATACAGGACGGAAACGAAAACTGGGGGGCTACCTACAAAAACTGGTACAGCCTATCATCTCGATGACAGAGAGATATAAAAATGTTTTTACGGTAAAGAAGGAAAACGGGCATCCTTCCCGGGAGCTCTTTTTATGACAAATATGATTTATTGACGCGCCACGCTCAATCTATCCAATAAAGATACGGTCTGTTAAACAGCGGATGGCATATAATTTCTTCTTCATAACAAAATATAATTTATGGGAGTTAAATGATGCATTTTTTACGAACGTATACGATAAATAAACGAATCTGTGGGTACCGTAACTGTATATACAGTGAGATACGTATTTATTTATAAATAGTAATAATAAAGAACAGCCAGTAGAGAGTTTATACTTACAATTAAAATAGACACCCTTAATTTTAAGGTTGTGTTCCACCCATAAAACTGAACAACTTTCCCCAAGAAACCTATGTGCAAAAATGACAAAAAAATTTCGACCTCCCATAAAAGTATAGTAGGTATGTATGTGTATGTTTAGGAATGTTATTAGTAGGTATATGTATTTGTAAGTATCATTAGTCCCGTAGACTCTCTTTCCACACCACAGCTAGGGTTGGCTGGAAGAGATCTCTTCTAGAGATAAGCTCACCTTTGTATATGTCTTTTGTAACGTCTTTTTCAATGTGTTTTTTATGTGCAATAAAGGATTAATAAAAAACTGTCCGATCAGGGCCCTTATTCTGTAACGATTCCTTGTTTCGAAACCACGTCAATTCCTTAAAAAGTTACGATATCTTCCCAAAAACGTATGCGTTTGACGTTTGTGCGCGGTAAGGTTTAGGTGTGGAATCTATAGATTGCGATACAGAATCAGGGCCAAGATGTGACGACGATAGCCCATACTATTGTCGTCACATTTGATCGGACAGTTTTGTATGGAAGGTCGGAATTTTTTTGTCGCTCCAAGATATTGCATGTATAGTCTTTGGTTCGTTTGTCGCCTTTTACGACACATAGAGGGAAGAGAGGGGGTAGTATTATTCTTTCACTGCTACACGACACGGTTGTTGGTAATAAATAAAAAAAATCCTAATATGTGAGTATTTTAAAAATAATGTTCCATTTCGTAGTATTTCGACGTAGCATCAGTCACCCTCACTCTGCCGGCCCAAAAAGTGCTTCTTCACGCCTCGTTTGAAGGACCCTATATCATAGGTAGAAGGGAATACGTGTGCTGGTAGACTATTCCATCTTTTGGAGGTGCGACAAAGAAACGAGTTACCAAATTTCTTTGTGCGTGATGGAGTATTAGAGACTGGAAATTGGTGACTCCGGAGAGCAGCACGCGTACTCCTATGGAGGAAGGGAGAAGGAGGGATGAGCTCCTGCGCATCATCTGCTACTCGACCAAACTGGAATAAGGTCTTATACCTAGATTAAACGCCGAATTTGTATAGACTAATCTCGGAGTAAGTCTTATTCCAGTTTGGTTGAATCCACCCTAACATGTTCAATTTGTCGAGTTGTCTCCATGTCGCCGTTATGGGATCGGTAGACGCAGATGTAGACACGGCAATGAGAGCCTAAGTCGACGTGTACCACTAGGAGGGAGAAGGAAGGGTCCTCCAGACAGCGCAGACGGCGACAGCAAACATCCGCCCGAACGAATAAGCAAACTCCGGCTTTGGCTTTGAAGGATTCTTCAAGCACAAAGCCGGGATAGTTCAGGTAGGTGGTGTCAGCAGGGCAGATTATTTGCGTCTCCGTCAGGAACAACATTGCTGGCCGTGCTGTCTCAAGATGGTGGTGGACGGCATTGAGGTTTGCATGGAGTCCGCGGATGTTGGCGAACTCCACCTCAAACGGTAAGGTTGTGGTGGGGCTGTGCACCGCTGTACTACCAGTTTTGTTGTTGGGCGCTGTCATTGTAGGAGTGGAAAGAGAAAGGCACATTAACACAACATTTAATACAAAAATTGTGTCTCTGTCTAAAGTTTAGACAGTAGACACAACATTCAATACAAAAATATGTATAAACTTAAACAATGTCGGAAACAGATGCTAGCACTCTTTCTCCAAAATGTCTAAAAATGACGTTTACGTTTTTAAATCTTTTTTTCTCCAATACCTTTAGAGGAGAAAAAGTGCGAGCATGTTTCCGACATTGTATAAGACAGTCTATACATATTTTTATCGTGAAACCAACATTGTTTATGTTTTTTTAGTTTAAAAGAACATCCTCTCGCCATTGCTTGCACCGCCGCCGCTGCCTGCTTCTTTGACAGCGAATAATTCAGATAATTCCGCCGTGTGACACCTGAACCCACCATTTTATGGTATTGTTGTTCAATTTGCGTTTGCTTCTAATATTTAACCTCTCAGTCCTGGCAACGACATGTCTAAAAATTTTGACAGCAGGTGCGATTTGGCGGGAATTTAAACTTGCGGAATAAAAGAAATATTTAAAAAAAATTGAATGACGTTCATGTTACATTTTGCGTTCACAATGCATAAAATGTACCACAGAACCGAAATAATCGACCTTGTTCATACTAAAGTAGTCTCTAAGTGTATCTGAACACGGTACAAAGTCAAGTGGAGAGCGCGGCCAGCGCGACCGTAAATGGCCGCTTGGGGTCTGACAGAATAGCGAGTTTTTAGGTGCGGTCAAGGGGTCGTCCATTAATCACGTGATGTTTTTTTCAGCATTTTTTAACCCCCCCTCCCCCTTGGATATGTGGTGTGGTTTAAGTCTAAACCCAAAATCACGTGTATTTTTTAGTACCTACAAAAAATCTTATAATTTTTTTACAAGCTTTTATTTAACTATGTTCGGGTGTAATTTTGCAAACTCAATTTTGAAGCAGATATCTTCAACTGATTGAGCTAAAATTTTGAATACATGTGTAAATCGTGTGACAAACTGACAATGCAATATTATGATGACATGGTGCTGATCTGATGATGGAGCTGGAAGGTGGCCATAGAAACTTCACAGTGAAACGACACAACCTCATCGAGTTTAAAATAGAAATAGAAATAGAAATATATTTATTGCTGATACTGTGTACATTTTGCTGGTGATAATACAATACATGGGAATCAACAGTAATGCCCATTACGGGCATGCAACATTATTACGCTAAATAGCAACTTAACTTATTTATTTTTAGTATGAAAGTATTCATCTAAAGTGTAAAAAACATTCTTTACAAGCCAGGTTTTTAAAGATGACTTAAACTTAAGTAGATCAAGGGCTTTGATATTAGATGGCAAATGGTTAAAAACTCTTATGCTGGTACTGAAAGCACTCTTATAAAACATGTGATTATTTATCCTAGGAATACTTAGATTGTGCTTATATATATCGCGGACATTTTGACGCATATTGTTGCTTTCGAAATATTCTGGACTTTTTTTAACAAAAATTGATATTTCTAAGATGTAAATGTTAGCCAGAGTCAGAAAACCTTTTTCCTTAAAAACACTTCTAAGGGATTCATCTGAATACATGCTGTATATAATACGCAAGCATCTCTTTTGCAGAATAAAAGTTGACTGGACATTAACAGAGTTTCCCCAAAATATAATGCCATAAGTTAATAGTGGATAAACTTGTCCAAACTAAGCAGATTTAGTTACATCTACTGAAGTTGTCTCAGCCAGTATAGAAAGAGCATAACAATAACTAGATATTTTTTTATTAATTTTAGATACGTGTGCTTTCCAGTTTAAATGAGCATCTATAGTGACTCCAAGAAAATTAATTTCGTCCACCTCGTCTATCTTTGTGTCGCAGTCTGAAATTTTAAGTTTGTAGGAATTTGATTTATAATTTCGAAATTGAATGAATTTGGTTTTATTAAGATTTACATTTAAATTAATAGTATTAAGCCACGTGACAGCTAGTTGTAAAGTTTGGTTAATATTTATTTCGAAAAGGTTACTATTTCTTTCAATGTCAGGTACGAAAATTGTTGCATCATCAGCAAACATGACACGTAAGTTTTTTATAATATTAGGTAGTTCATTTACATAAACTAAAAATAGTAGTGGACCAAGAATGCTTCCTTGTGGTAATCCTTAGGTCATCGGTTTTGATTGAGATTGCACTTCTTCAAAGGTGTTTTTATTTTTGTTGTATGTATCAATTACTGTTATTTGTTGTCTATCTTTTAAATAACTTTCCAAAAGTTTTAAAGCTATACCACGTATACCTAGGTTATCTCGTTTATTTAAAAGAGTATTATATATGACACAATCGAATGCCTTGGACATATCTAAAAATAGTCCAACACATGGAGCTTTAACATTTAACGATTCCCAAATCTCTTTAAGAACTTTGTAGATTGCGAGCGTAGTGGATTTTTTTTTCTGAAAGCCAAATTGATTTTTGTTAAGCAAATTATGTTTATTTAGGAACTCTAAAAGTCTATTGTAAATGACTTTTTCAAAGATTTTAGAAAAGTTGGACAGTAATGCTATTGGTCTGTAATCATTAATATTTGTTTTACTTCCTTTTTTAAACAGTGGTTTTATTTTTGTCAGTTTTAGTTCCTGAGGAAAGACACCAGTCTCAATCATTAAGTTCAGAATATAAACTAAGGGTTTACTAATGAATTCTAAAGATTTTTTGATTACTTGAATCGGGATGTTATCATAACCACAGCTCTTTTGAATCGTCTTGACGAGTAGTTTGTTTTTCAATGGTAACCAGGGTCTGATGATGGAGCTGGAAGGTGGTCATAGGAACTCTGTAATGAAACAACGCAACCCAATCGAATTTCGCCTCGTTTCATTCATCTTGACGAGTACTTTGTTTTTAAATGGTTACCAGGTTCTGATCTGATGATGGAACTGGAAGGTGGTCATAGGAACTACGTAAAGAAACGACGCAACCCCATCAGGCCTCAGCTCGTTTGATTCGACTTGACGAGTAGGTACTTTAGTGCTAGTTATTAACCAGGGTCTGTTGATGGAGTTGGAAGGTGGCCATAGGAACTCAGTAATTAAGCGACACAACCGCGTCGAGTTTAATTCGTCTTAATTCGTCTTAATGGATAGGCCGTTTTTGATGGGTGGTGAGTGAGAAGAACAAATAAAAAACGTGTACAGGGATAACTAAAAAGTAAAAAATAAATCAAAAGTTAAAAAACTTTTTTAAAAAACAAGCTTATATTTAAATGCGCTAAAAATAAAAAATAAACTTTTACTAACAACTTCTAACTTCATTACTCAATTTATATTATATAAAAGGCTGTCGCGAGATTAACTATATAATTAAGTGCTATACACTTATGTGATTGATTTTACCTATAAAAATTTTCTATCTAAGAAAATACTTGCGACAACCTGTTAAGTTTAACATGTAAATTGGTAATGACGTTATAAGTTGTTAGTAAAAGTTTATTTTTTTCTTTTTAGCGCACTTAAATAAAAGCTTGTTTTTTAAAAATGGTTTTTTCTTTAAATACAGGTATAAAGTTTAATCTAATTATATTCCAGAAAATTAAGAACCATGATAAAAATGTCTAAACAGGAAAGGTTGCAGGTTGTTTTTTTTTTACGGCGAGTCAAGATCACACTACACGCCGCTTTCGGTTTAGAAATCGCGCGTTTGACTAAAAAATAAATACACGTGATATTTTTCTACACCCTCCCTCCCCCCTTGTGATATTTCGTGATTTTTGCCGAACCCCCTCCCCCCCTTTCGAGCCTCACGTGATTAATGGACGGCCCCCAATAATGGCCGCTTGGGGCTCGAGGGGTTAAACTTGCAGGGTACAGAGTTATCCTTATTGTTGACGACCTCCGTGGTCAAGTGGTTAGCACGCCGTTTCTGGCGTCGATTTATAAGATGAGGATCTTATGTCCTGAGTTCAATTCCCGGTAGGGACAAATTAGTAATAAATGTTTTTCTAAATTGATTTTGGGTTTTTGTGATTTCTATGTATAATGATCTGGTATTTTATTGTTAATGTATATCAACCCTTATCTACTTAACCATTTAAATAAGTTATAGAAGCTTAACTTGGGGCTAGATAATTGTATACCAATTTGTTAGCGTTTATTTATTTAAAATATTATTTAACCGTGACGCGTGTTGAAAGAATACTACCGCCCCCTCTCTTCCCTTGGGTGTCGTAATAGGCGACTAACGGACTAAAGACTGTACATACATCTAACAGCTTAGAACGGCGATGGGCTCACCACCAGTCACGCTGAGCACATGTGCAGTGGCTATTTGGTGAAAAGTGGACTATGGCAGAGGACTGCTTCTGCGGTCTTCATTTCCTAGTCTCTGACTAACCCTTCGGGGATAAATAGCCGTGATTATATGTATGTATGTATTTATTTATTGTCTACCCCGACTATGTAGAGAGATGATCGGAGTATGAGAGAGCATATTATTTTTAGCCCAGTCTCACACGCGGAGGTCCCGGGTATTTGATCCAGCGGGGGATAGCGGTTTGGTAGTAGAGTTTGTTTTGTTTCCGCCTTGCTAGCTACTAGGTAGTGAAGTGTCCACCTTAGCTAAGAAAGGCTTTTTAATGCAAAACAAGAAAACTTAGTCTCGTCGCTCCGTAAGATATCACATACATACATACATATATAATCACGACTATTATCCCCGAAGGGTTAGTCAGAGACTTGGCAATGAGGACAGCAAAAGCAGTCCTCTGCCATAGTACACTTTATACCAATAGCGACTGCACTGTGCTCAGCGTGACAGGTGGTGAACCCATTGCCGCTCTATGCTGTTGGATGAGTCTTTAGTCCGTTAGTCGCCTTTTACGACACCCAAGGAAAGAGAGGGGGTGGTAGATTCTTTTACCGCTACCGACACGGTTATGTAATAAGATATCTCAAAAAACGTATTTTAGGACATAGATGAGCAACGCAAGAGTTCTGTAGGACCTCCAAAATAAAACAACATTCATGGATTACTAACATATTATAGACAAAGATAAAGACAAAGATTTTTATTTTGCTTGATATATGGTACATAAGCGGTTTGAATTATAAAAAAGGTAGATATAATGTCCTCATAAATATAAATAAAACAATAAAAACTATGTACATACTAAATAAAAAAAAATATATGTATATATTTTATATTACCTATACTAACGGCCCGCCCGTGCCTTCGTTCCCGTATCCCGAGACGAAAATTTTCTTTTAAGGGTATATTTTTTTATTATGATATACAAACGAGCAGGGGCACCGCCGCCCATGGACATCAGCAACACCAGAGGTGTTATTGCTTTTGCGTCGCCGACCTGGGAAAAACTTCTTTACACACTTTATAAAACTTGTCTTGTAAATACAAAAAAAAACAAAAAAAATTGCTTAATAGGTGCAGCCGTTCAGAAAAGATGCGCTAACTTACATTCGTGCCAAATGATTTTTATTTAGGCGACTGCTAGAAACCGCAAGAAACTTCAAGGGCTGGTTAGGTCAAGTGTTTTAGACATGACAAAAATGACAAAAAAGAAATTCGTACTTTTTTTTTCATTAAATAATTCATTTTATTAATTTTTTTTGACGACCTCTTTGTTTGATTGGTTTGTACACCGGTTTTCATGGGTCACCGGTCGCCATCTCTGAGGTCCCGGGTGCGATCCCCGGTCGGGTCAATTCAGAAATTATTGTTTTTCTAAATTGTCTCGGGTCTGGGTGTTTTCTATGTATAATAAGTATGTATTTAAGTATTTTAAGTATGTTTATCCGTTGTCTAGTAACCATTTATGGAAATAAATGATTTGTTTATTTATTTATTATTTATTTATTTAGGGTGCGTATCATTTTATATAATGACAAATGAACTAATTTCAAAGAACATAACGCTCATTGGATATAATTTTTACTTGTTCTGAATACACTTCCTATAACAACAGTAGGTATATTATTCATTTGATATAATACTCATACTCTCTAACAACTTATTCTATAAAGCTATATTGGTAGAATAATCATATTCTATAACTTCATTTGATATAATTTTTGCTTAAAAATAAAAATTACATTTTAACCCTAAATTGATTTCAAATATTGTCTTAAAAAGTTAACACGTTGTGTTTTCGTTATGGTTGTGGTAAAAAAGTCAGTGACAGAAACGAATCGCGGCAAAACCGACTCCACGTAGACTTGTCTGCCCTACGCTAGAGTGTAATTTAATCCCGCGTAGGGGCGAGGCGGCCCACGAGCTGAGGAGCAGGTGGGTTTAACGCTTGCAGCCGCTTGCTGGAAGCTGCGGTGTTGAGCGAAAGCCATTTGCGACGAAAAGCTCGTGTGGGACCGCCGGAGTCCCGCAGCGCCGGAGCCGTGACAGAAAACATGCCTGCTGCATGATGCATGCCTGCTGCATGCTTGCTTGCGTGCTGCTTGCTTATTACATGAGTAATGTTTTATATAATTTGATTATTATATGAAATGTACATTATATCAAAGGAAATTATAGAATCTAAAATTATATGAAATGTTTATTATATTAAGTTAGTTGTTATATCAAATGAAATTACTTATATGAAATGAAATTATATTATCTGAACGTTAGACCATAAGTATTTATATCAAACATTACACACCCAACCATTTAACGAGTTTCTTCGAAGCTTGTCTTGGGCTAGATAATTGGTGTGAATGTAGGAAAGTTTATTTATTTATTTTTATTTTATGAATTTTTATTTAATAGTCTTTCAGTATCTAATTTATTCTAGAGCAATAACATAAGAAAAATAAAATGAAAGAATTAACTACCAAATAAATAACGATTATGTATTAACAACGCGCGGGCAGCGGCCGGCCGTTGACCCACGCAACGGTCTGTTGACCCGTTCACGTCATCTGGGCGATAAGTACCTACTTACGTTAGTCTTTTTTGTCATTTTTGTCATGTTTAGAACACTTGACCTGACCAGCCCTTGAAGTTTCTTGCAGTTTCTAGCAGTCACCTTTTAAAGAAGAGAAGACTGATTAGGTACTCGTATATATACTCGTAAGTATCTAGGTAAATCTTCCTTATTAATAACACACATTTATTTTCTGAAGATAATAATGATGTTATGTAAAAAGAAAAGTGAATGCCAAAAAATAATAAAGTCCTTGTTACACGCACCAATTCCCATGAAACCTTATCTGAAACACGAGGAGTAATAATAATATATCGTAATCATAATGGTCCTGTAGATAAAATCTTTGAAATTATATTATGACCAACCCGTCCTCATTCAGGCCCTCGGTGTGCCTCGGTTTCAAAAATTGGCCTGATTAAAATACGTAGGTACCTATTAAAAAGTTTTTTAAGGTTTCTTCATAATGCTAACAGTTTAAGGGCAATTTTTGAGTTCACGTTCTGTAGCGCAAGGGCGTATCAAGTGGCAAATTGTAAATGATCAGCCCCGATCGCTATTGGATCGGATTGGTACCAGCGCTAATTTGGATTCATAATAAGTGAACTAAATAGCATTGAGTTTTGCATTTTTTTCAATTAATATCCACGCAATATAAATCCATATTAGCTCTGGTGTCGTAACTTAGGAGTACCTACGAAAATTCACAATACCAATCCGATCCAATAGCGATCGGTTTCAAGAGTAAGGGGTTTTTTTGGTACTTTAAAGGCACTTTTTGGTCTAATCAAAAATCATCGCGCATAAGGTGTGTTACCTTTTACGTTTTTAGCTCTCGTTGTACTTACTCGTAGTACCTATGTCAGTTTTAATTTTGGTTTGTATTTTGTGAGTAAGTAAATGAATTAAGACACCATGATCTTAAGATACTAACATATCATGCTGTTTGTACTAGCTTTTTTGTTATCATTACAATACATCAAAGTTATCTATGTAACCGTGTTGCATAGCGATGAAAGAGTACTATCACCCCCTTCTTTTGGGTGTCGTAAAAGGCGACTAACGGATTAAAGACTGCACATACAATCAACAGAGAGCGGCGATGGGCTCACCGCCTGTCACACTGAGCTCAGTGCAGTCGCTGTTTGGTGAAAAGTTGACTATGAGGACTAAACCTCATTGCCTAGTCTCTGACTAACCCTTCGGGGATAATAGTCGTGATTATATGTATGTATATATCTGTGTCATATTGCCAAGAAAATAAAAGTGAAAGGAGGAAACGGATTTCATTCCCATCTGAGGTATTATTTTCTTCCACGTTTCGTTATCTTCATGAAAGTGAAAGCTACATTAAAGCCTTCACTCCCAACAGCGCTATCTATTCAAACTTATCAGTTTAAACTTTGTTCATTTTTAAAATGTTGTCTCATTATACATGATTCAACCACATAAAATGAGACAATGCCACATGTAACACCTTGTTTATTATACTCGTATATAATTGTGTATACTATAACGTTATACCGTTCGTTTCCCGCACGTTCTCTCTACATTAGGGTAGGCGGTAATGCGTCACGGCATTACGTTATATTACGAGGGTTGAGCAGCGAACATTAAATATTGAGAGGCCAAAGATTCTGTGCAAGATACAGAGTGGAATGATGTATGGAGATAGACTCAGCTCTTTTACAGCACATTTATGTCTACTGTAACATAGGGTACCGTGTGAGATTTATTCAAAAGCCAACTGTCAATGTATTTATTAACCATTCATAACGTTAGGAGAGGAGAATCGAACTTAATGGTATGCATACATCATCAGCTAGAGGACGTCCACTGCTGGACAAAGGCCTCCCCCAAGGATCTCCACCACGACTGGTCTTGTGCTGCTCGCATCCAGCGGCTTCCCGCGACCTTCACCAGATCGTCGGACCACCTTGTTGGAGGCCTGCTCACACTGCGTCTTCCGGTGTAGTGGTATGCATTGAGAGGACTATGTCCAACTGCAGAGAGGACTATCTTCAGCAGTGGATTGACACGAGCTGGTTATAAGGATCACGTTATCGAAAACGATGATTAAATTTGTAAGCATTATGTGCCTGCTGAGGCGCGATGACGCTAAATAATCACAACCGAACCACCACTGAACCTCAGCCGTTAGAACTACATCACACGCGATGGCCGCTATACGAAGTCGACAGAACGGCTGCGGTTCAGTTGTGGTTTGGCTGAGATTATTTAGCGTATTTTTTTCGTAAACGAATGGTGAATAAAACACGAACTTAACTTTTGAATGTACCGTAGTAACGTAGTAAGTACCTACTTCTCAATGGTTTTAGTTCTTTGACTGAAATTAAAATTTATTAGTTTTTCTGTCTTTATGTCAAAGTAATCGGGTCAACATCATGGTGTCCCCTATATCGACAAAGTCCTAATAAAAGTTAACTTTTAAATGCTAAAGTTGACTACTTCAATATGTTTGATCGGGCGGTAGGTATTATGTACTAAGATGGCGGAAATAATACACAATATACTACTATCTACGGTTTGTCCCAAAACTTAATTTTTAAATAAGGACAGAGTCAGAAAAGGTTGCAGACTTTGACTATATGTTGCAGAATTATTATTATTATCGTAAGCTTATTGCGTTCATAGCACATTTCAGATAGAATTTTTGTTTGTAACTTTCCAAGCTTGTAACAGCGTCAACCTCCATTCATATTTTTATTCGACTGAATATATTTTCTCGTAAAGGGAATGTTACTCATCCCATTATATATTGAGTGAGACAGAACTCTGTTTGTCTGCTGAAATATGCGCTCGCAGCGCGGGATAAAAAAGCGTCAGAAAAATTACATTTTAGCTTCTATTCGTGAACTACTCGAAAGGTTAGTTTAAATAATTAGTTATTCATAGTAACGAGATTGTCTTTTATTCTTTCTATAGCAACATAATGATAATGACAGTACCTACTTTCCAAATAGTAATATTTTTATTGAGTTACAGTCTCTAGTAGGTACTAGTACTCGACAAATCACAATGACAACTCAACTGACAGAAAAATTTAAATGTCATATTTTTTTAATTTTTTTTATTATGTTAACCAACAATTGTATACATTGTTTCTTTCATTGTAACAATACTTTCTCAATATAAGGACTAAATGCTACAATTACTTAAAGGCTAACACAACATGCAACATATATATATTTTAAAAACAGTTGGTATCTTATAAAAATGAAATGAAATCAGGCATGGAGTTGTTCCAATAGGCTCGTTTAAACAGACTTGTAAAATGATCCAGGTGTGTCATTATGCAAGTCAATGGCATCACTACAGCTATTAATAATTTTGCACATTCTAGCAACTGGAGAATGAGCACCAAGCACTGTCCTTCGCAAAGGTGGGCAAAGGGGAGTGATTCTATTACGAGGATATCGCATGGGAGCACGAAATTTAAATTGGGATAGAAACTGAGGGCAATCAATTTTATTTCTTAACAACTTATATATAAATGTGGCGTCAGCTAACTCCATACGGGTGCATAAGCTTTGAACCTTAAAATACTGTAAGTGTTTATTATAGGATCGGTTTTTTTTTACTTTTCCAACGGAGAAAGCTAAATGCCACAAGAACCGCTTTTGAACCCGCTCTAGACGTAGTGTATGTGTAGCAAAGTGAGGCCTCCATACAACACTATTATAGTCTAGAATACTCCGGACGAAACTATTGTAAAGCAAGGTTTTGGTGCTACTTTTTTTTAAATTTAAGTCGCGAAGTAAAAGAAAGAAAAAGGCAAAATGTTTTTTGCAACCAATTTTCACGACGTATTTTTATGTTTATTTAAAGTTTATTAAGGATTTTACTATGTTTTCTCACCGTTTAAATCTTCCCTGAACTTTCACGAATATTTCAAGATTAAAATTAGCCAAATCGGTAAGGTCATTCTCGAGTTTTTGCGAGAAAAGGAACAGCAATTCATTTATATATAATTAGATAAGTTACTGACTGTCGTTTATTTCGTAATGTTTTAAAACAAACTTTGTTGGTGGTCTATGAAATAAAAACATAAAATGTCATGTTCAATGATGAAAAATACTCAAAAGCCTTTGCCGAATGAAGTGGTATATGTCATACAAAACTTTACTTTTTCTTTACGTAATAATATTAAAAACTTTTCAATTCATGTCGCCGGTGTGTAGCGGCCTACTTTAACAATATTATCAACCATTCTCTTCCTTTGAGTGTCGTAAAAGGCGACTAACGGACTAAAGACTGCGCATACATCCAACAGCATAGAGCGGCAATGGGCTCCACCTGTTACGCTGAGCACATGTGCAGTTGTAGTTTGGTGAAACGTAGGCTACGGCAGTAGACTGCTTCTGTGGTCCTTATGTGAATATAAATTTTAACCCCTCGTCTTGGATTTTTTTGACAGTTTTTTGACACTAACTGTCAACGTCAAATTTGACAGAATCGAGCATAGACTTTGCGATATTTTGCGACAACAATACATAAGATGAACCACAGAACCGAAATAACCAAACTTGTTTATCCTAAACTGCCGTCCTTACGATAAGTGCAATAACTCGAGTTTTTGGGCTAAATGACTTAAATATATATCCTTAATCGGGAAAATGAGCTCTATATCTTCTCCTTAGATGTTATTTTTGTATGTAAAGTAGATTCTTTTTTTTTGTTAAGCATTACTGCAATAACTAAGATTACCGCTTGTAAGTTGGATAACTTAAACGAAATAACTTGAGTTATTACAATGGTTAGCTATAATATTTTGTGAGAATACTATAAATAACCGCAATATCTCCAGTTATTTCACTTATGATTAGCGCATTTACAAATTTAGGGCACATTTACTAGTAATAAGCGCAATAATTAATAGTTATTGCAGTTATGCTAAAGAATTTTGTTATTCAAAATTAAAAGCTTACAAATTCTATCAATAACAAGTAAAGTTATTGCAATTATTTTAAGGAAAAACAGGCAAGATTTGAATGACTATACATACTAAATCGCAATTTGTCTCGGAGTTATTGCATTTATGATTAGTAAAAAGGGATGCGAGTAGGGAATAACTAATAACGTAACTGTACGTAACTAGTTGGGATTTTTTAAGCCACTATATTTTTTCGTCTTTTAAGTTGTTTTAGAAGGAAATTAAACGAAAATTTAAACATTAACAAACTTTTTATTTATTAAAATATGAAACAATCAATAAAATTTAAAAAATAATTTAAAAGAAAACAAGAGTAACAGCAGTTATTGAAAAACAAAACTTATTACGTAATATCGGCAGTCGACCAAAAAGAAAAATACTTAAAATTCTTAAAATCGGAAACAGATATTACAAAAACCTATTTGTTTAATTTCTGTTCCTGATAATGTGATCTCATAAATTACGAAGAATTTAGTTTATTGCATCAATAACCTGCAAAATCTAACGCTCGTTCAGCTTCAACACTAGTGGGCGTTATCGATATCAAATAATTATAGGCTGCTGTCAGGAAAACTTCACGACCGCCGCCAGCACTATCGTAATGTGGGTGTTCAGAACATACTGTTCTAACATATTATGTAAGGCCCAACTGACGCAAAGGGAGCACAACGCGTTCAGTAGGGAATGCCCGTGAAAAAGAAGTGGGATCGATTGGCGAGGCAGGCAGTAGCACACTGCTAAGGGCCCTCCAATGAGAACTAAACAATGATAACGACACCCTACCACGTAGCCCAAGCGCACCTACAGAGAAAAAGACTGGCTGCCGATGAAATATACATAGAAGCTAGTAAGACGACACTGGTTGGAGGATCACTTGTCCAAGAACCGTATGTGGGAGCAGGAACAAAAATGAAGACCAGGGGACAGGTACGCCTCTACCAAAGTATTGGACCGGAAGATACCAAGGCAGTAATAGTCGTTTTGAACTCTGACATCGACATAATACAGTACCCGGATCTAACCACAGAAAACATTGTGGTGGTAGAAATGAAAACAACAGCCTGGAGGATGGTACTGTCTCCTGCTATTTCGAACTAGGGAACAGGTTCATGGGCAAAAACATAAAAGTAGGTAGAGACGCAAACGCCAAGAGCACGTGGTGGGGTGGAACAACTGTAGGTCATAGAGGTGAGGACATGTCTGGGACGTTGCATGAAATGGGACTGCACATACTTAACATTTGGAACCTTTTCGATACCATCAGGGGAGGAAAAATGTACATTAGCTATTTGGACGTTATGGCCTGCACGGAGGATCTGTTATACTTAGTGGATAACTGGAAAGTTAACGAAGACCTGACCAGCTCCGACCAGCTTGTTGCCTTTGATGCCAGAAACAAGGAGAGATTTTTGGCTAAACTTACCTGAATCTTCACGGGTGTCAAACACAGATTGAACTCAGATTCAAACGTTTTTATTTATGTTGAGGTTTAAGTTACTTGTAACATTAACATTGACATTCATTCTTCATATTGAATAGCGTGTGGACGCGTTGGTTGCTTTTTTGAAATTAATTTAATAATTTTAATTTGTGCGGGAGCCCCGCGCTTCGCCCTATCGATCGCCGAGACTTCGCCCGGACGTCTTCGGAGTCCCCAGAGGTGAGAAAATTGATATTCATTGCGGGCGCGGATCGCCGGATTTGAACCTCGGACCTCTGGGGTAAACACCGGTGTCTTAGCCGTTGGACCACGGGCGCAGGATACGAGGCGCCGAAATTGCGCATCGCTTACTACTGTGCACCGAACAAAAAATTGCTACGCGTAGCGAGCGCTACGAGCACTGGCTACGATTGATACTCATCGAATATGAAACACTGCGCTGCATGCCGAGCCGCCGTAGATGACAAGGGAAGCGATGTGTTAGATTGTTCGCGTTGTAATGCTACTTATCACAATTTGTGCATCCTACCGACTAGCCAACTGGGTGAACAGCTTTCCAAGGCGACCAGCGAGAGTTGGATATGCCCCGAGTGCTTAGGGAAACTACCTAGGACTGACAATTCAAATACTCCAGTTAGATCGTCGTCCGAGCAAGTCACTCGAAATAACAACGTCACTCTTAGGAACAAACCTGCCCCTAAAAAACAAACGAGCGGCAAGTCACCTAGCACGGGCAAGGCGCCTACTGCTGGCCCCGCCGCTGCCGCCTCGGCTTCGACTTCAGCTTCTGATCTTCGAGCGATAATACGAGAGGAAATACAGATTGCGATAAGGGAGTGTCTGGGTAATTTTAGCGCTAAGGTTGAGTCTAGAGTGCAGGCATTGAGCGATCAGCTGAACGATTTTAAGGAATCATTATCTTTCCTCGACGTCCAATTCACCAGCCTAAAATCGGAATTAGCTAGTTACAAGGCCGACTTGCTGGCACTTAAGAAGGAAAACGAAGCTTTGCGCACTACCGTCACTTCTATAGTGGCGAGTAACAATAAACTGGATCTGATTTCCCGTGCCAATAACTTAGAACTTCAATGTGTACCTGAAAAAAAAACGGAAAATGTCATCGATCTGGTAAAGCGCTTAGGAAAGACTGTTAATTATCCAATTAATGACAGTGACATTTTTTACTGTTCGCGCATAGCCAAGAAAAACTCTCAATCTGCCAGACCGCGGTCTATCCTCGTTAGATTCAGCCATCCACGCATAAAGGACTCCGTTTTGGCCGCGACCATAAAATTCAATAAAAACCACGCAGATAATAAGTTGAACTCTGCACACCTGGGCCTAACCAGCGCTAGTGAAAAAAGGATACCTATATATCTCGCGGATAATCTGTCTCCTGAAAATAAAGCTCTGCATGCCGCTGCCCGCTCTCGTGCGAAGGAGCTTAACTACAAATTTGTTTGGGTGAGGAGCGGTCATATCTACATGAGGAAAACTGAAACTTCGGAGTACGTCTACATCCGCGACAGAGAATCCTTGGATCGCTTGGTATAAGTTTTGTTTTTAAGGGTAGGGTTAAGGGTTTAAGTTTTTTTTATTCTATTGCCAATGTTAAGTAAGCATAAAGCTTGGTTTCAAAGTTAGTTTATATTAATAAATCAAATTGATAATAATTGTGTTGGCTACAAATATACACATTATAAAAATATAAAATAGTAAGTACAGTAATATTGTATAAAAAAGTAGTATTATAGGAAAAAAAGTTATTAATTGTTGTTTAGTTAATATATGAGAATATATTTTCAAAATGTGAGGGGTTTACGTACAAAAACTAACGAAGTTTTTAAAAATGTCATTTGTTGTGATTATGACGTAATTATCTTTGTCGAGACGTGGTTAAATAACAGCGTCTATGATGCTGAGCTGTTTTCTGATAATTATGTCGTTTTTAGGAGAGATCGGGAGTCTACCGGATTTCACGGTACGAAACAGGGGGGCGGTGTATTAACAGCAGTACACAAACGTCTGAGAGCACAAAGAGTAGTAGAATTTGAAAGCGAATGCGAAGATCTGTGGATCTCAATCGACATTGTGATTAGAAACAAAATCGAAAAGTTATATATTTGCGCTGCTTATCTTCCGCCGCCCATTCAATTAAACATGTTAGAGCATTTTATAGACAATGTCAATCGAATAATGCCCTTACAAAAGTTTTCCTTAATAACAGGTGACTTTAATCAGAATAGTATCATTTGGGATAATAATGTAGGCACTCCGCCAATTAGAACTGGCTTGGTAGCGAACTCCTTTTACGATTTTGTAGCTTTCAATAATCTATTCCAGTGCAATAATGTTTTAAACCATAAAGACAAAATCTTGGACCTCATCTTAACCTCCAATGTTGACGTCGAAAGTTTGAATTGTAGCCGGTCGCCCTTGTGTAACATAGATCCTTACCATCCTCCGCTAGAGTTCGCCATAACTGTATCGGCTTGCTGCCAAAACCTGCCCGAAAAAGCGCTACCCAGACCCAACTTCCATAAAGCGAATTACGACTCAATAAACAATGATCTGGATTCTATTTGCTGGGAGGATGAGTTTGAATCTTGTTCGTCGGTTGATGAGATGGTTAAGGTTTTTTACGGAATTCTCAGAACTAGTATTAGAAAACATGTTCCTCAGTGCGTTGCGAAATCAAATGGCTACCCTCCCTGGTATATTAAGGATCTTATAAAGCTCTTACGTGAGAAAAATAACATGAGAATACGTTTTAAAAAGTATAAAAACCCGTTAGACGGCATAAGTCTGGTGACGATACAGAACAGATGTAAAACCCTAATTAAACTAAGTTATAAGAGATATCTGTCACTCGTGGAACAGTCAATTGCATCTGACCCGAAATATTTTTGGACCTTTCTAAAACAAAAAAGAAGTAAGAGCAACTCTTATCCTTCCAAAATGAGCTATTTCAATGATACAGCCACAAACGGCAATGAAGTCTGCAACCTGTTTGCGAAATTCTTTTCCTCCGTGTATCATTCTGACCAACCCCCACCAAAATCACCCCAGAGCGACAACTTTCTCGCTACAAACATTAACTATATTCAGGCTCCTGTATTTACTTCCATAGAAATATTTAATAAATTAAAAAGACTTGATCGTCATAAAGGCCCAGGGGCTGACGGAATTCCTTCCAAATTTGTTGTAGAATGCGCTAAAGGTCTTGCTCACCCCTTGGCTATTATTTTTAATAAATCTTTTTCTGCTGGCGTATTTCCTGGACTCTGGAAGGAAGCTCGCATCGTACCCGTGTATAAATCGGGTGATGCATCTGTAGTAGGTAATTATAGGCCGATCTCTATACTACCAGTATTTGGAAAAGTGCTCGAGTCGCTGCTTTGTCGTATTCTGTGCTGGCACGTGAAACATATGATATCTCCAGAACAGCATGGCTTCCTTTCTGGCCGATCCACTGCTACCAACTTAGTGTCCTTTCTTGCTGACGTGGAACGAGCTGTAGACACGCGCATCTGTGTGGATGTAATCTACACCGATTTTAGCAAGGCATTTGATAGGGTAGACCACACTATTCTCTTACAAAAGCTTTTACACTGTGGCATCGCTGGGAGTCTTCTGTCTTGGTGTGAGTCTTACCTCACTGGTCGGACGTCTAAGGTAGTACTGAATGGTTTCTGTTCAAATGTATTCATGGCAAAATCTGGTGTACCTCAGGGGTCTCACCTGGGTCCAATATTTTTCAATATTTTTATAAACGACATTTCGTCATCTTTTTGGCACTCCAAAATATTTATGTTTGCAGATGACTTGAAGGTGATGAAATCAATAGTAACCGCCCAGGATACTGTCCTGCTACAGGAAGATCTAAACAGATTTATTGAGTGGTGTGTTGACAATCGTATGACTTTGAACGAAGGTAAATGCAAGTGCATCCGGTTCACCCGTAACAAAACCTCTCCTCCAGTGGCATATACGATTAATAATACGGTTCTTGAAGAAGTGAGGACTATAAAAGACCTTGGAGTGCATCTGGATGTTAAATTACAATTTCACATTCACATAGACAAAATAGTTACCCATGGTTTTAAGATGTTGGGGTTTGTTCTAAGATGTAAAAAGGACTTCAAAAGTCCCACTGCCATTTTAGCTATATATAATAGTCTTGTGAGGTCCGGACTAGAGTACTGTAGTACTGTTTGGTCACCGCAATATGATATTCATATAAAACGTCTCGAAAGTGTTCAGAGAAGGTTTATGTGGCACCTGTCGTTTCGATTCTTCCTCGTCAAAAGTCTCACTTCTTACATGAGTCGCCTTAAACATTTTAAACTTAAGCCGCTAAGGGAAAGGAGACTCCTCCTGGACGACATGTTTCTGTATAAATTAATGCGTGGTGACCTCGATTGTTTAAATCTCCTAGAACAAATCAATATTAACGCACCAAGAAAATCGCCACGCATCAGTAGATTTAATCTATTTTCGGAGCAGCTCTCTAAGAGCAACTTGGGTCAACATTCAACACTTAATAGGCTGCAGCGACATTATAATGTTTTGTCACGATCCAACACTGACATTGACATTTTTCATCTAAGTGTCCACAAATTTAGAAAACTAGTGTCCGAAAGCTACGTAAACCCTGCGTAATTCTTGCTAGAATTTAAAATGAGTTATATTTTTTGCTCTTATAATTGTAAATTGTTAACTTTGTTATTAGGTAAGTACTTGGAAAATTGTGATGCAGTTTTCCTTTTTTTAAATTTATACAAACTCCACATTTGCATGCCGTGGCGGTCAATAATAGAAAGCTGTACTTAGCATTTAAGATAGTATAGTATTGTATGTTACATAGATTTTTATTTAGTACAAGTTTTCGCTGACTGTCCTTAATAAATAAATAAATAAATAAATAAATAAATTAATATAAGACTGATTTAATCATTGATCTCGTAATGTGCCTTAATTGATTAATAAATTTTATTATATACCTACCTGCTCAGGAAAAAGATTACTAAGTTTGTTGAATTTTTGAAGTTTCCTTGTTACATAAATGTGCATTACAAAGTTACTAAAGTTGTTATTAGTATTTGAGGTAATAATTTATGAAAGAAAACACTTATAGTGGCTTAGAAGATATGATTTTAATTTTAAGGAGGGCAAAGTGATATTTTGGACCATTTTTTCACATTACAGTTGGCCTTACAAATAAATATTTTCATACGTAGTAATTTTATTTCAATCATAATTATATTCATATAAACTTTATAATATTCTTGCAATCAACTTACCGTTGCATTGTGTTCGATTAAAATATCATACTAGTGAAAACCGCAATAAATAAGACATTTATTGCACTTAGGGTTAGAACCAACTTTAAAGCCCATACTTACAGAATTTGCTACTCAAAAGAGCATTAAGCCGGTTTACTAACAATAACCGCAATAAGTAGTCTACTTATTGCGGTTATGATTAGTCATGCTCCATCAAAACAATTAATAATCCTAAACATTAATACCTTATTGTGTTTTTAATGCCTATATAAATATATGTACAAACTTAATATACTACATTAAATTCTACACCATTTTATTTATTGTATAGTAAAACTTTCAAGTTGATACCTATCATAGTTATGAAGATACACACAAAACAAAAAATAAATCTATGACTGCGATTTGCGGGAAAGTAGCTAAAACCGACTAATTGCACTCTTCGTAAGCACGGCAGTAAAGTAGTCTGTAAGTCTATGACAACACGGTACAAAGTCAAGTGTGTTTTTGTAGGTGCGGTCGCATGAGACCGCTTGGGGTTTGAGGGGTGTGCTATATGTAGGTATGTAATAAATATAAACTTTGTTATTTGGAGACCGATTCAGGAATAAAACCCAAGCAATGCGTATATGCTGCTTTGTGAATACCAAAAGGGAAGGCTATCGAAAACACTACACGTCGGTCTATTTGACCGATTGCCTGTTTTTATTTTAACAGTGAGCCAAAATAGGGAACGACTAAAAGCTTTATGTATACTTTTAAACTTTATCGTTCCATCATAAACAAACCTTGAGACGAGGATTACCGCTAACCAGAGGACGGCATGGCATTAATACATGCCATACAGTCATACAAATAAATACCTACCCGTCCGTCGGAGGCATCTTACCGTCATAAATACACATTTAGACGGGGATTAACGCTAACTACATATTAAAAGGCATACTACGTATACATTTTTATTCCCGACGTTTCGACCGAGTTGCATCGGTCGTAGTCACGGGTGAACTGCCGTCGCGGTGTGCTGCCTCCGTTTGCGCGGCAGAGTCTTCGTCCACCGTCACATTTTTTATCCAGCTACCGTCACACACAACACTAACGGTGTCCCTGAGTACACACACAGGCCTTAGTCTGGTGGTTAGTGGGTTGCGTAGCGTGGAATACAATATTTGCGTTTTTGCAAATATTGGATTCCACGCTGTAGATAGTTTGTGACCGTCTTCCAGATTGAAATTATTAGGATACTTTTTGATTTCAATTGCTTCACGCACTACTCTTGAATAGAAGTGGCGATCTGTGGAGAGGTCTTGCTTTCAATGAAATTCAATACAGTGATTAGCGCTACTTTCAAGTAGGTGTTCTGCAACCGCTGATTTATTAGACTGGCGGTTTTTGACAGCTGCGATATGTTCTTACCGTAACATAGTCCTACTTTGCACCAAAATTTGCTCATTATTTTTATTATTTCACTTCTTTTTAAATCTTGTTTAAATCAGTAATGTGATGTATTGTGTTTTTAATAGTACTATTAAAGTTTAACCTGGCATTAGGTATATTATTGTATTTAGTGACCAACTATTTTAATTTTTTTATTTCTTTTGGAGCAAAGTAGTTCTTATCAGCAGGTTACTTTGCTCCATAATTTCTCTTCACAAGTCTGTCATTTAATTATTAAATGGAGAATAGTTATATATTGTTATTTTTACTTTGCTCCGATAGGACAGGGTAATAGAAAGCAGATGTGTTATAAAATCACCTTTATTTATACGAGATTAATTTTAAAAAATCACATTTTGTTTCATTACAAGTTTAGAAGATGCAAAATAGATTTTACTCACTTTTAAATTTTCACCTTGTAGAGCGATTCAATTCTCCCACTCACAGAAAATATTAATGGCTGACTTTGACATCTGTCAACACTGGTCTTGCTAGATCAAGAAAAATATTTTCAGATAAAAATATTGGATTCTACTAAATAGTAAAGTATCAGAACGCAAAATCAGATTTAATATTTTTTCGGAAGTGGAGCATTTTTACCACCCTAGGAGCAAAGTAGGACCAGATTACTCGGTACCGTCTTATCTTAACGTCAGCATACAGTCATCCCGTGACTACTACGGGTGCAACTCGGTCGAAACGTCGGGTATAAAAAGGTATGCGTAGGATGCCTTTAATAAGTCATCATCTGCCTATAAACGAGCAAAGTAGGACCAGATTACTCGGTGCCGTCTTATCTTACCGTCATCATACATTCATCCCGTGACCACTACGGGTGCAACTCGGTCGAAACGTCGGGTGTAAAACGGTATGCGTAGGATGCCTTTAATAAGCCATCATCAGCCTATAAACGAGCAAAGTAGAACCAGATTACTCGGTGCCGTCTTATCTTACCGTCATCATACAGTCATCCCGTTACCACTACGGGTGCAACTCGGTCGAAACGTCGGGTATAAAACGGTATGCGTAGGATGCCTTTAATAAGTAATCATCAGCCTATAAACGTGCCACTGCTGGGCACAGGCCTCCCACTTGGACAATAGCACGTGGGGATATTGGGCCATAACCCACCACGCTGGCCCAATGCGGGTTGGTGGGTTTTAACGACTGTCATCTAATCGGGACCAACGTCTTAACGTGCCTTCCGAAGCACGGAGAAGCCCGAGATGTTTGTTATTATTTGGTCACCCATCCAGAAACCCGGGATTGCGAACTTGCTTAGTGGGCAAGATCGCAAGCCGAACGCGCTAGTTGCTGCCCCATCGAGCTCCTCCTTTAATAAGCAGTTAGCGTTAATATGTCTAAATGTTTGACTAGAAGCCTTTTCCTAAAGGAACTTTTGTGCAACAAACATCTAAACTAATGGGCTATTAGCTATATCCTGTATGGGGTAGTGCAAAACTGAAGAAATTGCGTACTTACGTAGTAGATATACCTGAGAAACCTGCTACTTCGCTACTACTTAAGTGCTACAAAGACACTCCACTACCAAAGCAATATGGTAATCTTTAGTGATTTCCTACCACTCCTACGACTCAACATGCTCGTAGAAATTTCTGTGAAACAACTTACATACTTTATTATTGAAATTTTGCATTGACAATGTTATACAGGGCGTCCCACGGATATGCCACATGGTGGGAAAGTACCTTGATATTGTAGATGGAACATTTTACTGAAAGAAGGCATTATTTGAATTTAAAAAATAATTTAAACTGCATTCATAGATATTTAAATAATTACATGGTTGAACCGGGAATCGAACCCGTTACATGAGAAAAATAATTACCCTGTAGCTTTATCATACCGATCGAAAGGCTTCATCATAAGGATTATTTTTTGCTAAATAACATAGTGTCACAAATAAAAGGAAGACCATGAATTTTAACATTTGATGTGAGATTTTGTTCAGAAAAAATTAATGAAAAGCTGAGATTGCCGTAAGGACATACAACTGACATTATCTTAGGTACCTATTACTAATAAATGTGCCCACTTAAGAAGTACGCATAATTTCCCTATTATAATTTAAGTGCATGAACTTAGACGTATTATTCTAAATATCCACCACAAGATCAAAAAATCGACAGGGAGCTAAATAATTAAAAGAGTGCGACTTTGTATTCAACAGGAAGGGACTCATTTTGAGCATTTGATAGATTGATTAATTTTGTATATTATACATATTCATGTCTATTATCCCCGAAGGATTAGTTTCCATACAAATGTGCATTCCTTTTATACCTACATCATACTTAAATAGATTAACAAATATTATCCCCGAAGGGTTAGTCGGAGACTAGGCAATGAGGACCGCAAAAGCAGTCCTCTACCATAGTCCACTTTCCACCAAATAGCAACTGCACGTGTGCTCAGCGTGACAGGTGGTGAGCCCACCGCCGCCTTATGCTGTCGGATGTATGTGCAGTCTTTAGTACGTTAGTTGCCTTTCACGACGCCCGGGGGAAGAGATGAGTTAGTAAGGCTGTATTATATTAATAAGCCGCCACCATGCTCCTAATATCATATTTAAGTACATATTAAATAACAGCATCCATACAAATCACTAATTAATTAATTTCACTTCCGAATCAAACTCCCGCAGCTAAAATTTATGTCACTCGCAAAGCTTTGAACATCACGGAAGACATAGTTTAATATTACTTATTAAATAGGTACGTACTTCAAACGTATATCGCTATTCACCTTGCTAAGTTCAGCAAACGTGCCAGTGAATATCGCACGTTAGTAGGGGCTAATCAAATAGCCGACTAAAGCGGGCGTAATCAAGAAAGCAATAAAGATAACTCGAAAGGATAGGCGGTACGAAGCTTTGGACGTGTACATAATAACATTTCCAGCGAAAAAGTCAATGGCAGGCTGATTACGCAACGTTAAACGTATTGGGGAATAGTAACATAGTCTTGGATTCGGCCTGGGGGGCGATCGCACTAAATAATCTCAACCAAACTACAACTGAACCTCAGCCGTTAAGTGCTACGCGTTTGACGCACGCAACGCTATACGAAGTCGGCAGAACGGCTGCGGTTCAGTGGCCCAATTCACGTATTTCGTAATAGTCAAAATGTCGCTTACATTTAGAATTCGTCCTATTGAAAAACAGTTATAAATCCGTATTCACCTGTCATTTCGATAGAACGATTACTCGATAGGATCGCAACTCATCCATTTGTCAACTATTTAAACTTAATGTTGCCATTACAATTCTACCAAACAAATTCAAATACTTTTTGTTACGAAAACATGCAGAAATATTTATATTTTTTTTCCAACGACTTCGAAATTGTCATAATTAATTGACGTGTAATTGCTGACATCCGATCAAACTAAACGTCAAAATAATAGGTGAATACCGCGGAGGCCACGATCGAACTTCGATTAATGCATGTGAATACGCGCATAAACAAAACCGACTAAAACAAATACGTGAATACGAAAAGTGACTTCAGCGATCAAATCGCTTGCATGTCGTTGAAGTTTTGTTACATGAATTAGGCTACAGTTGTGGTTTGGTTGTGATTATTTAGCGCGATCGCCCCTGATAGTAAAGTAAAGTACAGACTGTCTGCTATCCCCAGTGTTGGGCAAAATCTCCATAATTTTTTTTTTTTTCACTTTATTGGGGTAAACAAACAGTTTTACAATAATTCTTAATTAAGGATTTACAATAACTTAATTTATTAATCGTAAAACCAACACCGTTAACCACGAAATAATCATAAATATTACAAATGAGAGTGTTAATACTTATGCTTAAATATTCGATTTTAATATATAATAGATATTATTAACTTACAAGTTGTTTAATGTACGGTGTTAATTTCATGTAACTTATTTGTAACAGATACTCTATAAGCGTTGGCCTTTACCGAAAATATGTCTATATCTGTGAAGTACTTGTTGTAAATGTCCGTCAGACGCGCTAGCGGTGAGCGTTTCAATTCAATTCAATTCAATTCCTTTATTTGCATTAAATGTGGTATGGTACATAGTAAGATGGTATAATACATTAAGAGGATCACACATTTAGCCAAAGTGTTGGCATACAAAATTTTTATAATAAAATGTCATTTAAAACATAGGTACACAATATTAATTAAACAAAAAGGATAATAGAAAAAATTACATTGTCATGCTAAGCATTTGATTTATAATTTAAATATTCGGCAATTGAATAAAAAGAGTTCTGTATCAACCATTTACGTAACATAAACTTAAATCTATTGAAGGGAAGGCCTTTTATGAACTCTGGTATTTTGTTATAAATTTTTATGCACATTGCGTAACAATTTTTCCCAAAACGTGAAGTCTTCGGTCTAGCATCCATTACCAGTCTATCAGGATTTCTGGTATTGGCCCTGTAAAAATCCCTTGCTTCAGTGAAAACATAGTAATTTAGTTTTACAAATTTTCCAACCTCCAATATGTAGATGGATGTTAACGTAAGTATGCCTATGTTTACGAAATATGGGCGGCATGACATATCTGGTGCAATACCGCATATCGCTCGAACACATCGTTTCTGAGCTATAAACACTGTTTTTGCTTCCACACTATTTCCCCATACTATTATACCATATCTTAGCAAAGACTCTATGTATGCATAGTAAGCAGTGAGGGCGGCTTCTCTATTGGCCATTTTCATCAATTTATAAAGAGCAAAAGAAAACCCATTAATTTTTTTGCAAACTGCTTCAGAGTGAGATTTCCAATTTAGTTTAAAGTCTAAAATAATACCTAAAAATTTTACCTCATTTTTACTTTTAAGTAATTGACCGTTGTAATTTATAACGACCTGTTTATTTTTAAAATTGTTAAAATTAATTAAATGTGTTTTAGAAAAATTGATTTTTAAATTATTTTCATTAAGCCAATTATTTATTATTGTTATGGTTTCAACTATATCATGTTTATGCTGGTCGAGAGAAGCGTTTTTGTCCGTCGTCATTATGATTGATACGTCATCCGCAAAAAGAATTGATTTATGTGATAGGATATCTGGAAGATCATTAATGTAAATCAAGAAAAGGAGAGGCCCTAGCACGCTACCTTGAGGTACTCCAAGCGTGTTGCTCTTATAGTCTGATCTACGTGTTTGTATCGTGTTGTGTGAGTCAAGATACGATATTTCAACACATTGTCGTCGATTGTTCAGATAGGATTGAAGCCATTTAAGGGCTGGTCCTCTGACTCCGTTGTATTCCAGCTTGGATATAAGGTGTTCATGCGATACTAGATCAAATGCGCTCGACATGTCTAGGAACAGCACTGTTGTAAATCTATTTTCATTGTTATATTGAAGAACCTCATGAACCATTTGAAACATAGCCTGCGATGTAGATCTACCCTTCTGAAAACCAAATTGGGCTTCGTTAATAACGCTATTTTTACTAAAGAAAGACATTAACCTTTCATGCATATTTTTTTCAAAAACTTTGGACAGCACTGGGATCAAAACCACTTGTCGATAATTTGTAATGTAAACTCTATCTCCTTTCTTGTAGAGTGGTTTTACAATGCAGAGTTTTAATTTTTCTGGAAAACATCCCGTTTCAAAGGAAAGATTAATAAGGTAAGTCAAAACAGGACTTATTTCCTTTCTACATGCTTTAATAACCTTGGTAGCGATGCCATCATAGCCCTCTGAGGCTGTGTTGTTTAATGACATAATTGTTTTTTCCGTTGAATTGACATCCACCGGTGATAGGTAAATTGAGTTAAGTTGTGTTTGTTTATTTTTATTGTTAATTTTTAAGTTAGCATTATTTATTCTGTTAACAAAGTGGTCATTAAAAATAGAGGCAATAGAAGTGGGATCAGTCTCTGTATGATTATTAATTTTTATTTCATATATATGATCACGAATGGTTTTGGAACTGGTCTCATTTTTTATCACATCCCATGTAGTCCTACATTTGTTCTTGCTTTGAAGCACATATTTATTATTCATTTTCTCTTTGCACTAGAAATGCAAGACTTCAATAATTTATTATAGTTTAGGTATTTAATTTTATCGGATTTTAATTTACTTGTATAATATTTATATCGGTAAATTCTTTTAGTTTTGCAGCTCTTTTTAAGACCCCTTGTTATCCAACTCTCAGTGCTTGATTGTTTTATTGCAATTTTGCGCATAGGAAAACATAGTTCATATGTACAGCAGAATAAATCATGAAATGTATCAAAAGCAACATCTAGGTTCCGATTACAAAATACTTCCGAAAATGAAAGATTCGACAAATACTTTTTAAATTTTTCCAAATATTCGTCAAAGTAACACCGTTTATATAGATAGATTTTCGTCGGTGTTATAGTTTTTCTTGTAACCGAAAATTTTAGCAATTGTGCAGTCTCGTGATCAGAAAGCCAAAACGACATCACAGAACCCACGGCGTCGCTAATATTACTCATGATCAAATCAATGCATGAATTTCCTCTAGTCGGTACAGTAATATGCAAGTTAAGGTGAAAAATTTTTAAGATTTCAAGTAAGCGTTGGGTCTTATAATTAGAGTCGAGAGTATTGATATTAAGATCACCGGCAATAACAATTTTTTTGTTTGAGTATTTTGATAAGTACTTGTATAACAATAACTCAAACCTTTCGAAAAAGAGATCAATACTTTTCCGATTTGAGGTTGGAATTCTATAAACACAAACTATAATGACACCGCTCAATCTTACACTTATGGCGCAATATTCAAAAATGTAATCTTCAGCTAGATCATCACAATATGTTAACTTATCAAACTTTAAACCGTTTTTTATTAAAATGCACGCTCCTCCTCTTTTGCTATGCCTAGAATAGTTAGCTGCAAGTGAGTAATTTTTTAAGATTATATTTTTCTCGTCCCCGCACCTTACAAAGGTTTCAGTAAAGCAAAGGACATCCGGGCTAGACAAACCATAACAATGTGAAAGAGTGATTTCAATTAATTCTCTTTTACTTAACAATCCATGGATATTTTGATGCAGTATCATAAAACTCTTTGAACCTTTAGGTACGAAAAAGATGCTGACCTTCATTATTGTTATGCAATGGCTTACTAGTAGTAGTAGATCTCGTAGTCTCGTGGGAATGGGACTGAATCTGATCCATATTCATAAACGTACTATTATTAATATTACTTTTCTTTTTGAAGTAGAAAGGTATTGTGCCTTTTTTATTCAGTTCTAATGGTTTAGATGTTGTCAGTTTAATTCTATTTTTATTTAAATTATTAGTTAACTCAAGAATATTTTTATATGTCAGAAATTGTTGTTTATATTCACTGTAGTCAATGCATATATTAATTTTGTTACTTAATTTATTTATATAATCATATTCACTATAAATCAAATGTTCGATATCAATTATATTACAATTATTAAAATGTTTTGTCCACATTTTCATAACATTACACAATTGGTATTCATTAAAATAAAGGTTAGAATTAACAGGAATAACGTAAATGGATGATGATTTGTTTAACATATCGATTGCAATACAGAGGTTAGAATGAAAGACATGCAGGTCGCTATCATGAGAGCCTATGCCCAATATTACGACATCTTCTTCCGACAGATTTTTTACTATTGTCTTGCAATGGGGTAGTATTTGTGTACTTGATGCGCCTGTGAGAATTGTCGCAGACGAAGTGTACTTATCGTTCCATTTACCTGATCTCGACTTTATAATGTTAGAGGATAATCCTCTCAGTTGTTCGTCGCCAATGATATAAATTGTTTTCGGCTTCTGTTTCTGTGGAGCATGGAAGTAACCATCCTGTGGGTGATGATGACTACAATGTAAATCTTTATTAGCAGCTAATTCGGATTCACCTTGGTCCCGGGTTACGCAATTTATAATAGACTTTAAGTCTGCGTCGAACAGTTTTTTTTCAAGGCCGAGAATTCGATTATTCAAGCTATCCCTTTCTTTATTTGCTATTACTAATAATTGGTTGAGGTCAGATATTGTTTTTTTGTAGGTTCACAATATCGACGTGCTTTTCAAATGAGTTAATTCTCGGAGGTGTAGCATAATCTGAAAAATGAATAGTATGTCTCTTTTTTTTTGAGAATACATTTCTTTCTTGTGGCTTTGTACATAGGTTTTTTAATACTTTTAGCTCTTTTTCCTGTTTGGCTATACTTTTCAAATCATTGTTTTCTAAAATAGTGTTTTCTAACTCTATTTCCGTAGAGCTTAGGTTAGTTTTTAATTGTTGAATTTCTTCCCGTAGCTCATACTCTGTAGTAGTTTACCAGCGTTAGTACGGGATCTAGTTGTGGTGAAAAGCTTAAATTTTCTACAGGTTTGCACGCGCGGTCTGACGGGCACCTGATAACAGATATTGTTAACTATATCCATACAGTCATACTTGTTGTGGCAAAAATCATACAGCAACATTACTTGTAGTTTTATTCTTCTAGATTTAAGATCAAGCAGTTGATACATTTGCAGCAATTTTGAATGTGATTGTCGACTACGGAAACATTTAAAGTACATGCAACGAAGAAATTTCCTTTGCACTCTCTCAAGATCATCAGAGTATTTATTATAAAACGGGTCCCATATAGCAACGGCGTATTCCAATTGTGAGCAAACTAATGATTTGTATAGATGGATATATGTAGTCGGTCGTTTGAAATCGTAACTGGCACGGATGACAAAACCATACATTTTATAAGCCTTGTTGCAAATGGTTTCAAGATGTTTATCAAGCGTTAACTTCGTATCCAAAATAACACCAAGGTCCCTAATACTGTGTACCCTGTCAAGGTTCATGTCTGACAATAAATAATTAAAATGACTAATCCTTTTTTTTCTAGTAAAACTTATACTTTTACATTTATCCAAACTTAGTTCTAGTTTATTACACCTGCAATACTCCGCTAATCGGTTCAAGTCTTCTTGGAACAAAAGATGGTCATTAGGGTTTTCAATGATACGGTATAGTTTAAGGTCGTCCGCGTATAATAAGAAGTTGCAATTCTTAAAACAGTTGTTAATATCGTTAATAAAGATAATAAAGAGCAATGGACCGATTATTGAACCTTGTGGGACGCCTGAGGTTACAGTTATGGTTTCAGATTCCTGACCGTTAATGACCACTCTTTGAGTTCTGTTAGTGATGTATGACTTGAACCATCTCCACAGATTACCGCGGATGCCGTTGAACGCAATTTTTTCTAATAGAATTTTATGATCGACCCGGTCGAAGGCTTTCCTGAAATCCGTATATACCGCATCAGTCTGCTTATTGTCATCTATATTTTGGAATAGTTCAGTTGTGTAAACCACGAGATTAGTAATAGTAGAACGTCCGGTCACAAAGCCATGCTGCTGCGGAATTATGTTATTGTGTATATGTGAATATAGATTGTTATGTATAAGCCTTTCAAAAAGTTTAGCTAAAGTGGACAGAATAGAGATAGGCCTATAATTTGACACATCTCGCTTCGAGCCCCCCTTATAAACAGGAGTAATCCTAGCAGATTTCCAGATGGCCGGACAGACACCATGTTTCAGAGAAATGTTAAACAGAAGATGAATTGGTTTATAAATACTTTTAGCCGTTTTTTTTAGAAAAATAGGTGGTAGGTTATCTGTACCTTGACCTTTTGTTGTATCTAGTGCTTTAAGTTCTTTAAGTATACTATCAGCTGACAATGTTATATCGCTAATGATAGTGTCTGAATGCGTTTTAAAATTCAGATCATTTATATTATCATGACAATAAGAATCCGGTACATTTGAAGGCTGGTAAACCGAATGGAAGAATCTTGAAAAAAGGTCACATATGTTACCAGGGTTTTCTGCCCTAGAATCCATGTAATATACGCTGTCAGGAATGTCTGTTTGATTTTTTTGATTTTTAATGTAAGTCCAAAAATATTTTACATTGTTTCTAATACTATCTTCCACTTTGTTAATATATTTATTATAACAATTAGCTGCTTCTTTTTTAAAACTATTACGGAACATGGCGAATACGAAATAATCAGACTGATTTTTATATTTTTTCCACTTAATCCAAACGTTGTTTTTGTTTTTAAAAATATGAATTAGAGATGAACTAAACCAGACAGGAAAATGAGTATTAAATACTGTTTTATACGGAATATGCTTTCTGACTAAGTCATATATCTTTTCATAGAAAGTTTCAACACACACCTCCACACTTTTGTCTTGGAAAAGTTCTTCCCAATTCTAAGAGTTTACAATTTATATCTTCATAATCAGTGTTATTGTAACAGTATCTAGTCTGTGGTTTACGACATATACACTAGAACAGGTGATCGAGCGGCAATAGAATATAAAATGGAGGGTGGTGGGCGTCTACGGGAACCAATGAAATAGGTGCATTAAAGATTTTACAATCAGGTATAGTAGTGATACATAAATCAAGTAGCCGGTTGTTAAAATTCTTAAAAATATTTATTTGTGAACAGTTGAATAATGATATAAAGTTCAACAAATGTAAATTAGGTGGCCTTTGGTCATTTACTTGCAAGGGTTTAGTTTGATAGCCCTCCACATGCCAATCAAGACTAGGTAAATTGAAGTCGCCAAATAAACAAAAGTTATTAATATCCATCACCTGTAAATAGTCCCTTATTTTGTCAAAATAAGTTAAGTATACGTCGCAATCAACTCACGGAGGAATATAAACAGCACATATAATGTACTGTTTGTTACCTACGCATAAATTCAACAAAATAATATCGACGATGGGTGGCAGATCGAGAGGCGCGGCGGGGGGAGCCGCCGTACATAATGAAGCACGATGTGAGCGCAGAACCGCCACCAGTGTGCCTCCGCCGTCACGGCGTTCAGTTAGTACACGGCTGCGGTCACTTCGATACACAACGTACCTAGAATCTATGAACTCGTTATTGGATATGTCAGGATGCAACCATGTTTCCGTTAGTATAATAACGTCGTAGGTATGTGCAAGGATATTCATATATATTGTGTTAAGTTTTGTTCTCAGTCCGCGACAATTTTGGTAGTATATAGAAAGTGTATTGCTTCTTAATTGACTATCGTATTTTATAAATAACTATAAATAGTATTATTTGAGAAGTATTAATAAAACGGACTAGGGTACACAATATCAAGATAGGATATGTATTATACTCTAACAACTGAGTTACAATTAAAAAACTTAAGAAATAATAGTACGTTAAAACATTAGTTGAATTGTTATCAACTGCATGCCAGCAGATAATTTTGTAGGTAAATAGAATTTCGCTGCTTGTGCCAACAATAATTAAACTTGATTTTGCTAGGTAAGTGAAGTTTAAAGTTAAAAGAGGATTGATGTGCCACTTTAATGTGAATAATTGGTGTACCCTATTTATCCACATTATTTAATTGTAATGCAATGACTTTTCAAGACATGTTGACTGATAGATATATGTTTGGAAAAATTATTGATATAATATTCACAACACAAAAATAAATTTGTTGGTATGATAGTTTGTTTAGTATTAAAGTTATTTATTAAGTAGTCTACAATAGGATACTTTCTTATTTCGTCATGTAGATTGTAAGCATAAAATGTAACAATGTAAGCAATAGAAAAAAGAAAAATTAACAACACCCGTACTATTTTAACATGTGAGCCATTAATATGACACCTAAAATACCTGTGTCGAAATTCATTTTTTGATTTTAGCGATGTCCTGCTCTGATCGTATTGCCAGCACAGGAGATGTGTCCGTTTTGCGAACGAGTATGACACCATGCTTGATCCATACATATTTAAAATCATGCATATTAGCTCTGTTACGGCACTCACGAAACAAGTTTTTGTTTTGTATGGTAAGGTGCTCATTGATATAAATTTTTTGTGGCGTGCCCGTTATTCCTAGATGTTCTGTAGTGAGGCTCTTTGAGGAACGATATGATGCAACGATATTATCACGCAATAACCTTGTCGTAAATTTGACAATATTTTTTGCCCGGGTGTCCTTTTGACTAGCATGAGGAACACGGTGTATTGCCACAATATCCGACGCCAATATTTGCTGCTTGATAGCTGTTCCTATGTTCAACATTATTTTAATAAGGTCCTCATTACGCCTTTCTGGTAAATTAGCAAGCTCAATATTACATTCTCCGGCTTGTTGTTGCATTGCAGCTAATTTATTTTCAAGTGTTTGGACATGGTTAGGTAAATCACATGTTTGCTTTAATTGACTTTTAACTGTGTGTAATTGTTCATCAAATGCGTCTTGGCGTGAATCAGAGGCATTTAGGGATTTCTCCATTTCTGTCATACGACTATTAATATCCTTAAGCGATTCTTTAAAAGATGCATTATCTAAGCGCAGACCCTTAACTGTGTCATTAAGGTCGTCTAATGAAGACGAGATCTTAGCAAATTCACTACTTATTGTTGACTTCAGAGATCTAGCAATTGTATCAGAGATTATTAGATCGATTTTATCACTAAATGCGTTAAATTGATTCTCGAATTTCTTTTCCAATAATTTCATACGCTCATCAATATCATCCTCGTCGGGTTGCTTGCGTTTACGCATGTTGATAAAAGTGTCATCTACCGCCAATGTAGTTGCCGGCAAATCCGGATTAGATGAAAACTTCGGTGGTGTGCGCCTTGTAGACATATTTGCAGTGACTCGAAACGGGTGCAAGTGAGGTGAAAAGGTATTGCTCTCTCTGTCTGAAGTATGACGTTCCGCTGTTACGACCTTGAGCAGCGATGCCAAACAAAGAGGGCTTTAACTTTTGCACAGATTTCTAATAACAGTTTTACCCAAATTTAACACTTAGTACAATACACAGAAAGATGTAAATGCTACAAAACTATTTTGAAGAACACTTGTTTTACGATTAACACGCTCACTCTCAACTGGGTGCACGAATGCAATGGAATCTGGAAATATCATTGAAGTCAAGTCATCTCTACAATAGGCTTGTGTCCACTAAGAATAAATCGGGTGGATTGGCTATTCTAATGATCAAATTATCTATATTATAAAGAGGAAACATTTGATTGTTTGTATTGAATAGGCTTCGAAACTACAAGACCGATTTAAAAAATCTTTCACCGTTGGGAAGCTACACTATCTTCGGGTGACATAGGCTATATTATATTTTCAAAAAATTAGGGATCCTTACTAAAACTCAAATAAATTCCTTAAATCGCGTGCGCTAAGAAAACTATAGATGATAGAATAATATAATGTACTATGGCTATGCAGAACACACCATTATCTACAAAAAGTGTCGCGATAGCATAATGTCTTAACTATTTGAGTTACGTCACAATGAGTATTCTTGGGAGGGGATTAAATTTAAAAATTCGTCACGGGGTACGGGGTCCACGCGAACGAAGTCTCCGGCGGTCTGCTAGTAATTTATAAAAACAAAATACCTATCTAAAATATTCATTATTATAAAATATTGGGATTATTAATATTTTTAAAGAAATTAATCGACAATAATACGCATTCAGTCTTAATACAAACGGAAATCAAAAGACGTGACGTCACGCCGCCGCCGCCGGCCGTGCCAACTGTCATTTTTTTGTTGTGACACTTTTGCGGAACATCCTTGAACGAAACAAATTTTCGGCACGGCGTTACGTCATTTACTCAACATGGCGGTCTTTGCGGTAAATTTAAATCGAAATATTAAAAAAAATATTGTAAATGATCGACTTTTTGCAAAATAATGTATTTTTAGGATAAAATCAAACAAGTAAAATTAAACAGGTATCGATTTAATTTGATTTTGTGATTTAGTCAACTAGCCTATTGGCTTAATCACCACGGTTGCCAAATGTGGTTTGGTGATCACAAACCCAGGATGCATCGAAAAATCTGAAAGCACTTTGAGCGCCATGACAATTGTCTCCACGCTAGGCGTTGGTTGATATCTTATTTAGGAGGGTGTACGCATTTCGGTTTTCAGTTTCATTCGGTTTTACGCAAAGTTAGGTACTAAGTGAAAAAATTACAAAATTACATTTATTGCTTCACTTTTGGGATTCCATCCACTTCTTCTGGCAATCTGGTTTAAGTAACAAATAGGCTATAGCGATTGTACCTGACACGTGCAATTTAGTCTACGCTCTTTACTTGCTCTTGTTACAATTACTTACTATTTCGCCGTTGCAGTCGAAGCGCGTATTAAACTAAGTTTACGGATTACAATCAAAATAGCCTACATTTCCAAATGACAAGATTGAGTAAGTTAAAACTTGTCCATTTAAATATTCTCTGATTTAGATATGAATCCTAAAAGATTTTTAGATAGTTTATATATTTAACAGATGAAATGCCTCTCACGTTTTAAATGATAATCAAGAAAATCAATCCAATAATTAAAATTTGTTTTTCACGATATAACTTTGCTATAATCAGCTAGACAAATAATTTATATATTAGAATATCTGTTTTCATAAACGGAATGGGATCAAACATTTCAAATTAAAACTTCTTCCAATCCCAGTGCAGTTTCGAGAGCCTTTAGCCATTTTCCATGAAGAGATTCCGAAAGTTTTTTGCAAACTTTTTCTCTGAGTTCTGGAGGCGCGAATTAATTTGACGATCTTGGCGTGAGTCTAACGATGTTCACTAGCCTGCCAGAATGTTTACCGCTGTAATTTTTTGTATCCGTGTTATCTAGTGTTGTCGATGCAACCACAAAACATATTGTACATGTTACGTCGTTTCCAAAATTACAAAGATAATTAACACTTATACTTAAAAACAAAATGAGTAAACAGATTTTTTTTTAAATCCTATTGTTTTAAGCGAATGTATAGTATTACGTACACACAACAGTAAAAAACCACTTACTAAAAATGTAAAAAAGAAAAATACTTAAACTTAAAAACCAAATAAAACTATAAATATAATAGATGTTTTTCAACTGCGGGCACGTGAGTACGGTGCAAAGAATCATTACTAATAATAAGTACTTAATAATTCTTTAAACCGTATCCACGTGCCCCTGTACATTATATTTATAGTTTTCTTTAGTTTTTAAGTTTAAGTAATTTTCTTTATTTAATGCTTTCCTGTTGTACACGAATTTGTGCTACTACATAGCAGTTATTTCATCAACAGTTTGTTAAACTGCATATAATATTCTTATATTTCAAAAAAAAATAATTTATTATATCATAACAAAATAGCTAAAACCCGCCGGTGTCCTTTACATCCTGAGAGCCACCAAATTCGGTCGTTTACTAATCAAGAGAGAATTATATCTGAAGGCGTACTCTAGATAGAAATCGTTAAATAGATTTGCAACCCTAAGTGCCACCCTTTAGGCTGAAGATTGCTTGAAGCACTCCATGAATAATTATTCCATAAATCACTGGAAGATTAAATAAGTGTCTGGCGTCGACAGATGTGTCGTATTGCGCCGCCCGCCGTGACTTCCCTTCACAAAATTAAGCTAATATCGGATATATTATTATGTAAGGTAACATTTTACAAGCAATTTGTGCAGTACAAAATACTACCCGCTATCAGTTTACACCCTCATTTTTAATCGATTTAATGAAATTAAGGGTGAGTCCACCCATGAAACTGAACAACTTTCCCCAAGAAACCTATGTGCAAAATGACAACAAAATTTCGACCTCACATTGTCGTCAGCTGATTGGGCAGTTTTGTATAGGAGGTTGAATTTTTTTTGTCATTTTTGCACATAGGTTTCTTGGGGAAAGTTATTCAGTTTCATGGGTGGAACTCTCCCTTAATTTCATTAAAAGAATAAAAAATGAGGGTGTATTGTATAGTAGCTACATTTATAAAAAATAAGAAGACTAACTTTTTAACATCAACACATACACAATAAGTTGAAAGGTTTAAGTAAAATATGGACATGCATTCAGTGTTCAGTAACATATTCTTGCCAACAAAGTATGACTTTAAAGTACAAATGTGATTCATAGCTGCACTTCCAAACGTCCGTAGCGCTACAGTTTTCCGTAAATAAAGGCGCGCCGAATGTTTCTTACACCATAATGGCCTAAAAGATTTGAGGGACATACTTCGCATTCCTTCCTTGAATAAGTAAGTAGGATCGCACGTATAACAACGCAGTACTTTCGCAGATGACTTGGTGTTTGGGCGAAATGAAAGTCCTTATCACCAGTTCCTAATAACCGTCTGTAAAGAGTAATAAAATGTATTACATCCTCGTTCTGTCCTATAACGAGAACTTTTCGTTCGGTTACGTTCTAGTTCCGCTGAGATCAGAGGCAGTACGTCAACGTTTATTGCCGTATCCGGGCACTTTTCGGGATCCTTACGAACCCGCTCCGGGAGCGAACAGTCATTGATAAATTTAATAGTATTGTATTCGAGATTTATGTAAGCTTATGAGGGGGGCTCAACTCATAGCCTAACTTCCTAGATGTTACGTTAAAGTTTATAGGAACATGGAAACGGTTTCCTCCATATTGGGATTGGTTCATCCTTTCCACTATCACTCTAATATTATAAAGGCGAAAGTTTGTGAGTGTGTATGTTTGTTACTCTTTCACGTAAAAACTACTAAATGGATTTGGATGAAATTCGGCATGCAGATAGTTTATAACCTGGATTAACACATAGAATACTTTTTATCCTGATATTCCCACGGAAACGGGAACCACGCGGGTTAAACCGCGAGCGGCCGCTAGTATCCAATATTTGCGCTTATTTAATTAAAATTATGAATTAATTAATTAATTTGTTTACGCTCACACCAAATATCTAGCCCAAGATAAGCTTCTTTTGAAACTCGTTAATATGGTAAGATAACGGATAAATATGCATAAACATATAAAAACACCCAGACTCGAAATCAATTTAGAAAAACAATTTTCTCTAAATTGACCCGACCGAGAATTGAACCTTCAGAGTTGGCGCGACGCCAGACCCGGCGCGTGCTAACCACTCGACCAAGAAGGTCGTAAAATAAATGGTTTCGGTTGAAATGGATGCAAATACAGCACATTATAACTAAGCTGGCAAAGTAAGGGCTACTCTCGTCCATTTCATCTTTTATTATCTTAAAGTAAATATGTCTATCGGCATTGTAATAGGTTAAGTATCATAAGACCGCCGGCAGTCGCGAAACAATCGATTTTCAATTGTGTCTGGTTTTACGGTGCTCAAAGGGTTGAAAGGGCTAAAATGTAAATCATATATTACAGCAATTGTTGATCATTTTGGTATAATACGAAAAAATGGTTTAAAAATTAATATTAAATTGCTTATGTAATTGTTTCAGTATTTTGTTTTATTCTGATGTCTAATGTAGCATTAAGTATATCACCATCACCACTTTTCTAGATTCAATTCAAAGGCCAAAAGCCCACTTCTAAAACACTAAGGAAAGGAGGTAAGGTATCTTTTATTACATTCTCTTGGGCATTTGAGGAGGGGCATCTTATATCGAGTGCGGAGAACCTGAGGTTGCCTCTAAAGGCCCTCGGCTCAGGCTAGCCATCTCGTGGGGATACATCTGAAACTTCGTTGCTAGATCTTAACGAAAATGTATTAAACTTATTATGATATGGTATTTGTTATGACATAAATAATTAAGAGAAAACGGAAATACAATTGCAGTATTGAAAGAAAAAAGCAGTATTAATTAATACTACGATGGTTACAAAAATATTTTCTCATACATTTATTTTCTAAGCATATCGCCTGCTTATTGCTTAATAACCTAAACACTTAACAGTAATTAATGGTGGCTGATGCCCTTAAGTACAATAAAGAGGAAGATGGGACCATCAACGCCCTTGCTTCCATTGAATAAGTATTCAAACACTCATAATACTCATCCTACTAATATAAATCAGGTTTATGTTACTTTTCATGCTCAGAACAACGCAATTTGGTTGAATCACAAGACAAAGTTGCCAGGAACTATGCCAACTACTCGTAATACGAGGGTGCGTGTGAAACAACTCTAATAACTTACGTCAATTCACAGGAGGGAATGGTACACATTTATGTGGGGTCTCAGTGTAAGCGTTGTGTATCACAGTTAGTAGAAGTCAAAGTTGAAAATTACAATTAAATCTCTTTTGAGTTTTGCCTTTGTTAATACATAAGGGGGAAAGACAGGAGTGCGTGAAAGAAAATAATAAATGAATTTCTATAAAAATGTAGATATTACATTTTAAACTACAACAAAGTAAAATTAATGCTACGGTTTTGTCACAGCACAGTCATTTGATAGCCAAATTTTTGTTAATCACTACCAAAACACAAAATAATTATTTGATGAGATACTAGTTAGGTACTTCATCAAAAGAAGGCCAGCAGAATGTCAACATGTCAAATGTTAAAATTTTATGGACATTTTAATATCGTAAGAAGGCAGGCACTCACACTCATTAACTTGTCTGTGCGGGTTATTATAAATAACCTTCTCCATTAACCTACCATTAGCCCAGCATTAGACGACAAAGATGGAAATTAAACTCGCTGTAACTCACACCACGCATCCATCTAGGTCCACCGAGTTAAACCTCACTCAATCCTTATTTTACATTCATCTACCGGCGAGGTGTGTCGACAGATGAGGTAATGTGAGCGCTATGTACGGTACGGCCAAATTATGTTGGGCACAGACCTGACATGGGAGTTTCATTCTGTGTTCTGTGACACTTAAAATGTACTTACTACAATAAACTAAACATTTATGCTTTTGTTTTCTTCATTAGGGAAGGTTCCTCTGTACGAAAGGCCTAATCTTTAAAAGTGTGTGTAGTCCGATGGTTATATCACCGATTTTAGACCAAGAGGTCCTAATTATTGTAGGTACCTTACCTACTCGATTTGTTTGGCAGTAGAGCTTGTTTTAAGTCTGCTTTGTTATATTCACTACATTTTCTGAGATGGGAATTTCTCCATATTAGTTTTCCTTTTCTTTCTAGGCTTCTTCTGCCAATTTGGCGTACGCCTTCTTCATAATTATAACAGCTTTGGGCTTTTTGTACCCAGTTTGATCTAGATAAAATACTACTGCTGGTGATTTGTGTGGTGATTTGAACTATGTTAGTAGCATCAGTTAGTTGTAAGGATAACTAGTGCCTTTTTATTCCGGAAGAAGTGCGCTTTCAGGTAAGATAAAGGCAAAGCAGTTCTGCGTTGTAAAACAAAAAAATCTAATTGAAACTCTTTTATCGAATTCACAGCGTTTTTTTAATGAATGTTATTTTGATTTTAAGACTGAACTGAAGTATTGCTCATCACAAAATGCTTACCTACTTTCGTGATTTTTTAATTGGGTAAGCGTTAGATTGTTCATGACAGAAGAAATATATGTTTACGTTTTGCAGTGTGGTGCTAGGGCTAGAATTTAACAGCCTGTTGTAATATGGAACTTTACTTAATAGTGATATGATGATGATGATGTATGTTAGAGGACAATGCACACGGCGCATACATTCGAAAACCTGACCATGAGTTAGCTTGTATAAAATAATCTTGGTGACAAATGTATCCTATTACTTTACTGTTTTTTGGTCTAAATTCAGATTTTTTATAAAAAGCCAGAGTTATGTGAGAGAAAGTTAATAAATAACAATTTTAAGATTGTGATTGGACATTGTTTTTTTTATGTTTTTTGGCAACATCAATCATAGCTAAACATAGTGTATTATACCATTTTTGTTTCAATTAATCATCCACAACTTATTCCATATATATTTATTATTAATTAGACGAAACTTCGTAACTTCAATACAAGCTTGATGCTGCTTGAGCACGATATCGTTGCCGTTACAGAATCTTATTTAGACCACTCTGTTAGCGATGCTGAAGTAGTTAACAGCGGCTGAACTATTCTTCGTCGTGATCGTGGATCGTGGGGCGGAGGTGTGATGTTGGCAGCACGGCCTGGTGTTGCGATGCTCCGTCTTAAAGATCTTGAAACCTTGTCTGGCGAGGATCCTGGGCATCTGTCACTGTACAATCTCAAGTAATGTATGTTTGTGTCGTATACATATCCCCAACTTCAACTGATAATATCTATCTGGAATGGTTTACTAGAGTCGAGAGTTTCATGCACAATTTAAATAAACCTGTAATCATTCTAGGAGATCTCAATATGAATAGCGCTTCTTTAAATGTTAGTAATTATATTTGTTACTTTTTGTCTTTTTGTAACATGGTAGATAGAAATCACATTATTAATTCTCACGGTGGTAAACTCGATGTTGTGTTGACACAGGAGTGCGTTTGTGCAGTAAACGTGGCTAATTCTGAGTTTGGCAGTCTTGTATCGCGCACAGACAAATATAACCCTCCACTTGACGTTGCCGTCACGCTTGCGACAACAGTTCAGCGCGGGTCCATGCAATCTAGTAACATAGACAATAGGAAGGACTGGAACTTTTATAAGATCGATCGGAATGTTCTGCGCCAACATGTAGATGATTTGGACTGGAACACTGTGCTACAATCTCAAGATTTGTCTTACGCCTTGGAATTATTTTATGAGGTTCTTTATTACGTTCTTAATCGAGTTGTACCTAAGAAGCGAAGGCCCAAATCATCTGTAAGACGATATCCAGTCTGGTTTACAGCCGACATCATCAGAGATATGCGAACTAAAACTAGTCTTCATCAAACTTGGAAACGATCTAAGTGTCAAGAGAGTTACGATAGTTTTTCGAATCTTCGAGCTTCTCTTAAGATAAGAGTATCAGTAGCATACGATACCTATATCATGAACTTGGAAAGCAATCTTCGTTCCAATCCTCGGAATTTTTGGCGTCACGTGAATAGTTTAAGGTCCGTTGGTGGTTTTGAGCCTACTGTTTATTACAAAGGGCTTTAGTGCTTTGGCGCCAATGCGGCGAACGCATTTGCAAGTCATTTTTCAAGTATCTACGCTCAGGACCATCAAACTCTGGAATCAACACCTGTCTCCCTCTCAGCGTTTGCACACATTGATGTCAGTGATTTTTCTGTCCCTGATGTTGAGAGTGCCATCAAAACTTTAAAGCCTAGTTGGTCATCGGGACCCGACGGTGTACCGGCAAATCTCTTGAAGATGTGTAGGAAAACCATTGCCATTCCTCTGTGCCATCTGTTTAATCTTATTTTGAATTATGGTATTTATCCATCAGCATGGAAGGTGTCCCGTGTAACACCAATCCCCAAAGGCACTAACAAGTTGCTCGTAGAAGAGCACAGGCCGATTGCTATCCTTTGTGCGCCAGCGAAAGTCCTAGAAATTCTCCTACATAATGTTATTCGCAAGCAAGTCCATCCTTACATCTGTAATGAGCAGCACGGATTTAGGCCGCGAAGGTCGGTGAATTCAAATCTGTTAACATTGGTAGAGTACATTTCGAAAACGATGGATAAGGGCAAGCAGGTGGATGTCGTGTATTTCGATTGTTGCAAGGCTTTCGACAGGGTTAATTGTCAAATCCTTATATCTAAGCTCGATGCTCTTGTTTTTTCCACTAAGCTTATTAACTTACTTTCGAACTACTTTAAAGGTTGGCAGCAATATGTACGCCATGGTTGCTATGTTTCGCAGCCGTATCCAACATCATCGGATGTAACGCAGGGATCAATACTGGGCCCTTTGCTTTTCCTGCTGATGATCAACGACGTTGTTAAAGTTCTAAAATTTACAAATTGTCTTCTTTATGCTGATGATTTGAAATTATATGCGGAGATCACTGATAAAGCGGACTGTGAGCTCGTTCAAAAGGATAGTGATGCCATACTTAAATGGAGTAACGACAATGGCTTTGAGTTTAATTACAGTAAGTGCTCGGTTATGTCAATGAAAGACCTTGGTGTTACCTTCGATCCTTCCTTAACATTCCATGTTCACATTTCTATACTCACTCGTAGCTGCTACAGTCGTCTAGGGTTTATCTTACGTAATTTACGTGATTTTCGGAACCCCGACGTCATAAAGCTTCTGTTCACTAGTCTTATAAGGAGCTCGCTGGAATCTAGTTCGTGTATATGGAGCCCACACGAAGCCAAATATGCACTAATGCTGGAAAAGGTTCAAAAGGCTTTTCTTCGATATTATTATAAGCGTATATATGGCTACTATCCGTTTATGTATCCTACAAAGTATTTATTGGGTATGTTGGGAATGGACTCCTTAGAACTCAGGAGAACTCGTACGGATATTTCAACCGCTCTGTCGATTTTGCGGGGAGTAATTGACTCGCCTGAATGTGTCGAACAGTTGTGTCGCCTTTATGTTCCTAATAATTATTCACGAATACGTGCCGGTCGTAGACATAGACTGTTTGCGAATCCACCGTGTCGCACACTGGCGCGCGCGCAGGCGCCATTGTGTCGAATGCATGAAGCACTAAACGCACTTCTTGTTAACTTCCCAGACATAGATATATTTGTGGATGAACCAAAATCGATTGTAAGTAGAATTCGACTCTAAGTATATATTAAATCATCATTCTAGTTTACATAATGATGTAATTGGGTTTATACCCGTTTAATTATGTTTAATAATAAATAAATTAATTAATTAATTAATGAAGCATAATCAAGACTATACATGAGTTTCATTAAACTAAAAATAACGAGTCGGATCACTTCAGATAACAGTGACAGAAAGAGCTGACAACTAACAAGTCAGAAATACATTTCATTTTACCCCTGATAAGTATAGCCGTTCAATCAATTCATAATAATGAATTATTGTGCAATAATTATTCTTAAAACGTTAAGCGCATATAATTCCACGATAAAAGTTCTTAAAAAGCAAAATAAAATATAGTTTTATAAACATCAAATTAATTTATATATTTACCGATAACAGTTAAGAAACGGAATGAAACGTATTGAGTTGCAGAGCGCGTTCAAAAACCTAGAATTGGTTACTACCATAGGAAAATAAAACTTGGTAATTGTATTGTATTTTTCCTGACTTTAAAGAGATACTATGCTAGCATGGTTAGATTTAGTGAATTAAAAGCTAGTCTTGCCAATACGATTTATATTTATGCATTCTCAGAACAAAACAGGTCCAAAACGAGCATTGTCCTTTTTGATGATAATCCACCGATGCCAGTGACTTTTAATAGATCCGATTTAAACTAAGCCGTGAACTGATGCGTTTTGTTGAAAAATGCCATTACCCTGTTTGGATTCATTGGAAAATACTATAAAAAGTCAGCCAATCTAAATTTAGAAAGGAAGTCCGAAAGTTAGGGGATAGCTAAAAGTTACACATGGTTATTTTATTGTCAAGTCAGTTATTTAGTATAAAGGCAATTAAGAAATAGAAATATCTGGGATAAATCTTGAATTATGTAAATAAAGTTAACCAGAAAATGAAGTCTCATTCATTGAAATAATATTTCAATAAAATTGCCCGTAGTAAATTAGGAAGAAAAGGTTCTTTAACTTTAAGGATTACTCAACGAGATAGTTCACATCACATTTGCAACGTTTGAGCAAATAGGAACCTTGTAGAGCAGGTAAAGTTATTGCTTTACAAATGTTTATCACGTCTCAGCCTAACGTGCCATTACGAATTCGTCTCACATAATCTTATCGGTATTTCCAAACTTTCATTTCTAGAAGTTGCTTCCACAAAACGAAGCTGGTTCTGGCTCCAGAAACTTTCGTATTAAAATATATATCCGTAAAGAAGAAGTTTATTATGAAGTTACCATGTAATTTCATTTGCCGTCCATGCAGCAAATACACTATTGAATTGACTCGTATATTATGCCGATACCGAACAAACTTGACAGCCAATATACACATAAAACCAACAAGTTCATAGCTGACAAATTACGAAATAATAAATCTGACACAATATCAGTTTGTCGGACTATTATCCAGAGCGAATGACTCGATATATAGAGGTCTATTTCTCAGGTTATTCAAAGTGTATTTCGGATGTAAAAAGAATACTCGTAATACTACTGCTACATCATTCTGATTATTATTAAGCCAATACCTTAAAAATCTAGAGATATTTTGAACTCAATGGTGGCGGTCTTTGCCCAGTAGTACCTAGGCTATTATTCCATTTAATACTCGTGTTAGGAAGCTTGTATTCTGCAGTGTCGTCCAGCTAGCTTCATATGCAATTAACCTGCGTCCATTCCACATTATCGCGTGTTCTGATCGATGCGGGCATTGTTGGTAAGACCAAAAGGCCTATTACTGGCCCGTGATTTACAAACGGCTTTGTACACATTTTGGGCCGTTATCACAATGTTGTCAGGCGTGTGTAAGCTTACTGCAGATCATTTGTATGTGAATCGCGATGGTAACAGCTTGGGGAGTTATTGCTTGGCTTCTGCAGATATAAATACGTATTTAAACGACTATAAAACTTAATATATACTTGAAATAAAGACCATTACAAACGGATCTAGACAATGTAATACCTATACATTTTCCTATTGAGATTAAAATTGTTGTATTTTATGTGACAATTCGAGTCAATGTACTGCTTGATTAAGATTCGCAATATTGCATAACTATTTATGAAAATTAAGACAAATAATTTGCTTTGAGCAGATTTTAGGATGATCAGCGTCCATCCTAATTTATTGTACACTGTGTCGTAGGGTTCAGCCAGCGTTTGCAATGTAAGCGCAAAAAAATGTGTTTATTACGACATCACACACAGAAACATCTAAAATAAACAGTGTTTCTCTACTATGCTATGCATATATTATACATATAAATCTTCCTCTTAAATTACTCTATCTATTAAAACTGCATCAAAATCCGTTACTTACGTAGTTTTAAAGATCTAAGCATACATAGGGACAGACAGACAGCGAGAACTAGTGATACTGTTATAGCCTGATCATTTCATTTGTTTTATTTTTACAATTTACATGGATACTCGCCTCACCTCGGTGGTCAAGCGCTCGGCTCTATATCCGGTGGTACCGGGTTCAATTCCCGAGATGGGCAAAAGTGTGTTTTCGAAATTTTTCGATGCGTAGCCTGGGCTTGTGGTCACCAACCCAACCCGTATTAGACAAGTGTGGTGATTAACCTAATAATTATAGCCATATAATGTAGCGTTGACTTAATTTCAATGATGGAGGACTTTGCCCTGTAGTGGGACAATATACAGGCTGTAGGTACTTTACTTTACTTTAAGAGGGTTTACGCATTTCGGTTTCCCATACAAACTTTCAAGTCGAAATTTTTGAAAACCAATAAGCCGATTTTAATGCAACTTTGCATGCTAAAGTAAAATACAGAGATCTAAATAGTTTGTTGAAAACATTTTTAAAAAACGTTTATTTAGATGAGTTATTGCGATTTAAAGTTCACTATAGAAAGTTTAAAATCGCAATAACTCAGCTAAATAAACGTTTTTTAAAAATGTTTTCAACAAACTATTTAGATCTCTGTATTTTACTTTAAAGTTGTATCCATTAATTTTACGTAATAAAAAAAAATAAGGGTAAATTCCGCCCATGAAACTGAACAACTTTCCCCAAGAAACTTATGTGCAAAAATGACAAAAAAATTTCGACCTCCCATACAAAACAGTCCGATCAGCTGACGACACTATGGGAGGTCGAAATTTTTTTGTCATTTTTTCACATGAGTTTCTTGGGAAAAGTTGTTCGGTTTCATGGGTGGAACTCACCCCTAATTTTTTTTTATTAAGAAAAATTAAGGTTGTATACTTAAACACTATTATCCCCAAAGGGTTAGTCAGAGACTAAGCAATGAGGACAGCAAAAGCAGTCCTCTGCCATAGTCCACTTTTCTTAAAATAGCGACTATACATGTGCTTACCGTGACAGGTGAGCCCATCGCCGCTATATGCTGTTGGATGTATGTGCAGTCTATAGTCCGTCAGTCGCCTTTTACGACACCCAACGGAAGAGAGGGGTGGTAGTACTCTATCACTGCTACGCAACCCTGTTACATTTTACAAGGATATGTTTTAAAGTCTCAAATGAATACCTAAACATTTAAAAAAGAACAAATAATTTCTACTATACTTGTTTAAGACTTATGGGTTGTAATTTTGTTTCCAAACATTTTTTTATTTAATAAAAATAATAACTAATCTAATGACACTTTTCCGGCTAATGTCGCTAAAAAAAGACATTACTCAAAATGCTGGAGTTCAGTTATTGTGAAATCTTTTGGAAACCATAATGTATTGGAACTATTTGTCAATGTTAAGCCGGGTCAGCGGTCGAAATGCAATTGTGTTATTTGCTTTTGTTAGCTTTAATGAGGCGAATTCAGGTCCTAAATTGATGGTAATGCAAACCAAAGAATTATGATATCCAAAGCAATTCGTTGTTTAACACTGATGTGGATTATAGAATGCTTCAAATTGGACAAGTAACAATATCTAAGTGAGATAGGTGTGTGAGTTTATTGACAGTAGCATTATTTATTAGTTAAATAACTTGGTTGGAACGTCCAAATATACTAATATAATATTGTCCATGAAACTAGGTAAGTTCGAACGATTCAAAGTACTTATTAATTGAGTTTATTGAATAGATATATTTTGACTTTGACTTTGACTTTGAAGTACTGAAAAGGTTGTGGGGGCGTTTTTAATTTATAAGAGGCTTTAATGAAAAGGCGTGTGAGAGTTTTTAAATTATAATAGCCTTGAAATGAAACACTTTTTTACGGACTAACTCGCGTTTAATTTACGAGTACTATATAGTACATAGTTTTTTATATTATCCTGACGTTTCGAACCTTTTACAGGGTCCGTGGTCACAGGGAGACTGAGGTGTTGGCTGTTTCACAGTAAGAAGTTATTTGCCTACCGTAGATCATTTTTATATTTAACCGAGTGGTAGGGATGAGGATGAGAGGATGGGAATAGAGGATGGGGTCCCAGGCAGGTAGTAAATTTACCACTTGCCTGGGAACTCATCATACAGGTCATCAATCCCAGCCCCAACAGCAACACATTGCCACACCTAAAAATATTGTTAGCTCGTATTGTGTAAACCTGAACGCACCCGGTTAAATATAAAAATGATTGACGGTAGGCAATAAACTTCTAACTATGAGACGACCAACACCTCAGTCTCCCTGTGACCACGGACCCTGTAAAGGGTTCGAAACATCAGGATAATATAAAAACTATGTAAATATTAAAATAAACGCGAGTTAATCCGTAAAAAAGTGTTTAATTTCCATATGTAAGTAGTGCTCGCTTAAACTTCAGAAAACAATATTTTAAAAGCCTTTTCTAATATATAATAGTCGTAAATGGATGTACTTATGTATTTCTTATTCCTTAACAGTAAGCGACAGTCATTCGCCTTAGGACGATAACGTAATAGCAATCTTCACTCGGAAACCTCAACCACTAAGGAACTATCTTATATCTAACCGTCTGAACACAATAATGCCAATAACTTAGTTGGTATGGCGACAGACTTACATAAAATAGTGGTTGCTAGACAGCTGGACTTACAACAAGCCCTACCGCTAACCAAACAAAGAACAATCATTATGTGTTCCCGCCGGAAATCGAAACCTACACATCTTGATCTGAGACCTGTGGTTTAACAACTAAACAGTTACGTCTAGCACAGTTCAAGCGAAGGATTTTTTTTATGTATGATTTGAATTTTTATTGCCATTTCGATATCGACGGTATCGTCAAGGTATATCGCATTTGGTTTACGTTCAACTCTCATACCGATATCAAATAACGACCGCGATTCGGAGCAGTCACCACAAAACGAGCAAAATTTTATTTTCCCTTGACATCTCGGAACAGTGGTACTCTTACCAGTATCCTAATAAAGCCGGCAATATAAATGGTACAGAGCGATGTGTTACAGTCCACCCAAGCGTGTCGACTGAAGACAAATAGTCGCGTCGCGTCGTTAGTCGTCCTCTATGCGATGCGTTGCGTTTAATGGCGACTTTGGGACGTGCAGGACGTGTAGTTTGCGGTGAGGTATCGCGGGATCGCGGACCGTGTCGGATACGATGGCAATGTACCATTTTGAAGTGGTTCGGGTTAGGTGAAGTTTATTGTTTATCTTTTTTAGGCTTCTGTTATATACCTACATAGAACTAAAGCATAGAAGGAGTGCTATAACACTTGAGTGGGCACTCTGTTTGTTGTCAAACAATTCGATATTATTTGACATGCACACGAAAAAATATAACCTAAGAGCTACACGAGCTTATTCCACCGTCCCCTTTCTACTATCGTGAGTGCAGACGTACGGCAGGTTACCACCCTTGCTTGGTTGATATTCCACTCATACGCACCAAGCGCTATTCGTCTTCATTCATAATGCGTACAGCCAAGGTATGGAATTACCTGCCGGCGTCTGTGTTCCCGAGTGCATATAGCCCTAACATCTTTAAAGCCCGAGTGAATAGGCTGCTTCTGGGCAAGCTTGCTTCATCGTCGGCCTCTTCTTAATCTTATACGGATTAGAATGTGGCCAAGAGCAAGCCCATCTTTTATTTAAAAAAAGTATATTAGTTGTCACGTGGCGAAGGAACAGAGAGTCGATGAGGAGAGGAGATGAAGATAAAAGCTCGAAGAGTTTAGAAGTATAACAAAGTAATAGAAAGGTCAGTTGTGGAGCACAATTTATAAGTTAGTACACTATACACTGGAACTAGATATAATATTATGTAGGTTTAGGTTATTATTAATATCAACAGGACGTATGCCAGGAACTGCCTAGTTAAAATAACGTACTATTCACAAATAACAACAACTTGGTAGGATAACAATAAATAGAAGGAGCTCTTTCTAGCTGCGCGGATGAATCTGAACTGAATTAACATGACCACAGAGGCTAGATTAGTACTATCATTTATTCTGTGGCTAGACAGAGAGTATTTGAATTTTAATTTTAAAATAAGATATAAAAGAATGTTATTCGCATAGGAGGTCACAAAAACCAACAAAGCTTTAGTTGCCTTGTATATTATAAAGTCAATATTACCCATCGAATTACATTTTGTAGATCGCTTTTGAATTCAGTTGGTGACCAGGTATCCAAGTTTTTTTTCACTTTACATTGTACATTTTTAGCAACTTATTTTGTCTCTTTCCTTTCAATGTTTATGGCCCATTTGAAAAAATTGGACAACTATACGAGTCTCATTTGGACTCCTTCTATGCTTTATTTGTTATTCTGAGGTTGCACACCTTGTTGTCTGTCACGAAGACTCCTAGAAGTTGCTAAAAATTGGATACCTATCTGTTGTGTCTGTTATTATGACAGCTGAGTTCTTAAAAAAACAAAACGTCTGTATAAAATTAGTCCTAGCGAGTTTTTAGGGTCCCGTATCTGAATGGCAAAAACGGAACCCTTATGGATTCGCCATGTCTCTCTGTCTGTCCGTCCATATATCACAGCCACTTTTTTCCGAAACTATAAGAACTATACTGTTGAAACTTGCTAAGTAGATGTATTCTGCGAACCGCATTAAGATTTTCACACAAAAATAGAAAAAAAAACCAATAAGTTTTGGGGGGTCCCCATACTTAGAACTGAAACTAATTTTTTTTTTATCGAACCCATACTTGTGGGGTATTTATGGATAGATCTTCAAAAATGATATCAAGGTTTCTAAAATCATTTTTTTCTAAACTGAATGGTTTGCGCGAGAGACACTTCCAAAATGGTAAAATGTGCCCCCCCCCCCCCCCTGTAACTTCTAAAATAAGAGAATGATATAACTAAAAAATATATATGATGTACATTACTATGCTAACTTCCACCGAAAATTGGTTTGAACGAGATCTAGTAAGTAGATTTTTTAATTATTCATAAATTAATTATTAAAAAAATAAGCTATTATTAAAACATCTATCAAAGTTACAACGAACTACAAAAACTTTTATATGATATTACTTGCTGCTACGGAACCCTTCCTGGGCGAGTCCGACTCGTACTTTTTTATTATTTAGGTACTTTTTTTTTGTGCGTCAACCGAAGTGTTCCTTCAAAAATAGAAGGAGTCCAAATGAGACTTACATAGTTGTCCTATTTTTTCAAATGGACCATAAACATTAAAAGAAAAGAGACAAAATAAGTTGCCAAAAAAGTCAAATGTCTAGTGAAAATAAAAAAAAACTGGTCACATGTCATATTTATGCTTTAGTTATTATTCTGAGATACACACGTCAAATGTATAATATGTCAAAGCTGCCACTAATCGGCAACGATTTAGTTTAGGATTCTGTATCAAGTTTTTATTGATTGGAAATATTAGGTTATTAAATCAACATATCACAAGCTGGGTTAAGAGCCTAATTGTGAACAAAAATCCTATTTAGGTATTAATTTTAACCTAACCATGTGCAAGCCACACACTCGTTCCCTGTCATTACTTTAAATATTTAACGAGGATTAAAGTAAAGTTAACATTGACCTTAAATACTAATACGAACAATTTAGAACACGCCTTTGTTATAGAGGCTAGATTGAAGAAGTTAAACAAGCGAATGCGGAAGCAAATGTCCAAGTTAATGAAAACGTGGACTTAGCTCAGCAAAAAACAAAAAAATATAATATTCAATTCAATTGGAATTAACGAAAAAGTCAACAAAAATATTAGGTAGTATATTTATGTAGTAGTTCTGTTTTTTCCTCAGAGCTTCCTAGTAAATAACTCTTATCTGCAAAATAAGCTGTTCGTTAAATGCCGCAGTATAAATTTGGGACGCCCAAAAACTCTGCCCACGCTCTGATATCCCGTTTATTGCCCCTCAACTACCGGGAGCTTGTATAAAGCCGGAACGGACAATGAATAAGAAATGAATTACTCCAGTCTTGATGTCGAAACATTCAACAAATCCCCGGCGCTCCTCCGCGTTTTGTCCAGCCTCTGGGGCAACATTATGATTTATATTTTGGACGGCGCAGTTTATTATGGTGATTCGGTGGGAAATTCCGCAACGACAACGGTAGGTCACGGAATGTAAAACCGACTGTTTTAAATTTGCTCATTTCATCAACATTCAAAATCATATTGAAAAATTCAACGCAACTACCAGAAAAGGTATAGGAAAATAATCATTAAGCTGGTGGTACTGCAATGGCCACACTTAGCTTTATATACAGGGCGTCCCACGGATATGCCACATGGAGGGAAAGTACCTTGAATATTGTAGATGGAACATTTTACTGAAAGAAGACATTATTTGAATTTAAAAAACAATTTAAACTGCATTCATAGATATTTAAATAATTACATGGTTGAACCGAGAATCGAACCCGTTACATGAGAAAAATAATCACCTGTAGCTTTATCATACCGATCGAAAGGCTTCATTATAAGGATTATTTTTTGCTAAATAACATAGTGTCACAAATAAAAGGAAGACCATGAATTTTAACATTTTTAATACAAAATAATAATCAATTTATTTTTTCCGCATTGCGATGGACAAAATAATTTACGCGACTTTTGGCTCAGGATACGGCTCGATTTGTTGCATACAACCAGGTACCTACTAATTACGTATATCTTTATCATTTTATCATGGATTTAAATTATAATAGGGAAATGATGCGTACTTCTCAAGTGGGTAAATTTATTTGTATGTACATATGATAACGTAAGTTGTATGACCTTACGGCAATGTCAGCTTTTAATTTTTGTGAACAAAATTTCACATAAAATGTTAAAATTCATGGTCTTCCTTTTATTTGTGACAATATGTTATTCAGCAAAAAATAATCCTTATGAAGAAGCCTTTCGATTGGTATGATAAAGCTACAGGATGACTATTTTTCTCATGTAACGGGTTCGATTCCTGGTTCAACCATCTAATTATTTAAATATCTATGAATGCAGTTTAAATTGATTTTCATATAATGTCTTCTTTCAGTAAAATGTTCCATCTACAATATTAAAGGTACTTTCCCTCCATGTGGCATATCCGTGGGACGCCCTGTAGAGCAACCGTATTATATTTTAAAGGACGTATTTAGAGAGCCCTTGATTGCCACCAGCTATTTCTTATCAAGATCAACTACCATTTCCTGGAGATGGGAACGCGATGAAGAATTATGATTGTGACAAACCACATTTCACTCGGGTGGAAGTTAGTAAATAGATAAGCGAACTTCCCAAGCACCCACGGTCAACGTTAACTGACACGAAAGAAAAACAATTGAGTGAAAATATTACGGTGAAACTCGCCAAGGGAAGCCAGTACCACGTCTCTTAATTACCTTGTGTACTTAAATGCCGTAAGAGCTTGTCGAGGGACAAAACTTCGGCGCTAACTGCCCTTCACGTTGTATTTATAGGTACACTTGTGTTTCCTCTTCGAAAATTTTGTTTTTTGTATTACTTTTTTCAATATCTAACGATCTGAAAAAAGTAATGTTTTAAATCTATACCTGTGAAACGCTTATTACCGTTTTATCTTAGTTGAGCATAACACTAGTACATTATAATTTATGATAGTGAATTGCACTTCTTTATTCACAGTATAGTCACTACAGTTGTAGATTACAAAACTAATAATAAGACTAAGGACAAGGAAAACGCACTTACCTTCCTGATCTGATAAAAGTAACCATACAGTACGTCTATCAGAATTGTACATTGTTACATTGCTGCTATGGTATCAGATTACGAGAAAATAGTAGTAGCTAGCAAACCAATGCAAAATAGAACTATCGAACTGTGTATTAATGTTGTACCTTAGTTTGAAGCTAATAACATGTCGCCAGTTTAGCAACGTACACGGCCAGCCTATGACCAAATTATCTACTGAACCACAGAGTCGGTTTGCTTCCGAGATAGCTCATGTTCATTGGTACTATTTGGCGATCTTGAACGTTTTACTCAATACTACCTATAAATATACATAAGTACATAGATTAACGAGAGGTATCCCTAAAGGGATAGTCAAAGTCTAGGCAGTATAGGTATCCCTAAAGGGCTAGGCCATGATGACCGCAGAAGCAGTCCATCACTGTCTAGATCTGTGTATTTTGTATATTCTATGTATAAGTTGGTTGTATTTTAATGTTTTTATATATTTTAGCGTTTTATTAACGCTTAAATGTACTTAAGTAAAATTTTAAACACTGAAAAAAGACGACAACCTCAGGCGGGAATCGAACCACGCACCTTCCGCATTTCTTGCTGCCTTAACCACTTGGCTACCGAGGTCTGGTTTTTCACCCGTCGAAATTTGTCAGTGCTTGATGCTTATGTTTTTCAGTCAACATTTTACTTGGTACACAAAAAAATTTACTTGGTTGTATTTGTTTATTAATCATAAATGTAACTTTTTTGATTTATCACCTTACCTAAGTCTCCTACATCCTTACCGGTTGACTGGTAGAGAATGCCTTGTGGCGTTAAGTCCGCCTTTAAATAAATAAATAGTCCACGTTTCACTAAATTACAACTGCAACGGGTGCTCAGCGTGAGCCCATCGCCGCTCTATGCTGTTAGAAGTATTTGCAGTATTTAGTCCGTTAGTCGCCTTTAACGACACCCAAAGAAAGATATGGGTTTGAAATATTCTTTAGTGAGCTGCTATACTACGAGGCTTAGGCTCCATACCCAAATACCCATTCACATAGGTGCAGTCACGAGCACCAATATGTATACACTTTGACTCTTATTCCATTGTAATAAGAGTTACAATTGTTTACATATTTTTCCTCGTGACTACATACATATCATACACGACTAAAACACACTACATAAATCAATCTCGCATATTTTTTATGATTAATCACGACTATTATCCCCGAAGGGTACAGAGACTTGGCAATGAGGACCGCAAAAGCAGTCCTCTACCATAGTTCACTTTTCACCAAATAGCGACTGCACATGTACTCAGCGTGACAGGTGGTAAACCCATCGCTGCTATATGCTGTTGAAAGTATGTGCAGTCTTTTGTCAGTTAGTCGCCTTTTACGAGACCCAAGGGAAGAGAGAGATTGGTAGTATTCTTTCACCGCTGCGCGACAGGGTTAGATACCCATAAACATGGTATAGATAAAAATAGTTAAGAAGTTAAAAGCATCTTTACTGTGCCAAAATATTACGACGGACGGCCGTCGGCACGGATAGAATCCACCGCCGATATCGCCAAGTATTCCCTCGCCACAGTAAACTTGTTCTGGAATAATGGTACTCCAGCCTGCCTGAGTGCCTATTCGTATCATTTCAAAGGAAAAGAAACTTTGTTTTGGGCATATTCAGTCCTTTGCAAATGTAGCTTCATTTGTCGGCTTGTTTAAGAAATGTTAAGCAGCGTTACGTAACTAATTAAGTATTTTCTAAGAACGCTTTAGATACGTGTCAATGCTTGACATATTTCCAGTCCACATTCTATTGAAGAACACTTGATTTTAAACGTGAGTGCCTCAGGTTCAACCTATGATCAAATCACAATCCAGATGACAACCACACTACTAATAACATTATTGATATGGTGACAATAAAAACGGAGGTAGCTAAGTAAGCGGACAAAGAACAAGCTATATTCTATTAATCTACTGATTACTTTTAGATTATCTTAGGTGCCTGGGATTTTCAGAATATTTTATCACATCACACCGCCCAAAAAAACCTAAAGGTACGAGGGCAACTTATTTCATTCATAACAGACCACGTAGTTTAAATCAAGGAATACACAAATAAATCCATTTAAAGATTACTACGTAGCTATGCAAAGGATTTGGAACACCAAACCTTTTTTTTTCATTCCAAGAATATGTAAAAGGTACGCTGAGTTGATGACATCGTCAGGGTTGCTGGCAGCACCTGGATGAGATCGGCACACAACAGAAGAGACTGGCACATATTAAAGGAGGCAGGCAAACGAGCAGGCGGGTCACCTGATGGAGAGTAATCACCGCCACCCATAGACACCCGCAAAACCAGAGAAATCGCAAAAGCGTTGCCAGCTTTTAGGGAAGGAATAGGGATTGGGGGGAGGGGGGGGGGGAGGAAGGGCCTCCGTTTATTTATATTATAGTACGCGGGAAAAGAGGTTTCATTTTTCTTCTTGCTTAGTTGTCAATCCACAATTACGTTCAATCCCGTCAGAATCTTATAAAGTAAGTTTAGCATCGTCAAGACGCCTTCTGGACCACTGCCATTTGGTCGAAACAAAGGTAATTCGAGCGACAAGTGTAGCCAACAGGCCATTGAGATATTATAACTAGAGACACCGCGAAGTAAATTTGTGCGCATTGATGGCCTGCAATTCTACAATCGCTTGGATCCCTCACAATCACTGAGGCGTTTGCAGCCCATGGGCCGCTATACAGTGCACAAAAACTTGGTACGCGATATCGCCTCTGGGTATAATACCTCAATGGACCCGGCCATTGTGCGAGGCGCCTCTCTCTATTAAGTGAGCAATCTAGATCATTCTCTGCAGGCGCCATTCTTCGCAACGAGCGTTCAAGAGCTCACGTTTGACTTCCATTCCGTCCATCGTTGGGTACAGAAATAACGCGTCGTTACATTTAAAATAAGATTCCTTTAAAGGTTCAAGGTAACAATCAGTGGTATTATTATCTCAACATTAAACCTTACAAATGCTATTCAGGTATACGTGTTTGTAACTAATTATAATTAGATTATTTACACTATCAGTTTAAATTAATTAATTAACACGGAAAATGTGAGATGGATGGATAAGAAACCTTACTGGAAGCAATTAAACAAAAACGGTTGGATTCTGTTTTATCAAAATGTGCTTGTAGTAATGAAAGAGAGATTTTTGTATCGCAAAATTGTAACTCACCTCTTTTTGTTTTAATGGAATGATGTCAAATGCTAGTTTGTGTGTCGTGATTGAATGGAGTATAAAATTCGAGTAAGGCACTCTAAATCCAGCAACTAGTTGGAAATGTTGTCTGAATAATGTGGCGGCAATCAGCATATTACTTCCTTACTCTTGTACGACCAGCCTCAACTATAGGATTGCCCAACGACATCACGAAGTCAAATTCTAAATGAAATATTAAAATACTTTGTGATTCTCAGCACCGTCTCGATTCTTGGTTGTGTATTACAACCGTTTTGCTGTCATCTGTAATAAACTTTTTAATGAAGCGCAGTGAATTTGTAGCTCCATTTTGTAGATGTAGATAATGCTGTGGTATTTAGTCTAGACAGTTTTTAATATACGCCCCTTTAATTTAAAATGTAGGCAAATTCAAAACAACCACTTGTAATTTTAATTAATGTAAGTGCTGTCGACAGACGCGAACAATTTATTTAGATTTGTGATACAATTTTCAAGCAGCTCCAAAGTAAAAATGTTGCAGAATTAATTTGTAGCTTTTAATTACCATTCTACCTTCCCTTCTCGTTCCTATCACTTCGCTATTTTAGAATTGCTAGAAATAAGAGGTTCGTGTAAGTCATGACAAGGCAGCTATTTATTTATATTATTCCATCTTTATTTTAGTAATACATAGGTATGAACCTATTAGAAAGAAAAAAGAAAGAATTAGTCTTTATGATGTCCCACTGTCCTACTGCTGCTATTAATAGAAAATTCTCAAAAGGAACCCAAGGGAGGGAGGGGGCATCCCCTTTGATTTGATATCTCGAATCGAACCGTTCCTACTTCCTACGCTTATTCGCCACTCGTCCAATGAATCGGTCATATTAAAAATAGCGTAAATAAAATAACATGAGTTGTATAATAGATTCAACTTATGTTATTTCACTCGATAATAAATAAGTTTCAACTCATCTTTGTTGCAGTCACAAGAATAAAATTATATCGATCAACAATGTCACTGCTGTTTTGCGAACGAGCCAGCGCAGACACTCGCCGTTTCACGTTCGCAGTAAAGTCATCAGTTCGATTATCCGCAAACACGCCGGAAGCACTACATATCGCCGAGGCATCCCCTACAGTATCCTGTAGGCATTATTAAATTGCACTAGTAGAACGCTGTATGCACGCTGCCTGCGAATTCAACCCGAGATTTGCAAGTTTTAAATAAATTTCATCATAAATCATAACCCGTTGCCTGTCACGAATACCTAGAGGTTACTAACAATTGAAATTCTATTGTATCTGTTTTTTTCGGTTATTTCTGGTTATTCTGGTTTTAACGGCAGCTGAGCTCAAATAACCTGATTGAGGTTCTGATCTTATACTAAGTTATTTAACATCTACTTGTACTAAGTCTTCCGGCAGCTACCTATGCCAGCTTATTAGCCGGCAATCTAAATTGAGATCGAGTCGAGTGCTTACCCACAAAGCCGCAGAAGCGTCAAAAACAGGAAACAAAAATGTAAACAAGTTGTTGTGTAGTTATTGTTTTTCGCAATCTATACATAATTGTCCTAAAAGGTATAAATTTAGAGCCATAACTCGATTAGTTACAGAAATCTTATATCTTACTCTTACTTACAAGAAACAGGGAAGTCTGCGGCGACGTTTTGACAGCTGCTTAATTAATATTTCGCAACTGAACTTATTTTAAATTTAACTCTGGGTGCTTCTCATAAATTAATCCTCGAGACAGTGGAAAGTGTTGTTTTGGCCATGAGAGCCATTATTCTATTCTCTTAACTTATTAAATGAATAAAAGGTGTTATTTTAGAATTATTATAATTCTCTCTAAATTTGAGTTAAGTAAATTATTTGGCTGAACCGAAAAAGAAAACAGTTTGGAAAATAAAGCTTATATCAATCGGGCAAGAACTTCTAGTCTCTCTCGTCGTTGACTCTAAAGATAACTTCCAAATGACAGTAGAAAGATAGCGGCACTTGTTTCGTTTTATTTTATAACTTTTGGTAATTAAATACTTAATTGTAACTGAAATACTTACATGATTATTGTGAAGAATTGAGTTTATTCTTATTAATACGTAGTTATATTTTCGGGTGGCCATTGGATTGAACCAAGGTATCTCGCTAAAACCAATCCATCTACCTGTTTGCGTAACGACGCCATCAGCTATTCCTATAATAATTTCGGAGAGCGTTAACCTAATTAGGGAGTTCGCTTACACTGCCAAGTGACTCCAGTCTCGGTCAAAGGACGAAACTTCCAATTACTAAGTTTGACAATGTTGTAAGGGTCCCGAACCAAAGTAAGAGTTTATGTTTGGACTTCGGCAATTAAGGCCATTCGCGGTGATTGTGGCTGAAAACTTAATTAATACAATTTATTTACGTGACAAATGGAACTTCGCGAGTAACGCTTAGAACGTTTATACGTACGATTTTGGAATGTATTGATGAAATGGTAAAGTCGAAGACAAAAAGTCTTTACTGAAATTAACTTTTTTAAAGTGCTTTTGAGTCGTCCAAACACTTTGTACGATAAATAGTATACTAAAATAGGAAGCTTGTATCTGCGTATGCGTATATAATGTAAGTAAAGAGTATAAAAAAATTCTGATAATTCTTTAATGAAAGGTTTAACATCTTTACTAATTAAAAAATACTGTTATTTTTTTCATTTGGATTTCACGGCACAGCGGTATTCAAACTTAAATTAACAAATACAAAATTACCTCACTGTTGAATGAAAGGTAAAATAAAAACACTGATGTATGCAGAATTAACAACCAATATCGCTTTCGATGACGAATATCTTCTGTCCTTACATATATGCAGATATGCAAACCTGACAGACGTAATTCCCATAGACTTGGGGTGCAACAAGTTGGAACGTTTTGTATTTGCACTAGGAAAACTGAGACTGACTTTGCGCAGGTAACTTATTACGGTTCCCTATCGTTCGTATGAAGCTATGGTTTTAACTTATGGAGCATTATATCGATATATCGCTCTATACATACTTATAATCACGACCATTTTCCCCGAAGGGTTAGTCAGAGACTAGGCAATGAGGACCGCAATTAAAAGCAGTCCTCTGCCATCCATAGTCCACTTTTCACCAAATAGCGTCTACACATGTGCTCAGCGTGACAGGTGGTGAGCCCATCTTTTCTCTTTGTTGTTGGTTAAAATAATATGCGCAGTCTTTAGTCTGTTAGTCGCCTTTTACAACACCCAACAAAGGGAAGGGAGGGGGTGGTAGTATTCCTTTAGCAAGCCGCTATGCAACACGGCTCTAAAAATATAAAAAAAATTTCGTTAGAATATTAACAGTAATGTCTTTTTTTTGAAAGCTGCAGGCTGTGTATGATATCGAAGAGACGTCTTAAGTTTAGAGACATTAATAAAATAGAAGCACCGTTAGTAGTATGTTTTGTCGTACCTAAGTTTAATGGGTGGTAAATCCCTTTATTTATTTTGTTAATGCAGGCCTTAGCCCAGCGTGAGACAGCATAAAGACTGTATTTTATTGTACATAGTCGTCGGTTAAGTATCCGGCCTGCACCAAGTCCAAAGGGCAACTTATAGAAACCGGACAACAGCCGAAAACGAAGTTTGCCGAGCATTAAGAAAATGGGCGCACTTTACGTTTATACTTAAAGCCAATTCTTTTTAAAAACATTGCAGTGCAGAGAGGCATTAAATGTACAACTTAGGGAAAAAGGTTTGTACCTATGTAAAAAGAGAAATACGGCTTCGCCTCCAATAAGCCTATTACTGTCCCTTTGATGGGCACTCGGACTGAATAGGATTGCTTTCTAAACTGAAAAACAACCGAGGGATGCGCTAGCACTTTGTGGGCTTTAGTTATTGTTAAGCGTCTTATACTCTTTTTTTATTGGCAACGGGTAAGCGCTTGGCCTTCATCTCACCTGATGGTAAGTGACGATAAGGCCGAAGGTGGAAGCGCGCTTCACCCGGAAACCTCAACCACAGAGGAACTGGCTATTTTATCTTAAACTGCCGGAACGCAACAATGCTATAAACATCGTTGTTATGGCGACAGACTTAGATAAGATAGTGGTAGCTAGTCAGGCGGACTTAACAGCCCTACCACTTACCAAACCGAGCACACAAAGATGTACCCCCCGCTGGGAATCGAAACCGGGACCTCTGGGTCTGAAACCGGTAGCTTAGCCACTAGACCACAGAGGCGGTAAACTTATACGACTTACAACATTTTTTTGCAGTGTATAAAAATACCCTTGACGAAGCTCAGAGCCACGCAATCATTAGATGATTACAATGATTTTTGAACTGGGTCAAACCTAGGAACTGCCTGGTAACGGAGATATGAAGCGTCAAAATAAGACATATTTTTTACGTATTTTTGCAAAATCTTATTTTTATTAAGACAATTACTACACCTTATTGAAAATAAACTCTCACCTGGCTGTCATTCGCATTACACAGTGCGCTGTGTAGAAAACAGCTGTTTTACAATATTTAAAAAAAATAAGTTTTTGATTATAGTTTTTAAGTTTTTTCCCTGAAAATATTTCTGTTATATACTACTTGTATATTATTATACATTTTAAATGCGTATGTTTCGGCTTCGTTTAAAGTTTTTAAACTCTAAACGAAGTTTAGACTTGGTATGGAAGCGACAGAAGTTAAAACCGTTGAACATGTCGACATGTCTTACTAATACTCGGTGGCAGAGTGGTTAACGCAGCCCTTATTCATATCATTTCTAAAAAGAGCTATATACACTGGCCTGCAAAAATAAGTATCACACTTTTAAAATTTTATTTTTTTCTAAACTATAGAAGTTAGAGATTTAAAATAAAAAACGTTTTATAGCAATTTTATCAGCTTTCCTTGAAACTATTGTAAATTATACAATAGTAACATTTTTAAGTCTTGTGTGTCTTGTTTATCTTGTGTACTTTAAAAGTTATTTACCCAAAATGCTCAAAGAAAAAATTTTAAAAGGTACCTAACTATTTTATTTTTTGCTTTTTTTAAACCAATCTGTTTTAACTTTTATGTTTTAGTTATAATTTTGGTTTTTACTTTATTTTAATTTTAATAAAGCACAATGTTTCTTCTAGCATGCTGTGCATATCTGTAATTGATATAAACATTAGGATAATATCTTATCATGTAATTGTAAATGCTTGTGTTTATATTGTTGATGTGCCTAATAAATAAATAAATAAAGAAATAAATAAAGTTATTACAATTTTAAAAGTGTGATACTTATGCAGGCCAGTGTAGTAGCTACCATCATGAAGAGTGTTATTGAGAAATCGATAAGAGCTAACTAATTCCAAAATAATAATACTTATAATGAAATAGCGTAGGCGTATTTTAATAATATATTTTAGTTTCGCTCGAATTATAAAGTCTACTTGAAGAGTAATATTATTCAGCGTTTTATTACTTTCTCTTATTAGTCAACCTTGCAAACATCAATATATTTACACGTATTTTGTATCCATTTAAGTCAACACTCAGTCCATCCAATGTAAATTAAACTTGAGTATAAAGTATCAAGAGGTTTATACATTTATTATCACCATATAAAAGTCCCACTGTTGGGAGCAAGCCTTCCCACATGGCACATAAGTCATAATACATAGAATAATAACGCATAGAACGATAGTCTCGTATTAGAAAACTGTCATGGCGTGAGGCAAGAAAAAAATGGATGTAGGAGTAAGTTACGCGTACTATCTTGGCGACACGCACACAAGTGTACAAGTAATGTTGCTAGAGGAGTCAGATTTGACTCAAAAGTAAGGAAATTGAAACTGTTGATAGATAGATAAGTTTAGATTATTAGTACTGACACTACAGACGCGGGCCGTTTCGGTACCAAGCCAGTATGGCTTGGTTTTACTGGCTTCATTTATCGTGCGTGTTTTCGCTTTCTATGCGTTATTATTCTGTCTTAATATACATACATCCATATAATCACGACTATTATCCCCGAAGGGTTAGTCAGAGACTAGGCAATGAGGATTGCAAAAGAGTCCTCTGCTATAGTCCACATTTCACCAATAACGACTGCACATGTGCTTAGCGTGACAGGTGGTGAGCTCATCGCCGCTCTATGCAGTTGGATGTATGTGCAGTCTTTAGACTTTTTTTTTAATAGAAGGAGGCAAACGAGTAGGCGTGTCACCAAAACCCGGGCAAGAGGAATCGCAGACGCGTTGCCGGCCTATAAGGAAGGAATAGGAATCGTGAGGGGGGGAAGGGCTTCCGGAACCCTCACTGGCCGGACGAAACACAACAGCACAGGTGGTATAATGCCCCGGGCGAGCCGGCCCAATGCGTGCTGCAACGCAGCGTGGCTTTACCACTCGTGCTTAGCGTGACAGGTTGTGAGCCCATCGCCGCTCTATGCAGTTGGATGTATGCAGTCTTTAGTCTGTTAGTCGCCTTTTACGTCGCCAAAGAGAAGAGAGGGGGTGGTAGTATTCTTTCACCGCTACGCGCACGGATACACGGCACATAGTCGATTGGGCCATAACCATCATCGCTGGCCCAATGCGGGTTGGTGGGTTTTAACGACTCGGGACCTATTTGCATGCCTTGCAAATACGAGTAATGGGAGGAATACGAGGTGTTTTTCGGTTTAAAGAAACTTTATTACTCATAAAGAACATAGTTCACCTAAAATAAGCTTAAATAACATAACATGTTTGAAATTTCAATTATACCTAAGTAATTATAATATTGTCCAGCACATCGCACTGTATTTACCATTATGAAACTTTTTCGTAGATGTACTTTTTCAATTTTGATTTAAAAAGGCCAAATGTGTTGCACTCCTTAATGTCGTTTGGTAGATTATTGTACATTTGTGCTCCTTCAAACATTATGTTATATTTGCCGTGGTTAATTCTTGGAGTTATTAAACTAATTTTATTTGCGTTTCTTAATTGGTGTTTAAAAGTGCGTTTTGAAAAAGCAAGTTCCGAGGGTTTTTTGTTTGTTAATTAATATGGTCACTCACTCAGTGACCATCCATTGTAAATATTGTTTATTTTACCTCCGTGGTCGAATGGTTAGCGCGCCGGGTCTGGCGTCGCGCCATCTCTGAGGTCCCGGGTTCAATTCTAAGTCTGGCCAATTTAGAAAATTAACTTGTTTTTTTCATTGATTTCGGTTGAGGGTGATTTTCTATGTTTATGTATATTTATTCGTTATCTAGTTTAACCATATTAACGAGTTTCAAAAAAAGCATCTTGGCCTAGATTGTATATCTGATGTTGATGTTGATAATATGTATAAGTAGTATATGGCTTAATTGTATAAATAAAAACAGAAACTATAGCAAACCAAACGCCTACAGACGCGTTAAAGCTCTTTTGATTGATTAAAATAAAAAAGAAAATATTACTTCAATAGTAAAGCAAAAAGGCAACAAAGTCAAAGTATCCGATCCTCTTTGATAAATCACTCGAAGTTAAAGTATATCAAATCCTTCTAAAGTAACAAAAAAAAGCTAATTTCCTTAAAAACCTTTTTTTTCCACTGTCACTTTAACTGTGAAATAAAAAGATTGATGCGCTCCCTTCTCTGGAATTTCTTAATCCCCTTTATCCCCGAAAGTAGTAGATAACAGATGACGTCATAAAAAACCTTCTACCCGGTTTATTGGGCACGGATCTACAAACGAAGGAGTGCACTTGAACTTTGTGAGAAATTGTTTAGTAAATATTTAGATACTACCAATTCCGACTACCATTATCAATTCCATTGCTTGGCTCTTTTCTATGTAGGTATATGCCATGCGTTTCGTGGGGTGGAATTACAACTATTAGGATGCTCCTAAGAATGAGAAACTGTAAGGTGTGTTGGGATAAGTTCGGTCGGCTTTTAGTTGTATTCGGAAGATGTTGGCAAAATTTACTTTTCGTGAGAGTTACATTAGTTAGCACAATAAATTAAAGTGAAAATTTATTGTTAATAAACAGGTTATAAGATAGAATGTGTTTTATACAGTTATAAACGAAACAACTACTATTTTACGATTACGAATAAAATTTTAAAACCTAGGGCAAGATCGGACGTTCTTGGGGAAAGACCGGACACCTTCTAAAATCGCCATTATGGCTTAAAACACAGAGTTTTTAGAATTATTATATCCGTTCTTAAACGTCCTACAAGATAATCTTTGAAAATTTTTATATTGTTAAAAAAGTCACGTGGAACAGTAAATTGTTTATTATTTTTGTTTCGGGCATCCGATCTTACCCCACTACACCAAATCTCAAATTGCAGTGGCTCTCAAACTTTTGTGTTCGGAACTTTCCGAATTCCAGATTGATGATTGGATAGGTAATACTTAATGTGTTGGATATATAAATAAACCTTACAACTTATTGCTGATCAAACTTTTTTTAAACTGCTTATTACAGTCTTAGCTATCGGTCTTAGTTATTGAAGTTTGACAACCACATGCATTTTCACTCCAGTTTAAGATTCGATTATTTTAGTCCGAACTTCATCTGTTAATATCTGCTTGGGGAAAGACCGGATCTCAGCTTACAACCCTATTTAGCCCATTTTAAACAGATATATTCAAAGACACCACATATCTTGATTACTCAAAGATTTAATATTTGCAAAAATAGCTAATGCTCACCAAGAAAACCAGCAAAATGTTGCCTGGGGTAAATCCGGATTTCGTAAATTATCCTATATGATGACACTTCCAGTAAAACATGCATACTTTTAACCGATGCGTCGGAACGACCAACATGGACTGGGACGCGGGGCAAAACAAAATGGCTTTTCACGCTTTCTTGCCAGATTACAAAAATAACTCCTAATTCGGAATATATTTAACAAATACGGTCTTCCCCCACTTCCGAACTTACCCCAACGCACCTTATGGCGCAGCGGTTTGCGATCTTGCCAGTTAAGCAGCTACTTTCGCAATACCGGGTCATTGGATGGGTGACCCAACCATCCCAATTGCTGTTGTCCTTTGGGAAGGCCTTTCCCCTGTTGTGGGATGTTTATAGGCAGTTTATAGGATGATGACTTAGATTAAGCTTACTTATATGTTTTTGTTACAAGCCACTCAAGCCCTAAGTGTCCATATATGGACGCACCTAAATAACTCGCTATTTCGTCAAACCCCAAGCGTCCATATATGAACGCGCTCTCCGTTTGACTTTGTACCATATTTTGATAAACTTAGAGACTACTTTTGTATGAACAAGGTCAATTATTTCGGTTCTGTGGTAGATTTTATGCATCGTGAACGCAAAATTTAAAATGAACTGCGTTCGATTTTTTAAATATATTTTTTTTCGTTTCCGCAATTTTAATGTCCCGCCAAAAAACAAATTATGACGCACCTGCTGTCAACATTTATTAGACTTTCGATTCCAAGACTAAGAGGCTAGGTAGGTGGCTAACCGTGTCGCGCAGCGGTGAAAGAATACTACCATCCCCTCTCTTCCCTTGGGTGTCAGGCAGAGGACTGTTCGTGCGGTCCTCATTGCCTAGTTAGTCGCAGGAACTAGACTACTTTTCGGGGATAATAGTCGTGATTATATGTATGTACTAGCGGCCGCTCGTGGTTTCACCCGCGTGATTTCCGTTCCCGTGGGAACATCGGGACAAAAAGTATTCTATGTGTTAATCCGGGTTATAAACTATCTGTATGCCTAATTTCATCCAAATCTAATCAGTAGTTTTTACGTGAAAGAGTAACAAACATCCATCCATGCTTACAAACTTTCGCGTTTATAATATTAGTAGGATGTAGAGACAGACTGATTCACAACTTCTAGAATAATGTATTTATCAGAATATCCTGAAACATATCATCCGCAGAACATTCATAAACCACTTTGGATGCGAATGCGCGCCGTCGCGGCGCTAAGCCAAGATTACCATTTCAAAAGCCACACTGCGGGTACAAAGCTGCAGATGGGACTTAAATGGAAAAACAGAATTCCACGTCACAAACGCGAGCCTAGTTGCCTAGACTTTGAGTGGGACTTAGGGTGCTGGCACACTGTGCTGTTATTGAGTTCTCTATTTTTAATACAAAGACATGCTACATTTTTTTTTAAGTTTTATGTATTTATTTGGGTTAATAACAGAGTTACTTCTAACCGTGTCGTGTTGCGGTGAAATAATATTACCACCTCCTCTCTTCCCTTGGGTGTCGTAAAAGGCGATTAACGGACTAAAGACTGCACCTACATCCAGCAGCATTGAGCGGCGATGGACTCGCCGCTTGTCACGCTGAGCACTGACTATGGTTGAGGACTACTTATGCTGTCCTAATTGCCTAGTTTCTGACTAATTCTTCGGAAATAAGAATCGTGACTTTATCCACTCGACTGCGAGGTGGTTGAATTCAGTTAGAAATTACTCGCAACTAATTATTTTAAAAAATCCTTACACACACGGGTAAATATGTATACTTCTAACATTTTTAGTAAATACCAATTATCATTATCACCTAACATGGTCTAGGTTAGTAATGTTAGATAAATATTATTCAATTAAAATTCTACTAATGTGATATCTACTCAAATCTAATCAAAATTTTATTTAATTTTAATAATTAATTTATAATTTTTTAAATTTTTATTGTATTGTTATTATTTTATTTTTATTATAGTACATATTTATATATAGTGAAACGTTAAAAAAACGACTGCCTTATGTGGGACTTGCACCCAAGTCTTCCGCCTACCGCGGGCGGCTGCGTCACCACTCCGTCACCGAGGTATCTATTGGTTACATATAACGAAAAATCGAAATTAAACACTTTTTATTAATGTTTTAAAAACTTTACCTAATGTGTCAAGGTGTTACCTAGACCTTTAAAGTCGTTGCGAAAATCGAGCATAAACTCATCAATTCATTCACTCATTGAGCGTAACTACTCTTGGTGTGCACACAACCTTACAGATTGTGCCGCAAAGCGTTTGAAGAGAGTCGCAATCAGATCACTTGGACAATTAACTTTGAGGAATCGCGTCGCTCCAGTGACGTTTTTTATTAATTCTTACATTTTCCGGCAAAAAGTCACGAAATAACAAGGTCATAGATATAGTCCTTAATAAGTTACACTAATATTGTAAATGTGTATGTGAGTTTATTTGTTGGTTACGCTTCCGCGCCTTAACTAAGCCGGTCATCACGGAATTTTCCATACACGTTTTCAGGGGTAGAGAAAAGGATATAGGACTATGTGACTAAGACTAAATGGATTCAGAGAAGTTTTGAAAGTTTTGCGTCTCAAATTGTACAATTAATATTTTTAGTTAGTACCGGTGTCGCTCTTTCCTTTGGGCTGGCCGTATTCCAATAAAATTGCGAACTAATATGAAAAAGTCTAACTTTAAGAAAATATAATATAAAAATTAAAGAAATAATTCTTATCAAACTTACACCTGCAAAACAAAAAAAATAATGCGATTAAAACGAACATCGAAAGGAATAGGACCAAGCTGCAAATTAACTAATCGAAACCTGCGAATGGTTTTTATTTAGTATGCCAGTTTTCATCGAAATAACATTCGTTCGAAATGAGTTATTTTTTCCTGTAAGTTATATACTATGTAACTTTTATTTTGTCAAATGACTGGACCTGTTACAAGACTTGTAACGTTTATGGCCAATAAATTCAATATTAATAAGGATCAAAAACACCACATGCAAACAACAGGCCTCCTTAAAAAAGGTACTTCATAGCACCAGTCAGAGGCGTGTATCATCGAATTTCGTACCTCTATAAGAATTCAATTACCACGGTAGGTACCCCGCAGAGCCTCCGAGAAATTTAATCATAGCTGTGGCGTACAGCGCATATTAATCCGTGGAGAAGTTAAGGCCGTTTACGTCTTTATGTACTGGTATTGTCTGTGGAGAATAAAAAAAGGTTCCTACATTCATACATCTTCGTTATAGGCCTCTTACATCTGTAAAAGATGATTCGAACACCGTCCGATTTTGAAGTTTGGCACTTTAAGGCCATATTAAAGATACAAACGAACTTATTTTCATACATTACTCGTGAATTACTAACATGACTAATGCATCAATCTGCCCCCTTATTCTTGAAACCGATCGCTATTGGATCGGATTGGTATTGTCAATTTTCGTACTCCTAAGTTACGACACCAGAGCTAATATGGATTCATATTGCGTGGATTTCAATTATTTGTCATCTTTATTAATGACCTATAGTTGATCGTCTCTCATGCCCTGCACTTCTATACGCTGACGACTTAAAGATCTTCTCGGATGTGTGGAACGATAGTCAATACATCGCGTTGCAAAATGACCTTAATATTATCTCGGACTGGTGTTCATCTAACAACATGAAACTTAACGTCCGATAAGTGCTGCGTAATATCTTTTACTCGAAAGAGAAATATTCATAAGCGATCATATTGTGTCAACGATCAAGTCTTATGTAGGAAGCAAACTGTTATAGATCTAGGCGTTTTGTTTGATGAGCAGTTGTCTTTCCGTCCTCACTATGAACATATCATAAAGAAGAGTCAGAAGCTTATGGCTTTTGTAATAAGGTCTACAAAGGATTTTAAAAAGCCACAAAGTGTTCTTGCGCTATTTTATAGTCTGGTCAGAAGCGGTTTGGAGTACTGCTGTCCAATATGGTCACCTTACTATAAGGTCCACATGGAAAATATAGAGAGGGTCCAGAAGCGATGCCTGAGGTATGTTACCCGCAGATGTGGCCTTGGTCGTACACTCGGCAGTTACAATGCGAGGTTGTCTAAGTTTGGTGTACTTTCCTTTGAGTGCTCGTCGGGAGAGATACGACCTATTATGTCTCCATAGAATTCTGCAATACTCTTCCATTGATGCTCCAAATCTGCTGTCATCACTGAATGTTAATACCTTAAATAGAACGCGTTTTTCGAGCACTTTTGCAATACGTATGTTCAAAAACAACACATCCTATTATAATCCCTTAGTCAGAATGAGTCGAACTTTTAATGAGTTGTTGCGCCATGATGGAGATGTGGACGTTTTTAGTAGCTTTCCTCAATATAAAAAGATGGTCACTAACATTATGTAGGTACGCCAAGTGTTCTCAACCTCCTCCTCCGTCTGCTCAATGTAGCAGATAGTCGAGTCATGGATTTATTTGGCTCGATCACCTTACTTCGTTTGTTTTTTTAAAAGTAATAATTAATAGATTTGCATTTCTATTTTTTTTAGTATTTTTTAAAAATATTAGTTTTAAGTAAGTATTAGTTTATTTAAGACCGGTAGATACTGTTGTAACGTAACGTTCCAAACATTATACAAATATCATGCTGTGTACACTGATTAAGGATTACCGTCTAGCAAATAAAAGTCAACAAAGTGCAATTGTATGCAGGCATTGACTGTTATCTGTTTGTGTACCAATTGAAATAAATAAAATAAATAAATAAATAAAGAGTAAGGGGAAAGGTAAAAGGTGTAGCTAAATTTAGAATTTAGATGAATTCTGAAATCTGAATCATATAACATAATGTTATAACGGTGTCATAATAATAACACTCGTAGATCAATACCTACGAGTGTTATTATAAAGAGAAAAAAAAATATCTTTATTTTTTTTTATGATTGAATGTTTAAACAATGATACATTACGCCCGCCTCCCGAAAGGACGAAAAGACGTAAAACTATGGAGCGGCAAAAACTTACCAATCAAGCCTAGGATTTGAAGATTTCTAATATTGCCGTATTTCCGAAGTATCTTTATTCTTGAGCAGTGTGGCGATGGCTCATTAAAAGATCGCCAATCGGGTCTATGCTAGACGAGCCGAGCACGAGCAGAGCGCAAGCCGAGCCGCTCTACTCGCGGTGTCAAGTGTAGACGTACAACGAGACTACAACATCACTCTCCTCGAACATATTTTTCTGCGGCGCAAATCCCTTTGTGTTCGTCAAACAACCGACATTATGCGGAGCACAGTCGAGCGCGAGCCAAACGCTCGAAGTGCGCTCGTTCGAGGCTCGTAAGGCGCGGTTTATACAGAAGAGACGTCGAAGAGACGCTGATAGTCAAAAAAAACACAATATTGAGCCTCAATAGTACGATCTTAAGACATTTGTCCGATAGACGTCTGATAGGCGACGAGACGAGGCGCGGGCGCAATTCAGTTATGGTGAAAACGACGCTATCGTACGTAGTATTAAGGTTCATATTGTGTTTTTTTGACTATCAGCGTCTCTTCGACCTCTCTTCTGTATAAACCGCGCCTTAGGGTGTTACCAGACCAATCGATCGATCGTCGATCGAGGGCATCGATCGATGGTAGAATGGATTAGTCGACGTCGATCGATAGTTTCTACCAGACCTATCGATAGAACGTCGATCGACGACATCGATCGATGGTAAAATGGATTAGTCGACGTCGATCGATCAATTAAAGCTACCAGACCTATCGATCAACGTCGACCGACCGTCGTCGATCGATTGGTTAGTCAAACGGTATCCGTCGATCAATTAAAGCTACCAGACCAGTCGATCAACTTCGATCGACGTTGATCGATGCCGTCGATCGACGATCAATCGATTGGTCTGGTGGCACCCTTAGTCGGTCCACTCTAAACGAATTTTGGCTCGACTCGTGCTCGCTCGTGTTCGGCTCGTCTAGCGTAGACCCATCTTTGGGTGTCATAAAGGGCGACTAACGGACCAAAGACTGCACATACATCCAACAGCATAGAGCGGCGAAGGGTTCGCCGCCTATCACGCTGCACACACGTGCAGTGTGGTGAAACGTGGACTGGTAGCAGTGCCCTGCTTTTGCGGTTCTTATTGCCTGGTCTCTGGCTTCTCTGAGGATAATTGTGTGTGTATTATGTATTCTTCATTATTCTTGATAGAGAAAAGTGTTTAGTAATTTGCACCAGCGGCATTTCTGCTCCATCATTAAAGAAAAAGCCGGGCAGCTAACGAAGACCTGACTACTAGCACAGGTCGTCTTATGTCAATGTCAAAGTTATTTATGGCCACGATAGCTCATGGACGTATGACGAATTGTGCAAATAATGATAGTTGAAGCACGGTAATATGACCGTCCCGTTTTTGAAGTGTTCTCTTTATAGTGCAATAAAGAACAAAGTAGATAAAATAATTACACATAAATAACATTAAAGCTTAGGTATCTGTGGGTTGAAACCATCGACGAACAATACAAATGTACAAGGTTGAAACACAAACATAACCATAGCATGTTTCATTAGCTTTATTAACGCCTATTAGCCATCCAAAACAGGAACTCTCGATTCGAGGGTCCCACGTGACCCTCCGCATTACGAAATGATATGAAATTTACATAATACGGGCGAATGTGTTCCGAAATTGATACAATTATGAACTATATTATAAAGTAATGTTCTAAACTTTATATCAACGTAACAGAAGTAAACTAATATGAAAACCATTTGCGTTAATGTTATTGGAATTTTGGAGAAAATAACATGGCTGAAAGCTTTAATTTACCTAATGCTAGCTACATTTTAAATTATTATTATTATTGTGGTTCGCTCATTGATTGTGTTTACAAACTGATTTGGTAATTTAAATAAACAAATCTTTTTATTTTTATTTTATTATTGTGTAAGAATACTAGTTTGATTAAAATTTGAAAAGTTTGGTAAGCTTATTTCAACTAACTACCTGACTTGATTAACCTACCTAACAAATTTATTTATTTAGTACGCGGCGGTATGTTTCTTGTCATTATCATTATTGTCCACAGACTGATTTAACTCTACTGCTAAATAAAGGCCTCATATTTTCCCGTCTGGGATAAATGAATCTGTTATGAAAGAGTTATTAAAAAAACCATTTGTGTTATGGGACTTATGGGTATAAAAGTGCTTACGAGTAATAAGTCGCGGCAGACTGTAATGAATTAATTAATTCACGTAACAATGTGTGCCGGGAAACGTACCTGAAACAAATAATAACAATTATTATTATAAAGTCACTTTGGTATTCCAATAAATTTATTGTGTTAATTAAGACGCTACTAAGTGTTGGTGGTAACAATTCGCGAAAGTAAGGTTGGGGCAAGAGTCGATAAAGTATCGAATAATTTAATATGAACCGTCAACTGATTTCTTCGAACAAGCGTTGTTATTCTAATAATGATAGCTTCAACGTTAGAAAACATTATATTTAAATTATATTAATTAGATAACTATTTAGCAATCACTATAATATTATTAATGTAGGAACTAAAATGGCATGCTTAACTGACGGTACACAACAATGCTGATAATTTTGTTTTTTTATGATTATATCAACTTGAAACAAGTCAAAACTAATTAAATTAAGCGTGATGTGGGTGCTTTTATTAGATAGATCGTAGACCCCTGAATTCCAAGAACCTACATAATAGGTAGGTACCGATCTTTATCCCAAATCCCGAATTTAGTCAGCGGGAAGGGTCATGGTGGGAAAAACCAACAAACAAAATGTTGCTAGAAGTGCCGAGACCTCTAGTAAACTCTCACCGCAGAACTAATAAAGTTTTAATCATCCTACATTTTTATCGATACATTAAAACCAATAAATACACTTAATTAAAACTCCATCACTATTGAAGAGTTTTATTGAAGTCCTATTTACAAAGTTGCGAAGCAACGCTTCAATTAAATCGACTTTATGTTTGACTTGGCATGATAATTAATGATCGCCTTGCAAACTCAGATCTTATAATTAAGATATTCATAATTAAAGTTTCGCTATGCATTAGTCTAATTGGATTTCAAGGATTTCAAGACGCGGAGGAGCACGGCTTACATTCATTTTATAAAAGAAGGAATGTGAAAATGTTTCACTAGTTGCAGCTTCTAAGAATACTTAAATAGTAATGGTTTTTATTATGGATTTTTAACATGTCTTGTAGTGTAGCTCTAAAATTTGTGCACTTTTAAATTTAATTTTACAATTACGTTTGGCTTTCACTTCACATAGACATTATATTCTCACATGGTAAACTATAACGATAGTACAGTCACGAGCAAAAATTTGTAAACAATTGTAACTCTTAATACAATGGAATAAGAGTCAAAGTGTATTCATATTGGTGCCGGTGACTGTACCTACGTAGTGATTATTTTTTTCTTTTACATTGGCTTGGTGTGGTTTGCACATGATTAGCCAGTTTCAGGTAGGTACATCGTACATAGTCAAATATAGTCAAACATTGTCTAGCTTACGTTAAATGGTAAATTATAGATCTCCCTCCGCCCTCACACCATGTTGTTTCAATAAATATGTGGGACTTTATTGAGATACTGAGATTACTAACACGTACTTTTAGAGATAATTTTAAAAGTGATGTTTCGTTATATTTGCCAACACTCATGCACGTTGGCGAACACTTAACGTTTAAGTAAATATTTTATTTAAGTAAAATTTTAAACTCTTAAAAAAGACGACAACCTCAGGCGGGAATCGAATTACGCACCTTCCGCATTCCGGGCAGCTGCATTAACCACTTGGCTACTCAGAGGTGAAAACTTCTAAAATTTGATGAAGCAATGTTAACTAAAAAACATAAGCATCAAGCACTGACAAATTTCGACGGGTGAAAACCAGACCTCGGTAGCCAAGTGGTTAAGGCAGCCGCCCGGAATGCGAAAGGTGCGTGGTTCAATTCCAGCCTTAGGGTGTCGTCTTTTTTCAGTGTTTAAAATTTTACTTAAGTATATTTAAGCGTTAATAAAACGCTAAAATACATATATTAAAAAAACATTAAACTTAACGTTTAATAATAAGTCACCATTTATTGACATAAATATAAAAAACCCCAAAAGAAATTAAACTAAACAAAATTGCAGACATGACTTCATTTTGCCGCCAAGAAGTCCTGGGTGTGTGCATTGGGGCTAACAGGTTGTGTTATGCTAATGTCTAAGCTGTGTTCTAATACCAGACACAATAAAATATCAATTGTTAGCAACCTCTAAGAGTTTTTGTCACAGACAAGGAGAACCATAGTTGAGAGCCATTGCCCTTGTTACACAGACCTTACCCACTTTCCTGTTGTACAGCGCAGTAAGCAGAGAGACGTTTAAACGTGGTGAAGGAAGGAATTAGAATTAAAAAAAGACAATTCTTTAATAATTGTTATCCTTGTCATCTCGTTTTCTCAAATACCGTCGCATCGCGTTCGAATTCAAGAAAACAATTTCTAAAGAGGGCAACACCATTAAGCTAGCAGCAGAGGAATTCTGCAAGTTTTTAATCCCGCACTAATCCTTGTTACAACGGGTACAAGACGAAATAAAACTGCTATTAAACGTGCGCCCCTATTAGTAGAATTTAGAAAAAGGTCACATCGGAGCGTAACTTGAATTGCTTTAGAATTGCCCCCCTTCGAGAACTGGCAACTTCGTAACTGTTGTTGGATTAATTTTGGAGTTTTCGGAGAGAGCGTATTGGTACTTGTACATTTTTTAAGAGAGCGTTAACTAATAAAAAAAACTTTAAAACAATTCGCTAAAGCAAACTTGCTCCGGGGCTATTATCTGTTCCTATATAAAGTTGTTCTTTTGATGTTATTTGCTTTTTATATAACGGTATAGCAATGGTAATTTTTTCATCAATGTTAAAATGTAAAGCTGGTTAATCGTGTCTTCCTTGATAGTGAAGTTTTTTTTCAGTCGTTTGAAAAACGACTTGCGACGCTTTTTTAAATTTAGATAGTTATAAGTGCTCTAATTAGCACTTAAAATGCAAGATTAATTTGAAAAATATATTTTTTTATACCTCCCATCATCTCGTGGTCTTGCACTATTTATTTGTTCAAGTGTTCAAGTGGGAAGGTATGAGCTGAGCGAGAGAGATGAGGATGAACTATGGACTGTTTTTTTTTTACCGTTACATTAGGACCACCGTAAAACAACACAGTACCAAATAATCAAAGCCATAGATTAGATCATAATTATGACGTCCACAGCCGCGAGAAGGCTGATTCAGTGCGCTCTGATTTTCATTTAACTACTATCTGGAGCATCACCGTCACAGTATGCCAGAACCAGCAACCCAAAATCTTCGTTTTAATAACGGAACTCGTTGAAAAAAGCCCCGTCCAATTGCGTTCTCACCGCGTTACCGCAACGAGCGGGCTTTTATCGTTATTCCACCCGTTTTTCAAAAGGTCACATATTTCATGAGGCTCGCTCCGTTTTCCTTGTCCGAATCCACATTTTTTTTTGTACTCAGTAGTGGGAGCTTTTGTGTGAATATTAGCGTACAATACGTATACTTGGTGTGTAGGCGTACTCGGCTATTCATGGAAAGCTTTAAATGCTCTTTATCCCAACAAGAATATATTTTTTTTAAATTCTGTTGTGTCTTTTTTATGTTCTTATTGCAGAATTTTACAAAGACAACGAGGACGGAGACTCACGACGATTTTAGAAAAGTTGCTTTGTAAGTTGAACTGTAAGAGCTCGAACTTAAACCTATGCCATTTATAAGCTGATGGTTAATGAAAAAAAAGGTAACATGGAGCGGGGTTCCTTTCAAATAAAGTATAACATTAACCACAGTTCTTTAAAGTAGCTGAAAATTGGTATCCTCAACGATCTGGGCTTCTATATTATAGTGGCCATATCATACTGCATTAGACATACAAAAGGCTGCTTCAAGGAACAAGAAGTTGCAGGAGAAAAGGCAATTATAATCACGACTATTATCCCCAAAGGGTTATTCAGAGACAAGGCAATGAGGACAGAAAAGTAGTTCTCTGCCATAGTCCACTTTTCACCAAATAGCGACTGCACATGTGCTCAGTGACAGGTGGGGAACCCATTGCCGTTCTATGCTGTTGCATGTATGTGCAGTCTTTAGTCCGTTAGTCGCCTTTTATGACGCTCAAGGGAAGAGAGGGGGTAAAACTTTACGGGGGTTCAAGGTTACACTTGATTCAAAAGTAGCCCGTTCGCCGGTGATCGAGAAAACTATGCCCAAATCATTGCCTAACCAATCAATAATATTGCCGTCTCGCGCAAAATAAGTTTCGATTGTAATCCACCCTTTTGTTTGTTGTACAAAGGCGGCGATTAGCGATCGGAACGGAACTCAATTCAGCTCGTTATAAATTTAAATCACTTCTGACGATTCAGGACTGGAAAGGACTTAACTAAGTAAGTCGTTTAACTCATTGATTCGGTTATCGGCTCGTGTACTGAACAATGACAAATTATCTCACGCTGATTAATGGGCCGTACCTAATAGAATGATACGAAACTTTTTTGAGACTTTTTAAGTTAATTGATAATAATAATAATAAATATAAAGTTTATTACTCATTACAAATAAGGTTGTACAACTTATGGGAGTAGATGTGAGAGTCTGGTGCCTGAGTTTGGTATAGCAATACCTGTAATACAGGTCACTAGGCCCCGCCTAACGGAACTAAAACACTGTAGGATGTAGCTTACATTAGTGATGTGTACCTAATACCGGCATGACCGAGACTTAGTCCTCGTGAACGCGGGTTATGGTTTCATCGTGATGGTCTCACCGTTATGGTTTCATCGTAATGGTTTATAATAAAAACTGCTCAACCAAACTTCATAATTAACGATTGAAAAACATCTTATTTACTTACTTGATCTACCTACTCTTAAATGAGCTTGGGAACAGTATTTTTATTTATTTATTTTTGAAATATTTACATTTTAACTTAAAATATGACATTAAAAAATTTTCTGTAGCCCTTCAAAATACTTCACAATAATTTTTTAAAGATTCATAAAAATGACCCCGCGCTATTGTTTTTGTGACAATCAAAATACGCGCGAAACCCGCGGCGTGACGTCATCGGATATGTAATCGTGCGCCCGCCGAGTGCGTTCGGCGAGAGCGGCGGCGGGGACTATCGGATAAGATGACGTCACGTCACGTCAGTCGAGTGCTAGCGAACTAAGCGAGGTAGTAGTGTTTTAACGAATTATTTATGTACAATAACTTTGTAAATACTTCTCGTATCAAAGTGAAATGAAATCTATTGGTTTTAGAATAACGACTTCTATAATGGTATAAAGTAAAAATTAACTTTTTTTTTCATTTTTTCCAAGTCTATTGCTGTTTATTACATTGAAACGCTTCTGTATGTAGGTACAACAAGATATTATAATTTTTTTTAACTAGGTAAAATAATACACCGAGGCCTGGGGTGACCTCGGCTTGTGTGTTACTCTCTCCCACTTCCCCCTCAGTTAAAAAAGCTTTACGGGGAAAGGGGAGGCTTACCCACTAAAAAACCTAGTACCTTCCATCATTTATATGCCACGGGGATGTTTCGGTACTACGAACAGCAAGCACCGAGTTACAACAAGATATAATATCTATTTAAAAATTTATCACTCACAAAGTTGTGATAAGGCAAACCACCATGAGCAGTGTCGTAAAGAATCAAGATCCCATTCCATTTGCCTTCAAGCCCAAATCGTAACGTGACCACGCATCTATAGTACGGATATTTTGTAACGATGTATCGTAATATTTGGTGTAACAAAGCTCTTTTGCGCATTGCCGATTTGCCAAAAGCCGGTTTGTCTTAATAAAGTTGGGGGCTGAACCGAAACAAGTTTGGAATCGGTAACAGCGACGGGGCTTGACTTGTTTGACTTAAACGGTATATTTGTTAAGATTAGCCGCCCGCATCCCCTGGGACAGATCGAGTGAGTGATGTACGCTTCGGCCATGTTTTATCGATAATAAAATGAATTAACCGAGTCGTGTAGGGGTTACAGAGTACTACCACCCCTCCTCTTCCCTTGAGTGTCGTAAAAGGTAACTAACGGACTTAAGACTGCACATACATCCAACAGCATAGAACGTCGATGGGCTCACCACCTGTCTCGCTGAGCACATGTGCAGTCGCTATTTGGTGAAAAGTGGACTATGGCAGAAAACTGGTTTTCTGTCCTCATTGCTTATTCTCTGACTAACCCTTCGGGGATAATAGTCGTGATTATAATTGTAGGTATGTAGGTATGTAAATGGGTAGACTTAACTTCGTGCTTTTGTTTTTTGACTAATTGGACATCATTGAGCCATTATAACTCGAGACGACCGACACTGCGAAGTAAGCATTGTCGTCTCAGGTTATAATAAAATACCTCAATTTTGGTAAACTCAAACCGAGGTCATGGGTTAATTAAGGTGAATTCTGAAACACGGAAAAGCTTGAATAATTTATTATTAGCCACCCATCTAGTGATTTGGCTTAGTAAAAGTTGCTTAACATGCAAGATCGCAATCATTTCTTTTACTGGCGTCGTTATTATAGATCATGATCACAGATGATGCACACTCCTAATCATGGCGCATGCTAATACTATGTCGAATATTTTAATATGTATTTGGGTGAAACAGTATAATAAATATAGGCTAGATAAAAAAAAACTTTTAGAAAACAATATTCATATTCCAAACTCTTCAGACATTTAATATACTTACACAACTTAACGCTTGTAAATGTCGATATTGAACTAAACATGTTTGCGAATTGAATTAAACATGTTTGCGAACAGATTTGATTGTCAGTACGTGAACCATTGTTGTATGGTTCATGTACTGACAAGTAAATAAATAAAATGATTTAAGTCCTTTATGAATTATTGTATTATTGAATTATTATTTTATTATTATTGAATTTCTAATTAAAATGTATTAACATAGTTATTAAGTGCACATTGTTACTAACCATAATTGGATCTGTAATATCTGAATAAATAAATAAATTGAAATTGAATTGAAAACAGTTTTAAAATTTAATACTTACATAATAATATACAATTTGCAAAGTTTAAAAATATCGATATCATTTGAATCACGACCACAGCCACATCTCTAATATAGGCCTTTTCGACAATAACTGGGATCACAGAATTCAGATGCCTGTACGCCGATGACCTCAAGCCAAACGAAAAGGGTAAAAGGACCGGATAACAACCACCGCGGACCCGGTCGTGTGTCCGACTTGTGGTATAAAGTTGGGCGGAAAGTTTAATATCCTCAATCGTTACCTTGTTGGATAAAATGTTTACTAGAAAAAAAAAATCAACCAGTCTCAGGAAGCTCGAATGGGAATGGGTTACCTTGTTATTCGAAAAATTAGGTATAACTTTGTGTGGAATTATTTTTTCTAGAATGTATTATTTGACATCCTAAGAGGTAGTATTTTTTTCAACGTTTTGATATCTTAAAGTATATTGAGCGTTAAAGGTAAAAATCAAAAAATCAAAATCAAAAATGTTTATTCATATCAAGCTAGTTTTAACAAAATAATTATGTTGAGGCTTTTTAGCATAAAATACTTGTTCCAGGAGACCTCGCTCTTCCTCGTCGTACAATACGAAATAACACAGAAGTAATAAGTACAATACTCGCTTCAACTTAAAACAAACGAAAAATTAAAATTAAAATTAAAAAAATATATAATTTAAAAAGGTATAAACATTAAATATTACAAATATAAATAAGATGTCAGCCAAATAGGTTTCTTCCTTTAATTGCAAGTTATTAGTAAGATTTTTTTTACCTCCAAATCAAACTGAAGGTATCTATTTAATTAATCATTAAAAAGTGCCATTAATACAGAATTCGTAAAATAAACGAGCAAAATATCAGAGCTTAGTACTTGGCTGTTCTTAATTAGGTCTCCATTTTGCTCCGCTATTACCACAGCTGACAATGTAAACAGTAGCAACGTTTTGTATTATTTGTCTTATTAAATATATTATGTTACCATTGAGCAAAAATTGCCGTCTAGATAAACAAACAAAAAAAAAGTACTAGTAGTAACCGTATCGCGTAACGGTGAAAGAATACTACCACCCCCTCTCTGCCCTTAGGTGTCGCAAAAGGCGACTAACGGACTAAAGACTGCTCATACTTCCAACAGCATAAAGCGACAATGGGCTTACCAATTCTCACGCTGAGTTCATGTGCAGTCGCTATTTAGTGAAAAGTGGATTATGGTAGAGGACTGCTTTTGCTGTCCACATTGCCTAGTCTCTGACTAACCCTTCGGGGATAATAGTCGTGATGTTATGTTAAGAAAAAAGTAATTAAAACATTTAAAGCAATGACTACCTCTGGGAGAAATCGAGCCCACATCCACCGAATGCGGCGTTGTCATGAAAACATAAACGTTACTTCTATATTATTTTATAGCTGTGGAGTTTGTTGCGCCCGTTCTTCTCCACGGCTAAAAGACGTCTGGAAAGGGTGATGCCCATCCATCCATATAGAGAAGTAAATTTAAGTTTAGACGATTCAAGAGGCTTATTCTAAGCTTACTGAATAGAGAAAAAATTTCGACAGGTTTAACAATTAAGTTAGGTATAGTAACTTTAGGGGTTTAACCAATGCACTGGTGGCGGAGTGGATTGGTCCCAGCCGCTCGGATTGCGGAGGACGTGTAAATTTTTCAATGTTTAATTCTCTTCCAGTATATTTGAGCGTTATGAACGCAAGAAATAGGATTAAAATGTTAACTTGAAAAAAATCTACCAGTCTCAGAAAGCTCGAATTTGATCTCTTAAGACTGGTTGATTTTTTTTTAAGTAAACATTTTAACTTTTATCTATGTAGCATTGTGAATGCAAAGTTTCAATAATAAAGAACGCAAGAACTATTAAAAATTATTAAGAAGAAAACACTATTTACTGATGACGTAATATTATCTTTTCTGTAAATATTTTAATTACATCGACACCTCTACGACTACATTCAAAACTCATTTTACTGCTTTAAGCCGCACTGTGGACGTTAATTCCAATTTAAAATGTCAGTCGACGATACCTCAATAAGTTAAATAAAACTGTGAACTATTCAATTTTGCTAAGTTTTCCCATTGTGCCGGCAAAGCCTTTGTGTTGCCTTGCGCTCTTTGTTTTAATTGAAATAGCAAATACTGAGTTGAATTATTTTACTTTCATTGTGAACGGTATTCGTGGTGCTGAGAAAACGCTCCGCTCCTCCAGAGAATTCTGGAGAAACAGTTTGAGCTGTTACATTGCTTATAATTAAAGATATGTCCATCTTTACTCACCGTTGCTTGTACATTATTTTCTATTTGTGATTTCAGTGAATATATACCTAAATCATGATTCTAAGATGCAAATATAAATGATGATTAATGACGATGGAAAGTATCATTCTGTGACAGCTAGAGGCGGTCTTTCCAATATTCCGACGCTGTAAAACTGGGTTGGTTGACTGGAAGAGATCTCTTTTAGAGGTAAGTCCACCTTTGCATACAATGTCTCTTGTCACTTTTGTTACTGTGTTTCTGTGCAATAAAGAATATAATAAAAGAAAGTAAGAAAACACCATTGCCGAGTGCCATGCCGGTTTTTCTTAGCACAAATTCTGACCCAGTAGACTTTACAACCGACGTAGTGACTAGTGAGATTCAATACAGCTGAAAAAAAGATTTTATCCATTGACACAATTCTATCTTCATACCAAACTCCTACTCAAATATCATAACATGATTCCAATGAACTCCTTACCGTTCGGTAAATTGTTTTTTTGTCACGATTCCCGTATCAGATACGAGATCGTAAATCCGCTAAACGGCAGAAGTATCACCTCCACTGATGTGGATGGGGCGTTGTATCTGAAACACTTTCCGTTATCCCGACAGTGTGATTTACATCGTTGTTTGCGCACAATAGGCTTTCGGCTGCGAAGCCTTTTGTTCAACGCTTCGTCATAAAATGCGAAGAAAACGTCCGAAAAGATAACACAATGGTTAATATAAAATGCGTTAATGGGATCAATTGGGTTATGTCTTGTTTTAAATCTTGTCTTTGTTTTTGCTAATGGTTTTGAAGGAAAACTTGTAACTCACAATCTGTGGACGCTGTTTGAAAATTAATAATACCATTTTTTTAGTTTATTTGTTTTATATAATTAAGAAAATTACCTAACTAGTACCTACATCTGCAGGCAGCTTCCGGTCTGTTCGGACCGATTCATATATTGTACTGATCTCATAATGAACAAACATCAAAATGGCCTTATTCCAAAATGACTGATTTTGACCCGGCATTGCGAAAGCTGCTCAAATTGTCAAACGAGCCAACCGTTGCGCAGTCCAGCTTTCTATGCCACTATGTTGCCAGACATCAATAAATACCAATAATAAATTTCTATATGCAACGTTCTCCTCGCACTATCTCGTTCGCCACCGCTGCCACTTATCACCGTCTTCCGTGCCGCAACGTCTAGCCGTTACCAGCAGCCTTGTGCGGACACTCGCGTCCGGCCGCAGCCAATTTGCCGATATTTGACTAGAGCCCAGCTAATAGGAGTGCGGCCCGACCCCTATTTGAATAATTTCCATTAGCACACGACTTAGCGGCTGGTGCGTGTGGCAGCCTGTTTACTTGGGGCCCTGTATGGTGTTTATGAAATATTTGAGCGTTTCAAGTAGACCGTTGTAGGTAAGGTTGTTACAGACGTTGAGCGTAGCGGTCGACTACAGATACAATTTTTACATTATTTATTCGTAATATTTGATGTTTTTTGCGTTAATAACGCTCAACTATTTTTTTTTTCTTTTTTAATTAAGCCCGGCAAATGACCCCACTCCACCTGAAGTTAAGTGGAAGTGAAGTCCAGGCGCGAGGACAACTGGTGCAGCGTACGTACCATCAGTCACCCTCACTCTAGAGGCGCACACAGTGCCTCTTCACGCCTCGTTTGAAGGACCCTATGTCATAGGTAGGAGGGAATACGTGTGCAGGTAGACTATCCCATCTATTGGAGTTGCGACAAAGAAACGAGTCACCAAATTTCTTTGTCCGTGATGGAATATTAGAGACTGTAAATTGGTGACTCCGGAGAGCAGCACGCGTACTCCTATGGAGGAAGGGAGAAGGAGGGATGAGGTCAAAGAGTTCTTCAGAGCACTCGCCATGGTACAAACGGTAAAAGACGCTGAGTGACGCAATATCTCTACGCCATTGCAAAGGCTCGAGAGTGTTATTTATACTTGAAGGTAGTGAAACGTTGAAAAAATGATTAGCTCAGTTGGGAATCGAGCCCACATCGTCTGCATATACCGGACGGTTGCGACCACATCGCAACCGAGGTATTGGTGAGACCTGTTAAAATTTTTTTACCGCTTTTTATAGCAACATAGTCCCATAAAACCTCTTTGAAAATCTTGCCAAATTACCGCTTATTACAAGCAATGTTTCACCACCCATGATACTAGAGTGTTTGCTCAAGAATGATATGCTTTCGTGATAGTAATGTCGTACATGATGTCATGCTCTCAGTACCTTTCCACATTAGATGCATTCAGTGTCTTTGTGGTTAGTGGAGAGTACTAGAACAATATTGACTATTGCTGATTGCCTTTTCGCCGAATAGCTAAACTTTTATAACACAAGCATAGTCCATCAACCGAACTCCTAAGTCATTGAATAGATAAAGAGCGCCGACCCTATTCGGATACCTTTAGAATTAAATATATGAACACGATTCACGATGTATGTATGTATGTAGGTATTTACAGATTCGCGACTGTTATCTCCAAAGTGTTGGTCAGAGACTAGGTAATGAGGACCGCAGGAGCAGTCCACTGCCGTAGTCTACCTACGCTTCACCAAATTAGTCCTTCCGCGTGATAGGTGGTGAGTCCATCGCCACTCTATGCTGTTGGATGTATGTGATGAGCGTCGGAACAAAAACCGATATGTAGCATTTAAGCCATATTTATTTTAAATTTTTTCCGCTATAAAATGTTCAACAGGAAAGAAATCTATTTAAAAACCGCCACATACACCTCTAAAAATCAAAAAACTGTTGTCAAATCAAACCCGTCAAAAAAAGGTTCAGGTTCAAGAAGTTCTAGTTGTCGGATAAAAACCGATAATTTTTATGAAGTTTAACACAATTTAACAATGGTTGGTTCAAATGCCGACCAATACAATTTTTAATCGATTTTGTAATATTTGCTTACAAGATTCTCTAAAAAATAACCGAACGCTCTCCGTAAACACCTCACCATAATATTATTATTATTTTAACTTAATGGCTTCGCGTTTAGCATTAAACCAATTTCAAGTGGTGTATATTTTTAAAATACGTTTAGTATTGTGCGGTCTTCTTAGATTAAAACAAAAAGGGAAGATACGGCATGCTCCTACTTGTAGTCATTCAAAATATAGTCCTACTCAACTACTAAAGCAAACACTCACACACGCACACCTATAAAGTGTAAATCGAGCGAGCGAGACAAAGCTAAGTTACTGTAAGCTAAGGTAAGTTTCAACGTCAGCGCGAGGGAGTCAGCGAGTAGCGCGTTGACGTCTCGGTCGCACGACCGATTCCGACGCCACTGCGGAGTAGCTTCTTTCTCTTTTTCACACAGTAGAATATCCGCAATAGTGAGATGTAGCCTGTTCGCTCGGCAAATTGTGCCTGAAGTGAAATTGTGCCTTTAGGCCTAATTTTGGCGGCTCACTCACGAGACGCTAATGCCGTATCTTCTCTTTTTGTTTTAATCTAAGGCGGTCTTAGATTAAAACAAAGTGTACGGTAGATTGTAATAAAATGGAGTCTCACAACACGTGTTGTTGTTAAAAGAACACGGGGAGAAACTCAACAACACCTCACCTTATCATCACGTGATTGCTTAGGTCTCAATGTCGTTATGTCACTGTCAGGTCAGTCATCTGTCAACTCACTGTCTATTTTTTCTTTTACGATGTTTGCCTCAGGGACAGAGCAGACAGGAAAATGCCTGGTCTGTTTTGTCTTTTTTAAAAAGAAATACTTACTAGTAGAAGACTACGTTTATCAGAAGATATTAATCAAGAAAATACAGTGGATGATGATAAGTGTAATAAATCAGTGATAAATCAAGGTGCGCAAAAACCGACATATCCATTCTGGTTTATTCAAAAACCGATATATCCAAATGATCGCGTCAAAACCCGATATATGCTAACTTGTTCGCCCAATACTCATCTAATTATGAATCTACCTTCCGTAATCTGTGTCACTTTTAACTGCAAATTAACATAAAATATTTTCCACTATTGTAACATTAAAAAACTTATGAAGTTTTTTTTTATTTCTGAAAAATATGGTGAAGTGGATAATATATCGATTTTTGGTCCAATGCTCCTCATGTGCAGTCTTTAGTCCGTTAGTCACCTTTTATGACACCCAAGGGAAGAGAGGGCTTAGTAGTATTCTTTTAGTGAGCCGCTACACAAACGGCTCTTGTTTATTCAAATTTACTTTATCCACATTATCAAAATAGGTACCTACAGCCCAGAGGGCCTACTCTCTTTCTCCGAAACGACATTTCGGCCAATTTCGTTTGCTATTTACAGCGATTTCCATTCCTTCCGAAACGTACATACAAAATGGGTTTGGCATTTAGATTTGTAATTTTTAGAAAATTATTTGAAATTTTAAAAATAATGGAAAGCGCTATAAATAGCAAAAGAAAATCGGCCGAAATTTTGTTTCGGAGAAAGAGAGTAGGGCTTCTTCTGTTTCGGATAACTTCGAATACCTTACAGCACTCAGCATTATTGGAGAACCCCACTTTAGAATCAACTCGGAAGTGAAGAATCAGCTCCAGTTACATCCAATGGGGAAACTATTCCAGAGTGCTCAATTACATAAACAAATTAATTTGGCCACATCAAAGGCGTGCAAAACAGTCCAAATATTAATAATGTACGTGTTAATTTTGTTGGATTAGGTGCGTTGCCAGACACAAAGCAATTATAATCTCATTTGTGTTGGGTACCATTATTTCAATCGGTACGTGCCGAAATAAGGTGAATTTAATGCCCTAATGATGGCTGTTAGCATGGTTAATTCAATTTGAGGTTTGCTTTCGCATTGCGTATTGAAGAATTAGTATTGAATCGTGTAATGTAACATCAAAGGTTTTAATCATAAAAATAAAATATACTGCGCCTTTTTTTTTAAATGGTGACTCGTCATAGTGACCACATCCTGCCTGATGGTAAGCAGCCGATGCTGTCCAAAATAATGAGAGCGCTCCTCACAGTGGAACAAGCACGGTAACAAGCGCACCCATTCATGACGGCCTGCATAAATGCACGCCCCGCTTAAAAGACCCGGGAAACTTCTTAGGATAATACATGGTTATCTCGGTCCTTGCCGTTCGTGGTTCCGAGTCATCCCTGTGAAATTGAAGGTATGGTACTAGGTTTTTAAGTAGGAAGGCCTCCCCTTTCTCTGTCAAGATTTTTTTTAGGCAAGGGAGTTGGAGGAGAGTCCTACGTACCACGAGGTTACCGGAGGCCTAGATGTATGCGTAAGACTGCATTTCACCTCCTTTAAAAAAAGTTTGGCACAAGATTACGTTAACGTTACGTTACGAAACACATAAAAATTTAATTGAATAGAAAGAGATGTCCGATTTGGGTTCGAACCCCATTTATGATAGACGGCACCAGTTAAGCATAATAACTTACTTTGTTTCAATCTTTCTTATCTTTCTATACATTTATTATTTTATTTCTTAAGCAGTAATTGTGTCCCAAATAATACCTTACTTTTTCAACTAGTACAAATATAATATAAAATGCTGTATAAATACGAATCAAAGCTTGCGCACTGTTGATTGCTTATTCGACACGTTAAGTAAACACAACTCGCACCGCGAATAATATGCAAAAATGTCGCGAACTTGACACTTTTTCAATTTATTTCAAATCACGTTTGCCGGGGCGGCGTTTTGGCGCGAAGTTGGACTTCAATTACCACCGTCCATCAGGCGGCGTCACGTTTCCTCTAACATTTCAAAGTCGAAGTCAAAGTATTGATTCGACAGACGTAGCACAATTCAGGATGCCTACTTTGGACACACGACACTGTCAATCTCTTTTAATTAGGTTGAAATATTTATAAAGAATATTAATTTAAAACAATATTTTACCGTAAACAAAGTTGTATGACTTATACAACCGACTTAACTACACAATAAAATGTAGGGGGTCGAAGCAGCGCCATCTAGTTATAGACCTTTATATAGGAGTCTGCAACTCGATCGGATAGTGAATACAAACATTTCAATTTTTTTTTTTTTTTTTTATAAAAGAGGGAGGCAAACGAGCAGGCGGGTCACCTGATGGAGAGTAATTACCGCCGCCCATGGACACCCGCAAAACCAAGGGAATCGCAGACGCGTTGCCGGCCTTTAAGGGAGGAATAGGTTTAAGGAAGGAATAGGAATTGGGAGGAAGGGGGGGGGGGGGGGGTGAGGGGCCTCCGGTACCCTCACTGGTCGGACGAAACACAACAGCACCAAGTGCCATTATTTCACGCCGAATATTCGTGAGAGGGTGGTATTACGCCGGGCGAGCCGGCCCAATTCGTGCTGCAACGCAGCGTGGCTCTACCACTCAGAAAAGATCAATGCTATATTATTGGGAAGTTAACCTTACTGAACGGGATTGTTAAAAGGTTTTCTTTTGTCTTTGAGTATCGGTTCATTGTAAACTATTTAGTCTTTACTGTAAAGAGAAATAATAAAAAAAATGGAGAGCAATCCATTTATTTATTATTTCTCTTCGAGGACGCACGGTCCTCCTCCAGGAGGACCACGCGTCTTAAAGACTCGCTGGTTAGTAGGACTTGAGTTTGAACCGAAGTGTGTAGTGAACTTCGGTTTAAACTCATGTTTAAATACTATTTGATTAGTAAATAAAAGGTTATTATAATAATAAAAATCAATTGCCGAAATGTTTGTACGCGCATCATTTCAGAAAGGCTGCACATATTTGGGTATTATTTTTTTTTATGAGTGTTTGTAACTCTTAGGACTAGCTTTATTATTGAAATTTTGCATTCAAAATGCTGTACAGATGTAGGATAAAATGTTTACCAGAAATAAATCGACCAGTCTCAGGAAGCTCGAATGGGATTCGAACCCATGACCTTAGGATTGCCGGTCCACTGCTCTAAACGGCTAAGCTACCGAGACCCCAGAAGACTCGTTGAATTCTTTCTAGTAGTTGATGATTTACGCTGCAAGCCAGCGGCATTACGTCACTGTGAAGGTTAGAGCAGTGGCTGGCAATCCAAAGGTCATGGGTTCGAATCCCATTCGAGCTTCCTGAGACTGGTTGATTTTTTCTGGTAAACACTAGGGTTCCTAGATCAAAAAATCAAAAATCCGGAGAAAATTCCTGACATTTGATAAAAATTCCAAACTTTCCGTCGTATGTCGTGCATGTGAAAATCCATTTTCGTTCGAATTTTCCGCATTCCGGACAAATACCTATATTACCTGACTTGTCCGGAAAATTCCGGATTGCCATATTGCAACCCTACTTAGGCTCGGACTACATGCATCCGGAATCACACGGACCCGAAAAAACACGGCCCCGGATTCATTCCGTAGCTCAAACAAATATATGAGTTTTTACTGCATCGACTACATGTGATCAGGGGCCTTCCGATCCCGATTTTCACCCGGAAGCAACCGAAACATGCTCCGGACGTCTCCGAGTAGCCGGTCCGTTATTTTTCGGCACGGGGGGCGGGGCCTATCAATATCGTATGAAGTTGTATGGAGCTGACCACACGAGAACTCGAGAAACGTCCGTTCCGGTCCGGTCCGGAGGAATCACGCGCCAGTCGATGACAGACGCTCGAAGCGGTCGGTCGCGTCGCGTGCGCAAGCAAAACTGCAAAATAGTAGTTGATTCCGAGCGCCTCATTATGGTGATAGTAGTAGTAGCACAGATTAAATAATAGTACCCTACTACTAGTACACTAGTAGTAGTAGTGTTCGTAGAATTTATCAGAAAAGAACCTTATTTTTGTATAAGACTTGTAGAATTCATATTCCGTTATGCGGTCTATGTGAAACGGATTAACCCAATATCTTTTCACTTTCTTCTGTTTCCATTTTTATTCCAATTACATTTCGACTGCGATTTTTGCGTAAAATGGCCAATTTTGGCGTTGCGGATCTCGGAAACCAAAATACATTAACAATTTTGACTTATTGAATAATGTAGAATAGCTTTTGGAATAATGCGTAGCGGCCTCGCATTTTGTAAATTTTGCTTAACGTATGCTGCCCGGAGGTGCTTTCTATATTTTGCAACTTTAAAAATGGATCTTATCCATCCAGACAACATAGTCCTGGTGGCAGTCTTAACTATTCCTGTTACTGAAATAAACAGTTGGTCTATGTTTACTTCTGATCTTCTCCTTTGAGAAGCCTGTATTAATAATTGTATAAGACGCACCGGACAAATACTAGGGTCCGGGTGATTTAACAAATGCCAACCAGACTGTTGATTGTAGCTGAGTCTGTTTTAGACCCATGTTTCGGCCATAATATTATTTTCTTATCTTTTTGTAATAATTTGTCCTTTTTAATTAAAATGTTTACTAGAAAAAAACACACGCACACACACTTCACAGTGACGTAATACCGCTGGCTTGCAGCACTACTAGAAAAAATCATAAAATTTAACCGCCTGTGTGGTCTAGTGGCTAAGCTACCTGTTTCAGACCTAGAGGTCCCGGGTTCGATTCCCAGCGGGGGGTACATCTTTGTGTGCTTGGTTTGGTTGGTGGTAGGGCTGTTAAGTCCGCCTGGCTAGCTACCACCATCTTATCTAAGTCTGTCGCCATAACAACGATGTTTATAGCATTGTTGTGTTTCGGCAGTTTGAGATAAGATAGCCAGTTCCTCAGTGAGGATTCCAGGTGAAGCGCGCTTCCACCTTCGGCCTTATCGTCACTTACCATAAGGTGAGATGAAGACCAAGCGCTTACCCGATAAAAAAATAATAATTCAAGAGTCTTCTGGGGTTTCCGAGAGGTAGCTTAGCGGTTAGAGCAGTGGACCGGCAATCCAAAGGTCACGGGTTCGAATCCCGTTCGAGCTTTCCAGAGACTGGTTGTTTTTTTTCTAGTAAACATTTTATTCTACAACTATATAGCATTGTGAATGCAAAATTTCAATAATAAAGATTTTTAATTAAACCCAAAATTGCAGAGAAAGATTTTCATAAAATGCGGGGAGGCACTTTTTTGAGCTCCTAGATTGAACTAAGTACTGTTCTAAACAAATGAAATAAAAAAAATAGAATGTTATCACTTATATAGTCTTAAAGTGCGTAGCGGTCTCGGAATTTTTAGATATTATTGATTTTATATAGAAAAAAAAAATCTTATTCGAAACCAAAAAACTTCGAAAATTGCTTTAAGGTAACCGTGAATTTCTTCTATCTACGATAATATTATTGAGCAATATTTATAATAGAATAATCGTTACTTACTTCATAATGAATAAATATTTTATAATTAATTAATTATCCTATTTCGATAAAAACGAGAAATACAACTGTAAAATTACTTCAAAATGCGACGCGCCGGCCGTCCGAACTCAGCTTATCCTCGCAAAAGGACATTTGTAATTTTAAGCATGAATTTATTATCCTATTTCGATAATAACGATAAATACAACTGCTAAATTACAACAAAATGCGAAAATGGGCATTTTACGCAAAAATCACAGTCGAGATGTAAGTAATAGGCCTCTTAACGGCTACAGCTAAGCATACAATTTCAACTAAAGTTAAACTTTCCATTGTCGACTGGACGACTATCCAGCGCAAGTGCTAGAGACCGACTGAGTAAATTTCTCTCCGGATTCAAAACGGAGCGCGTGTAGTCGATTACTTGCCGAATTTGGTTTTTTCCCGGGCCGAACTGATTCCGTATGCATGTAGTCCGAGCCTTAGCTCAAGGTTTGTGTAAAATATTTTTTTACGAAATTCGTCACAGGATACAGGATGTTCACTAAGACAAAGTCGCGGGCGGTCCGCTAGTTAGTAATAAAAACAGTTCAAAATGCAGGCTTAACGCCAAACGGTATTTTGGCAGCGGCGTTTAGGCGCGAAGTTGGACTTCAATTACCGCCGTCCGTCCATCAGACGTGTCACGTTTCTTTCCGCATTCCGGGATGTGCCTACCTTCGACAAGGGACACGGTCAAGTCCCTTTCAATTTCAAAGTATATTATTGATAAAGGACGATGGTTTTTTATACACTTTGTAGATCTTTTGTACAAAATGGCTAATTATGACGGTGTTTCTAAGTTATGCCGGTTTCACACGAGGGCAGAACAGTGAGGCAGGACAGTGGGCAGCACAGTACTGCTACTGTTTGAACGCACAGAACAGTACTATTCTGCCTTGGTTTCTGTCAAGACTTAAGGCAGTAGGTACTGTGCTATTAGCGTGGACAAAAGCGCGGGCGCACAGTCAACTCAAGGCGTAGAAATTATTTTATTTATTTTTTATTTTATAATAGAAGAAGGCAAACGAGCTGGCGGGTCACCTGATGGAGAGTAATCTCCGCCGCCCATGGAACCGCAGATGCGTTGCCGGCCTTTTAGGAAGGAATAGGAATTGTGAGGGAGAGGGGGGGAAGGGCCTCCGGAACCCTCACTGGCCGGACGAAACACAACAGCACCAATTGCTGTTATTTCACGCCGGATATTAGTGAGAGGGTGGTATTACGCCGGGCGAGTCGGCCCAATGCGTGCTGCAACGCAGCGTGGTAAATTACATAATCATAGAAATTCAATTCCACCTTACGACAGTTGACAGTCGAAACCATTATTATACTTATAAAGAAGCTATGCATTAAATCTATACTAATATTATAAAGCTGAAGAGTTTGTTTGCTTATACGCGCTAATCTCAGGAATTAATGGACCGATTTGAAAAATTCTGAAGGCTATTATAGGCTATAATTTGTTTAGGTACGGATACGGGTAGTAACCCGTGCGAAGCCGGGGCGGGTCGCTAGTTTTATATAAATAAACTGTTATGAAATATGAATAAAATATTTATTTCCATATTATGCTGAAACAGATTTTAAAAGAAACCTAAATGGCTTTCTACTACCTCTTACAATCACACAAAAAATAATACAAAGTATTTATTTATTATTTGAGAACGAGTCTGTTTGCCGCCCACGCAAGCTGGTTTGGCTGTAAAAGCCGTGGTACAGTCAAACCAGCTTTTTTGAAAATAAGAATTAATCCAGCTCAGTGATCAAATTATTCACAGAGGTTTTCTAAAAGGGTTGGCATTTTATATGTATTTATTATAACTATAAGTAGAGATATATTTAGTAGTATATATAGAGTAAAAAAAGATATATTTATAAATCGACGGGTGCAAAGTAAAAAGAGCTATCTGCAAACATGCTACTTTACAGGAGAGCGAAAAGATTGAAAAGTGTGTATATTTTTTGTATTACTTGGACTGTTTATTTGTAAATTTTATTATTACTTGTTTATACTCTTATACGTCTTTCTATTAAGTTGATTTAACTATTTTGTTGTTAATTTACGAGATTTTGCAGTTGTCCGCATTTACGTTGTATTAAAAATAATGCCAATTGAGTCAACTACCAGTTGGTCGTATTTCCAAGGGACTTTGAATGTTGTGTAAAAATACAATTTCCTTTAATGTACTGTATAAATTTTTTAAGAGAACATTAGTTTATGATAGATTGCTACGTATTTCGTATTAATTGATAATTATGTCGATTACACAAAATAATAACGTAGATAGCTTTTTATGCGTCGTATTCTTTATGTAGTAGGTTACACACAATGAGGTCAAATTAAATAATTTATTATAATTAGCATAGTTTTTTTTATTAGAAACATACATTTATAATTCTGTTTAACATAAACAACATACTTGTGAGTGAACAAAACGTTAATAAACTATATTTTTGATTTTTTATCTACTTGCACCAATTTAAGTTACGCTAATCAGTCAGATAAAAATAAACAAACTATTAAGAAACTCTTTTCATAATGAGTAATGATCAAACAAGTATCAAAACTTCTGCGTGAACAAAAACGAAAATAAATCATATTTTTATCAAATTCTACTTAAGTTACACCAATCAATGTAATAAAATCACAAACAAAACATTAATTAACTCTCTTCATAATTAAAAATGATTAACCAAACATCAAATCGGATATTTTTAACTTACTGATTAGGTAGGTATTAATTATTTTCTGGTAACAATAATAACTATTACCTACTCAGTCTCGTTTTCTCTATTATTAGAACTATGTTTTAAATTTTTATAAAATTCTTGATATCTCGGTGGTATTAAATTTTGCTCGCAAAGATTTAATAAGTCACTGTATTTGGAATGTGTTATCAGCAAAGTTTCATTATAACCAATACTGGGTTCTGTTAAAATATTATCTCGACGAGACCGCGTACTTCTTTTTTGTAATAGGTCAATTCTCTTACATTCTTCTTCATGTAAATTATATTTATAAAATATTGTGTTAGGAAACTCTGTTTTTACTACAATCTCACGTACTTAACTCCACTTAACATTTTCATTGTCTACGTTTTTAGTCCACTTCAAACTGTCCAAACATTCTTTGAAATCGAAAATCATATTTTGTGTTATTTCTACTACTTCATAAGGATCTCCAGATGTTTTACACCATCTAACAAGAGTGTACCATTCTTCAGGAGTGTAAATAAATTTTCTTTTCGATGACTTTTCTATCAGTGCGTGGACACTGTCCGCTTCTTGCTGGGTATGCCCCTTTTCTAAAAACCTATGACAGATATCAATTTTGAACTTGGAGGAATAGTACACGTACATAAAAAACACTGATCTGTTTCTGTTTTGACCTCCACAGTTGTCCGACCAAAGGCGGACGTCTTTGATCCCTTTCCTAGCTGAATTTTCAATGAAATTAAGGAGACAACTAGCCACCTCATTCGACCCTTTTAGCTGTACTTTCAGGCCACATATAACATATTCCTTTCTTAAGACCCATTTCAAAAACTGTAAAATTAAAGATAGATAGTTTGCGTTTATAATAAAATGAACTTGTTTCGCCATGAGGAGTTGATAAAATTTTTTGAAAGTCAAATGTGGCTGAAGTTACTGTTTGAGGATGTGCAGTGGCTTGGATTTTATCTTGTTTCTTCAAAGCCCTTGCAATATCTTTATTTTTCATATGTTCATTAAACTCATTAGCGTTTTGACTCTCAGGGCAATTTTTAAATGCGGTACACACGTCGCACTGGTCTTTTTTAGGGATAAAAAAGCATATATTCATTTCTCTGTTGACAATGTCTCGATATTGGCGAACTGTGCGTACTCTTTCTGAAACATTATTTTCCTCTGCCCATGTCTTATATAATTTAAACATAATTGAGAAGTTCAAGTCACCAGACAGATATAGTTTATTTGAGTCTTTCCTTATATAATGAGACTCCACAGGTTGGAATGACTTTATGTGATCACAGACTCCTTGGATTACTGCCACTGTATTGATCTTATTTTTATTCTCATGATGACCTCTTAAATCTTTTAAACAGCTGCCAGTATCTTTATCATATTTATCCAAAGCGCTAAATATAAACTGATTGCTGATAGATAATGTGTTTTTAAACATTGTTTTGCAAACTTTGATGCTTCTAGGGCTAGATTTGTCTAAACCAAGTGGAAGTGTGTAAGTAACACTGAAATTGCGCTTTGAATAACTGTCAGTAGTTATTCTTTTTTTTGAACTACGCTTGGCATATTTACCGATAAACACCCATTGCTTTTCGTGATTAGAAAGGCCCCAAAATCGATCGAAAATATGTTTTCTTTCTTGAAATGATATTTTTGAGCTACAGTTAAATTTGCAAACATGGCATGGTGGCTTAACATTTTTAGCGGGTTGTACTTTTCCATTCCTTGACAAGTGCCGTTTGCCAGAATTCAACAATAATTTTCGTCTTGTATCTATCCATTTATCCTTGTTTCTCAATCTCTTCTTTTTAGACCTATCAATACTGAATTGACGTCTTTTCTTCCCATTACTATTAGACGGCGTAGAGCATTCACTTGATGCGTCAGCTGCAGAAGAAGCGTCAGTCGTAGTTATTATTGGGGACTGACAATTGACTACTGCCACAATTGCATTATTGTCTAGATTCATTGATTCAGATGTCTGATTTGGTTGTAATAAATCATGTGTAGGACTAGGAGTAAACGAATTGTATTCCGACGGTGTCGGTGTGATAGACATTCTTTCAATTTTGTCATCAGGGTGAATAACTTCAGATCTGGAACAAGGACTTGACAAGAAAGGTGTAGAAGAAGACGATCTCGGTATAATTTGATCTACTTGAGACTTATCTATATTCAGAACCGCGACGCCAAGGTCTTCCACAAGTTTATTCATTAATTCATCTTCTAACGGATGATGTTTATCGAAGAACCCAGTGCTTATATTTGGTAAACTATCATTATATTCATCTTGGATATTTGAAGTTGAATTTTCTGTAAACAAAATAAACAAATATACATAAAACGACAGCACACAAAGAACCATTGGATATAAGTCATTTAGACGTCATTAGAGAACAAGATCAGATAAACGTACATACATATATATGTACCGGTCAAAATCATAACCATTCTCTTTGTATTTCTTTGTAAAATGATATATTTCATACAAAATTCAGCGAAGTAAATCATAACATCTACTATGATAGCGAAGTAGAAAGAGTCAAGTGGTAGATGGTCGTTTTTGCGTCGTTACATTAAAAAAACTGTTATTATTGTGCAAACTATCAAGATAAGAGTTGTATCTATTAAAACTGATTAATCTTAGTAAAATATATTAATACATACCAGCCACAGTATCACAGTTGTTATTTTTTGTGAGTTTTAACAGCTCTTCTGTTTCCCCGATCGCAATTTGTTTTCTTGTTTTTCCTAATTGCACCAACAACTTACGTCGTTCTTTATTCATCATGGATTGCAATTACGAATATAAATAAGGAAAACAATAATACATCAAAATATCACTGATATAAGACAAACCCCTTACTTAACCTAATAAATGCACACTCGCCGGCGAAGCACCTGTCAACTGACTGATGACATTTTGTGTGCGCGCGGGGGTATTCGCGCGCTCCCGCGCTAATGCAGCCAACGTCACTTGGTCGCATTAACTTCGTTCTATTTGAAAGGACCTACGTAGCTGGTTTTTCTTACGTACGAAAATTGATTGAAATAAAGTGATATATGCAAAAAAAAAAATACCATGTTGTAAAGTCTTGTTTAATTAAAACGATAATATATTAAACGAAAAATCATAGATTTTGTAGTTAGCTTTATTTACTTTGCACCCGTCGAAATATACACATAGTTTCACGACTATTATCCCCAAATGGTTAGTCAGAGACTTGGCAATGGGGACCGCAGAAGCAGTCCATTGCCATAGTCCACATTTCACCAAGTTACAACTGCACATGTGCTCAGCATGACAGGTGGTGAGCACATCGCAGCTCTATGCTGTTGGAAGTATGTGCAGTTTTTAGTCTGTTAGTCGCCTTTTACTACACAAAAGGGAAGAGAGGGGCTGTAGTATATAAGCGATATAAGTGATAATTTTATGAAATTTGTTAAGTTATTCGGTAGTCTAAAATAATTTAAATGAGTTTATTGATCTAAATTAAAGTGGTCTGGAACGGTTGGAATAACAACTTAACCTACCAGCCAATTTTAATTAAACGTATCCGTATAACTCTGTCAATCTTGACCCAAATAAACCTTCGGCACAATTCCGGATTTAATTTCCTGTCGGTATAATTGTGAAGATATCGACGGCAATCTGATAAAATTCGGACCTTCAATCATTGAAATTGGCTTCGAGGTTTTGGCTTTAGGCAAAATGGCCGTCGTTAACACAATACGCTTTTATAGTAGGTACCTGTAAAATAAATGACAATCATAATAACTGAATAACTGAAGTAAAAAAATGTAACTTACAAAAAGAATTGAGTATAAATTCGATTCGCACCTTTTTGAAATCTAGGTTATTTGTACCATTAATCGGTCAATGTTTCGTTAGACTTATTTCAACATTAGCCGAAAGACGCCTCCCCCAACGATCTCCACCACGACCGGTCTTGTGCAGCTGTCATCCAACGGCTACTCGCGATCTTTACCAGATCATCGGTCTACCTTCTACGTCCCGTTTATATTGTGTGACTAAATCAGAAAACTATTTTACAAAGAAACGGAACGATGAGAAATTCTGTCGACCTAATAACTTCCTGTGTGTATTATTTGAAAGAGAACATCCTCTTCTCGTTTCACTAACAACCATAATTATAATTCATGATTGCTGAACATCAGGCCCATCCTAATATATTAATCAAGAGAGGTAGTGCCGGGCCGTATTTCTCGCATATGTTTGGGACCGACCATTTGGTATACCCTCAGACAGAAACCACAGCCGAATAACACTATCCTTCTACGATATTGTGTTTATGTTGTAACAAGTAAGTTTGCGAGTGAAGGTGAGATATAGTGTTATCTGAGTTAACGATAGCGCGATTAATTATAACTAAATTCGACGAAAACTTTGTTACGTCAATAATTAAGATTTCAGAAAAAGAGCAAAGAGAAAAGGAAACAAATTATGTCCTCTTTGTTAAAGATTAAGCTAAAACTTCAGAATATTTTTTTGCTGTACCTTTCGGACGTCTTTTCCGTCGTTCTAAAAAGACTCTGAGACACAGGTGGCAATTTTATCTCGCCGAATAACCACCACATCTAACTTCGCGCTAATAAAACTCCGCGTCACGGTCAATCCCTCCCATTTTCCGGATAATTGTCGGGAAGTTGCGGGTCAGTCGTAAAATGCGGGATCCGCCCTGACGACGGTACCGAGTTCCGACAATGGGAATGAGGCCCGGATGAGGGACTCGGGTGAGGGACTCGGGTATTGTGTAAACACGAGTGGCTATTGGGTCCTAGATTATACGGAATCCGAATACGAAGTGAATTTAATTCAATAATAATGAATGAAATCGTAGATACGTACGGTAATGAGAAATTCTAATTGAGTACGAATGTAAACATTTAAATTATTTATAAGTTTTTAAATTCACGTCATCATCTTTATAAATATCTAATGATTACACCTACGGATCATTTGTTTTTAACTAAACTTGTTACATAAGGACTTTTATTTTTTCCAATTTATTATAATCTGTCGAAATTTAACAGATCCAAAACATTGTCAAATCTTTCGTCATCATCTTCTCGTGACAGTCCACTGTTGTGCTCGACATAGGCCTCTCCTAACTCATTTTTAAGCCCTATCTTCGACTCTTCTCATTAAAATGCTGAAAGCCACTTTATATCAGACCAAATTACTGATCTGCCAAACCCAAATTTTCAATGTGTAAATATGCACCATGACATTTATTATATTCAAACAAATCCCAACAATCCCCATAAACGCACAACAACTCACAACAAAACAAATTAATCTACAGCACACCTCGTAAACGGTATTCGCCAATATACGCGGCCAACTGAGGCGCGGGGCCAGGATGTGTAACACAAAACATTAACATATTTTTATCCATCAACCTGCATTGGACCAGGGTGGCCCTATTTGCAGCATCAATGTTATCATCGACAACATTTCATGTGGGAAGACTTCCGCCAACAGTAGAGCTTTTATAGACTTAGGATGATATTTTTACTACCTCTGGGACCGAGTGGCAAATTGGCAAACCCTACTGTCAAAAGGGCAAAAGTAATAAGTTTTCTTATTTTTTTTAATATCTAAAATAAATAAGAGTGCGTTTTTATAATTTACCATTGAGGAGTTGCAAGCAAGTCTGTACAATTGTTTGAATATATATTATAGTATTAACCTCTCGTCTGTGAGAAAAAGAAAACCTTCAATCGGTTGCTAACAATTGAATTTCTATTGTATCTGATTTTACGGCAGATGACAGATGACTCTGACTTTTCTAATAAATAAGATGCTACCTTACCTTTTTAGTCTAGGGATGCTACGTTTAATTAGTCAAGATCACGTTAGATAATGACCACGTCTTCACTCTAAAACAAGTCTTCCTTAGCGAAAGTTAATCAAACTAATTAAATTATTTCATCTATCTATCTTTTCATTTTTATATAAGTTCCTGTTCAAAGGCCTAAGCCATAACGGTATGTGAGATATAAAGTTATAGTAAAACTATAGATATATAATATTAATGTAAAAATATCTAAAATGCAGCAGCTAGTGCGTTATTGCGATCCTACATGTTAAGCAACAATCGCAATGCCAGGAGGTGCCAGGAGTTATTAGAACAAAATTTCACGAGATTATCATTCTTTGAAAGCCCCGCTGATTCCGGTTATTATCTACTACTCCAGCATGGGGTTATGATTCAATATCCCTACTGTTTAGCCTGCCTGCTAGACATAAGCCGAGTAGTGTTACGTTACAGGCGAGCAAGAATACAAACATGCATTCGTCCACTCACGAGGTCGAATTAAACCCCTAAAGGCTAGAGATTAAGCAATGAGGACCGCAAAATCAGTCCTCTGTCATAATTCACGTTTCACCAAATAACAACTGAACATATACTCAGCGTCACAGGTGGTAAGGCCATTGCCGCTTCATGCTGTTGTATGTATATGTGCAGTCTTTAGTCCGTTAGTCGCTTTTTACGACCTCCAAGGAAAGACCAGGTATTTTTTATAAAACCATTGCACAGCTAGCCATGATAGCAGCAATCAAATGACGACAGTATAAATTGTGGTCTGTGTGCATTTCAATATAGGACATCTATGTGGTGCCGTAAATTGTAACTTGAAATAGAAAAGGGGGAAGTTTTTACAAAGCCTCAGAAAGCATTTCACACAGCGCAGACTTTATAATGAATCCAGTTGGAACTTCTTCGCAGAGTGGGAAATAAAATCTGCATTTTTTAAATCAGCTTTGGATGTTACATACGTCTACAGTGTAGACTCTACACGTTTTTTTTAGGATTATTTTATTTGAAAGAGTATAATGAGATAATACGGACTTATTTTTGATATCTATACCTATTAATATAGTAAAGGGGCGTTTGTGTAGGTATAGGGATCCCTGGAATTATTAACCAATTTATATTTGATAATATAATAGAAAGCTTTGACTCGGAAAGCGAACGGCAAAGTGCTTATTTCCAATCCCAGGTCTGTCCAAAGGTGATTCAGATTTTTGTTGCATAACCTGGATTAGTGATCACGAGCATTTGGAAAGGGGGTGAAAGAAAGATAACTTTTTCTAGCAGTGGGGTAGTTTAGGCTATTTACTGCAATACTTTACAAATATAAAGCTACACTATATCTACTACTAGCGGCCGCTCGCGGTTTCACCCGCGTGGTTCCCGTTCCTGTGAGAATATCTAGATAAAAAGTATCCTATGAGTTAATCCAGGTTATAAACTATCCGTATGCCGAATTTCATCCAAATTCATTCAGTAGTTTTTACGTGAAGAAGTAACAAACATACACACTCAGCAACTTTCGCCTTTATAATATTAGTGTAATGTGATGTGATGTGATCACTATTTTAACCGTGTTGCGTAGCGGTTAAAGAATACTACCACCCCCTCTCTCGGGGAAGGGAAGACCCTTGGGTGTCGTAATAGGCGACTAGCGGACTAAAGACTGCACATATATCTATCAGCTTAGAGCGGCGATGGGCTCACTACCTGTCACACTGAACACATGTGCAGTCGCTACTTGGCTGAGGCAGAGGACTGTTTTTGCGATCCTCATTGCCTAGTCTCTGATTAACCCTCGGGGATACTAGTCTTGATTATATGTATGTATGTATGTACACTATATCTGAAAGGATATATTTTATTTCAAAAAAATATCTTAGAATTTCACAATATAAAAGGACTAAGTTGACATTATATAAAGACATTAATGCTGGTCCCTTAGACTACAGCGCGGAAACCGTGAGTTGGAAATTTTTCATCGGACTTTATAACCCTTTTGAAACGTATGCAAAGCCAAATTGGTTTTGCCTTCGAGTTTTTTAGTCGAACTTTATTTACGTTTAAGTAAGTATATGCTTTTACTGGTACGCCCCAGTGGCTGGCTTTTCCCTCAGTATGTTAGGTACCAATTTATTTAAAAACAGTCGTTACATCTTGGTTGGCGAGTAGCTAAGCGTTCGGCCCGATAACCGGTAGTCCAGGGTTTAATTCCCAGGTCAGGTAATGTGTGTTTTGAATTTTCGATGCATAGCATGGGCTTGTGATCACCAACCCACATTTGGAAACCCACACGTGGTGATTAAATATCTTTATTATTGAAATTTTTCATTCACAATGCTGTATAAGATAAGATACTCGTAACATAAGATAAAATTTATTGTCATAACTGTGTGCATTGGTTGTTACAATTAAAATGGTGTCAACAGTCTGTCCATTTCGGACGTACAATATTTTACAAATGCCATAAAAAAATTAATTTAAAAAATTTAATACATTTAAACAATATTCATTAAATTACAAAATAATCATTTCACATATCAGCAAATAGAATTGTAGAGTTGTAAAATAATAATAATTTTTAATAATCATAAATTAAAATTAAAAATAATGCATTCAAACAAAACATTAATAAAATAACAATAAAACCATTTCGCAATGCAGGATATAAAATTGTAAAAAAATGATAATTAATATAAAACTAAAAATAGTCAAAAAATTCATCCAAACTATAAAAAACATTTTTCGATTAACCACTCTTTTAGAGTTCTTTTAAAATAGGGGTTTTCAACACATTTGATATGAAGCGGTAAATGATTAAAAAAATTTATTCCCATAATAACGGTACTTTTGCAATAAATATAACTATAATGTTTTATGATACGTACATCATAAGCATATTGTGAGCGTATATTCTTTTTGGATTGATTTTTTGGACAAAAATAATTTTTATTCTCCTTTACAAATACAAAAATTTCTAGAATATAAATACACATCAGAGTTAGATATTTGAAATCTTTAAAAGTATTTCTTAATGATCCACAATTTTTAATATTATACATAATTCTGAGGCATTTTTTTTGTATTATAAAGGTGGATTGACTATTTACTGAGTTACCCCAGAATATTATTCCATACGTCAAAACAGGATAGAAATATCCATAATATGCATTTTTTGCTACATATCCATAATATGCAATTTATCTATAAATGCTTTATACGCCTGGTTAGGGTTAGTATGAGAATAAACATCTTTGAAATTGGTTTGAGAGAGGTATTTAATGAATATTTCCAAGTAAGCATCTGGATTTCTTTTGTAAATATACCAATATTTTTCATTAAAACTGCGACTTGAGGGAATTGAAATCATTTGAGATGAGTGATCTGATAAACCAATATGTAATACATTAGCTTTAAACTGTTTCTTATTGGTGATTATATTATCAATACATGTTTGAGAGTGAGTGGTGATTCTGGTAGGTGTTAAAATGGCTGGAAATAATTTATATGATTGAAACATGTTTAAGAATGATTCCGTTTTACAATTCTTTACTAGTATATCTACGTTAAAATCTCCTAATATAAATATATTATTGTATCTATTTCGTGTCCTTACCATAACCTTATTCAGTAGATATTCCATATTATTTAAGAATATGGTTAAATCACTGTTCGGTGTTCTATACGCGTAATATTAAATAATTTGAACCGCTCAATACAATACCGCAGCATTCAATTTTTGATATCCATTGGAGTTCGCAGCAATCAATAGAGTATTTAGAAAAAATTATTACTCCACCCTTCGATTTACGTTTCCGACAAAAATGAGTTACCTTCCTATATCCCTCGATTTGAAAAGTGTCAACTTCATAATTTTTTAAGAAAGTCTCACTAAAACAACATATATGTATATCTTTTTCATGCACTAATATTTCCAATTGATCACGTTTCGATTTTATACCTTGCGTATTTGAATGAAATAAGTTAAGACAATTTTTATCCTTAGCAACGAAAAAACTTTTGATCATTATTCGCTATATTTTGTCTCGTCGAATGCCTAGCTTGTACATATTTTGTTTGTTTAAAAAAATCTGATATTCTATGCTGTGATTTGCGCGTTATTTTTATATTGTTTGATAATTTCATTCCTTTTGCAGGTTTAATATTAAAATATTCAGTAATTTGCTTTTGTACTGTTATTTTTATTTTATTACATTTTTTTAAACTTTTGTCTTTTTTGTAGTTTAATAGATTATTTTTATAGGCAATTGCAAGTATTTCCCTTAATAGTAGTCTACACGTGAATAGTTTATAATCAATTATTGAATCATAATTATCTAAAGGTACAAATCTTGTATAATGAAATTGAGAACACACCAGACGTATTTCTTCATTCTGCTTGTGTACATTCAAAACATCATTTTCATTTATTTCGGCAATCAATACATTTGTGTTTGAGAGTAGTGATATATAATAATAAAGAAAACGATCGAAATCCATGTGGGTTTCGGTCATTTGATCCCGCCATAACAATAACATAATCAGAGGTAGTAAAATCTTTACATAAAACATTGCAAGATTTCAAAATTTGATCTATTTGAGCATTCGGTTTTATTAAAGCGGTTACATGATATTCAGTACCAAGCAATTTTTGCAGGATATTACAAATACCTTTGCCATTTTGGTCGCTTATAATCATGACTCTGTTTTTTAAATGAGCACTTGTGATGTTTCTGGACACCGTGTTGCTGCTGGTAACAGGCACTTCACATGTCGATTCCACGTATTTCTCAGTATTTTCCATATTTACTAGGTTTGTTACCGGAAGACACGTTACCGATGATTGTTGAGGTTGAATTTCACTTGTTACATTGCTCGATTGAGAATTTTCATTAATTGTTTGGTTTGGTGCAGAATTATCTGTGAAGAGACTATTTTGTCCTTTTTCTCCGACAACTTTTTTATTTCTATCTTTTTTAGGTGTTGACCGACATATTTGCGATAAATGGCTAGTTTTTCTTTCGTAAATCAATACTTGTTTTTTAAGAGAACTATTTTCTGATAACAAATTTTCAATTTCCAGATCCGCTGATTTCAATTAAGATTGAAATTTGAAAATTGTGGAACTAGAGGTAAGCCTCTAGTTCCACAATTTTCATTTTTATTCATCTATATCTTTCTTTGAATTGTATCCAGCCTCTGGACAGCTTCTATTGGATTGAGTCGTTTCTAAGTCAGGGCAATAATAGCTATCATCTGAATCATCCAAATTAAGTGATTCATTGGATTTTCTTGTAGAAATATCTATTTTCTTTTTCAAACGATTAGTAACAAATGATATAGGCGTAGATGTAATATTCGTGCAAACCGACGATTCAGATAAGGAATTGCTTGACTGTTGTAGTTCACGTTGAAGTTCACTTATACATTTCTTACATGTCCATTTATCACTTTTCGTTTGCTTCATTAAATAAAATAGTTTCTCTGATGTATTAGTGCACTTAAGATGATATGTATTCTTGCATTTAGAACAGGTGAGAAACTGTCTATCAATAATATTTTTGTTACACTCTGTACATTTCTTTGCCATCGTACCTTAGTCAGTTATGCGCCTGTGTAACAATAAACACCCAAATACCAGACTTCTCAAAAGTTTTAAATAAATGTTGAAAATAAAACTTCCAAAATAATTCTTCCTCCACCGCACGATATAGATATAGGATAAAATGTTTACTAGAAAAACAATCAACCAGTCTCAGGAATCCTATTCGAGCGTTCTGATATATGATGAAGATCTATAATAAAGATATTTATAAGCAATGAAGTACGTCTTTATCGATTGTTAAATACTTGCAATAGTATTTCTATCGACTGTAAGGGTAGACTTCACAGTGACGTAATACCGCTGGCTTGCAGCGTAAATCAAACTACTAGTAAAAATTCAGCGAGTCTTCTGGGGTCTCGGTAGCTCAGCGGTTAGAGCAATGGACCGGCAATCCAAAGGTCGTGGGTTCGAATCCCATTCGAGCTTCATGAGACTGGTTGATTTTTTTTTCTAGTAAACATTTTGTAGTGATTAAAGGTTGATTCACACATATCAGTGAAGTCAAAGTTCCGGCACAGTCCCAGCACAGTGAAAAATATTCTTTCATACATTCTCTATGAACGTATCCCCACTTATCAGTGTCAGTGGCGGCACAGTGCTCTCAGTGTCAGTGTCGGCACCGGCAATCACGGACGGTATTCGTTTGTTTACAACGATATTTTCTGTTGGATCACTGACGCCAGCAAACAGTGTTGCCTACTTAGTAGATTTTCCACTAAACTGGTGGGTTCGACCCCCCTCTTAGGGTGTTACCAGACCAATCGATCGATCGTCGATCGACGGCATCGATCGATGGTAGAATGGATTAGTCGACGTCGATCGATAGTGTCTACCAGACCTATAGATCGATTGTCGATCGACGACATCGATCGATGGTAAAATGGATTAGTCGACGTCGATCGATAGTTTCTACCTGACCAATCGATCGATGTCGATCGACAATCGACCGCTAGAATGGATTTGGTATTATATCGAGCTGTTTGATTAGACGCGCCGGCCGCTTCACTTTTTTTATAAATTTATTTCGTGCCCATGGATACTAGGTATACGTAATAATAGAGTTCATTATTATACTTAAAGTTGATGATAATGAGTGATGATAATATGAACGTTTAAATGCTAAATGATATTCCCCCATACCCTTTGGGAAGCACTTTAGATTAAGCATTACCGAAAAAGGGGGGAAGGGGAGGGGAGGGTAGAGTGCGGGGGAGGGGGAGGGGAGGAGGGAGTGATGGGGATGGGAGGGGAAGGGAGGGGAGGAGGGAGTGATGGGGAGGGGAGGGGAAGGGAGGGGAGGAGGGAGCCAAAGTGCAAAAAATGCATAGTTTTAAGATATTTTTATTTTGAGGTTATGTAAGGTTATTTTTAGGAAAAAAAACAAATATTCTACTAAGTTACCATTACCGTACCCCCTCCATCCCCGTCCCTTCCTCCCCAAGATATTTTTGAATGGAGCTAGTTTTCTGTTGTCTAATAAAAAAATAACCTCGAAATTCATGACAATCGCTACTCAACAAAAAAACAAAAACCGCTGCTTAAAATATCATTTGGATAAAATAAGCGATCTTTGGCTTTAAAAAACGGCCGCATCCAGATTCTTCTGCGTTTGCGTCTCCGTAATAATAGTACTAGCAACATCGTACTGGCCAAGAACAACGAGTCCTCTTCTGCATACGTTTCGGAAGAAACTGATGGAATATAGCCGGGATAATCGATCAACGTCGATCGGCGGGTTAGACGAACGGTATCCGTCGATCGATTAAAGCTACCACACCTATCGATCAACGTCGACCGACCGTCGTCGATCGATTGGTTATTCAAACGGTATCCGTCGATCGATTAAAGCTACCAGACCAGTCGATCAACATCGATCGATGTTGATCGATGCCGTCGATCGACGATCGATCGATTGGTCTGGTAACACCCTTAGTGGCGAAATATTGCTTTTAGTGGCTGGTGATTTTTCTAGTGGATTAAAAGAATTTAATTTTCAGTAGGCGGCATCACTCAACCACTCAGTAATTTTTTTAGTAGAAAAAGGTAATGTCTGGTCGTTTTAGAAGTCGAATTTGGTGGGCAGCAAGCTTAACCGTTGGCAACACTGCCAGTAAAATAGAGGACGATACTTGACGACGGACACATTTTCACTGAAGCAGTACTGACATGTGTGAATTGAATCACTGACGCAACACTGAAGCACTGATACTGAACTGAGCGGACACGGTGACGGAACTGCGACTTCACTGATATGTGTGGATCAACCATAAGTCAATAATACCCATCAATAGTAGCGAAGACTTCATTTCAATGGGGGCATTTGCCCAGCAATCGGACAGTAATATGTAATTTACTCGTATACCTATGTATTTACTTTTTTACACAAATTTATAAAAAAAAATATCAGTAGCTAAAATGGTCTCAATATATTTGATATTAATTACATCCTATTTATTACATCTCAAATGTGATTTTGACGTAAAATGTCCATTTTTTGCATTTTGTAGTAATTTTGCAGTTGTATTTATAGTTTTTTATCGAAATAGGATAATTAATTTAGTATAAAATCTTTATCCCTCGTGAAGTAATAATTATTCTGGTTTAAATTTTGCTCAATAATATTATCGTAGATAGGAGAAATTCACATTTTGAAGTTTATTGGTTTAGAATAAGTTTTTTTTAATATATAAAATCATTGATATCTAAAAAGTCCGAGGCCGCTACGCACTATACGACTATATAAGAGATAACATTCATTTGTTTTATAACATTTGTTTAGAACAGTAGTTCTATCTAGGAGCTCAAAAAAGTGCCTTCGCGCATTTTTTGAAAATCTCTCTCTGCAATTTTGGGTTTAATTATAAAGTTAAACAAAATTTACAAAAAGCGAGGCCGCTACACACTATGCCAATAGCTCATCTACACTATTCAATAAATCAAAACTGTTAATGTATTTTTGTTTCTGAAATCAAGAACGCCAAAATTCGCCATTTTTAGCAAAAATCACAGTCGAGATGTAATAGGCCTCTTAAGCATAGAAAGAATACTTAATAAATAACAATTCTTTAATTTAAAGGATTTCGCAGTTTTAAAAGACAATATAAATATTTTGATAGGATAAAGAATCTCTATGATTATGAATAATTAATAATCATTGGGTGAGTAATCATCTTAAACTTCATACTAAGGTTATTTTTCAATTTATCAATTTACTATAATCTTAATGCCGCCACTTCACAGGCGGCGAGTATCGCCGATCGTGAGTTCGTCTATAATTGCCTCGATCACCGGCACGATCATCGTGCAAGCGTCTACACATTCGTCTGTAGTAGTCGTCGAACGGCAAGCGTACAAGATGGACGTGTAGTGTGTTGCTGCTGCTACCATTTATTTAATAGTGGCATACAACCATTATGTCAACGTGGGTATATAGAAACTGATGTATTAAGAGAGCATATTTTTTATACAATCATTTATATATTTTCTATAAAGTTCTATGAATTTGAACGTCTCTTCATTAGACCACCCACCCAAGTTACGGACGCACGTGTGCAACGTTGCACTGCCCAAAGGCGAATGAATGATCGGCGATTGTGTGGGCACCTCTAGCGATGTGTAACTCAGGAGTGACAAACGCAAAAGATATAGTATCCCAGGCAAGGAGTGATTAACTCCGTATATCCCTTTAACTCCAATCATATCTTTATATCCATGTAGCTAAGATGTATTTTGGTCAAAACTCATTGCGAAGAATAGAAAGAAACAGAGATGTGTCTAAGTTGTAAGTAAAGAAGTGCGAGTTATATAATTATATTATGCGGTAGTTTTGTTAAGGTAAATAAATCTTTCATGCAATAAGGCACAATTTCGCTGGTAGGGAATTTGTAAATTCGGTTTGTTTAAAGAATAACAAAAATACATTTTACACATACATCAGTTAACTTTCCACCAATAGTAATAATTAATTACCAGCTAAATAAATTATCAAACAATGAGAGTAAGTACATACGTAACAACTAGCATGAACAAAAAAAGAATCCAAACAATCACAAATAAAATTAATTAACTCACTTGCTTCTTAAATTGAGAAGCAGAGGTGTGGAAAATATCTATGGTTGTTCTAATTCTCTTTCTTGTCGTACGCATATTCAACTAAGTTAATCTTTAACTCCCTAGCTCATTTCGTTCATATCTGAGCCAGGGAGTTGAAGAGTTAAAGATATAAAAGAGTGATGTAAATCTTTGGATATAAAAGATGTAATCACTCTTTTCTTAACAGTGAGTTATTCTGCGCATCGCTAGGCACCTCCGCGAACGCCCGGTGCGATTCCCTTTGACGCGTGCCCAAAAAACCGACAAATCACGGGTTGCAGACGATTGCAGGCAATCATAGACGATGATCGGCGAATACAGCCGAGTATGCCCTCTACACAATCGTGCTCGCCCGTAATCGTCTATGATCGGCGATTGTGAAGAGGAGCCTTAACTATTCACCAATATGTATTAAAAAAACATATTACAATCAATATGATTTCCGGCCTGATTGACCGGTACGGTTACATAATAACACTAATATTATAACTTATATTTCTTTATATACACCAAAAAACACTGTTCTTTCACTGTTTTATTGTATCTCTGTACAGACGCCAGCTGGACTTTGGTCAAACTTTATACATACTTATAATAATATTATGATCACGACTTTATCCCCGAAGGATTAGTCACAGACTAGGCAATGAGGATCGCAAAAGTAGTCCTCTGCTATAGTCCACTTTTCACCAAATAGCGACAGCACATGTGCTAAACGTGACAGGTGGTGAGCCCATCGCCGCTCTATGCTGTTGGATGTGTGCAGTATTTAGTTCGTTAGTCGCCTTTTACGACTCCCAACGCTCAAGGGAAGAGAGGGGTGGTAGTATTCTTTTAATGAGCCGCCACGCGACACGAACTCACAAACTTTATTATTTGGGTATAATGCCGCGACCACACGCCTGGAAAACCTCAACAAGCCGTCACAAATTTAAACGTGCGGATAGAGCGTTTGGCTTAGTTTGCAAGCGCTTGTAGCTTGTAGCCGATCCGTCGAACAAATCACAAATCCAAACGTTTGTGAGGTTTGGAGTTTGCCGGCAAGTGGCTAACGTGTGGTCGCGGCATAAGGTTATTGAATTGAATTGCGGGCGTACGCACATTAAAAGTAGGTAATTATCAAAATTGGTGGGGCACGAAATGAGGAAAGAATTAAAATCGAAAAATAAAACAAGTAATATACTTTTTCTAATTTTCTGTTAAACACGACGTCAAAACAAATACTGATAATTAGAAATAAAGCTTCAGGTCAGGTCACAACATTTCTTAACTAATAGCAATAAAAAAATGCCAGTAGTGTTTTGCCTGTCACAAAGACATTTCGTATGTACAAAATTAAATAAATACAAACAATAAATCACATTTTTGCTTTCACAGATATTGAACGGCCTCTGAAATATTATTCCTTTGTCATTCAAGCACCGTTGTAGTCAAGGTAAATTCAGGATAATATCAAATTCATCACACAAAAGCGAAATACCATCCACCCACGCAGACTCATTGGCTGTCTGTATAATCACGATATCTCAGGAGTCACATAACCTACAAAATTGGAAATGGAATTGAAAATTCCTTAAATAGTAAAGACATTCGCTACAAGGTTCAAATTAAATTAAATCAAAAGTTTATTGCAAACTAAGTTGACATGATGGTGAGTGTACATGATATTAAAAATCCGTTTAGCATAACCTTTAGGTATCATGGGACACGTATACTATTATTGAGCTTTTATGAAAGACTATAATATGTCATCGTAAGTCTACCTTGTGCTGAGAAGAACCGACTAGAAACTTTTCTGAGGACATTTCTTTCCTCCATAAAGTAATAAGATTATGCTGTTGATTGTAACATAAAAAGCGGCGATGGACTTACCACCTGTTACGCTGAGGACATATATAGTCGTTATTTGGTGAAAAGTGGACTATGATAAAGGACTGCTTTTGCGGTCCTCATTGCCTAGTTTCTGACTAACCCTTCGGGGATAATAGCCGTGATTATATAAAGCTATGTACATTATATTCACACACACTAAAATTAACAAAAAAGTAAAACTTGTTAAAAAGTTTAGATCTTGTTAGGATATATTTATTTATGGTTAACATTTAATATTTTTTGGTGTTGTTTATACATAAGCCTTTTCAATTCCACAACGGAGAAGAATATCGTTTTCATGTCAGCTGATGGTATGGATGATGACTGAGTAATTATCATTATTAATATGACTTCATCAAAGAAATATACACAGTACATAGCTGATGTAAGCAAAAGAGGAAGATACGGCATGCCCGTAGTATATGAATCAAAACATAGTCCTACGTATTGTAATGTGACAGCTAGTGTAAATAAAGCGAACGAGACAGAGCGATGAATTACAACGCTACGCAAGCGAGCTGGCAAGCTCCGCGAAGTTCCAAAGCGACGACGACGCGCGACAAAATGACACTCAGAAACGCGCGCGGTACGCACATCTTCCTATATTGCTTATATCTATGACACCTTACCTTCCCCAAGCGACCATTCTATAAAATTAGCGTCAGCCACTTTTAACTGAAACTTACTGCAAAGAGACTACATTAAGTTGTAACATTTTGTTTTAACGTTTTTAGTTCGTAGGTACCGAACAGACTTAAGAGCTTATTGTTGTTTGTTTTCATTACGAGCAAAGAGTACGTACCAACTACTTCGAAAAAACAACATCTGGCATTTCAAAAACGGCGAAATAGCTGTTAGTACGATGTTTTCTCGTCGGATTAAGGAAAAGTCGTTAGGTTGTCACCTTTATATTTGTTCCGTGGTTTTCACACATATTTAGGTATAGGTAATTATACAAAAAAGATAAAAATATTACCTCATTGTCTAAAATAATTATCATTAATACTTTACATTTAGTGGGTAGGTAGTACCCTAAATTTCATGTTTATAAAACTTTATATTATCATAATTACGCTGCCGTAATCAAGGAGAGATTTATTTTTTAACTACCACTCACTCTTCAAAAGATTTAAAGAAAAAACATACGCTGTTCAATAAATAGTTTTTACAAGTTTAGTCGTTTTATTTATTAGGTTTTTATCATAATTTAACAAACATTTTAAGTACTCTGCACAGCATATTTTTTGATTTAAAAATGTCATCTCAAAATTTTTGACGCTAGAATCTGCCTACGATCTATTTATAATAACGAAATTGAATTTTTTTGTTACGTTTGCACGCTTAAACCGCTAAACCAATTTTTTGTACAGAGCTATAGGAGGTAGTAGTAATAGTAGTAGTAGGTGTATAGAGGGTGAGCACGTGTGCAGTCGCTTTTTGGTGAAAAGTGGACTATGGCAGAGGACTGCTTTTGCGGTCCTCATTGTCTGGTCTCTGACTAACCCTTTGGGGATAATAGCCGTGATTCTATGTATGTATGAACGTGTCGCAGTCATATGATAAAAAAAGAGATTTGGTCAATTCCCTAAGTGATTTGATCAAATCACGAGGATGTTAAAAAAACAGCACGATTTTATCATTTCCCTAAACAAATCTAGGGATTTGAACACCACTAGATCATAAATTGCCCTACTCCTGTAGGTCACGTGATAGGTTAGAAATTTTAAGACAATCGCAAAGCGCAGCGTAGCGATTGTCTTGAATTTCGAGGTTATTTTTTATTAGACAACAGAAATACTAGCTGCCCTACTCCTGTAGGTCACATGTTTTTGGTCATTTCACGGAACCAGTTCTGGTATTTGTTCAAATCCTTAGATTTGTTTAGGGAAATGATAAAATCGTGTTGTTATTTTAACGTCCTCGTGATTTGATCAAATCACTTAGGGAATTAACCAAATCTCTGTTTTTATCATATCCCTGCGACAATATGTCTTGAATAGAGGTAGATGGGGACCTAAATAGGCAACTTTTTACTGCGAAAAATTTAAAAATGCGAGCAAAGCGGCGGACATAAGCTAGTGAGCGTTTTTTAACGCAAATAATGAAATAGAATAAGAATAAGAATAAGAATAAAAATAATTTATTGCTTTTTCACACAAGAAATATCAATGCAACACTTAACAATAAACAACACTGTACCTAACATATAATAGATAAAAAAAAAAGAGTTACACACATTTTAAGGTGAAAGCAATTGGAGGTGGCTCAGCATATGCTTACAAGAAAATGCTCCCAGTAAGCGCTGGTTTTCAGCCACTCCCATTTCTCTTAGCTGTTAGGTGAGAATGGGGTCATGAGGGCTATTCATCTACAAGTTACACAAACAAATCATCGAAACAAATTTTAAACTTTAACAAAAAACAATAACAAATATGAGAGCTAAGTGCGTGTCACTTAAGGTGAAAATGAAATAACCTAAAATAAAATTAATAAACAAAAAAGAAAAAAAAGGAAGGACCCTAATACTATTGTTATTAAATATTGTGTGTAGTATGGTATGAGAGGGGGGTGAGTAGTGTATGCATGTGTGCGCGTGAGTGTGCGTGTGTGTTTGTGTGGCGTGTTTAGCTATAATAATCTTAATGGAAGAAATAGGTATGTACTACGAATCTATAACTTAACTGAATGTTTAAAATATTTTCATTCAGATCTCTAAGAATGTAAATTCTAAGAGGGTTGATAAGACACTGTTGCTGTAAAAACATGAAGTCAAAAGCATTGAAAAATTTCGTCGGAATAACCAATACCTCGGTGGCGGAGTGGTCAAAGCAGTTGCCCGGATTGCGGAGGACACGGGTTCGATTCCCGCCTGAGGTAAACATAATAAATTCATATAATGTGCTATTGCCGACTTATCCATGGTAAAACATACGGTCGAATAGGGAATGTACTTTTCATTCCTCATACTCGGAATGTAGGCCTGAAGTTGCCAGAGGAGTGGGTTGATTGAAAGTCAATGATATTATCTTGGAGGTTAGCAATGCTCACATCCGTAGGTGTGTACCCTACATGTGACCCCTGGGTGGTGCTAATTGAACATTTGGTGGTAGAGTCCAGCTCGCCCGTTTATCAACCACCGTGCGTGCGTGCGTGCGGGGATCTAAAAACCTGGTCGAGTTTAATGCTAGCAAAACTCAGGTTTGTGCATTCTCGTCAAAGGTAACTCCCTTCTTTACTCCTTCCTCTTTTCAGAACTCTCCGTTACCCATTTCGGTGAACCTCAGCATTCTTGGCATGGACATCGGCCGGGAACTGAATCCAAAATGTTACATCGAGAGTGCTATTTTAACTGCCTCCCGTAAGTTGGATATTCTCAATAAGGTGAGGCGGTTTTTCACTCCCGAGCAGCACAGTTTGCTGTAAAAAACTCAGGTGCAATCGAGTATGGATTATTAAGACTGCAAAGGCGAGCGGTACGCATTATTGGAGATGCTGAGGTTACAGCCTCCCTTGAGGACCTCCAGCTGCGTAGAGACATTGCTTCTCTCAGTGTCTTCTACCGAAATTACTACGGAGAGTGTTCTGAAGAACATTTTGGATCTTATCCCGCCCTCTCCTTTCCTCTCCCGGACTACACGTGCTGGTCTTAGGAACCAACATCATACTGTACAGACTATCAGTACTCGTACCAAAAAATTTGGCAAGTCGTTCCTCTGTAAGACCAGGCTTTGACATTCTTTGCCGGCGCATGTGTTTCCCAGCTCCTACAGTCCAGGGTGTTTTAAGCGGGGCGTGAAACAGCATTTATGCAGGCCGTCATGAATGGGTGCGCTCGTTACCGTGCTTATTTCACGGTGGGGAGCGCTCTCATTATTTTGGACTGCATCGGCTGCTTACCATCAGGCAGGATGCAGTCACTATGACGAGTCAAATATAAAAAAAGGTAGATAGGGTTATGTCAGTACTAATGTGATGTTAATAATGGACCAAAGCTCGTCCGAAAGTGTGAGCAAAATAGCATGACAACTAGCTAAAGTTTAAACGAGACAGATAATTAATGTTCTTATTCCACTAAGGTAATCCAATTTGCATAGTTTTATGGTGCCAGTTTTTGGCACATAATGTAACGCATACCTCTTTTTATTGTAACATCATTGGTTGAAAGTAATAGTTTTCAGCCCTATGGAGAATCGTTTTTCTGACAGGTACCTACTGTCAATTTATAAAAAAATACTAGTTCTATTTTTACATTTCTATTGAACCATGTCCCAACTTTCTATACAGCCACTCAATTACAGCGTGATGTAAAATTAAAATAACATAATGATAATAATTGTATTAACTAAAGGATATATTTTTTAAATAACTTTATTATAATTTACCTACTTTTAACTATTTCTTTAAAATAATATAAATATGGGCAAAATATTTACCATTTATTCAATTGAAAACTAAGGGCTGAATAGCTGGCCTGCCGCACAGAAAATATAACAAAATAGGCGGAAAAGCGGAAATCCGATATTAATTTGTTTTTTCTTTAGTTAATTCTTGTTTTCATTTATACTTTCCATGTATGCGTAATGAAAAGCACAGTGTTTACCTCGAGTGAAAGACTTATTTAGTCCCTCAAGCTATTGGCGCCCTCGCTACGCTCCGGTGCCAAACCCCGTCTCGGGACTAGATAAGCTATTTTCACCCCTATATATCCTAAAGTAACTGTTAAAACGGTTTCCTAGCATTCTAGACGCCTCTAATGCGACTAGGTACTTCCAGATTAGTGCCGTATGTGTTTACATGCAGATGGCAACTTCACTTCAAGTTGAACAAGAGCTGTGTCCAATCCAATGTAACCGCCTCTGTGATCTAGTTTATACTTGGTTTGGTTGGTTGCTTGTTAAGTCCGCCTGGCTAGCTACCATCATCTTATCTAAAGTCTGGCGTCAGAACAACAACAATTTTAAAGCATTGTTGTGTTTACACAGCTTAGAGATAAAATAACCAGTTCTTCAGTGGTTAAGGATTCCGGGTGAAGCGCACTTCCATCATCGGCCTTATCGTAGCCAGGTGAGTTGAAGGCCAAACACTTCCACATTGTTGAAATAAAAAAGGCCTAGTAATCAAAGTATCCCATTAAGTAATTGTGTGACAGGTTGCATTGCAAATCGTCCGTCGCTCGCTAATCTTCGTATGCATGTACTTATGAGTAGCTACGTAGGTTTCCCAACGAGCCATTATGTCCTTGATTGGACTGCCGCAAGGCTATTGAATTCGCAGCCATGGGGCTGGTCTTTATTCTGCTGACCCTTGCGGCCGAGTATTGTTCTAACGCTGAGCGAAAGATAGTGTAGTGTGGTATACTCGTAGATAGTGTAGTGATAGTGTGGCCTAGTGGAAATTAATTTTCACGATGACTGTGCATCTACTTGGTAATGTAGCACTGGACTACATCTGCGGTCCTAATTGCCCAGTCTCTGGCTAACCCTTTAAGATAACAGTCGTAGGTATTATGTATTTATCCATTTACTTCAGAAACATATTTATTTACTACTACTAGCGGCCCACCAGCGACTTCGTTTGCGCTAACTACTTACAAATGATCTAAATAAACCTTTCTCCTTAATCAACATTTCTCTTAGTCATCATCAGCCAGAGGACGTCCACTGCTGGACAAAGGCCTCCCCCAAGGATCTCTACCACGACCGTCGTTGTGCTGCTCGCATCCAGCGGCGACCTTCACTATCGATCGTCGGACTACCTTGTTGGAGGCCAGCCCACACTACGTCTTCCGGTGCGCGGACTGCGCGGTCGCCACTCGAGAACCGTTCTGCCCCAACGGCCATCGGTTCTACTGGCGATGTACCCTGCCAATTGCCACTTGAGCTTGGCGATTCTAATTATGTAATGATTTACAAATTGTCCGTGCTCCGTGGGACGTTTACAGCTAATGAACTTAAAAATAGTTAAGCTTTATCTAGAAACAATAGTTGTGATAAGAAGACAATTTAGTTGGCAACTTAGAGATTGTGAAACTCTCCGCGTAATTCATTATTATTTTGGCTTTAGTTTTTTAGATGAAACAAGAGATAAATAATTTAACTTGAGTACGAGCCCGAGTCTTTTGCATAGATATAAAAAATATGTAAACGACTGTGACCTGAAATAGTAACTATATTAATATTACACTTTTTAAATACTTTTATACATCAGCCTTTATACGTCCGACCGCGCAGCGCTGGCCATTCTGTGTGGACAACAGGACGGTAAAGATTGGGCCTTAGGCAGTTGTCCCACCAACGGGAGTAAACGACTAACTATCGGCTATTTTCTCGCTCAAGAAACGTACAATAGATATACATTCCGTGTAAACAAAAGAGATGCATATACATAACCACACGCTTATAGAGTTACCATGTTTGAAATACTCTTGAGTGGACTGTAGTAAAAATGAAACGCTGGTAACCTGAGAATGATGTGGGTTTATTGGCTTGTTGCATAGGTACACGTAGAGCACACTGTTTACACTTGCACTTAATTAGAAAGGGCTTATTTAATAAAATAAATGGGAGCACGTCCGATATTGACGGTGGCCGGAAATGGAGAGAGAGGGAAGCCCCCAGAGCACTAGTGACGTACAGTAAAAGTAGTGTTGGGTAACGTGCCAACATGCTGCGGCCTCACAAAATGTATCTATAAGCTAATTAGCAAACAATTATTTACTTTCAATGCACTGCATACAAGTTAACATCAAATTAGAATGTAAGCTACAACAAAACATTGTGGTTTTCAAATAAGTAGGTACGACTTTTGGATAAAACAATTTAGAAATTTCTTACAATGACAAAGTTGTCATTCAGTGCTAAAACATTTTAGTTCATACTTAACTAATTTGTTATAGTTGTGATATTATAATGTATGACATTATTATCTAATATTTGTTTTATTTACTATGTTACACATAGAAATGTAAACTTGCTTAATCATCTAGAGGTAGAGGAGAAATAAATAAATAAATAAATAAATAAATAAATAAATAGACAAACAAATAAATAAACAAAATTATCGGAACTACCACTTGCTTTCCGCTGCTCGCCAACTCGTTTTTAGTTCTAGCTCAACTCTGCTCTCTAGGGACAACTGCCTTAGCCAACCACACTGTCTCTATGCGGGTAGGTGGGTTTAAACAACTGCCATCTTACGACAACAGCCGGGCGGGACCTATGTTTTTACGCACGGAGCAGCTCGAAATGTTTTAAATTTGGTCACCCATCTTGTGGCCCGGCCCTGCGAAAGTAATTTAACTGACATGAACGCCTTAGTCGCTCCACCATCGGGCTTTTATAAATTGTTAATGTTGTTAGTGATTTATTTTAATTCATTATGCCGGTCAGATTTTCGGTTGGCACGCTTTTCCGCTTCGGAAACAGCGACGACAATCATTGACAGAAGAAAACGTGTGCAGAGTTTTAAGAATCAAGGATACAAAAATACGAATCTAAGAAAGCAAGGAAATGTTTTAAGATATAAAGATAAGAATATAAGAAGCGAAGAATTCTTACAGATGCGAAGAAAGATTACATTGCGTTTTTAAATAGATTAGAATCTCGGATACAAAGTCGAGATGTTGTTTTTTTTTGCATTTAATTTTTCTCTACGCGTGCTCTTCAAAACGTGTGTGTGTGTGTATTATTTTGCATTACGATTCCGTTGGTATCCCTAAAAATGAATTAATTTTTACTGTTTAATTTGCTATATTAAATAACGCATTCAAATAATAAAATATAGGTAATTAGTGTACTTATAGTGTATGCCATTATATTACATACATGTGTGCTAACATCTCATGAATCTAAATGTTAAGGATTGGCCTCAGATGCTACAAAATAGGGAAGGATGAACGAAGGGAAGACAACCCTTCGCCCAACAGTGTGACACACGAGGCCCATAACAATAATAGTAAAAAAGGACACTGCTACAAAATTAGGAAAATTTACAAGTAACAACTTAGGTAATTAGTGTACTTATAGTGTATGCCATGTATACATTTTATTACATGTGTGCTAACTTCTCATGAATCTAAATGTTAAGGATTGGCCTCAGATGCTATAAAATAGGGAAGGATGAAAGAAGGGAAGGCAACCCTTTGCCCAACAGTGGGACACACGAAGCCAATAACAATAATAGTAAAAAAGGACACTGCTACAAAATTAGGAAAATTTATAAGTAACAACTTTTTATTATAGGTAGGATATAATTTTCCTAACGACAGTTTTTAATACTTTTTTTAATGAGTTACATTTTAAAAGCACGGAATACTTTGTTTTTATTCAATTTTCCTAACGACAGTTTTTAATTCCTTATCCAAAGAGTTACGATTTGAAAGCTCGTTATACTCATATGAGTTTGTAGGTAGGTAGTCTAAAACTGAAAAAATACAGCCTGTGTATATAAATACTGTTCCACTTCGGGGCAAAGGAATTCCATCATAGGTTCTAAGGTTCTTAGATTTAATTTAAAAAAAGTTATGTATCCTCAGACTGCGTTGATGGCTTGCTGCATTTTAATTTTATTTAATACAATTTGATCTCAATTCTCATTATTATAATATTTTTAATTTGTATTATACTGAAATTTTCTTTTTTTTTTGTTTTCAGAGGGTTTACGCATTTCGGTTTCCCATACAAACTTGCAAATTAAATTTTTTTAAAACCAATAAGCCAATTTTAATAAAACTTTCCATGCTTAAGCAAACTACTAGTTTGTTAGAATTTTTTTTTAAAAACGTTTATTTAACTGAGTTATTGCGATTTTAAATTTTCTATAGTGCACTTTATAGCAATAACTCAGCTAAATAAACATTTTTTTAACAAACTATTTAGATCCCTGTATTTTACTTTAGCATGCAAAGTTTCATCAAAATTGGCTTATGAGTTCATAAAAATTTCGACTTGGAAGTTTGTATGGAAAACCGAAATGCGTAAGCCCTCATTATACCTATATTTCATTAAATAAGTTTTAAACAATTCTGTATTTTCTATTTACTATAAATGTTGTAAGTACCTTATGTTGGTGACCAATAAATAAAATAAATAAATAAAATAAATAAATCATGGATCGCTGCAAATAGGGAGGAATGGAAGAAGGGAAGGGAGGCCTTTGCCCTGTAGTGGGACAATTGAGGCTAATAATAATCCCCGCTGCCGGTGGCAACCTAGGTTATTTTTTTTATAATATTTTATATTGTAAATATAGATTTTTATATAAAATATTGTAAAAAATTTACCTTAAGATATATTTTAAATAATGATAATAAATCATTGAAATCAAGACATCGCTACAATAGATGGGCATTGGCTTAATCACCACGCTTGCCTAATGCGGGTTTGGCAAGCCGGGCAAAACCCGGGCTATGCATCGAAAAATCCGAAAACACACTTTGCCCGACCGCAAAATTGAAACCGGGACTTTCGGATATCGAACCGAGCGCTTAAACCACTTGGCCACCAAGCTTAGCTTTTAAAAATTTGACATAATAATTAAATCAAAATATCAAATCATATCAAAATTTCTTTATTCAGTAAACTTAAAATAAGCATTTTTCAAGGCACCACGCACGTCTTTGCAAGGCCCCTTGAGGACATCGCTCGCAGTAGAAGCGCGTGCCGCGTCGAGACGAGTGGTCACTGTTTTATTGTATGGCGTGGCGTGCGCTGTCCGCGCGATTTTTAAATAATGCTGCGAGTGTATTGCGTTGCGTAGTTTACGGCTGCTTGAACTCGGCTGTATTAATTAATTAAATAAGTAGCTGTATTAATTTACAAAGAAGTAGACAAAACCATTTTTATAGTGCCATGTCCATGTTTTCCGATAATTTATTTAAAAAGGTTATTAATTAGAATGAGAATTTTTACACTAAAATTTGATAAGAAGTAAAGTTTACGAACGTGTCGTAGCAGGCTAAAGTATTTTTCAGTGAGTTATTTATAATAAGTAACTAACAAAGAATAAAGACTTCTTAAAATGTTGAAGATTTTTTATTTACACAATTTTGTTAGTAAACTAGTCAATTCATTCGATTATTTGATAATTATAGAACCCATTCATAAATAATATAAAAATACCTTTTAATTTCATAAAAATTAAATTGACAACCCATATGCTTTGCTAGTTATCTAAAAAAAAAACGCTAACTAGCTGAGATACAGCGCTAACTAAACAAAAACTTTTTAAATTTTACAAAAATAAGACAACCCTAACGCTCAATTGGCGCGTAGGTATATAAAACAAAAAAAGGCCTAGTTTCCGTACTGCTTTAGCTTAAATTTATGCTGTGGTAATACTCCAAAACGATATCAAACACAGTCCTGGCAATTTGAGAATTATATAGAGATAATATTCGCACAAACACCCCTATACCACCCTTTATTAAGATTATGTTTGTGCATGACTAACTAATGAGGAGCTCAATGGCGCAGCGGCTAGCGCGTTCGGCTTGCGATCTTGCTTGCTAAGCAACTTTCGCAATGCCGGGTCGCTGGATGGGTGACCAAGTTTAAAACATCTCGAGCTCCTCCGTGCTTCGGAAGGCACGTTAAGCCGTTGGTCCCGGTTGCTGTCGTAAGATGACAGTCGTTAAAACCCACCAACCCGCAATGGGCCAGCGTGGTGGGTTATGGCCCATTGTCCCCACGTGCTATTGTTCACGTGGGTGGCCTGTGCCCAGCAGTGGGACGTTTATAGGCTGATGATGATGAGTAACTCTCTCTCCCGTTTACTTATCACACTCCAGTAGTTTACAATAGTAAAGGGTCAAACTAAGAGTTTATTTACTATGTTTGGGTAAAAAAATATTTATAAAGCGTAATTTACTTTTATAGGAAAACGAGATGTTAAATATTTTGCATGTCATTTTTAATTAAAAGTGGTTAATAGTTTGGTCTTCATTAATTATTACTATTTTTGGGTCAACTATGATTTTTTTGGAGTCATTAATTGCTTTAATAGGATAGCAAGATGTAGAAACTTTGGTAGTTTTGAATTAAAATGCGGTTTTATATTCTGGTGATCATTTACTATTTTTGCCTGTGATATTTTACTAAATCAGGTGATCAGTTAAACATAAGCATTAGTAAATATTGGACGCCATCCATCTTATCGTTGATCACAGTTTTACAAGCTTTGACGATATCACCGCGATATATGCCGTTGTAAGTTGGTTTAACGAATTTTCTTGGATTATATTCACAAATGCCACCATTGTTATGTAGATAGAGATAAGTAAAGACAATGTAAACACGAAGTGACAGCGCCAAGTTATGAATTTGCACATTCAGTGAAACTTCGGAGCGGTAGATAATATCATTGTCAAGGCAATTTGCGTAGACAACAGAGAACTGAGTGTCGCTTCTGATGTAAACTAGCCGTTATGTATGAATATAATACTATGTTTGTTAAGATGCAACAGACAAATGGCAAATGAAAGTGGGATTTCATAAAAGAAAAGTATAACATATCAATTTTTTACAAAGTAATTGAAATCATAAAAATACAATCAATAGAAAAAACAAAAGATATAGAAGACAGAATCTGTTTTATATGTATACCGACTATTATCCCCGAAGGGTTAGTCAGAGACTAGGCAATGAGGACAGCAAAAGCAGCCCTCTGCCATAGTCCAATTTTCCCTAAATGGCGACTGCACATGTGCTCAGCGTATATATCTATTTATACACTACGTAAGCATAATTAGGTACCTATATTTATTGTTTAGTACTATTGATTAGTTTACACATTTGTTGTTCCCATTTATTTAGTTGACCTGTGTGTTGTTGTTGTTGATGTTGATGTTGGGTCAAATTTAGTACCTTAAATTATGCCCCCTTCCTGTTAACCGATTGATCTGAAATTTCGTACACACCTTTAGTTCTGATGACAATACAATGATGTATTCGGTATCATTGTAAATCTAAAAGGGCCGCCCCCACAAAATGGTAGATACATTTTTTTGTTCAACCACCACAAATATGGGTATCAAATGCTTTCATTTGGCTTGACTAGTAGTATACAGTACATTATAAAAAAAACTAACAACTTTAAAAAATAAAAAAAGGTAAAATTTTTTTTTTTAGTTAAAACGGTTTTATTGAAAAGAAAATTAATGGTGATGTAGATAATTTCTTACTAAAAGCTACAAAATAATTAAAAATAAAATCGTGGAGCGTAGCACAACCTGTTTGTGTAATCAGTACCTACCTACCTATTTATAGATATGATATGAACGGTTGACTGTTGACAGAAATTTCACACGCCCCACGATTTTATTTTTAAATTAATTTTTAAATACTTTTTAGTTTATTTATTTATAATAATAAAGTCTCTTATAAGTAGTGATAAACTCCATCTTAGCTTATTATTGTTTGCACACTGTATTCTGTATGTATTAATAAAGAATACCTATACTTAACATAAAATCTTACTAGAAATACTGTGATAAAGATTTATGCGACAATTTTAATAAAGGCTGTCCCACAAAACTCATTGATGGCAGCAGAGGTTGATACGTAATTTGCATGCTATTGCAGCCAGCTGAATAATCGACGGCGTAATGTCTTGAGGTACCTACGGAAAACGATCAACTATCGTCTTCGCTGTACATTGCGGAGTGCGCTGCCCCCACAGTGTATAGTGAAGCATGTTCGCGAAGCTATGTTTTGCGAAAACAGCTGTTTAATGTACTTCGACCCAAGTTTCGATGTACAAGCTGGCTCCAAGGTAGGTCTTAGCTACTAAATGAAAGGAGTATTTTTATATCAGCCCATTTTTCCTCACTGCAGGGCAATGCATTGCAAATGCCACCCTTCCTTTTTTACTTATTTTTCTTTTCCGTTGCAGTAGGCTAATCTGGTGTTATGCAATCAATTCATCATCCGTCGGAATGTTGAAATGTCGAGATAAAACTAGTTGTTTTCTATAAATATAAATGTGACAGAACGGAGACAGAATAAACGAACTTACACAGTCTGAGATATTATGGTACTCTACTGTACCTGCTAATAAACACTGACAATGCTTTTTATTTTTGACTAAGTATGATGTCTCGAGCCGTGTCGTGTAGCGGGTGTCGTCACCGATGTGTCGTAAAAGGCGACTAACGGACTAAAGACTGCACATACATCTAACAGCATAGAGCGGTGATGGGCTCCGAACCTGTCACTGCAGTCGCTATTTGGTGCATGGAAAATGGACTATGGTAGAGGACTGCTTTTGCGGTCCTCATTGCCTAGTCTCTGACTAACCCTTCGAGGATAATAGTTGTGATTATATTTATTTATCTGCTAAATGTGGTCTAGCTATAAGACCATGCTTAAAAGCTTTTACATCGCTCGATTCGAACGCGTCAAAGGCTAGTTCAGCATAATATTAGATGTTGTGCCTCAATTATTCAGTGGTAAGGAGCTGCAATAGCATGCAAATTGCACGTCAAGCGCTCCGCCGCAGCCATCAAGCGCTTCATGAAGCTCGCAACTCATTTTAACAAGCGCTTTAGTTAAGCTGCTTTTATTGCTTAATAAGCGTTTTGTTTCTCCGACAAGAACTTGCCGTTGGCGATTAGTTGAGCTTTTCTTCAGCTCTCTTTTGTTTTTAATGTCACACGTTGTGTAATGTTTTAACGCGCTGTTCTTTACCGATTTAGAATAGAGTTGAAGGTTGTTACAGCCCCTAGTCTGTCACGATGGTAACTAACAATTGACTTTCTATTGTATCTGGTTTTACGACATTCTACCGCATATCAGGAAGTTCTTGTGACTCTTATCTAATGGTTTTGGAATTAATGAATAGTCGAATATTCGGCAAGGAAACACCAGTTACACAGACAATTAGTATTCTAACATCTTTTAATCCCACAATTTGTGCTCATATCAAACCAAGACGTTAGTTTGTGTCTAAGGCCTTAAAACCGTCTAGCGATCCAGACAATGATTAAACTAAGCTTGACAATAAACACGTCACATAGGTATCTAACAATAAAAACGGATCATGTAATGGACGCCTTGACATTATCGAAAACCTATAAAAGTGCTATAAAATAAAACAGTCCATTCCTTTATTGTTAACAACATGATAGTAAAGGGGCTTACACTTTATGTAATACGCAAAGAAATAGACAATGCCGTAATGTGGTAAAAAACATACATTCCTACATATTACAGAAGAGATCTTTTTTGTTCTGTGATACATACCCTATATTACCGTGTTGTGTAGCGGTAAAAGAATACTACCACCCCCTCTCTTCCTTGGGTGTCGTAAAAGGCGACTAACTGACTGAAGACTGCATATACTATCAACAGCATAGAGCGGCGATCGGTTCACCACCTGTCACGCTAAGCACATGTGCAGTGGCTATTTGGTGAAAAGTGGACTATTATATTATGGTAGAGGACTGCTTTTGCTGTCCTCATTGCCTAGTCCCTGACTAACCCCTCGGTGATAATAGCAGGCGCGTGTGCGCAAACTCTAAGCTCTCTGACGTCATGACGTCAAATCGATATCGAGTCAGCGTTGTTTAACGGAATATGAACGCTCGGGTCACACAATAAGTTTCAATTTCGCGTGAAAGTCGTTAGAGAGTGAACCTTCTGTACGTAGTACTATTAATCAATCTGTGATAATAGTCATGATTATATTTTATGTATGTATGAATTTTTATCTATCGGCACCTCACGTCAGTAACCTAAATAAATAAAAACAAGTTAATACAAGACAGCGACCGCAGTTTTTCGTATAGGTAGGTAAGTACTTTGTCTATTGTAACTAACAACATCAGCTGCCAAAACACTTTGTTAGCAAACCGACAAGAAAAGGCTTCTAGGCAACACTCGCACCCGTATAATTGGGCGTATAGCAAACAACACTATTACAAAACCGAACTCAAAATCAACACAGCCAGCGCGTCCCAACTATAATGAACCAAATAATCCGACAAACGGCCTCACTTTGCGTCAGAAAGGCCTCTCTTTGCGTCAGAACGGCTGTTGAGTAAATAAAGACATCGGCCTTAAGCCGGGTCTCGTGAAAAATGCAGGCATTACGACGCTGGACAAATTGGGCTCGCATTTGTCTAAATTCCTGCGAGGCTTGTCTTGCTTGGACTTGTTGTGCCACCTACACCTTCTGAGAAGAAATATTTTGAATGTTTAAACTAGAATGGCGATCTTATAGTTGCTATAGTCAACTCAAAATATAGTAAAAAATAAAGTAAATTACAGCCTGCAATACTGTTCCACTGCAGGCAGGGCAACGGCCTCCATCATTAAAATCAAGCTATCGCTACAATTGGTTACTTGACAGTTTTCGAAAAAGTATTTAAAAAGTTACAAACGCTTATTTTATACTCCGTACATTATTTTCTATCTCGAAAAAACCTTTATTTAACAGAAAAAACATATTTTTCTTTATTGATTTCAAATTTCGTGCGAAAACGGTAGGTCACGTGACATTTTGCTCTGTGACGTCACATTTCAATAAATACCTATCATGAAACCTGACAGATAGTTTTTGATAATTTTGTGAAATGTGACGTCACATGAAGCTCAATCATGGCCGCCCCTTGCCGCCCGTGTTTCGTTCGGGTCTTGTAATCCACAGATCAAAAATCGCAAATTTATTTTGTAAAAATAAAATATTTACGAATTATCATAATAAAAAAACTATTGGATAATTATCGTCAAATCATAAACCACCATTTCCGACATATTTCATATTTTATTGTTACAACCTGTTACAACTGTCAAATAGCCAATTGATTTGACGTGGCATTTTATAAACGACGTTCAAATTGTCATTTTAGTCATCATCATCATCATCATCAGCCTATAAACGTCCCACTGCTGGGCACAGGCAGGTGCATTGTACACCCACGTGTACAATGCACGAGGGGATATTGGGCCATAACCCACCACGCTGGCCCAATGCGGGTTGGTGGGTTTTAACGACTGTCATCTTACGACAACAACCGGGACCAACGGCTTAACGTGCCTTCCGAAGCACGGAGGAGCTCGAGATGTTTTAAATTTGGTCACCCATCCAGCGACCAGGCATTGCGAAAGTTGCTTAACGGGCAAGTTCGCAAGCCGAACGCGCTAGCCGCTGCGCCATCGAGCTCCTTTTAGTGTCGTGGATTATTACAAAATGACGAGACATGTTACAATTCGCCTTCGGCATTTTACAAAATTAGCGAGCGTTTGCAAACAGACGACGTCGTTTGTAAAATGCCGAATTATACAATCTGCCTGCGGGCTGCGACATATAGACCGGGACTGTAATTACCAACCAAAGACATTAAACTATTACTATTTAATCTCTTTGTCACCAACCAAAATTGGCAAGCGTGTTGATTAACCATTCAACTGCGACCGTGCATTGACTAGTGCGCAATGAATAGAATTTCTATTGTGTATAATGGCGCCGCGTTCTGTGTTAAACCAATACCGAGTTATTGTAGTGTTTACTCGGTTTTAATTATAGATGCCTTTACCTTGCATTGCCTACCATGCAGCCTCGAAACCAGGCAGGAGAACAGCACGATACTATAAAAATCGGTGACGTCGTGTTCATAGCTGATTCAAACCTCCCTAGTCCTTTCGGTCAGGTTCCTGGCGAAAGGAAGAGTGGCAGCAAAATACCCAGGAAAGGATGGGGTATCAAGGGTAGTGGACGTTACCACCCCGAGGGGCACGTTTTTAAAATTGTAAAGATATTCCACCCCGGGTGCGCGGAATTGTAAAGATAACTAACTGAGATTAGATTTTCGGCTGGTGCAGCATGACTGCACGGCGTGGAGGATGTTGCAAACTCTTTCTTTGCAATCTTTTTCAGAATGCAATTTTTAATATTGACACGGTCATAATAACTTGTCTTTGTAAAAACCGTAGGTTTTGATTGGCTTTCTCTGTGTCTGAATTGTTTTCGTTTTAAATTAATTTCTATCCTATCAAAAGGTATTTTTCATCCTCACTCCTCATTGCTCCTCAACATTAGTGTATTATCCTTAATGCGCACAGCGCACACAACAAAAATGTCTATCTCAGGAAACGAATTGCATACACAATTAACAACGAACACGCGTGGCGCAATGAACGAAGCCTCCAATTATTATAGTTGAAAAATTGGGTTTTTTTAACGAACATCGCGAAAATGATTCATTAGCTTTCGCGCCGATCGAAAGCTTTAACACTTGGAGGGAGTGCAAAAAAATTGTCAGCGCATCGCAGACTACTTTTATTTTATTTTATTAACATTTCAAGATGCATTAAACTTTTAATTTAATGTATAAAATAATGCTAAGCGCCATTCATTGCAAGCACCCTTGCAGAGTGTCTCATGCACGTACTATTAAATTATTAATGATGCCATCTTTTGTTAAGTATTATATAAGAGACTGTGCAATAAAGATATTGAAAAAAATATGTATATACAGCCACATAGCATTAAGCTTAAATATTTTTGTATCGAAGTAGGCTACCTACCTATTTATCGAAATTGTAAAAAAAAACATACTAATTAGTTGATTTTTTGACGAAAATATAACCTTCGGTAGATTATGGGTTTTGATATTTTAATGCAGGTAGTAAAATAATTGCTATCAAAGTTATTAAAAATATTGACGCGTGAACCCACCAACACGCATTGGCCCAGCGTAGTTTGTTATGGCCTAATCCCATAAGAGCACTGATCAGTGCGCAGTTTGTCCATGCAAGAAAAAATTCCGTTAAGTCCAAAAGCTGAACTTGTATAATTTGAAATAGCTTATAAAATAAATATAAAGAATATATCTTCACGTAAACGGAGACCGGCTGAATGAAGAAATGTAAGTGTAAAAGTGATTACAGAACCCAAACAGGGTGATACAACGCAGCCGAGCCATAAATCAAACAAAATGGGACATTATCCGGAAATATTGTTTTTATTCGCGCACTTGTGGCGTAATTGATACAACGTGCCCGTCTTTTTCATAGCCGTTATGACAATGTTTGGATTTGTTTACACAATTTTCGAAGGTGTCCGTAAATCGTAAAAATGAGTAATTGGAACCGTATTAAGGGCGCGTAGTCACGACAGTGTCTTGAGTCTCATTGAGTTTTTCCTTGTTTACAATAAGATAAAATAAAATTGTATTCATAAATTTTATAAGTAAGTATGCCTTTTTTACTATACCTAATAGTGTTCTACCACAGATAATTAACTACATCTCAATAAGATTACCTTTTATGCAATAAATAAATCATGACGAAAGTATTTATATTCTACATGGAACCTGTATCTCTCGCTGGGAATCAAGTCGGTGGGCTTACCACCGAAAAATTCAAAACTCAAAATATTTCATTGAGTTCAGGTACTTTCAATTATATCAGTGTTCTTATGAATATTATTATGAATACTCTTTGTGGAGGTGCAAACGATTCAAGGATTTAAAAGATAACCTTTAAACCTACTTTTACAAAACACCAAGAGAGGCGCTTAAATGAGAAATAAAAATATAACAAAACGTTGAAAAAAAACGTTAACTGTATGTTTTTATAGCAACAGTGTCTCATCAAACCTCTTAGAAATTACAGCCTAAGTCAAAAGCATTGTATTTGATCTTCATCTCGACAGCTATGCGATTCTCTAAGCGACACATAGACGCTGCGCGCATGGCAGTGACCAGCTGTCTCCTTCCAATTCTATGAATATGAAAGAGACAGAGTCAATTCTCAGCGCTGCGGCAGCCGCTTTTACCAAGGCTTTAACTTAGAGAAACACTGCAGGTCTAACCAATACCTGATGGTGGCAGAGTAATCAACGCAGCCACCCGGACGCACCGTCACTGGTGAGAAAAACTGCAGCGCGCGTGCATTCCACGACGTATTACGATATCTTTTTAATAGTCAACGAAGTTTTTTTTAGTAGTCTTTTTTTTAAAGTTTTGTTAACTTCTATATCTTTTGTTTCGTTATCGTTTTTGAGAATTATTAACACTATAATCAAATATTACGTGAACTAATAGTTTGGCACAAGTTCTTTCACCAACTACACTTTTCGATGACACCAGCGCAATGCGTTTGTTGGCTGACGCTACCGCTCCCTGTGACAGCGTGGGAAGTTTATCCGCGCGCCATCTTAATTGAACCACCTCACTACGCCGCCACAATGAGGTATCCAGTATCCTGTGTCAACGGGCGCTCGTTGGTTGGCACATCAAATTTAAAACTTGGATACTTCAAAATAATGTTGTGGGCGAGGGGAGAGTTTGTGACGTAGAAACAGGCGGTATCACTGCATTGACAGCGTCAATTAGCGGTCGGTAGTCACCCTATGTTTGACTAGCGGAATATATTTCTAAAAAAATCTACTACTGGCAAACACTTGGCCTTCATCTTACCCGATATTAGGTGATGATAAGGCCAATGGTGGAAGCTTACTACGACTACTGAGGAACCTGGCTATCGTATCTCTAACGGAATATAACTATGCTATTTACATTAATTTTATAGCGACAATTAACCGTGTCGCGCAGCGGTAAAAGAATGCTACCACCCCCTCTCTTCCCTTGAGTGTCCTAAAAGGCGACTAACGGACTAAAGACTGCACATACATCTAACAGCATAGAGCGGCGATAGGCTCACCACGCAGAGCACATGTGCAGTCATTATTTGGTGAAAAGTGGACTATGGTAGGAGGACTGCTTTTGTTGTCCCCATTGCCTAGTCTCTGCGTTGACCACTCCGCCACCAGTTATTGGTTAGACTTATCGAGATTTTGCAAAGCTTTTGACTTAGGATCTAATTATTCTAAGAGCTTTGGTGAGACACTGTTGTTATAAAAACAAACAGTTTACATTTTTTTTAACGTTTTGTACTATTTTCAGTTCTTATTTAACTGCCTCTCTGGTGTTTTGTAAAAGTGGGTTAAAGGTTATCTTTCAAATGCTTGAATCCCTTCCGGGATAATAATCGTGATTACATGTATTATATGCTATAGCGACATACTTAAACGCTTGACTGTATATGATTTTGTTTTATACGTGTATTAATCAGGTTATTGTAAGTGTGGAAATAAGACAGTGATGCTCAATCAATCGAATTATAATTTTGTTCGCACCAAAACATGCACTTTTTTACATACTTGTACTCGTATGTTTATAAATAGTGTAGTTTTGTATCTAAATTGTTGATTTATTTCGTCACCGCCACCCATGTGACCTGAATTCATCATACAATGGGAGCCAAACAATTTTATCGAGCAAGTTTATTTTACGACCGACAGATATATACAGCCCTAATTCGGTTAGAGTTTTACTGCGACTTCCGTTCGACGAGATAGTGGCTCCCTCAAATGACGTAATATATAACCACACTAATAAAAACATAAGTAATACAGTTCGAATCCAAATCGTGGAAATTTTTTCGACACTGTCTTTTTTAATTTGTAATTTGTTCTTAACAAAAGCGTTAAAATTATATAAACAATAACATTATAACATAATATCTTGGTTCATCTGCCTTTCTTATTGATAAACTTTTTTTGTACATATACTACACCACCTCCTCTTCCTTTGGGTGTCGTAAAAGGCGACTAACGTACTAAAGACTGCACATACATCCAACAGCATAGCGGTGACGGGCTCACCACCTGGCACGCTGAGCACATTTGCAGTCACTATTTGGTGAAAAGTGGACTATGGTAGAGGACTGCTTTTGCCGTCCTCATTGCCTTCTCTGACTAACTCTTCGGGGATAATAGTCGTGATTATATGTATGTATGTATTTAAGGGTGAGTTCCACCCATGAAACTGAACAACTTTTCCCAAGAAACCTATGTGCAAAAATGACAAAAAATTCCGACCTTCCATACAAAGTCTCTGACTAACCCTTCAAGGATAATAGTCTCTTTGACTTAATCTAGTTTTTATCTAGTCTAAAGGTCAAAATGCCTTGCTCACCGCGTCGTCTATTTAGTACGGGCACGTACCCGGGCGGTCGGTGCGCTTCATACGAAAATCGCTGCAAAGTGGTAAGCGACGGTGACCCCGACTGTACACGTACGCGCGGTCGGAAAGGAGCGCAAGCGAATATCGCCGATAAGTGGTGAAAAAACTTAGGTGAACTTTGGCGCACCCCTTTTAATCATTTTGGGAATTTGTCATTCCGCGAATCTGTCATTTTGCGAATCTATCATTTTGAGAATCTGTCATTCTGAGAATCTGCCATTCTGCAAATCTCTCATTTTGCAAATGTGTCATTTTGCGAATCTGTCATTTTACGCCACTTGACATTTTGCGTTTCTGATGTTTTGCGTATTTGTCCTTTTGAGCGTAAACCCCGGGAACTTCCTCGATTGTATTTACTAGAGAGTGGAGGCCGCGTCTCGAAAAATGCAGAATAGGATAAGAATAAGAATAAGAATAAGAAAATATTTATTGACACTCACACACTTATCACACAATACAGCACATTTAACAGTAAATATAAATTACCAAAAAAATATATTATAAATAAAAGATAACAAAATAACACAGGATCACAAAATAAAAATAATACAATAAAAAACAAAATTATAAAAATTAAATAAAAACAGGTACCTAGCTAGTAGTGTGTGAGGCCAACAAGGACCCCGTCTCAGCAATATGCTGCCACGTCCCTCAAAGTTGGGCAGAGTGACAAAGCAGCGCTGATATTCTGACAGGGCCTTTAAAGGGAGGTGACGTCAAATAACAGAAAAAGATTAGATGCATAAATAATATATTGATAAACATACGTACAAAATTGTGTAAGGATAAACAAATAAGATAAGGTATGGATAAATGTAACTAAATATTACTGAACTACACAAATAATAATCGTGGCTGTATGCACTACATTCCTACCATTGCGAATAAAAAATTAAAAAAAAAACGGAATGAAAATGATAAAATATGTCGATATAGGTACTGCTTGATAAAGCTTTGAAGTTTCTTCCGCCCATTCTTCTAAACAGCAAAAAAAGACGTCCTGTACGGGTGGTAGGGTAAAAAACATTTTGGACGGTTTAAAAGTGCTTATTATTCAGTACCTATATTTGAATAGAACATTTTGTAATTTGTATACATAAGGCAAAGGTATACTTATTTTGTATACTTATTTTGAATCGCCATCTACCACACTACATGAGCAACTGAGCAGTTGTTAATTTGGTTAAACGTGGACAGCAGTGGACTGCATTTCACCTTTTGTTTGCTTTTTTCAGATCGCTATACACCTCACACGCCTTTAGTAAACTAGCCAAAGCTGTACATTTAACCTAAATTAAAACTAAAGTTGACATGTATAAATAAGGATTAATTTAAAAAGAGTTAAAACAAGTAAAACTCATTACGACCTCTTTGTAAAAATAAACTACCTTGACGACTTCTTGGCGGGAAAGTGAAGCGTCATGTCTGCAGTTTTGTATTATTTTCTATAATTTGTGTTTTGTCGAATATTAATGTGAAATAATGGAGGATTATTTACTGTTAATGAGTGTTAGCAAATAAAACAAAACAGTGCAACATCACTTTTCAAATTCTCTCAAGAAGTCCGTGTGAGACCTCAATAAAGTCCCACAGCTTTATTGAGTCTCCAGGGGTTTGGGGAAAAACCATTAACCATTAAACGTTCATTATCATTCATTATCATCCGCTTAATGTAAAGAAAATAATAATTACTATTAAAAACTTGACACTGGCTAAATGTGCTGATCGCACGAAGCCATTATTTAAGAGAGAAAAAAACGGGTTGTTCCGTATTCAACCCACATGAACTCAACCCACTAATTAATTTTTCCTTACTCAACCCATTTCTATTCCTTACTCAACCCACAGCAATATTTTAATTTTGAATTCCTTACTCAACCCACATGTATTCCTTACTCAACCCACATCGAAATTATAATGAAAACTCCTGTTTGTGGGTACGTTCTGACCAAAAACGAATAGTGCCTGTTACTATTTTGTTTTTAATACATTAATTACGGTTCTTAAAATAGATCATGTATGTACTATATTCCGCTATGAAATGAAATAAAACTTCCAAAAGTGGGACATAACCATATATTATTATAAATATCAACAATATAGTTAAAATATTTCTTTTAAATTAAGCTTTTAGAACTTGCCGGTGTTTATTGTTACCACTCACCTGAATAAGCGGTGTACCTACTCTCCAAAATAATATTAATAGTTAAATCAATTGTTATAAAAGTGGGACAAATCATATAGTTATTATTATAGTTTTGTAAGTGTAGATACTTCTATATTATTTTAAAGCTCTGGAGTTTCTTGTGCCCGTTCTTCTCCACAGCTAAAAGACTTCCTGAATGGGCGGGGTGGGTGGGTGGGTTCCTATGCCTATCCCTCCATCCATAAAAAAATAAATTTAGACTATTCACAATGCTTATTTTAAACTTACTGAATAAAGATATTTTGATTTTGATTTTGATTTTATAAAAATCAACAATGAAGTAAAATTGTGTCCCTTATAATTTAAGTTCTTAGAACTTGCCGGTGTTCTATTGTTACCACTCACCCGAATAAGCGGCGCACTCTCCAAAAATAATAATAAAAGTTAAATCAATTGTTATGGACCTTAATAGGTCAAAGATCATAAGACCGCCGGCGGTCACGAGACAATCGATTTTCTATTGTGTCTGGTTTAACGGTGCTCAAGGGGTTAACCCCTAAAGGTCTCTGGATAGGTAAAGAGTAAGAGTAAAATAGCATTATCTTTCTTTCATCTTCGGTTCTAGTATTAAACAATGGTGATAGAGATAGCTATATTTTTTTTGTTTGTTTGTTCTGAAAGGGCACCTTAAGATGGTCACTTAATCAGTTACTCCTGATTTGTTAGATGAATTTCGCGAACGCATTATTCAGTAGCAGCTAATTTTAGGGCCGCATATTTTAGCGAAAGCTTTATTTATGTTCCTATAATTTATTATTAAGTAGATGAATTTCGCGATCTCCTTTTTTAGTTGCAGTAAATTTCAGAGTAGGTAGCATTTGTAGCTTAACCTAACCGACAGAACTATAGTTTTGCATACTTAACTTTCAAACAAATATTGTTGACTTTTATAATAGTATAATTATGTACTACTTATAGAAAATTTATTTCATAACAAAATTATATAATGATAATTATGATATCTTTTATGTACCGGGCTAAATTGTAATATGTACGTACACCCAAAAGTTGTATCTGTTCGTTCACTTAAAAAGACAAAAAATGTTTTTTAATTGTACCTACCTACTAGATTTATAACATAAGATCATAAAAGACTAAAATGATCTTTATTTATTTGACATATCATTAGTCTTAGTCTTAATCTGTGATTTTTTATGTACACGGCTTGATAATGATTTTACTCTTTGTCTTAGACTAAGTCTTAAATTTATGTTTGTAATAATCAAAGTTAATTTTATATTTTATTATTAGAAACAACCCGCGCACAATTTTTATGAAAAAATTGCCTGCATGCATTTATGTTCATAAAAGGTGTCCGTGGGTTTTGCTCATTTCATTTTATTTTTGTTGATTTATATAAGGTTGATTTTATACAAATTTTGTTGATTTTTATAATAATTATATGATTATGTCCCACTTTTGGAAGTTTCATTTCATAGCGGAATATAGTACATACATGATCTATTTTATAAACCGAAATTAATGTATAAAAACAAAATAGTAACAGGCACTATTAGTTTTTGGTCAGACCGTACCCACAAACAGGAGTTTTCTTTATAATTTCGATGTGGGTTGAGTAAGGAATACATGTGGGTTGAGTAAGAAATTAAAAATTAAAATATTGCTGTGGGTTGAGTAAGGAATAGAAATGGGTTGAGTAAGGAAAAATTAGTTAGTGGGTTGAGTTCATGTGGGTTGAATACGGAACAACCCAAAAAAACGACTAATTTAAAAAGAGTTAAAACAAGTAAAACTCATTACGACCTCTTTGTTAAAATAAACTACCTTGACTTTTTCTTTTGTTTACATCTGGTTTCGCTAAGCGCTCAATTTCATTGGCTTTTGCTTGGATTGAGCGATGCTCAGCTGAGCTGTCGAGTGCTCAAGAAAAACACAACGTTGATAAGGTAACCCTTTGATTAATTACGGGGAATGTTGTTTGCCATAACTTGCTTCGTATAGTGGTCTAAAAGCACTGCCGTCTTCGCCCGCGGTTTTAATAGCGTACATGGCTAGTTACAACGTTAATGTAATTAACAGCGCTTGGCTCGGCCAGACCACTTCGACAGCGCAAAAAACCAAAAGACAAACAATTTTAAATGCGAGTTAAAAAGTCCGACGCAGAAATAGACAGGCAGTTAACTACTCTTTATGTTCAAAATTTGATGCAAAATCGATTAAAACATCAATGTTATTTCGACAAAAACTGAAGATACAGTTATAAAACTAAACTAGTGTTTATCTATCTATCTATCACTTATTTAATCAATATCTATTCGAAGTTTATTAAATAAACATTAGTGTTACACATACATTTCTAATAAATGCTAAACCTCCGAGGATGCTACGCTCCTGTGAGCATCCCATTTACCTATAATTTATTTACTATCTTACATTAGTAAAGCGACATGCAATAAACGATTTGATTCGACAGCCCATTCTCGTTTGTAGCTAGCTGTAGCTGCTGTAGCTTCTACGTGCATAAATAAAATATTCAAAGCTGTCCATTCGAACACTGGCCGGCCGCTACGAAAGTTTTTTAATGAAACAAACAACTGAACATCGGGCAAACTGACATTACCGCGGCGCGGCGGGCGGCGGCGGACGCGGCGCCATCCCAAAATTCTTGCAACTTCCCGACGACCATTAACATTTACGCCATAGCGACTATAAAAGTAGCGGGCTAGTTGACCACGGCATGGGTATTACAGCCTTAATTGCTCGTATAGGCCTGAGGGTGCCCTGAAATGTTGGTGTGCGCTGTTAAGTGTTATTTAGTTATTTATGAGATCCTGCAGCCGCCATTAGTGCGGTCTCGTTAGAACGGGTAAACAAAATCAGGGGATTATTGAAGATGCTGACTGGTTGCAGCCGTGGGAGGCCGTAATGAGGTGCCGCAAACGTATATCTATGACATAATCAGTCGTTCGCAGTAAAGAAGTTTCATTTAAGTTGGACATAACATTTTGCTTTACTTTAGACTTTACGGTTTGGAAAATACGAACCAACGAAAACAGTAGAAACTAAAAAGATATTTCATGGCTTCATTATTTACATTAGTATGAGTCTTGATACAGAATTCGATGTCATAAACTCGGGTGCAATATGAATATCCAATAAAACTATTAGGCACCACTTATATGGATACCACAATTAATTGTTATTGTCGTGGTATCCACAGTGATCCTCTACGTACTATTTGCCATGACAATACCTACCATAACTCAAGAGCTTTGATTATATAATGTCTAGATGGAGCCTTCCGCTGCATTTACACGATTGTCAACGTGCCGGGTTTTATAGGCTAGTGTGCGTACCGTTTCTATCTAATAGACGCGCTGCTATCGTAGTGTGCGTGAGACGGGGATGCCAGTTTCTTAGAAATACTCCTTGAAATGGGAGTATTTTTAAGGTCGGGCTAGTGCAGGCTAGTTTAAATTAATTAGTAAGGTATTTGAAGCCTTGAAATCACTGTAGGTATTTATTATTATAAAATATTGTGTGTGAGGAAATAAAAACGATTGGTGTAGAGTGTACGAGTATGTAAGTCCATGAGAGTGTAGGTATTATTTTCTTTGCCGCCATTTTGATTTTCTTGGTTTGTGCTCCGATTGCGTTCAAAACCATTAGTCTCTAAACATGATTTCTAGGCCAGAATTGAAAAAACTCGCCGCCATTGTGAATTTCTGTATTTATGCTCCGATTATGATCGAAATCGATATCTGGGGGTCTAAGAGGTCTCTAAACACGATTCTGAATAAAGAATTGGAAAAAGTGGCTGCCATTTTGAATGTATTGGTTTGTGCTCCGATTAGATTCAAAATCGATATCTGAGGATCTAAAAGGTCTCATAACACGATTCTGAAGATAGAATTGAAAAAAGTGGCTGCCATTTTGAATTTCTTGGTTTGTGCTTCGATTAAGTTCAAAATACATATCTGGGGGTCTAAAAGGTCTCTAAACACGATTCTGAAGATAGAATTGGCAAAAGTGGCCACCATTTTGAATTTCTTGGTTTGTGCTCCTATTAGGTTCAAAATCGATATCTGGGGGTCTAAAAGGTCTCTAAACACGATTCTAAAGATAGAATTGGAAAAAGTGGCTGCCATTTTGAATTTCTTGGTTTGTGCTTCGATTAAGTTCAAAATACATATCTGGGGGTCTAACAGATCTCTAAACATGATTCCGAGGTCAGAATTGGAAAAATTGGCTGCCATTTTGAATTTCTGTGTTTATGCTCCGATTATGATCGAAATCGATATCTGGGGGTCTAAGAGGTCTCTAAACACGATTCTGAATATAGAATTGGAAAAATTGGCTGCCATTTTGAATTTATTGGTTTGTGCTCCGATTAGGTTCAAAATCGATATCTGGGGGTCTAAAAGGTCTCTAAATACGATTCTGAAGAAAGAATTGAAAAATGTGGCTGCCATTTTGAATTTCTGTGTTTATGCTCCGATTATGTTAAAAATCGATATCTGGGGATCTAAAAGGTCTCTAAACACGATTCCGAAGATAGAATTAGAAAAAGTGACTGCCATTTTAAATTTCTTGGTTTGTGATCCGATTATGTTCAAAATCGATATTATTATTACTAAAGAATCTCTTAAATGATAAGGTACCTCATTTTAAGGGCGAATTGTTTACAAATATTCTTCCTCCAATTTACGTATACAGGCGGACACAGCACTAGCGCCGGGGTCAAAGAACTCACATGATTAGTGATGGAATATTCTCCAATCGGTAATATGCTAGAATTTTCCTTTTAATTAAGAATATTCTCAGATCAAGGAGAATTTAAGAGAATTTGAAATTGGACAAAGATTTTCTTATTTTCAGGAAAAAATATGTATTCTTTTAGAGGTTTTGAACAACGATGGCAGTATTGTATAAAACAAGTAGGTATCTCAGTTTATTAAGCTAATAATGCTAATAATTATCACAGTAACATCGTTTTTGCCGATAAGCTGCGAGTAAAAATTGATTTTATGTTTCCACCGCAATATTTTTTTATGTACCGCTTCTGTGGTCTAGTGGCTAAGCCACCGGTTTCAGACCCAGAGGTCCCGGGTTCGATTCCTAACGGGGGGTACATCTTTGTGTGCTCGGTTTGGTTAGTGGTAGGGCTGTTAAGTCCGCCTGGCTAGCTACCACCATCTTATCTAAGTCTGTCGCCATAACAACGATATTTATAGCATTGTTGTGTTCCGACAGTTTGAGATAAGATTGCCAGTTCCTCAGTGGTTGAGGATTCTCCTCCCTCATGTTCCTCAGTGAAGCGCGCTTCCACCTTCGGCCTTATTATCACATACTATCAGGCTAGTTGAAGGCCAAGCGCTTACCCGTTGTAGAATAATAAAATAAAAAAACAAACGTTTTGTTTAGTTGCGCTAGTAGCGTAGCATGTCCGCGCCCCCTCCCCGCGCCCCCTCCCCGCGCCCCGTGTTGAATCTTGAGATCTTTATTAAAGCTGATAGTTTGAAAATACTGATGTGTCTATTTTATCGCCAAAATGATATACTTATTAAACTTTGCAGGAAATTTAAAAAGAACTTACGAGAATTTTCTTTGAAATATTCTCGCTTAGATGAATTTAACCTCAGGAAAGACAATTTTTTTTTTTATAAAAGTGGGAGGCAAACGAGCAGGCGGGTCACCTCATGGAAAGTAATCACCGCCGCCCATGGACACCCGCAAAACCAGAGGAATCGCAGATGCGTTGCCGGCCTTTAAGGGAGGAATAGGTTTAAGGAAGGAATAGGAATTGGGAGGAGGGGGGGGGGGAAGGGGCCTCCGGAACCCTCACTGGTCGGACGAAACACAACAGCACCAAGTGCCGTTATTTCACGCCGAATATTCGTGAGAGGGTGGTATTACGCCGGGCGAGCCGGCGCAATGCGTGCTGCAACGCAGCGTGGCTCTACCACTCAGTCAGTGTTACTCATTTAGCACCACCCAGGGATCACGTGTAGGGTCTCAAGGGTAAACCTACGGACGCGAGCAACTTTAACCCCTTTATATTTTCTATGTGAAATACTTATAAATAAAGTAGAAATACAATCGCAGTTCCATTAATTTAATTAGATTATTGAGATAGTCATCCAATTTATAAATTCTCTTAAATTCTCTCTCAAAAGAATATTCTCGAGAACTTAACAGCAAAGTTCTCACTGATAGAACATTCTCGGGAATTTCCCATTACTACACATGATACATTTCATAGCCTAGCCTGCGCATGCTTTCTGTCTACTTTATTTTCTGTTTCTATATGTAAACTTTTTTTTGTAAATACATACTTATTTATACATAGAAAACAACCAGACTAGTACAAACAAGAATGTTCATGCTCATAAATGTTTGTACTGTGCGAGATTCATTTGCATGCCTACATTATTGCTGATACCTTAAATCATTGTCTTAAATCTTAATGTTTTGTACATGATATTCCGCAAATAAATGATTTATAATTTATGATTCGAAGATTCGGGAGATCTACAGAAGTTACTAAGGCGACCGACATTATAATAACCTAGAAAGTTGCCAAATTCATTTGGTAGAACCGTGAAAAGATTAAAAATTGAAGAAAAGAGAAAAGACGGGCGGGCTACAAATGCGATTTAGTCGCGATTCAGCATCGATACAATCGCGGTGCAGCATCGATACAGTCGCAAATCCTTGTACCGCCTTAATAAAAGTAGCGACACAATCGCGATGCAGTCGCACAACTGTCAACGCGCGTTTGTTTCGCTGCAAAAAGTCGCAATGTATAAGTATCAGTATTACAGTGGCAAGAAAGGAACGGGATGCATACTTACCTAGGTATATGCGGATAAAAATTCCGGAATAGGTTTGACCTTTATAATCAGAAGAAATTAATGTACTTTCCCGTGATAAACCAACATTATCAACCTACCCAAATTTCCAATAAAAAAAATTAAATGAAATTAATATATTAGCGAATAATCAAGTTTAGGTAAATATGTAAATATCCGATTATACGATCTCCAGTGAATACCTGTATATTCAATGAAAAATAACACTGACAATGTATTTTGATTTATTCGTATCACGTTAAAAAAAATCAATGACCATCCCTCTGTATTTGTTTTTTGAATAATTTTCTTTTAGATTTTGCGTTGCTATTCACATTGTCCAATTTTAATTTATAATAATACCTCACTGACTAGTACTTTTCTACAATCAATCTTATTAAATTAACTTGGTGAAGCATGCCGCAGATATGATCGGTGTCTACTGGAAAAAGATTCACATCTCCAATAAATTTTTTCATCTCACTAATTTTGTATAATTAGTGCTTGTCATTACATAGTCCTGTTTAATAAACTGACGAAAAACTGTTTCAGTGGTTTTGCAAACAGAATAGACGTCAGATGAGGCATAAATCAACCCACCTTCATCTTTTTTAATAACTACATAATTTAATTCAACTAATACTAACAACCCATCTCTTCCCTTGGGTGTCGTAAAAAGCGACTAACGGACTAAAGACTGCACATACATCCTACAGCATAGAGCGGCAATTGGCTCATCAAAATAATACTACCAACCACTCTCTTCTGTTCGGTCTAGTAAAAGGCGACTAACTGACTAAAGACTGCACATACATCCTACAGCATAGAGCGGCGATGGGCTCATCAAAATATTACTACCAACCCCTCTCTTCTCTTCGGTGTAGTAAAGGCGACTAACGAACTAAGGACTGCACATACCCCTACAGCATAGAGCGGCGATGGGCTCATCAAAATAATACTACCAATCCCTCTCTTCTCTTCGGTGTCGTAAAAGGCGACTAACGGACTAAAGACTGCATATACAACCAGAAGCAAAGAGTGGCGATGGGCTTATCAAAATAATACTACCAACCCCTCTTTTCTCTTCGGTGTCGTAAAAGGCGACTAACGGACTAAAGACTGCACATACATTCTACAACATAAGCAAAGAGCGGCGATGGGCTACTCAAAATAATACTAGCAACCCCTCCCTTCTCTTCAGTGTAGTAAAAGGCGACTAACCGACTAAAGACTGCACATACATTCAACAACATAGAGTGGCGAAGAGCTCATCAAATTAATACTACCAATCGCTCTCTTCCCTCCGGTGTCGTGAAGGCGACAATCGGACTAAACTCTACACATACAACCAACAGCATAGAGCGGCGATGCGCTTATCAAAAAAATATTACCAACCCCTCTCCTCAGTGTCGTAAAAGGCGACTAACGGACTAAAGACTGCACATACATTCAACAGCATAGAGCGGCGAAGGGCACATGAAAATAATACTACCAATCCCTCTCTTCCCTTACGTGTCGTAAAAGGCGACTAACGGACTAAACACTATAAATTCTATAAATAAATAAATAAATAAATAAACACATTTCAAATGTCATCTACTCAATAAATATTTATTCTAATTTAATACTAACTCGGGAATTTTGCGTGTCCTAGGGCAGGCAACACAGAAAAATGGCGGGCTACGAATTACGGCAAATTACGCTTCGCTCAAAATTGACGATAAAACTACATTAAGATAATTCAATGTTTACTTACCGATGGTAGGTGATTGTTTTAATTGTTTTATGTCGACCTTTATAATTTCTGCACACTGATAGCGCAAACCGTCATTTTTAGTAAAATTAAAGGCGTGCAAAAGATGTGCATCATCTGCGGCGACACAAATGGCACTGAGCGATAGGTTTGAGCTTAGCGGCCAACAGTTGGCTGATATTTTTTTGGACGCTTTCTCGCGGTCGAGGCTCTATCTAGACATTATATAATCAAAGCTCAAGAGTATGGTACATTATACACTGATTTTTTTTTATATTTGTTCCGTGAAGGAACAGGCTAAGGCCAGAGACCGTACTGCCTAGTCATTAGTTGTTTTATTTCTTTTTTTTCCTTAGATGATAATGAGTGGTGATTAAGATGATGAATGATAAATGATGTTCCCCCAATCCCCTTGAGTCCTCAGTAAAGATGTGGGACTTTACTAAGATCTCACGCGGACTTCTTGAGAAAATTTGAAAAGTGATGTTGCACTGTTTTGTTTCATTTGCCAACACTCTTGCACGTTCACAAACACTTAACGGTTAATAATCCACTATTATTTCACATTAATGTTCAAAAAAAAACACAAATTTTAGAAAATAAAACAAAACTGCAGACATGACGCTTCACTTCCCCGCCAAGAAGTCGTTTATAAACTGAATCAGTCATGGTGTCAAAGTTAAAAAAGATAGATACAAATTTTAATTTAATAAATACTCGTTCATCCTTTATCTCGGCCACACTAAATAAAAAGTACTAACTGAAAATTGAAATTTTAACCGAGCTTTCCTGATTGGGTAAGCTCAACTTTTTGCCATAACAGCTTTAAAAATCAAAGTGATTTTCGATGGTCCAATTCGGACTAAACTTAAAAAGGCATTCGCAAACGAATATTGAGTACCAATACTCAATTACAGTCGAAGATAACGGATGGAATCCAATCAATGGGTTTTAATCCTGAAGGGCTCGTATTTCAGCAACACTCGAAACTGAGTAGGCATCTTGGAGATGTTTTAACAGCGTTACCAAAAAGTGAGCGGCGAGAATAACATCGTTTAATTGGTACACCGACATAACAGAATACTAATATGAAAGTGTGCTAAATTGTCCACCTTTAATTAGACAGTGGTGACAATAGATAATCATTATCACAGTTACAAAGTAACAGACAAAACAGCACTCTTGCATTTGACTTTCGAAAAAAGCGGATATGTTATCAATTCTATCTTTCGAGTGTCTCAAGCATTAGCGAGAAGGGTTTCAATAAAGTGATCAAGATTAAATCGCGATTAGATATCCAAATGCCAGCCACAGTGTAGACTTGAAATTGTTTTCTGGTCGTTACAACTTTAAAGTCTGATAAGCTTCTCTTGTACGTTCTATTCAATTAAGGAATAGAAAAATCATAATACATACATAATCACGACTATTATCCCCGAAGGGTTAGTTAGAGACTAGGCAATGAGGACAACCAAAGCAGTCCTCTGCTATAGTCCTCTTTCACCAAATAGCGACTGCACATTTGCTCAGCGTGATAGCTGGTGAGCCCATCGTCGCTCTAAGCTATTGGATGTATGTGCAGTCTTTGGTCCGTTAGTCGCCTTTTACGACAGCCAAGGGAAGAGAGGGGGTGGTAGTATTCTTTCACCGCTACGCGACACGGAAAATCATAATGACGCCTATAAACGTCCCACTGGGCTTAAGCCTTCCCGCGTAGACAAAAGTCTTAAAGTTATACCCTATTTAATAATAATTATATACCAAGCTGTTATTATTGTTACATTTTTAAAGTTGGAAGAAGGAAGAAGATATTTCTTCGTAACATCAAGAAATGGACCGGTATCAAAACCTTATTTAATAAGTACCAAATATTATTCAGACTATCTCTAGATAAAGAAAAGTTTAGAAAATTGACTTCTGGCCTTCAGTAATGGAGAGGTACTATAAGAAGAAGTAGCTATGAATACTAAAAGAAAATTTAGATCTTTACAGTCTCTAATATTCCATCACGCACAAAGAAATCTGGTGACTCGTTTCTTAGTCGCAATTCCAAAAGATGGAACAGTCTACCAGCACACGTATTCCCTCCTACCTATGACATAGGGTCCTTCAAACGAGGCGTGAAGAGGCACCTTGTGGGCCGGCAGAGTGAGGGTGACTGATGCTACGTCTCTTACGCTGCACCAGTTGTCTTCGCGCCTGGACTTCATTTCCACTTAACATCAGGTGCAGTGGGGTCATTTGCCGGGCTTTGTATAAAAAAAAGAAAGATCTGTGATGGATAAATGATTTTCGGTGTATTTTGACGCTTGGCAAATTTTATGTGTTGTTTACTTTACTAATTAAAATTGTTTTAAAATTTACGTAAGAGTTCATACCATAAATCCAGCTAACTCATTTATTAGGAAATACGTAATTACTTACCCTCAATTTGTCTTTTAGTTGTTATTTGTCATTCACTGATTGGTTCGGTAACAGTTAAATAATTTCCGTTCAACGGAAGATCGCATTTCGGCTCGTGTATTAATAGCAATTAGGAGGAGATTCCCCGACCGAGCATCTAAGTAAAATGCGGCAGAATTCATTAATATTAATAGCTGGAGAGACAGCGAGGAGTCCCTACAACCCTTGTCTTATCCTTTTTAATTATATCTTTATGAGAACTGAGATTAATAATGGAGTGGGATTCCGGATGTGAATGAACGCTAAGTGGCCATCAGTACTTTCTTATTTCTTTTCATAAGGAAAAATCTGAATTACAGAGCGTAAGTTATGTTTTCTTTAGATAGCGCTTTCAACTTCGCGGAATGAATAAGAACAATGAAGTCTGTTCATACGTATTTTTTATGTCGTTATTATTTTAGCGTGATAAAGTAACTCGCGTTGAATTAACGTTATTTTGTATCTAGATTTCTGATCCGTTTCACATACAATATTTTATTTTATTTTAAACTGTATATAAATACACACACATACTTAATATTATGTTAACATTTACATTAGGTACAATTACTGTTACTGCAACAAACTTAAAAAAACGCCAAAATGTATAAGTATTGAAATGTAAAAAATTACATCCCCGAGACTGTTTTTGAATTCAGAATTTTTCCAGTCACTGTTAAAAAAGGAGTTAAAGCAATAAAATAAACCTTTACTATTTTGTCTTTGAAAAAGTCGATGCATGGTATATTACGTCCATGTCCTCAGTGCACATAGCACATGGCACATGCGGACATAATTACATATTTTTATGTGCATAGGTTAGCACAAGTTAACAGACAAAGGCTTAATATTAAATTGATATAGTAAAAAGCAATCAAAATGATCGTATTTCTATTTTATCTCAAAAAATCAGGACATTTGACAGCGCGGGGCTTAGAGGGCATTCTACACAGCTGTTGCTCGTTCTTTGAAATGCCTAAAGTACCTAACACTTTTACGAAATAGTAAAACGCATGTGCCATTTGCAATATTTTATTTCTAGCGAGCGATTTTTTTATCACCATCCGTTTTTTTTAAACCACTGCGGATAAGCTTAGTACTTGGCCTTCACCTCGCCTGATGGTAAGTGACGATAAGGCCGAAGGTGGCAGCGCGCTTCACCCGGAATCCTCAACCACTGAGGAACTGGCTATCTTATCTCCAAACTGTCGAAACATTACAATGCTTTAAACATCGTTGTTATGGCGCCAGACTTTAAATAAGATGGTGGTAGCTAGCCAGGCGGACTTAACAAGCTCTACCACCAGCCAAACCAAGTACATAAAGATGTACCCCCGCCAGGAATCGAACCCGGGAGACCGGTGGCTCAGCCACTAGACCACAGAGGCGGTCAAAATTAATCGCTACAAATGCTGATGCATCGCTCGCTGCTACATTATGTAGCAGACTATAAAAAGTAACCGAGTCGCGTAACGGTGAAAGAATACTACCACCCTCTCTCCTCCCTTGCGTGTCGTAAAAGGCGACTAAGGGACTAAAGACTGCACTGAACATCGGGCCCACGGAGCCCCATGTTACGGAGCGGAGGAACGGAGGAGTGGCACGATAAGGAGGAGTTGGAAGATTATAAATGTACGACAAGTTCAGAAGTATATTATTTAAACAAATGGTTATTATTAGTATTTATAAAAGATTTATGTATTATGCTTGTGACTAGGTGTAGGTTAAGGTTATAATTATTATTATCAGGACGTAGGTATGCCTGAAACTGCCTAGTTATAATAATGCACTTCGCTAATAACATTATTTTGGAAGGATAACAATAATAATTAAAAGGAGTTCTTCCTAGCTCCGCGGATGAATCTGAACTGCCTTGAAATGTAAACAGAAGCTAGACAAAGAAGACATGTAATATTTGAATTTTAGATGCAAAAGAATGTTATTCGGAAAAGAAATCATATTTTGACATAATTGTTTTTTGGTATACTATGTCAGTAAGCATAAATATGGTTTAGGCTAATGTTTTTTGCCCTAATTTAGATTTGCATAAAGTTAAGAGGCATATTGTTTATTCGTCTAACAGTTATTAGGCATAACGATAGTCTAGTAGATTAGACAAGACAGAAGGTAAGGTTATAGTTTCAAAATCCGCTATAATTATAATTGTTTTTTTTAATCAGGATTTGTCTTTGAAATATTATTTATTTCATTGATAGCTATTTGAATCTGAAAACCCAAAAGTATTAGGTATAAGGTATTAGGTATATCAAATATAAATTGGACACCGTAGTGTAATAGTAGGTTAGGGTGCGGCGTCTAAGCCGCCAGCATTTTTATTTTACATACGAAAACAAACACAAACACAAAGTTTCCAAAACTTACTTTTTCGTAAGCAAATTTAGGCTTTAGAATAGTAAGTTTAACTTATAGTAGTTATGCTTTTAAAAAATAGTACCTAAAAAGTTATGCCTAATTAATATTGTGCGTAACTATTATTAGGATAAGTAAAAGTATGCCATGTTAAAATATGACATAAAAATTTATGCAAAAAAATATGGAACCAAAAGTGGACTAAGGTAGAGGACTGCTTTTGCTGTCCACATCGCCTAGTCTCTGACCAACCCTTCGGGGATAATAGTCGTGATTTATATATATGTATGTATGTATAAAAAGGCGGACCATATACTTGTTTGCTATCTCACTCAAATAACAAAAAATACTCTTTCAATGAAAGAGACGGCTATAGCAACACTGTTTAGAGTCGAGCCAAGTGTTTAAGCATAAGCTTTTTTTATGCGGCCGTAAACCAAATTTATGGCACGTTGACACCAACAACGGATTTCGGATTATTTGATTGCTTTTTTTTCAGGGAAATAGTGAGTGGTTTGCAGCCTACTGGTTTTATGAGGTGCTTAATATTGATTTCATAGAGATGTATGGAAACATCTCTGTATTGATGATGTTTTGGTGAACATTCAAAACGAAATTTTGGGTAAAGAAGGATCTCTATGTTTTATTTTGGAAAGTTTCCTTGTAAGAAGCAACTAACGTTTTCAATAGGAAGGCAATAGGTTTTTAAAAAAATCTCTTAATGTGGTCTGTTTGTTCGGGTGTTCACATGTACGAAGTCTCGGCCGATCGCTAGTTACTCAGCCACTGTGTTTTGTTATTCAGCCACTAAGGAGTCTAAACTAAACAAGCGCTTAAAAAAATGGTGCTTTGCTCTCGGTTATGAGTAGCCAAATCGTGGCTAAAAAGGCGCGCATGACTATTCATAGTGGAGTGCTGGTGCCGACACTGATGTATGGAAGTGAGTATTGGGTATGGCAGAAGAAGAATGAAAGAAGAGTGATAGAGTGAGGAATGATGTAATTTGGGGAAAGGTGAGGTCTAAAAGATGATATAGTGACAAGAATTAAAAAAGAAGTTCTCCGGTGGTTTGGTCACAAAAGGATGAGTGAAAGTAGAATTACGAAGGAAATATAATATTGTGCGAATGTGGAAGGAACTATTGCGCAAGGGCGTCCCAGAAAAACCTACGCGGACCAGCTACCCTATCGGCTAAAAAATATGAATATGGACATGGGCTTCATTAAACATTTGAAGCCCATAATATGTCCATATAAAAACAAAATATGGGCTTCAAATGTCAAATGAAGCCCATGTCCATATCCATACTTTTTAGCCGACAGACCCGCAGTTAGGGCTTCTGTTTAGAAGTGGTGTACGCAGTGACACAAACCGTCGGGCGTGCATGAAAAGATTGATGGATTTGAATGATGCTATTCGGGGAAAGGTGCAGTCTGAAAGATGATATAGTGACAAAAATTAAGAAGAAATGTTCCGGTGGTTTGGTCAATTAGAAAGGATAAGTGAAAGTAGAATTACGAAGGAGATATATTGGGCGAATGTGGAAGGAACGATTGCACAAGGACGTCCCAGAAAAACCTACGCGGACCAGTTAGGGGTACTGTTTGAAAAGGCTGGTGTACACAGTGACACAACCCGTCGGGCGTGCATGAAAAGATTGATGGATTTGAATGAAGCGAAAGAAGTGTGGAAAGACCGTATAGCAGATGGCGATTCATTGTCTCTTCCTAACACTATAGGAAACAGGCGTGAGTATATTTTATCTTGTATTTTAAGTATCTACATAAATTGACTTGGCTACCAATGTCTCAATAGCTCAGTAGGAGAGCTGGCGCAATCGCGACGACTGCAAGAGATTGGGGGTTCGATCCCCCCTCTGAAGCAAGTCGACTTTATCAAGAACTAATATAAAACTCTATTTGTTTTTAATTTTAAATATTCAACTGTTCGAGTTACAAACGTTTGAAAGTTCAATATTAATAAAATGGTTGGATATAATTTGTTTCCTCCTAAAGTAAATACCTAACATTTAATGAGTTCTCCCAAATGAAAGAGCACGAAAATCTGAGTCCGTTTTGAGAAAGTTCTAGGACGACATAAAATTTCTAACTCGATGAAAGCTTCGATTGACTTGGTTTTTACAGTCAACAACGAATTACTTACTAAATGGACTAAAATAAAACTCCGTGTCATTCTTACTTTTTCTGGCAACACTTAAAACAAATCTCAAATAAAACATTTAAAAAAAAAATACAAAAATTATAAATAGAATTTTTTTCTAAAAAGTATAAAATTATGTGTACTCTTTGATTATATAATGTCTAGATGGAGCCTTCCGCTGCATTTACGCGATTGTCAACGAGCCGGGTTTTATAGGCTAGTAACAAAATGTGGTCTTGTAGTGGTTCCGGAGCCAGGTCTATAACAGGCTAGTAAAAGTTTATAACCACGGAAAAGGGCCCATTTTATACGCGTACTTTTGCTAATAAAACACTCATATTAGACTTGGCGAGCACCACTTAGACCAATAATACACTTATAGGTGGACTCTGCGTAGTCCATTTGCTCCCGCGAAGTTCACTGTGAGCATTTAATAGAACCAGGCAGGCTGTAACGTACTCCGCGCTTCTAATATTAGCTACTTCAAACATTTGTGAATTGATGTTTTTTTGTGCGGTTGTGGAGAAAAAAATAAAATAAAAGCTAACTTCATCTTTTTTATTTAAAATGTATTAACAAGTATTTCGCACGTAATATTAGACGTGCATACATGTTTGCACGGCAAACGCGTATGTATTTTCGGTGAAGTATATTGTGTTTTACATCTCAATTTTTGTTCGCCTTTTGAACACGGTGTATTTATTAAGTTATGTTTAAAAATAATATTAGTCCTAACAGCATTGTTACGCCATTTTGTGATGAATTAGGGTTCCGCATACAAATGTCTTATGCTCAATTTTAATAACTAAGACTTTATTATTTTTATGTTTTAGTTTTGACTTTGATCGAAATATCATGGTCATATTTCCATTTGTTTATATCCATTTTTGTAATAATTTAATAAAAACCCAATGACTCAAAAGAAATCAAAATGGCCGTCAAGATGCGTAAATATTAAAAGCAATTGTCTTCTTAAATGGACTTCACGAAGATAACTTTGGACACTAACAGTTTTACAAGAAACCTTTTTAAAGAAATTAAGACTATAGCAGCATTCTAGAGTCCACAATTATACCAAGTACATCTACTCTTAGAAAAAACCACTGTAGAACTAATTAACTTATAATTGGCTCATAAAGTTGACTTATACACCCCTATAAGGTCAAGTAACAAGTGCAAATGGTTCTAAGTCTATAAATTACTATTACTGGCACAGAGCAATAAAATTTTTTCTTTTATCTTAATTCTATCTTATCTCTAATTTCTTATATCTGTGATTACTGGCGTATGACACTTATAGCGGATTTATAATTACTTCTTGTAGGCGATTATAAGTGTAACTTACTGGAGCAAGTTTTCTCAAGTGTATTTGCACCTATGCAACACTTTTATAGGCCATCTTAGCCTTTACTGCGCCTATAATTTCGTTCTATACACGACTATAAGTCAACTTATAAGAACAGGTGTACTATAAACCCGAACGAACTCCGTGTAACCTGTTATAAGCTTGGTAGTAAAACCTGGAACCACTAAAAGAGAGGTACTAGTGCTGTAAGCCTGTAAACTGTGCACTACAGGAGAACCTTGTTACTTGGGTAGTGTGCGTACCGTTTCTATCTAATAGACGCGCTGCTATCGTAGTGTGCGTGAGACGGGGATGTCAGTTTCTTAGAAATACCCCTTGAAATGGGAGTATTTTTCAGGTCGGGCTAGTGCAGGCTAGGTTAATAAAGTTTAGTAAGTTATTTGAAGCCTTGAAATCACATGTAGGTAGGTATTTATTATTATAAAATATTGTGTGTGAGGAAATTAAAACGATTGGTGTAGAGTGTACGAGTATGTAAGTCCATGAGAGTGTAGGGAACTAGGGATTATTTTCTTTGCCGCCATTTTGAATTTCTTGGTTTGTGCTCCGATTGCGTGTAAAACCATTATCTGTGGGTCTAATAAGTCTTTAAACATGATTTCGAGCCCAGAATTGAAAAAACTGGCCGCCATTTTGAATATCTGTGTTTATGCTCCGATTTGATCGAAATCGATATCTGGGGGTCTAAGAAGTTTCTAAACACGATTCTGAATAAAGAGTAATAATTGGAAAAAGTGGCAGCCATTTTGAATTTATTGGTTTGTATTCCGATTAGGTTCAAAATCGATATCTGGGGATCTAAAAGATCTCTAAACACGATTCTGAAGATAGAATTGAAAAAAGTGGCTGCCATTTTGAATTTATTGGTTTGTGCGTCGATTAGGTTTAAAATACATATCGGGGAGGTCTAAGAGGTCTCTAAACACGATTCTGAAGATAAAAATAGAAAAAGTGGCCGCCATTTTGAATTTCTTGGTTTGTGCTCCAATTAGGTTAAAAATCGATATCTGGGGGTCTAACAGGTCTCTAAATATGATTCCGAGGTCAGAATTGGAAAAATTGGCCGCCATTTTGAATTTCTGTGTTTATGCTCCGATTATGATCGAAATCGATACCTGGGAGCCTAAGAGGTCTCTAAACACGATTCTGAAGATAAAAATAGAAAAAGTGGCCGCCATTTTGAATTTCTTGGTTTGTGCTTCAATTAGGTTCGAAATCGATATCTGGGGGTCTAACAGGTCTCTAAACATGATTCCGAGGTCAGAATTGGAAAAATTGGCCGCCAATTTGAATTTCAGTGTTTATGCTCCGATTATGATCGAAATCGATATCTGGGGGGCCTAAGAGGTCACTCAACATGATTCTGAAGATAGAATAAAAAAAAAGTGGCTGCCACTTTGAATTTCTGTGTTTATGCTCCGATCATGTTAAAAATCGATATCTGGGGATCTAAAAGGTCTCTAAACACGATTCCGAAGATATAATTAGAAAAAGTGACTGCCGTTTAAAAATTTCTTGGTTTGTGATCCCATTATGTTCAAAATCGATATTATTATTACTAAAAAATCTCTTAAATGATATGGTTACTTATTTTAAGGGCGAATTGTTTACAAGTATTCTTCCTCCAATTTACATACACAGGCGGATACAGCCCTAGCGCGGGGGTACATACATAAGGAAGAATATTGTTGATACCTTAAATCCTTGTCTTACATCTCAATGTTGTGTACATGATATTTCGCAAATAAATGATTTATTTATTTATTTATTTAAACTTTATTATTTATTTATTTAATAAGGCATCACAACAGACATCAATCGAAAAGGCATTTAGAACATCAATTAAAACATTTTTGTGCTAGATTGATACCCTTAAATATGTATGCACAGACTGGCATTGCTCATGCACACTACGTAAAATCATTATATACACTAAAATCACATTATTTTAAAATTAAATTTACAGAGTAATTATTGTAATTATAATTATTGCCAATAATACAGCAAACGGCGGACTTAATGCCATAAGGCATTCTCTAACAGTCAACCAGTGAAGATGTACATACATTTTTGTAGGCGGTGACATTAAAATTTAGAGAATAACAATTTAAATAAGGAAAAAAAAAGAAACACTTAACTTAACTAGCCTAAATATACATACATAAATTATACACAAAATATATATAACTATACAAATACATATTATACTATATAGGTATATTTATAATTTATGATTCGAACTCGCAACCTCTTTCCTTGCTTGTTTGAATCAGAAAGTTGCCAAATTCAATTGGTAGAACCGTGAAAAGATTAAAAATTGGAGAAAAGAGAAAAGACGGGCTACAAATGTGATTCAGTCGCGATTTAGCATCGATACAATCGCGGTGCAGCATCGATACAGTCGCAAATCCTTGTACCGCCTTAATAAAAGTAGCGACACAATCGCGATGCAGTCGCACGACTGTCAAACGCGCGTATGTATGGCTGCAAAAAATCGCAATGTATAAGTATCAGTATTACAGTGGCAAGAAAGGAACGGGATCCATACTTACCTAGGTATTTGCGGATAAAAATTCCGGAATAAGAAGAAATGTACTTTCTCGTGATGAACCAACATTATCAGCCTACCCGAATTTCTAATATTTTTTTTTAAATGAAAATAATATGTTAGCGAATAATTAAGTTTAGGTAAATATGCATTCGATTATTCGATATCCAGTGATTGAATGTGTATTCAATAAAAAAAAACAAAGACAATGCATTTTGATTTATTCGTATCACGTTAAAAAAAATCAATGACATCCCTCTCTGTATTTGATTTTGAATAATTTTCTTTTAGATTTTGCGTTGCTATTCACATTGTCCAATTTTAATTTATAATAATACCTCACTGACAAGTACTTTTCTACAACCAATTTAAATTAACTTGGTGAAGCATGCCGCAGATATGATCGGTGTCTACTGGAAAAAGATTCATATCTCCAAAAAATTTTTTCATCACAGTGGATACTATAATATATAATTAGTGCTTGTCATTACATAGTCCTGTTAAATAAACTGACGAATAACTGTTTCAGTGGTTTTCAAACAGAATAGACGTCAGATGAGACATAAATCAACCCACCTTCATCTTTTATAATAACTAATTTAATTTAACTAATTCTACCAACCCATCTCTTCCCTTGGGTGTCGTAAAGGCGACTAACGGACTAAAGCCTGCACATACATCCTACAGCATAGAGCGGCGATGGGCTCATCAAAATAATAGTACCAACCCCTCTCTTCTCTTCGGTGTAGTAAAATGCGACTAACGGACTAAAGACTGCACTTGCATCAACGGCAAAGAGCGGCGATGGGCTCATCAAAATAATACTACCAACCCCTCTCTTCTCTTCGGTGTCGTAAATGGTGACTAACGGAATAAACACTACACATAGAACCAACAACATAGAGCGGCGATGGGCTCATCAAAATAATACTACCAATCCCTCTCTTCCCTTCGGTGTCGTAAAAGGCGACTAACGGACTAAAGACTTCACATACAACCAACAGCATAGAGCGGCGATGCGCTCATCAAAATAATACTACAAACCCCTCTCTTCTGTTCGGCGTTGTAAAAGGCGACTAATGGACTAAAGACTGCAAATACATTATTATATTTATATAGCGTTGACCATTTCATACTTTTATAGTCATTATCAGATACGCCATACGCACATTTCAAATGTCATCTACTCAATAAATATTTATTCAAATTTAATACTAACTCGGGAATTTTGCGTGCCCTAGGGCAGGCAACACAGAAAAATGGCGGGCTACGAATTACGGCAAAATACGCTTCGCTCAAAATTAACGATAAAACTACATTATGACAATTCAATGTTTACTTACCGATGGTAGGTGATTGTTCTAATTGTTTTATGTCGACCTTTATAATTTCTGCATATTTTTATAGCGCAAACCGTCATTTTTAGTAAAATAAAAGGCGTGCAAAAGATGTGCATCTACTGCGGCGACACAAATGGCACTGAGCGATAGGTTTGAGCTTAGCGGCCAACAGTTGGCTGATATTTTTTTGGACGCCGGCTCGCGGTAGAGACTCTATCTAGACATTATATAATCAAAGTGTGTACTATTAGTAATTCATAGACGACTATGTGGACTTTGCAAACCTTTAAGGAATTTCTAATGCAGTTACAGTCAACACAATAAAGGTTAATAAAGCCTCTTAGATAGCTCAAAGCTTAGGTCGAGGCCAGTGGGATTTAGTGGTTAACGTTTGCCCCTAGAGAGATGTCTTATAGACTACATCGAGAAGTCTAAACTTCGTTATGTATAAGACTTTAAACTATCGCGTTGAATTGCATTAAAACTGTTTCGGCCGCGATGCTGCGGCCGTGGTCACAAGCGAACTGTGAAACGTCAAGCAGTCAGTAGATATGTACTTACTTACAAAATTAATTGTGTTTAGTCCCGTTAAAACAGTTTTAATTCGTTATGTATTTTGTTTAATAAAATATTTGGAAACAGGTACATAATGCTGGTATTTTATTTTATAACCAAATAAAACATACAATATAATCACGACTATTATCCCCAAAGGATTAGTCAGAAACTAGGCCATGAGGACCGCAAAAGCAGTCCTGGCATAGTCCACTTTTTACCAAATAGCGACTGCACGTGTGCTCAGCGTGACAGGTGGTGAGCCCATCGCCGCTCTATGGTGTTGGCTTTATGTGCAGTCTTTAGTCCGTTAGTCGCCTTTTACGACACCCAAGGGAAGAGAGGGGGTGGTTTTTTTTTTTTATAGCAGAAGGAGGCAAACGAGCAAGCGGGTCACCTGATGGAAAGTAATCACCGCCGCCCATGGACACCCGCAAAACCAGAGGAATCGCAGGCGCGTTGCCGGCCTTTAAGGAAGGAATAGGCTCGTTTCTTGAAGATCCCTAAGTCGTAACGGTCCGGAAATACCGCCGCCGAGAGCTGGTTCCACAACACTGTAGTTCGAGGCAAGAAATTTCTTGAAAGTCGCACAGTAGTAGACCGCCATCCATCAAGGTGATGTGGATGGAATGACAGTCGATTGCGTGTAGTATTCTTTCACCCCTACGCGACACGGTTGACCAAACCATATAATAATTATGTATAAACTATTAAGCGGCCCGGCCCGCGACTTCGTTCGCGTGGAACCCATACCCCGCCCCGTGACAAATTTCCGAATTTTTTTTTCATATGCAAACCCTGTCCTGTCTGTGAGTTGTGCCCTTCGTGCAACGAGAAGTGAGCGAGCTCGATAGCTCCGGTTACCCATCTGGAAAATAGGCGGTGAACTACACGTGTTCACGGAGAAACTCTCCCGAGATGCTAGTCCAATGAGTACCGAATGAAAAGTGCGCTTCGGCGGGCCCTGAGTCGGCGTCAAGACCTAACGCAGATGGTCTCTTGCGCGAGTTGGTTTGCTGGCGCAGGGACGTCTGGCACTTCTTGCATAACCTAACGGTTGGTCTCGAGTTGCCAGTACAAATAAAACTTAGCGATGTAAGGAGAGGGGATATTGCAAACACAACAAAAATATAATTAGCCAAACAGCTGCAGCCGTTCTGAGCCCTGATTCTGTATCGCAATCTATAGAATCCACACCTAAACCTTACCGCGCACAAACGTCAAACGCATACGTTTTTGGGAAGATATCGTAACTTTTTAAGGAATTAACGTGGTTTTGAAACAAGGAAACGTTACGGAATAAGGGCCCTGACGTGATGCGCGAACAAACATTCGTTGCAATTGATTTTTATTTATATAGATTAACCGCAAGTAAATCCGCAACAAATAGTTTTTTTTGTAGTTTTCTAGTTTACCTAGACAGACATTTACTTTTACAGTTTGTTGACGCTATACGTATACGCTATGCGCTAGCGCTGATCCGGCTCGATACTGCGGCGCGCGGTCACGTATGACTAGAGGTGGGCGTTAAAGGCAAAAGCACTTAAAAAAGTATACTTTATGGCAAAAGTAATAAGCATGCTTTTAGGTTTACACTTATTATTCTTTTCACTTCAAAAAGTGTACATCCCGCCATCTATGAAGTCTCTATAAAACTACTTCAATACTTCCAGTATTTCAGTCTTTCGCCACAAGACAAGAGGCAGCACCGTGCATGCGTATTATTATGCGACAAAATGCATTGCATACAATTACACTTAATTTGGTCGGTTAATGTTAACGATTTTGTCTTGCTTTTTTATGTAAAAAGTAGTACGTTTTTCCGTGTGAAGCGGTAAGTGTAAGTAGCTAAGTAGGTATATAAGCTTTACGTTTTTCGTTTAAACACAACGTAGCCAGCTTTTTGTAACTAAAAAGCAAAAAAGTGAAAATCATTTTTAAAAGCATGCTTTTTGAAAATCGTACAATGCTTAAACGTTTTCCACCTCTACGTATGACAGTCCATGAGGGTTTGTTGACAGTACCAGACGAACGCACGGCGTGTGCCGAAGAAGCCGCACTTCAGCCGGCTAGCCGTCATTTGCGAACCTGGCACTAACCCGACGCCGGACCGGACAGAAACCGGCTCGTCAACATCCGCCCTAATAGGACGGTTGTTGACGAGCCGGTTTCTGGCTGTCGTAAAAGGCAGCTAACGGACTAAAGACTTCACATACATCCAGCGGCATAGAGGTGAAACGCCTACTCTTTGGCTTACCCTTTGGGGATAAAAGTCGTTAATTTGTGTATGTATGTAAGTTATTATAGCTAGAATTGACATCAACACTTTCTATAATGAAAGTTTAAACCGGTTTTTAGACAGCAATGCATTTTTCTCTTTCATGTATTCGATTTCTCTGAATGTAGGGTAACAGTACTCGTAACAGCACCTAGTAACATATTCTGTGTAACGAGCACAATATCTGCACCGCGCAGATGCGGCTCGCGGGAAAATAGACTTGTCGGAAGAAAGAATAGGAACTCGTATGTTGAAAAGGAAATCTTTTTTAACACAACAAAGTAAAAACAGGCGGTCTTCTCACTTTTAAGTGAGAAGACCTTGTGTGAGAGCTTTAGCTCTCACACAAGGTCAACGATGAAAACTCATTTCTGTGTTATATTATTATAAGTACAACATATTAATTTAATAGCTCAAAACCACGCAGACGCACCTCTACTTGTTTTTCTATCAATCTATCAAGCTACGCCACTGTCAGCCAGCCTTCAACTTTCACACTACACCCAGTATGCCAGTCATTAGAGGAACTATAGAGAGTAGGTATATACAAATATTCTCTAAATACATACGTAAAATCACGACTATTATCCCCGAAGAGTTAGTCAGAGACTAGGCAATGAGGACAGCAAAAGCAGTCCTCTAACAAAGTCCACTCTTCACCGAATAGCGACTGCACAGCTCAGCGTGACAGGTAGTGAGCCCATCACCGCTCTATGCTGTTGGATGTATGTGCAGTCTTTAGTCCGTTAGTCGCCTTTCACGACACCCAAGGGAAGAGAGGGGTTGGTAGTATTCTTTCACCGCTACGCGACAGGTTACTATATTATTACGAATATTCTCTATACATGGATGCACAGACTTATTAAGACTAGGGGCCACTCGGGCAAATTATGAACTGATGGTGGGCCACCAGAAGTATAGGTAATTAAAGACAATGAAAAATTGATAATAATGTATTCAAATTGAAAAATTTTCGAATGTACGAGAGTATTATTTTTGCTGTCGGCGGGCCACCAGTATTCGACCGGCGGGCCGCATGCGGCCCGCGGGCCGTAGTCTGTGCATCCCTCTAACTGATGGAAAACAACAATCCTAATATAGCATTGCTTTGTTGTGCTTGCCAAATGCAGGAATGTGAACACAAACCCTAGCTATGCATCGAAATATCTGAAACACACTTTGCTGGACCTGATAATATAATTAAACAATATTATAAGATTTACCACTCGGTGAGATAAAAGCCACGAAATGACTACTCTTCTATACATAAGCGCTTACCGAATGAAGAGATAAAAATAATTTTGGGGGGTTAAAGTTACTCGCGTCCATCCTACACGTGATCCCTGGGTGGTGCTAATGAGTGAAACTAACTGAGTGGTAGAGCCACGCTGCGTTGCAGCACGCATTGGGCCGGCTTGCCCGGCGTAATACCACCCTCTCACTAATATCCGGCGTATCTCTACCTCTCAGATTACTCTACATCAGGTGACCCGCGTTTGCCTCCTTCTATTATATAAAAAAAAAAATTGCTTAACTCAACAAGAATTGAAAAAGTTAATCGAAACATTTCAGTTGTCAATTTCAGAAGATTACTCGTATATTATAACAAATAAGTGTGACGATAAATTGTCCGGTCCGATTCACCGGGACATAACATTGCGGGCGGCGGGGCACCTCTGATAGTGCACGGTTTTTGTGTCCAACTATCGGTATTGAATGTCGTAGATACTCGTTTATGTAATTAAACCGTGATTCGGACTGCGGGCTCTCAACTCTGTGGGATAACAGGGGCGTTTTACTTTAGATTGATCAGATTGATCATTTTTGTAATAGTGATGCTTCGTTCGTAAGGAGTTTAATGGTGCAGCACCTAAGATATAAAGCCGATGATGGAAGCTCACTTGACCCTGGTTCCTCAGCAATTGAAGATCTGGCTACCTTATCTCAAACTGTAGGAACGCAACAACAACAAGTGTGAGATGGACTTTTAGGCCCATAGATTCTCGAGGAGGGTGATGAATAGTCATTTTAAGTTCTTTTACTTCATTTACTTGTTAAAAAGTAAATGATGTTGATGGTGACCAAATTGTGCATAGTCGCACGCAAGCTGTGTCGTATCGAGTCGCCGGAAACCGAATGGGCTGGCGGGCGCAGCCTTCGGTGTTACCAGGCGTAAATATTGCCATACCACACTAATGTAGCGGTGTACACATGTAAGCTTCAAAAGCATTTTTGTTATGGCGACATATCTTGATGAAATGGTGGTAGCTAGCCAGACGGACTTAACAAACTCTACCACCAACCAAACCGAGTACATACATGAAAAGAATACAACCCCCCCCCCCCCTTCCCTTGTGTGTCGTAAAAGGCAACTATCTGACTAAAGACTACACATACATCCAACAGCATAGAGCGGCGATGAGCTCACCACCTGTCACGCTGAGCACATGTGCTGTCGCTGTTTGGTGAAAAGTGGACTATGGTAGAGGACTGCTTTTGCGGTTCTCATTGCCTAGTCTCTGGCTAACCCTTCGGGGATAATAGTCTTGATTATATGTAGGTATGTACCACTGGATCTGAGACCGGTGTTCTAACTACTAGTCCATAGAGGCGGATAAAGAAATTCTTGTGAGAAAATAAAGTTTTAAACCTGAAATAGAACGCATCTACTCGTGGCGATTCGATCTCTCTCAATCTAGACTCATAACTAATTCAGTGTGACGAGTAGAAATATCTGCGCACAGACGCGACCCGCGGTGCGGGGCGGTTCATAAAATACATGGCACGCTTATACTTTGCAACGGATGTTGGGAACACAGGCTAAGCAACTCTCGCAATGGTAAGTCAGAAAGACTTTGGTATTTCACTTTTCGCTAGTCTATACTAATATTAAAAAGAGGAAACATTTTATTGTTTGTTTGTATTGAATAGGCTCCGAAACTACTAAACCGATTTAAACAATTCTTTCACCGCTGGGAAGCTACACTATCTCGGAGTGACATAGGCTATACTATATTTAAAAAAAATTATGGATCCTTACTAAAACTCAAATAAGTTCCTTAAATCGCGTGCGCTAAGAAAACTATTGATGATAGCATAAAATAATGTACTGGCTTTGCAGAACACACTATTATCTACAAAAAGTGTTGCGATAGCATATGTCTAACTATTTTAGTTACTTACGTCACAATAAGTGTTCTTGGGAGGGGAGTTATTTTGAAAATTCGTCACGGGGTACGGGGTCCACGCGAACGATGTTGCCGGCGGTCTGCTAGTCAACAATAAAGTTGTACATCTGGAAACATTTTGACCAAAAAGACTAATTAAACTTTATATTAAGTACGGTACTTTCAGATCAAGTAAAACATTGATCACAGCTATACATCCTTAAGTAGCTGCAAATTGGTATCCTTAGCGTTCTGGGCTTCTATAGTACATAGCCATATTAGTGATCATACTGTAAGTTGACATATAGAACATTACTTCAGGGATCAGGAGCTGGGATCAATGTTACACTCGATTCAAAAGTACCCCGCTTGACGTACCTTACAACCCACCAACCTGTATTGGGCCAGCGAGGTGGGTAATTGCCCCATAGGATGTTGTCTATGTGGGATTACTTTTTTTTGATCATTTGTTTCTTGACCATGGATACTACTCCTTCAGTCGAAATTATAGAGTTCATTTATATTGCTTATAAGATGATAAAGAGTGATGATAATAAGCTAAATGATATTCTCCCCAAATCCCTTGAGTTCCAGTAAAGATGTGGGACTTTACTGAAACTCACACGGACTTCTTGAGAGAATTTGAAAAGTGATGTTTCACTGTTTTGTTTTATTTGCCAACACTCATGTACTTTCACGAACACTTAACGGTTAATAATCCACCATTATTTCACATTAATATTCGACAAAACACAAATTTTTGAAAATAAGACAAAACCACAGACATGACGCTTTACTTTCCCGCCAAGTCTGTGGGAATACCTGTGCCCAGTGTGGCGCGTTAAAAGACAGATGCTTAGTAGTAGAAATAGGCAAATAAAGTAGGAAACGGGAGTCCCACCCGATAAAGAGCAAAAGATGATGAATGGCTGTTAAGTATGAGGTATGAAAGTGCGAGAGGAATAAATGCGAGAACTAGTATGAATGAGAATTAGCTAAAACTACGCTCTAATTATGTTAGAGCAGCGAGAATTAAAAAAAATACAGATATGCTGATGATGTCTGAGTTGTAATTTTTGCTGCCAAGCAATAATGGTTTGCATTGCAGGTATAAGGAAATACTTCAGGGTGTGTGATACATACATAAATACATAAAATCACGACTATTAGGTATCCCCAAAGGGTTAGTCAGAGACTAGGCAATGAGGACAGCAACAGCAGTCCTTTGCCGTAGTCCATTTTTCACCAAATAGCCTCTGCACATGTGCTCAGCGTGACAGGTGGTGATCCCATCGCCACTGTATGCTGTTGGGTGTATGTGCAGTCTTAGTCCTTTAGTCGTCTTTTAGGACACCCAAGGGAAGAGAGGGGGTTTTAGTATTCTTAACGGTTTAAGAGATAAGCGGTGTGCTTTGACTATAATGTCAAAGTGTTAACCCATCGTCTTGGTCACAAACCACAGAAATATATCTAAATAGAAGCCGCATGTTGGCTGAATTGTATGAAAACCAGGCGTGTCATTTTTTCTATGCCATTTCAATAAGAAAACTACTAACCGATGAAAGAAAACTTGTTGATTATCTCAGCTAACCTTTCTTGTAGGAAGGTACTTACAGTTTCTACAGTTCGATACGGCACAAGTAGTATTTTCTTAGAATTCCACTTATGTCCGGTGCTGAAGATTGGACTTTACCATTGTATGGAATAAAACGTGAAACAGAACACATCGCTCTGTCTCGCTCGGCCGATGTGACGTCGCGCGGCACTCAGCTCTGTGTTTCTGTCTCAATTCAATTATAATTCGAATTATTTGCCATTGTTATGTGTCACATCACTTTTTTCCCATCACTATTGCCGCTAAGTTGATGGAATCTAGACAACATTTTTTCGAGTGACTTATATTGTTTTGTGTTTAACGTTTGATCGGGAAAACGTTAATTGTGCCGACGGAGCGGCTACCTAATATTAATTAGTTTGTGTTTATGTACCGTGCAAGTATCGGTAAGAGTCGACAGTTGGTGTCGGCAGTTGAGGCGACTGCTTCTGAGACACGTGCGTGACGGGTCCGTGAGAACTGCCTGTAAGCTGGTGCATATCACTTTATCTTGGGTATTTGAGAGCTCTCAGGGGTAGCCAAGGGAAGTTTAGGGTAAACCTCCCATCACCAGCGGTGTGCAGACAGCCAGCGAACAGATCGCACTCGGGGAGAGGACTTTGCCCAGATCATGGAAATCCATGACAATGTCGTGCAGGCGGCCTGCGACATCAAAAGGCGACGAATGGGGGAAGTTGTACCGTCCACACCACCACCAACGGCAGGACCCGCGATAAGGCTGCCTACCTTACAGTTGGGTAACTTCACCTTCACCTCGTTGGTGGACACCCGAGCAGATTTGACACGTGGACAAAAGATGGCGTATCTTCTGTCCACGCTGCAAGGCGAGGCCAGGGCACTCGTCCAACACCTACGGGTCGAGGACGACCATTATGAGACAGCGTGGGAGCTTCTCACAAACCGGTACCACAACGTCCGGCTATTAGCCGATGCACATGCCCGACAATTGTTGTCGGTCCCTAGGGTGACTAACCGGGCTGAGTTACGGATGCAGCTGATGACGCCGGTCACCGTTGCATGCAACGCGTTGCGAACGTTGGGGTTGCCAGTAGAGGAGTGGTCATTCCTACTGGTCCACATCCTACTGACCAAGCTGCCCACGGACATTCGCTCCCGGTTTGAGCGGGAAGCAGCAAAGAAGGAGGGAACTACTCTGCCTGGGTTGGGAGACCTCATGAAGTTCCTCGAATACGAGGCTAGGGTCGTGGAGACCTCCCAACCTGACCTGCCGCCATCAGGGGCGCAGGCCTGTAAGTGCGACAATTCACAGGGGCGCCGGGCGCCTCCCACTGTACAGCCGCAACGAGGACGCACTACCGCGCGACTGGCGGCGCTCACGTTAGCGGCCGGCGGAGACCCGGCCTGTCTACAGTGTGGCCAACCGGGCCATGCTTTGCTGCGATGCCAGGAATGGCAGGGGTTGCCTGTGGCGGATAGGCGGCGCATGGCAAAGCGCAAGGGTCTGTGCTTTGGCTGCCTGGGGGACCATTTTGAACGAAATTGTCCCAGGCCCCAGCGCTGCAGTGCGTGTGGCGGACCCCACCATCTGTTGATATGTGCCAACAGGTCGGGCGCGGCTCCATCGACCCCACAACAGCGGCGCAACATGGGCGGAGGTGCTCCAGGGCGGAGCCCACCCTCAACGGACTGGAAGCCCAGTCCTGCGCGCCTCGCGCCCACTTATCGGGAGGTGAGCCATGCGCCGGCGCGCGCACCCATAGAGGGCCCCGCGCCTGCAGGCTACCACACGGCCGGCCCTAGTGTAAGTTGGGCCCCCACGGGCGGGGGCCCGGCAGTTGACACAAAGGGTGGACCCCTTCCCGCACCGGGCTCTGTGCGCGCTAGCATAGAGCAGCGCGACCCAACGGTGTCACAGCGGTTCTCGCCGCCGCTGCACGAGTACCCACGGCTGGAGTACCACCCGCCGTACCATCGGTATGGTAGAGCGGCCGGATATGTCCCCCCTAATATGGCGATGTGCATTCGCCGCCTCTACTACTACCCGGGGGCCCCCTTCGAGACGGAGCATCAGGGGAGTCCTTAACTAGCCTACCCCTCTGAAAGAGTAGAACCGCGGACGGTTCTGCTACCTACTGCGGCGGTCCGCGTTTGGGGCCCTCAAGGAGACTCTGTCACCATCAGAGCATTGTTGGACTCGGGAGCCCAAGGTTGTCTCATGTCCACACGAGTGGCCCAAAAATTGGGCTTGGGTCTCGAGGCCCCCTCAGTGCCGTTACTGGGGGTTGGGGGCATGCAATTAGAGGTCTGACGGGGCAGACCCACGTCACCTTCTCAGCGGTGCATTCCTCTACTTTGAGGATTTCGGTTATGGTCACGGTAATGGACACCATTGTAGGCTGGCAGCCCTCTACCGATCTGCCCCCAGGAATACGGGAACGTACCACGGGTCTAGATCTGGCCGACCCACTCTTTTATCATCCGGCTCCGGTGGACCTCCTCTTGGGCTCCGATGTGCTAGGATGGATCCTACTAGGCACACAGAAAGCTCTAGGTCCCTCTTCACTGGTGGCAGTGTCGACTCTTTTTGGTCTGTCAATTATGGGACCAGTCTTTGATGACTCGACCCCGGATGAGTCATCCTGTCTGCGTCTCTTGCCAAAACGATGCACCGGTTTTGGGAAATTGAAGAACTTCCCATGGTCCCTAAGGTGGACCCTGACCATGCGGAGTGTGAGGCCTTTTATCAGGCCAACACGTCACGGTTGCCGTCCGGAAGGTTTGTAACTAGGTTGCCCTTTATAGCTTCTCCTCCTGCTTTAGGGCAGTCCAGGATATTGGCGGAAAAGCGTCTGCTGGCCATGGAACGGCGCATGCGGCGTAACCCCGTACTTCGTGATAAATACATAGAGTTTATGCGCGAGTATGAGGCATTGGGTCACATGTCTCCGGCTCGAGTGGATTGGAGCTCAACTGAGCACTACTTCCTGCCTCACCATGCCGTGGTAAAGGCTACTTCGGGTAAGTTGAGAACAGTGTTTGACGGATCAGCCACCACGACTACAAACAGGGGTGTCATTGAACCAGTGTCTACATTCTGGTCCCAAGTTGCACCGGGATGTCGTTGATATTATCCTGAACTTCAGAAGACATCAGGTGGTGTTTGGAGCCGACATCCGGATGATGTTCAGACAGACGGTCATCCACCCGGATGATAGGCGTTTCCAACTGATACTCTGGCGTGAGAACCCGGATGACCCGGTGACCGTCTATGAGCTCAACACCAACACGTATGGGTTGAAGTCCAGTCCATATATCGCCATCCGGTCCTTATTAGAGCTGGCTGAGCGAGAAAGGGCCCGCTTTCCCCGCGCAGCCGCTGTGCTGACACGTGACCTGTACGTCGACGATGTCTGCACTGGGGCCGAAAGTGTTGAGGAGCCTCTCACACTGCGGGATGAACTTATTGCACTTCTTGCAGCCGGGGGATACGAATTGCGGAAGTGGTTGTCCAACGAGCCTGGTCTTCTAGAAGGGATCCCGGTGGACCACCAACAGAACCCTGACTTGTTTGCGGAGGCGGAGGACCCCAACATGATAGCGGTTTTAGGTATGAATTACCAACCTGTCAATGACATTTTCACTTTTCAGGTGGACCTGGAGTCCCAGAGGGTCTGGAGTAAGAGGACGGTGCTGTCCACCATTGCCCGTATGTTTGATCTAAACGGGTGGATCAGTCCGGTGATCTTCTCGGCCAAGTGCCTTTTGCAGCAGCTGTGGATGCTGGGCGTCACGTGGGACGAGCCGCTCATAGGGCCTCCATTAGATACCTGGCTAGAGCTAATCTCTACCATGAAGGAAGTCAACCGGGTCGCCCTACCTCGTCGAATTTTGCCGCCGGGCAAATCCCAGGCAAGTCTACACGGCTTTTGCGATGCTTCCGAGCGGGGGTACGCTGCTGCAGTATACCTACGAACTGTTGACTCCGAGGGCCGGGTCAACGTCGTATTACTTTTAGCTAAAAGCAAGGTTGCTCCAATAAGAACTCGTCTGACCATCCCTCCATTTTTAGAAACGGTTGTCCCGCTGGCCGCCCGTGGCACAGTACAGGGGCCCAAGCGAGCCTAACCAGCTCGTGAGGCTGCCTCACCATGCCACGCATAATCTCGGGGTGGTCCGTCGTGCCGGTTGGTATCCGGAAGGTGGGGTCCCGGCGGCCATTCCCGGGGGGTTCGGGGGCCCTTCCGTTCGGCAGGTTAATAGTACTCGTCTGTGGGCAAATTCCTGGAGAAACAGGCCACCACACTTTGACCATTCTCATCGCGGCATCATTTTCTCGATTCACGCCTCTCTCTTTCCACTCCTAAAATGACAGCGCCTAACAACAAAACTGGTTCTACAGCGGTGCACACCCCCACCACAACCTTACCGTTTGAGGTGGAGTTCGCTAACATCCGCGGACTCCATGCAAACCTCAATGCCGTCCACCACCATCTTGAGACGGCACGGCCAGCAATGTTGTTCCTGACGGAGACTCAAATAATCCGCCCAGCTGACACCACCTACCTGAACTATCCCGGCTTTGTGCTTGTAGAATCCTTCAAAGCCAAAGCCGGAGTTTGCTTATTCGTTCGGGCGGATGTTTGCTGTCGCCGTCTGCGCTGTCTGGAGGACCCTTCCTTCTCTCTCCTAGTGGTACACGTCGACTTAGGCTCTTATTGCCGTGTCTACGTCTGCGTCTACCGATCCCATAACGGCAACATGGAGACAACTCGACTAATTGAACATCTTAGTCGGGTAGCAGATGATGCGCAGGAGCGGTTTCCATCGGCGGAACTGGTGTTTTTGGGGGACTTCAACGCCCACCATGAGTTGTGGTTAGGTTCCTCCAAAACAGACCATGCTGGTAGAACTGCCCACGCATTCGCTCTCACGCATGACCTGACGCAACTGGTGAACCAGCCCACCAGGATCCCAGACATAGTTGGCCATGCGCCCTCCTTACTCGACCTTCTGCTGACGAGTCGCCCAGCTGGATACCGGGTGGAGATTCGAGCTCCTTTAGGTTCCTCGGATCACTGCTTGATATCCAGCACAGTGCCCTTGGCATCGCGCCCGCCAACAGCGGTTTCGAAACGCCAGATTTGGCACAACGCGTCGGCAGACTGGGACGGGATGCGGGAGTATTTTGCATCCGTCCCTTGGAGGCAGCGCTGCTTTAGTGGGAAGGACCCGACCGCTAGCGCCACTGCCGTTGCTGATGAGATAGTATTGAATGGAATACTATATTCCACACTCCTATATCATCAGCAAAGGCAGACGCAACCGCTGGTTCAATCGCGAGTGTGCCAGCGCTGTTGAGAGCAAACAGACGGCATACCGCGCTTGGATCAGAGGTAAAGCTCATGGGGCTCCCGAAACTCGCTCGCTAAAAGCAGCCTATAATAATGCCACCAAGTCGTGTAAGAGGGCCTACATTAGAGCGGATGCCCAGCGCGTTGCACGAGTAGGCCAAGAACTCCTGACGCATCCTACGGGCAGCCGTAGCTACTGGCGTCTGGCCAAATCCGTGCAATCTAACTTCTGCCAACCCTCGCTGCCACCACTGAGATGTCTTGACGGAACTTTAGCTCACAAGCCGCAGGAAAAGGTCGATCTCCTGGCCAAACTCTTTGCGGCTAACTCCCTGTGGCCACACAATGTCTGATATTAAAATCAGGCAGTGTGATGTCCGTGCGGAAATGCAGTCAATCGATGTCCGGAAAGCTAACGGTCCTGATGGCATCCTAGCAATAGTCCTGAAAATGTGTGCAGCGGAGTTGTCCCCTGTGTTAACGCGTCTGTACCGTCTCTCGCTCTCTTCGGGTTGTGTGCCGGAATCTTGGAGAGAAGCTAATGTGCAACCGATCCCTAAAAAAGGAGATCGGTCAGATCCGACTAATTACCGCCCTATAGCCGTAACTTCAGTGTTGTGTAAGATCCTAGAACGAATATTGAACAAACAGCTTATTCGATACCTAGAAGATCACTCCCTAATTCACGATCGTCAATATGGGTTTCGGCCAAAACGGTCAACGGGTGATCTTCTAGCGTACGTCACACATCTCTGGGGTGAGGCTATTGACAAGCGTGGCGAGTCACTGGCAGTTAGCCTTGACATAGCCAAGGCTTTTGATCGGGTCTGGCACAAAGCTCTTCTCTCCAGGCTCCCGGCATACGGTTTGCCCGCTCAGTTCTGTACCTGGATTGCCAGCTTCCTGCATGAGCGTAGAATCCGTGTCCTTTCGGATGGATGCGCTTCGCGGTTCATGTCAGTGAACGCTGGTGTTCCTCAAGGCTCCGTTCTATCCCCCACGCTGTTCCTTCTGCATATCAATGACATGCTTCCTCTTGGAAACATTCATTGCTATGCAGATGATAGCACAGTGCATGGGGGATATAACGGGCACCCAACGGCTGGGCGGGTAGACACCGAAATGTGGCTCCGATAATCTGGTGGAGTTCAATGCCAAGAAAACACAGGTGTGCGCGTTCACAGCGAAAAAGTCGCCATTCCTTCCCCTTCCCTCTCTTCAGGGTACATCTCTAGGCCTGCAGAGCAGTATTAACATGCTCGGTATGGATATCCGCTGCGATCTGAACCAAAAGGACTACATCGAAACCGTGATTAAAAATGCCTCACGTAAACTCGGTGTCCTGAACAAGGTGCGGCGATTCTTCACGCCTGATCAGTTGTGTCTATTATACAAGACACAGGTGCGGTCTTGCGTGGAGTATTGCTCTCACCTTTGGGACGGCTCCGCAAAGTACCTTCTCGATGCCTTGGACAGATTGCAGCGCCGCGCTGTGCGCATTATCGGCAATGCAGAGGTCACTAAAACTCTCGAGCCTTTGCAATTGCGTAGAGATATTGCGTCACTCAGTGTCTTTTACCGTTTATACCATGGCGAGTGCTCTGAAGAACTCTTTGACCTCATCCCTCCTTCTCCCTTCCTCCATAGGAGTACGCGTGCTGCTCTGCGGAGTCACCAATTTACAGTCTCTAACATTCCATCTCGCACAAAGAAATTTGGTGACTCGTTTCTTTGCCGCACTTCCAAAAGATGGAATAGTCTACCAGCACACGTATTCCCTCCTACCTATGACATAGGGTCCTTCAAACGAGGCGTGAAGAAGCACTTTGTGGGCCGGCAGAGTGAGGATGACTGATGCTACGTCTCTTACGCTGCACCAGTTGTCCTCGCGCCTGGACCTCATTTCCACTTAACATCAGGTGGAGTGGGGTCATTTGCCGGGCTTAGTATAAAAAAAATAAAAAAAATTAATTGGAGTTGAGCGGGGCTCATCTACTAGCCAGGTTGCTAGGTCACGTTCGCCGGGAGTTGGCCGCCACCGTTGACATCCGAGATGTCTTTGCATGGTCCGACAGCCCAGTCGCACTGGCATGGTTGCGCGGGGCGCCACATACCTACTCTGGAGATCTTCGTGGGAAACCGAGTTTCCCAAATACAGAGCATTGGAATTCCTATCATCTGGAGATACGTCCCGGGTGATATTAACCCGGCGGACTGTGCTTCTCGGGGCTGCACTGCTCCGGAATTGGTGGACCACCACCTCTGTGGGGACCAGCGTGGCTAGAGTCGCCTGAGAGTTCTTGGCCTGTCCAGCGGCTGGACAGGACGGTCCAGATCTTGCCTGGGATGCGTGTGCATGCCCTGGCTGTGGAGACGGCCCTGGACCCCGACTGGCTTTCTGGGCGGTACAGCAGTTTGGACAAGTTGCTGGTGGTGACCAGCTGGATGAAAAGGTTCATCTATAACTGTCGACATCCGCGGGAAAGATCTTTGTCCCCAATTGTGAGTGCGGAGGAGCGTCGGAGCTCGCTACTGCACTGGGTTGGGGTATTGCAGGCGGACCGCTTCAAGGCTGAGCTTCTAGTTCTGCGTGAGGGCCGCGCAAAACTAAAAGGAGCGGTCGCCCGGTTAAATTCTTTTACAGATGCGGAGGGGCTTCTGCGTGTTGGAGGCCGACTTCGGAAAGCCGACCTGCCTTACGGGAGTCGCCACCCCCTACTCTTACCGAAGGATGGACCCTTGGTCAAACTCCGGGTGTCCGATCGACACATCCGTAATGCGCACGCAGGGTGCGACGCATTATTAGCCATCCTACAAAGGGAGTTTTGGATATTGTCTGCTCGAAGAGCCATCCGTGGTGTGCTCTTCCGGTGTTTGCCTTGTTACAGGTTGCGGGCGTCACTCATGCAGCCGCAGATGGGGAATCTGCCTTCGGACAGAGTCACTCAGTCTCGTCCATTCTCGGGGGTCGCAACAGATTTTGCGGGACCTTTCTCGGTAAAGACGACCACGCTTCGCAACGCTCGGGTTGTGAAAGTCTATTTGTCTGTGTTTGTTTGTGTGCCTGGCCACCAAGGCCGTCCACCTGGAAGTGGTTTCGGCGTTGTCCACGGAAGCCTTCGTCGCCGCGTTGGATCGTTTTGTGTCGCATAGGGGTTTGTCTTCACTTATTCGCTCCGACAATGGCACAAACTATAGGGGTACGGCTACCTATCTAAAAGATGTTTATAAGTTTTTAGAAACGAATGTAGATAATTTAAGTCAAATCCTCGCTCGGAGGGGGGTAACTTGGCGGTTCAGTCCCCCAAATTGCCCCCACTGGGGAGGAATCTTTGAGGCTGCCGTCAAGTCAGCAAAGACCCACCTCCGCCGCGTGATAGGAGAAACGGTCCTGACGTTTGAGGAGCTTGCTACAGTATTCTGCAAGGTAGAGGCGGTCCTCAACTCTCGTCCTCTCTGTCCCCTGTCCCCGGATCCCAACGATCTGGAGGTCCTGACTCCTGGTCATTTTTTGATTGGGCAGCCGCTCACTGCTCTGCCGGAATACCCATGGAGGGAAGAGCGTACAACCCGGTTGTCACGCTATCAGATGTTACAACAAATGGGCCAGGACTTTTGGAATCGCTGGTCAGTTGAATACTTGCACCTGCTGCAGTAAAGAGTGAAGTGGACAGACAGGACTGAGCCTCCTCGGGAGGGAGATTTGGTTGTGTGTTGAAGGAGGCTAACTTGCCATCCTTGGTTTGGTGCCGGGGCCGCATTTTAAAGTTGTTAGTTGGTGAGGACGGAACTCCACGCGTCGCAGAGGTGTTGGTCGGCGGTTCGATTCTACGACGAGCCCTAGCAACTCTCTCTCGTCTCCCGATTGAATGAGCTAGCGGTCTGAGGTTGGCCCTTCAGACCGAAGCGGGGGGATGTATGGAATAAAACGTGAAACAGAACACATCGCTCTGTCTCGCTCGGCCGATGTGACGTCGCGCGGCACTCAGCTCTGTGTTTCTGTCTCAATTCAATTAGTTCGAATTATTTGCAATTGTTATGTGTCACATCATTTTTTTTCCATCACTATTGCCGCTAAGTTGATGGCGTCTAGACCACATTTTTTTGAGTGACTTATATTGTTTTGTGTTTAACGTTTGATCGGGAAAACGTTAATTGTGCCGACGGAGCGGCTACCTAATATTAATTAGTTTGTGTTTATGTACCGTGCAAGTATCGGTAAGAGTCGACAGTTGGTGTCGGCAGTTGAGGCGACTGCTTCTGAGACACGTGCGTGACGGGTCCGTGAGAACTGCCTGTAAGCTGGTGCATATCACTTTATCTTGGGTATTTGAGAGCTCTCAGGGGTAGCCAAGGGAAGTTTAGGGTAAACCTCCCATCACCAGCGGTGTGCAGACAGCCAGCGAACAGATCGCACTCGGGGAGCAGCAGCGTCAAGGACGCCCACACTGTGAGTTAGTTTACATTAAAATTAACGTTAAGTTAGTGATAAGTCTTGTCGTGCTATAGGGAGATCACTCGCAGGTCTCTCTGTAGCAAACAACCATCCTTTTGGCACCATTTTAGCACGCAAAGTACGTACACAATGCGACTTCTTTTAGATCTATTTCTGTGGTCACTCCAAACTTAGACACTTGCATAAACTTACGACAAAACCAAAAAATACAACTTCTTTTGTTTCTCGAATCTATCAAAACGTCTTCACCTAGATTTGGTCACAGTTTCATAACCCACGTACCTACACAGCAAGGTGACTGACTTCATATAATATTTTCATTTACTACCCCCCGGAGACGCATCTGACGAAAAGTGCGACAAAACTCTTAAACATAACCTTTTGGATTAAATTCGAGCACTTTGGGGGCCGTTGGCTTATATTTTATGTATTTTCTTATTAATATCAACTTTATTTCTTGAACGTAAAGGTTGGTTGGTACATAAGCTTTTTAAAGTTTAATTTCCATTACATCCTCCATACCACTCATAAAGATATAACTCTGCATCTTCATGACGGGTTTGGATTTAAAGAACTGTAGGGACACAATATGTATTGTCAGCGTTATTACATTATACCTCCTTCTTAAGTAATGGGGGTCTTAAAAGAGGCGTGAAGAGGCAACTTGTGGGCCTATGACATTTCACCAGTTGTTCTCGCGTCTGCACTGTACTTCCAATTAACATAAAATCTCTGGAAGACTCTAAACCGTCTTTTTTTATTCTACAACCGGTAAGCGCTTGGCCTTCATCTCACCTGATGGTAAGTGACGATAAGGTCGGAGGTGGAAGCGCGCTTCACCCGGAACCCTTGTGGGTTGTGGTCTAAAAGAAGTGGTTGTCCACTGAGGAACTGGATATCTTATCTTTAAACTGCTATAAACATCAATGTTATGGCGACAGGATAAGATGGTGGTAGCCAGCCAGGCGGACTTAACGCCCTACCACCAACCAAATCAAGTAAGTACACAAAGATGTACTCATGCTGGGAATCGAGCCCGGGACTTCTGGGTCTGAGATCGGTGGCTTTAGGCACTAGACCACAGAGGCGGTCTGTGAGCCCAGATCGGATGCTGTAAGCAAAACCTTTGCAACTTGGGGTTTCTTGTTGGCACAAATGAATGCGAGTGTGGAGCCTCCCCTCTTTCTTGTGACCAACTTCATGCACGATGGAAGATTTGGTCGAGGCCAACCAGATGGCTGCTGACATGACAGCTTCTGGTCAGGAAAATTTGATTGTCGCTGACTGGAAAAGATGAAGAATAACATCAGGTAACAAGACATAACTGTTGCATTATTCCAGGACAATTTCAAGTATTACCTATGCTATGTAATAAACATTGGTCAAAACTTGTATCTTTAAATTATTTGTCTGCAATAATGTGTTGTTGCAATTCCACTAAAAAAATTCACAAATTCACACAATGACTGATTCCTCTACTCGTGGTGATTCACCGCACTTTCCGTTACACGTACTGTGTGCTAAATTAATAAAAAATTTCGCATCGTTCAAAAATACAGGAAAACGTCAGAATACTTAATTAAATTCACGTGTGAAAATATTTCGTCGGCGGGTTTCAATAACCGATTTTGTGCAGTGGACTTTGGCAGTGAATGCTTATGCGGTCCTGTTGCCTAGTCCCTTTTGGAAAAGTAGTTGTGAATCTGTATATATGTATGTATATATGTGTATGTACATATGTATGTATGTAGTATGTAGATATGTATGTATGTAACACTTCAGTAGTTTAACGCGCTATGAATTAGAAATATTCGCTTGCCGCAAAGGCTTGAGGGTCGTCACACTTTATGCCGCGTCTGCGCGCTTGGCTCTTGGATTTGTAATTTGTTCGACGGATCGGCTACAAACGCTTGCAAACCAAACGATCTATCCACACGTTTGAATTTGGGACGGCTTGTTGAGGTTAGCCAAGCGTATGGTCCCGGCATTAAGTTTCCGCTACGATTCTCGAATGTCACCTCCCTAGTGGTGGACGGAGACTCGATTACGAAATGCCTGTCCCTTGATGTTTACTCTCGGTTGAGAAACTTCTATATTTCAGCAGCCCATGAAATCCGGTTATGCTGTAAGTCCAAACGTGGCCAACAGCATGCTCACATCAAAACAACACAGCAGGTAGAGCGAACAAAGTAGGACAAAGTAAGATCAAGTAGGATAAAGTTTGACAAAGTGGGAAAAGTAGGACAAAGTATTACAAAGTATGAGAAAGTTGGACACCGTTGGAAAAACTAGGACAAAGTAGGACAAACTAGGACAACGTAGGACAAAATCGGACAACGTTGGACAAACAGTACAGACGAGAAGTAGAGACGCTACAGCTCTAAAGCGTGCCTTTATCTCGGCATGCAATCGTGGGGTAAGTATCATTTCTATCAAGTGCGGACTACAATATCTTCATCGTAATCATCCATGAGCGTTGAGCTCTACTACGCCCTTAGAATAATAACGCTATAGAAAGATAGTCTTCATACAAGCGCTCTGTCAAAAATGAAGCACTAAACCGATTCACACACGCGTGACGTGCGCGCATGGCCGTGATCTGCTGTCTCTTTCCAATTCTATGAATATGAAAGAGACAGCACTGCGCAGGCCGCTGCTACCGAGGCTTTAACTTAGAGAATCACACTGCAGTACGTTTATATTTTGACCTAATTAACTACAAGATACTATGAAATACTGAAAGCTTACCTGTGAAAAGTGATGTTATTACACTTATTTTGTTTTTCAGATGTGTTGTGACACAATTTAACTGCACAAACCGTCATATTTATTTTTGTTTTCGCGAGACACGTTCGGCGCGCTTTGACATTGAACACTACGGAGCGGTCCGGCGTTTGGAGCCATTACTGGCACCCATTAAGGTGCTTCAAAATAGGCGCGCGGACTTGGTTTCTATAGTGTTATTATTCTAAGACTACGCCTGATGTTTGGAAAAAAACTTTAGGGCCTTTCTCATGTGACACGAGCTCGCGCTTTGGCTCACATTCACACTGCTCGCAAACCTTGATCAAAGTTTCATACATGCTTTTTCTGTTATGCTACACTCGTCCTGTCATGTCATAGAAAAAAAGCTCTTATTACGTCACTAGCTTTCAAATTCTTGACCAATATTAATAATTGAATACAATATATAAACGTCCTTACTTAAATTTATTCAATTATTATTCGTTTTGATAGTTCTGTATTACAACCTAGTGATAAGATAAGATATGGGTTTAATGACTAATGTCCCTCTAAGATATTATTGAGAAACTGGTTTGCTTTTTATAATATTTCTAGAATATACTTACCTATAACTGTACCTTCAGTTAGTCATCAGTTGCTTCTTACATAAAATAGGATCTAATAACGCTTTTTTATGACAAAACTGCTTTCCCGTTATCCAGCAGCTTTACGTTAACTTATTAATTCTAAGTTAATCTTGCAGATTTATAGTAAAATAAACAAAGACTAATTTAGGTAAACACATCTTTTTGAAGCATAAAAAATACAAAACAAAATTTGCCAGCCAATTTTCTTTGAAAGAAGCACGAGAATATAATTCAATTGAAAAATTTTGGATAACTTTTTTAGAGGAATTATTTATGAAGTATTCTTTTCATCTTACACCATATTTCATCTTATACCTATTAGAAACTTAGAATATTTGAAGAGGATAAAAAGGAATATTGACTGAGTGTGCCTCAGTTAGTTTGAATAAGAAATGATGTTACCTATTTCTTTAAAACTTAATATTTTTTGTACTGCGAAGTTAATTTTGAGTCTGCTGCGGTCGTGGTCACAAGCGACGACAACGACGACGCCGCGCTCAGCCAGTGCGCTTGTGACACAGTATAAATATGAGCTTATTTATACTGTGCTTGAGACCACGGCCGCAGCATCTCGGCCGAAACGCCAAGCAGTAAGTAAGATATGTACTTACTTATAAAAACGTGTTAGGTCCCGTTAAAATAGTTTAAAAGAAGTTTATTTTGGCCCTCGTTTTACATTATAAGTAAAGTGGGTTTCACTTCATGTAAAATTCTAGTCCAAACATCTTTACTGTCCAAAATCAGAACGTAGGTATGTACAAAGACAAAACGGTTTGGAAAGACGTTCGTTATTGGATGGCACCACAAAAAAATAGAATTAATGCAAATTAATAAAATACATACAATAAAGTATAAATCATGTGAATGTCTCGCATTTACATAATTTATTAACTTATGTGTAAAAAGTAATTAATGCCTTTATACTGTCCGATTTAAGGCTGGGATTCCTGAAATTCCCGAAAATAGGGTATTTAAAATTATGGATTACTCGTAAATCACAAGTACTCAAAATTTGGAAAAAATATATGTTATTCCAGTCCAGTTTATCTAGTCATTCCGGCCATTAAATACTCTATGAGTGATACTTTACTGCATCAAATAAATTTTCAAACATCCGTCTAATCGTACTTCAAATACCGTATTACTTGCATTATACTTGGTTTTAGTTAATGAAAAATATACGAAAATAATTGTCTTTGAATAGGTGAGGCATTCCGGCCGTTATAAGTGAAAATATTTAGAAAAAATTCTTGATTTTCAAAATTTCCTACCTATTTTGCTAAGTTGACGGTCGCAAATCGCGATGTGCAGTCAATCAGTCCCCTACTAGTTTCTCCGCTTGGGAATCCTAGCCTTAAGAGCAACGACCTCCATCACAGAAAACAAGTAGGTATCGCTACAATTCATATGTATTGACTTAATGAATGTAATAAGCAGTAAACTAGAATAATAAACTAAAACTAAACTTTCCTATACTCACACAAATTATCTAGCCCAAGAGAAGCTTCGTTAAGAAACTCATTAAATGGTTACTAAACAACGGATAAACATACTCAAAATACTTAAATACATACTTATTATACATAGAAAACACCCAGACCTAAGACAATTTAGAAAATCGATAATTTCTCAATTGACCCGACCGGGGATCGAACCCGGGACCGCAGAGATGGTCGCCAAGGAGGTCGTCCAATCACATTATCATTGTCGAGAATAGATCACAATATCCTCCTTTCTCCTCACAAGATTTAACTTGGTATATTAAAATTTACAGGCCGTCATGAATGGGTGCGTTTGTTACCGTGTTTGTTCCACGGTAAAGAGCGCTCTCGTTATTTTGGCCTGCATCGGCTGCTTACCATCAGGCAGGATGTAGTCACTATGACAAGTTACATTTAAAAAAAAATCCTTTTTCCATTTTGTAGTCATCGTAGTAACAAAAATGCAGTCGCTTAGGAGTAGGTTGGAACTGGGTTAACAAACCCAAGGGCATGCGCGCATTACGTATGTAAGTAGACCCCTAAATAATCTGCATAAACTCGTAAAACACCCGTCTCTCCCCGCATAATACGACTTTTCGTCATGTCCATACCGGAGTTATGTGAGCTAAACGCGTGTCTGGAATATTACATGACGCCATTAAAGATATAATCAGTTGTTTTAGCAAATGCCTGTTTAATTTAACTACGTTGTAAGCGTTGTTGCTTCTAATTAGATTTACACTTTAATTTTTTGCGTTTCTTTATGAATATAACATTTTTTTTTCTTTCATAAGCTGAGACAGCATGTTAACTATATGACATAGTTACATAGTCTTTATTACAATATACTATAAAGAGTTCGACTCACTAATACGTGTAGGTATGTATCTGGTTAGCGCTGAAAAATCAGGGGGTAGTTGACAAATACACAAGAATAATTCGAAACATCTACAGAACCAGCACGGCTAAAGTTAAATTAGAAAGAGAGGGAGAAGAATTAAAATAGGAAGAGAAGTAAGACAGGGCGATCCTCTTTCACCAAAATTGTTTTTATCGGTTTTAGAAGAAATTCGTAACCTCAACTGGAACTGGAAAAATATCATAAAAAGGAGAAAAACTCAATCACTTGAGATTTGCTGATGATTTAATAATCTTGGCATCAAACAAAAAAGAAATTCAGCAAATGTTCAACCAGCTAGAAGAAGAAAGTCATAGGGTGGGCCTAGTCATGAACTTTGATAAAACCAAAATGATGACAAATAGTATACAAAAGCCAGTAGAAATTAATAACCACAATATTGAAATGTAAATGAGTACACCTACCTAGGACAAATTATATCACCAAAGGACTTAATGTCAAAAGAATTAGAGGTAAGGACCGGAAATGCATGGTCGCTTAGAGAAACAATGAAGAACAAAGAGTTAAACATGTACTATTAAAAGAAAGCATGCATACATGTATTCATCCTGTATTAACTTACGGCTACCAGACTTGGGCTCTAACTAAAGCGAAAGCTGAAAAGCTACAAGTATGTCAATATGCCATGGAAAGAAGTATGCTTCGGAAGCGGAAACTAGATAAAGTTAAAGATATAACTCTTAGAAAACGCACAAAAATAGAAGAGGTTAGCATAAAAATAAATAAATTAAAGAGGAGATGATCAAAATCCTAATAAGCTGGTTCCCAATTTACAATAAGAGGAAGAGAGGGAGACCTTATAAGAGATTGGAGGATGAGTTGAAAGAGATGGCGGGGTCAGAGTGGACAAGGATAGCAAAAGATAGGAAAGAATAGGGTAGGCTAGAGGAGGCCTTTAACAGGTATTTATTACTAAATTATTATTTTAAAAATTTACTTACAAACTTTTTCTGAATAAAGCCTTATTATTATTACTATAAAGAGAGACATAATATTTATAACTGAAAGCGTCCTCGCAACCATAAATATATTTACTCTTAGTACCTCTCAACTCAATTGCAGACCATCTTATATATTACTTTTGATAGTTCAAACGACTCCGAGTGATTTAACATGCAATATTTTCAATTGTGTCCCATTCTCAGTCATAGTGAAAAGGGAAGAGTAAGGTCTGCCTTTGAAATATGTGACCGTATTCAAGCAGATACCTACATACACAAATATAATCACGACTATTGTCCCTGAGTTAGTCAGAGACTAGGCAATGAGGACTGCAAAGGCAGGCCTCTACCATAGTCCACTTTTCACTAAATAGCGACTGCGCATGTGCTCAGCGTGACAGGTGGTGAGCCCATCGCCGCTCTATGCTGCTGGATAAATGCGCAGTCTTTAGTCCGTTAGTCACCTTTTACGACATCCAAGTAAAGAGCTACGCGACACGCTTAGTGATTTAACATACAATATTTAACATACAATATTTAACATACAATATTTAACATACAATATTTTCAATTGACTCCCAATCTCAGTCATAGTGAAAAGGGAAGTGTAAGGTTTGCCTTTGAAATATGTGACCGTATTCAAGCAGGGTATACCTACGCTCTTCATTAAGATTGAGTCAGATAATTTTGGAAAGCGGCTAGCGCGTTCGTGTTCTGATATCGCATGTTAAGGCGAAAACAGACTTGGCGAGGCAAGCGCCTCTTACGGTGCACAACGAATGCGAATGTGCTAAAAGCGTTTCACGTACGTGCGATGGTAAACAGGGTATACATTTTTGGGGTTAAAGTTATTTATTTAATACTTTATTGCACAAAGAAATTACATTAATACACAAGTTACACAGGACATATACAAAGATGAGCTTATCTCTAGAAGAGATCTCTTCCAGCCAACCCTAGCTGTGGAGATAAAATTAAATCTGCGGGACTGATTGCGCTATACAAATCATACATAAACTAAACATAACTATATAAATAAACATACACAAAATATATATAAATCAAATTACTTATATCTAAACTAAGTTACTGATTATCGATAATGTTAGACAGGTAGTGTGTTCTTTGAGGTGGTGTTTGAATGATTCTACCGATGACCTCTCACGGATGCTGGCCGGTAGTTTGTTCCACAGTCTAGCTGTTTAAACAGTAAAGGAATTGTGGAAAAACTTGGAGTTGGCTTGTGGATAGGAAAGGGTCCTGGTATCACAGGAACGTTTTGGGCGGGAAGAGGTAGGTAAGTGCGTAAAACGGGATCGTAAATACTGAGGGAGTATTTTGTAAAGGAGGCAAAGGATGTGCATATCACGGCGTTGACGGATTGGGAGCCACTTTAACCTCAACCGGAACTCCGAAATGTGGTCATATTTTCGTAAGCCGAAAATAAAACGGATGGTTAGGTTTTGCAGGCGCTCCATGCAGTTTGTTAAGCAGCTCCTCAGTTGCATCTAAATAACAAACATCAGCGTAGTCGAGAAGAGGGAGCAGAAGCGACTGAGCAAGCATAATTTTGGTATTGTAAGGCAAGAAAAACTGCAGTCGCTTGAGAGAATGATAAGAGTAGTGCATGTGTCGACTCACCTCATTCACCTGTGACCTCCAAGACAAAGTTTGGTCAATAATGAGGCCTAGATTTTTGGTTTTATCAGAAAATGCAATATTCACTCCATTATACGTAACCTTGGGGAGTATATTGAGGTCTAGTCTGTCACACAGTTACTCGCGTCCGAAGGTTTACACTTGAGACACGTGACCTCTGGATGGTGCTGTGTGAGTGGTCGAGCACGAATTAGGCCAGCTCACCCTCTCACAAAATATCGGCGTGAAACAATGTCACTCGTTGCTTTTATGTTTCGTCTGGTAAGTGAAGGGACCGGAGGACCATCTCTCCCCGTCATGATTCCTACTCCTTCCTCAAAAGTCCTAATTCCGGCAACGCATCTGCGACTCCTCTGGGTTTGTGGGGTGTCCATGTTGTCCATAACGTACAATCACGACTATTATCCCCAAAGGGTTAATCAGAGACTAGGCAATGAGGACCGCAGAAGCAGTCCTCTACCATAGTCAACTTTTTATGAAATAGTGACTGCACATGTGCTTAGTTTGACAGGTGGTGAGCCATCGCTGCTCTAAGCTGTTAGATGTATGTGCAGTGTTTAGTCCGTTAGTCGCCTTTTACGACACCCAAGGGAAGAGAGGGGGTGGTAGTATTCTTTCACCGCTACGCGACTCGTTTATCACGGTGTCCCGGTTACTTCACGGTCCACGATTACTTTTCATCAGATGACCTGCCTGCTCGTTAAGTTCCTTTTCACAACCCCTCAAACCCCAAGCGGTCGCATGAGACCGCACCTACAAAAACACACTTGACTTTGTACCGTGTTTTCATAGACTTACAGACTATTTTAGTATGAACAAGTTTGGTTATTTCGGTTCTGTTGTTCATCTTATGTATTGTTATCACACAATATAGCATAGTCTATGCTCCATTCTGTCAAATTTGACGTTGACAGTTACTGTCAAAAAATTGTCAAAAAAATCCAAGAGTGAGTGGTTAAAAACAAAGCATTCGTTGTACGCTGTGCGCAGCTCATGCCCGCAAAGTCTGTTTCCGTCTTTAAGCAACTGAATAGGTTACCAAATTAAATCATATTAAGCTCCTCCTTTCTTAGCAATGTAGATTATAGTAATACGGTTTTGGTAAAGTAAGGCTATCCTATTCATCATTCAAAGCCTATTAATGTCCCTCTGCTGGAATGACTGGTCTATTTACCTGTCAACGACCGGTGGAATTTTGAAATGTCGTCATACCTTAACGCGTCCCTTAGAGTGTGTCACGCACGGAGGTTTGTTACTAAGGCGTTACTCATACCTAGATTTCTTATTTGGTACTTTAGGTTATGTCAAGCTATCTAGAAACCTGACCTAACAAAAACCTACACCCACTATCCCTCAATATTATGTTAAAAGATAATAAAAAAATATTTCGGTCTTATTATGTGAGGTTAAAGGGCGGTGGTGATAATCTAGAAAAATAGCAACAAAATACGACGTCAATTGTTTATTTAATCTTACAAAAAATGTATCATGATATGTTTTTTCTTTTTGTTTGATGCTCAAATTATTATGTAATAAAATCTTACAAAAATATCACTTTTATAAAAACAAAACTGAACACATGTCTCACAAATAAGTAAGTTACATACTGTCGTATAAATATCTTTAACTATAACACAGTGGCTTGCGAAAGTATGGTTTATGTCTTCATAAAGGGAAAATATAGTAGCACGAGGTGTTTATAGCGGGCTATCGGCGGAATAAATAAGACGCGGTTGGCGGACTGTTTAGCTTCTAGCTTGCTTTATCATCTTTGAGGAAGTGGATTTGAAAATAATAATAGTTCATAGTTACGAGAGTAAATGAACTAAATGATTTGTGTTAGAATCGTAGTCGGCAAGATCGCAAACCGATTGACGTTAAGTAACATTAGTTTAGTCACTAGATGGGTGACCGATTTTAAACTTTTCGTGCTTTGGATGGCATGTTAAGCCGATGGTCCCGGTTGTTATCGTAAGATGGCAGCCTTTAAACCCACACCCTTAATCAAGCTGGCACAACACCTGCCGGTGGGTTTCAACCTGTCATTTTATGACAACAACCCGGTTGTTGTCATAAAATGACAGGTAATCTGTTCCATACAATTTAATTTGGTAACTGATCCGGTGTGTCGACATTGCCAAAGTTGCTTAGCTTGCGATCTTGATCGCACTTTACTTATATTTTAATGCAATTTCATAAATTCCCCATTTCCACGCAATAAACTAAACACACAATTTCCATTCCGTTATTTCCTTGGTACATTGTGAAAATTTAAAGCACACAGCTTCAACAATTTCCTTCGATCTCGAACACTTATTGAACAAACAAGTGCAAAAACCGAATAACTTAATGTACTAGGACGTGGCGTAACACTAAAAATGCTTACTTATAACCAATCCACTACGGTCGATTTTCATAAAACCGTTTGGTATGTTATAGCTAGGGTTGCCAATATTATATTGTACTATATTTCGGCTTTGCGTACTACATACCTACTGTTGATGAAATATACGAAAAAATACTACTTATATTTCAAACACCAAAAGGAAAGTAAAGTAAATATCGCTTAATATTGTTACAGAAAAGTGAAATGTTGAAACAAAAATTACCTTCTGTCGTAGCCACGAACACTTTTTTCTTTTCCCCTAAAACACTACATTTTTTGAAGAGATACTTTTATTGCAAATTTTGAAAAAAAAAGTATTTCGCCAAAGAAATGTTGACAACCCTAGTTACAGCTACTGCTTGGGCATTCGCACATAACTGTCGCCATTGCTAGATGAAATATTCTAGTACGAGTATGTAAAACTAGTGTTTCGAGCTAAATGTTTAAGTTCAGCATTACAGACCAAATGACTTCCAAACGGCTTTATTTAAGTGTGCGCTATTGTGGCGACAGCTTTCTCGGTTGAGAGTCGTAGATACCAGTTTGCAACACAATATAATATAGAAGGAAAATATTTCTAACTGCCCAACCGGTAAAACTTACTACATACAAATAGCAATTTATCTACTACTATTATCGCAAAAGGGTAATGCCCGGGTTACACGAGGCTAGTTTTTCTAGCTAGGATAGCAAGCTAGTGTCAATAAGTTAGCAAGGTTTTACTTCTGGCTTCGTGTAGACAAAACTAGCTTCATTTCTAAGCTAGTAAGCCACTAAGCTAGTTTACAAGTCAGGAGAGTTTTTAATAGGATGTAGTTCCATTTTTTGGGCTAGTAGCGCCCCTGGCTTCGTGTAGACAAAACTAGCTTCATTTCTAAGCTAGTAGCCACTAAGCTAGTTTACAAGTCAGGACAGTTTTTAATAGGATGGAGTTCCATTTTTTGGGCTAGTAGCGCCCCTGGCTTCGTGTAGACAAAACTAGCTTCATTTCTAAGCTAGTAAGCCACTAAGCTAGTTTACAAGTCAGGACAGTTTTTAATAGGATGGAGTTCCATTTTTTGGGCTAGTAGCGCCCCTACCACTGATTTTACTGTCCTAGCTTGTGTACTGTCTTCATGTGGCCGACGAAGCTAATTTTCAGTTGGCTAGTAAGCTGGAACCACGCGTTTCGTTTATTTTTGTAACTGCGTCGTGTTTTTAAGGTTTTAAGATGCCCAAACTAAGTACGGTGATTAATTTAAAGTTTGTACAACTGTACCGTGACCGTGACATAAAAGACTGTGGAACGCCACCCTTTAAAGTTATAAAAACAATCCTAAACGTGATACAGCACTACAAAAAAATTGTGGAAAATTAAAGACAGTAGGTATGACAATCAAATACAAAAAATAAAATTAAAAATTTAAGAGCAACGTATTCTCAAGAACTAAGAAAAATTATAAATCAACCCGATCTGGAGCTGGTTCTCAAGAAGAATATAAGTCGAAGCTAAATTGGTTCTAAGAAATGCACAGTTTCATTCAAAATGTACCTATCAAAAGAAAAACGACGGTATACGGTTCTTTTTTGCATGCAGTTCAGCCCATCGCCGCTTTATGCTGTTGGATGTATGTGCAGTTTTTGTTCCATTAGTCGCCTGTTACGACACCCAAGGTAGAGAGAGCTGGTAGTATTCGTGTAGTGGTAGTTTTAAGTGAAACGCTATACCACACGACTATTGTAAATCACTTACTTTAACAGCAATTTTCACAACTAACCAGAAGTACAATTAAAAACAAAATACATAAAAAACTATATTATCAAGTAACAACAGAAATGAATTATGGACAAAAAATTTAATAGTAAAATGAATTGTATCGGTGAAATGGTAAACACATTCCCTTTGATACTAAACATACATTTTGTTTATGTAAAACGATAGTATTTTCAAATAATTTGGTATTTTGAAGAATTACTAAAAATGTTTTCTTAAATTTTTTGAACAGACTTTTTTTTATAAGTACATGAAGGAGGCAAACGAGCAGGCGGGTCACCTGATAGGGAGCAATCACCGCCGCCCATGGACACCCGCAAAACCAGAGGAGTCGCAGATGCGTTGCCGACCTTTAAGAAAGGAATAGGGTTAAGGAAGGAATAGGAATTGTGAGGGAGGAGGGGAGGAAGGGGCCTCCGGAACTCTCACTGGCCGGACGAAACACAACAGCACCAAGTGCCATTATTTCACGCCGGATATTCGTGAGTGGTATTACCCCGGGCGAGCCGGCAAAATGCATGCTGCAACGCAGCGTGGCTATACCACTCAGTCAGTGTCACTCATTTAGCACCACCCAGGGGTCACGTGTAGGGCCTCAGGGGTAAACCTACGGACGCGAGTAACTTCAACCCCCAAAACCCCCAAAAAATAACTTTAACTTTAAATTATTGTAAACTTCTTTCTTGCAGTCAGCCATAATTGCGTCCACTTTATTTTGCACCAGATCTTTACAACAAGATTGCATTATTCCATTATTTTTATGGAATTCAGCGTAGATGTGTTCTGGTCAACGTGTTACAGCCATGAATGAAAGGTTCATTGGTTACAGCTGATAGATACAAAATAAACCGGTAAATTATGTGCTTTTATTGAAAGTAAATGTTATCCGCATCTCAAAAAATTGAAACATGTCTGTTTCCTTACGCCTGCACTTATAGCAGGACAGCTCCTAAAATATGTGTGTATTTTACATGAATATAGTATCAATTTCAAGCCCACAGTATAGCCTTTAAATGATACCATTTTTATTAATCTTTATATTGAAACTATTGAGTTTAGATCTTTTGATGGCACGGAACAAATCATAAGCAGGTATGATTCCATACTTTTGCACGTAAGTGTAGTTATTCATTTATCATAGTTAAACATTTCCGTTACGCATTTCCTGTTTGATTGTACAAAATCCAGTTAATTGAAACATGTCTGTTTCCTTACGCATGCACTTATAGCAGGACAGCTCCTAAAATATGTGTGTATTTTACATGAATATCGTATCAATTTCAAGCTCACAGTATAGCCTTAAAATGGTACCATTTTTATTATTCTTTATCAATAGTTTAGTTCTTTAGATGGCACGGAACAAGTCATAAGCAGGTATGATTCCATACTTCTTCACGTAAGTGTTTATTCATTTATCAAAGTTACACATTTCCGTTACGCATTTTCTGTTTGATTGTACAAAATCGGGTTAGTTGCAAATCTGGTAAGATGCGAATCTGGTGAATTGAGAATCTGGTAAACTGCTCCTGAGCGTCTTAAACAGAGCCTAAATACGTATTAACCTCTTTCCTCTGTTCTGTGATGTATACATGTGCGGGGGAACTCGTGTGACCATGTGTACTCGAGGAGTGCGGGGCTAAAGCTAAAGTTACTATCTATGATTCCAAAGATAATTACAAAAGTGATTACATTTACAGCCTCTTTTCCCTACATGTTTGGTATTGGTGTATTAAATATTGACGAATTATATGTTAAAATTTAAGTTTTAATTTAATTTGCATATATAGTTTTACATATATAATACATTAACTAAAAAGACATTTTTCCGTCAAAATTACAACAAAGTTACTTTAACGCTTTTTATTTTGATATAAGTTGCATTTAAATGCCTTGTCAAATAATTTAAATTATTAGTTAACTTTAACATTATTAGTAAAATTTTTAAACACTAAAAAAAGACGAGAACCTCAGGCGGGAATCGAACCACGCACCTTCCGCATTTCGGGCGGCTGACTTAACCACTTGGCAACCGAGGTCTGGTTTTCACCCGTCGAAATTTGTCAGTGCTTGATGCTTATGTTTTTTAGTCAACATTGCTTCATCAAATCTTAGAAGTTTTCACCTCTTGACACACTCTTGACATTATTAGATTATAACAACTTTAAAAAAGTAGCTTATTAGTTTAACGTTGACTTTAAAAAATTAGCCATAAATTATAATCATCACGTTTTAGTTTTGACTGTACCAAACCAAAGACGAAATATAAATGGTATCGAAATGTATCTAACGATTCCACTCCACGAGCTAAACGGTCTCAAACTATTCGCACAGCTCTTATCACTAGCCCATATACATACACGGATATCCGTATAAAGCAAAACTTCTATTCAGACGATTTTCCTAACTGCTCCCGCCGAAATTCAGCCAACCGCCCACCAATAACTTCAGATTTCAAATCAACGGAGCGTGAACGCCCGGAGATGTGTGTCTATTATATTTGTGAAGCTAGGCATCTATGTAGACTCTTACCCTGTTTTCCTATAGCATTGACTTAACAAAATTTATTTATTTATTGTTTAAGGCACATTAACATAAGTATGAATTGTTAGATGGATAGTGTAAACAACGATTACAAACGTAGTCTAGATAAGGATAAAAGGTTTACTAGAAAAAAAATCAACCAGTCTCAGGAAGCTCGAGTGGGATTCGAAGCCACGACCTTTGGATTGCCGGTCCACTGCTCTAACCGCTTAGCTACCGAGACCCCAGAAGACTCGTTTTATTTTTCCTAGTAGTTTGATTTACGCTGCAAGCCAGCGGTATTTCGTCACTGTGAAGTCTACCCACACATTCGAAAGAAATACTATTGCAAGTATTTAACAATCGATAAAGATGTAACTGCTTATAAATATCTTTATTTTTGAAATTCTGCATTGACAATGCTATATAGATATAGGATAAAATGTTTACTAGAAAAAAATCAACCAGTCTCAGGAAGCTCGAGTGGGATTCGAACCCACGATCTTTGGATTAGTGTAGTGGACCGGAAATAAAGATAGTCTAGATAAATCAAGTAATCTTAAAATTTTATTAGTGTACACGGCGTAATTTAAGTGGCGTCTTGCATGGATTTCAACACTATTGAACTTATGAAACAAAAAGAAAATGTAAGACAAAAATTAACAAAATCGATATTCCGTTAATAATACTATACTTTTTAAAGAATTTAATTTTGACAGATGTGTTTACATATTATTATTTTACATAATATAAAGAAAATCATACAATAACATGGTAGTTTTCTAACTAAGAGGAAAGCTGTAACTGTCGGAACACAAAAATGTTACTAACATTAAAATTGTCAACCCACCCAACCCACAATGGGCCAGTGTGATGGGTTAATGCCCCAAGCTGCCATGTGTTGTGAATGTTGGAAAGCCAGTGCCCAGCATGGGAAAATAAAATATCTACTTCTGCCTTACCTGTGCAAAAATATCGTAAGTATATTAAAATAACTAAACTAAACACTGTTCGAAATAATTAAGTTTGATTTACATTTTCTAGTTGACCAACAACACCCCAATAATAAGCTAAGACTACGATTTTAGGAATTCAGTTATGTTTTCATTTTGTACTAGAACAACAAAAAGCTGAAGCTTAGGCCCTAATTCTAAAGTATAATCAACTTTAGTTCACATTTTGTGAACGGAATAAAGGTTTTCCTATTTAATCTAGGTAAATTAGAAACAAGCCCTATTTGTGTGTGCGGGTTAAGTTCTGGTAACTTTACCTTATATCAAACATTATTTGATATAAATGGGATGTAAAGAATGTTACTACGCCATTTACAGTCACTTCTGTTTGTATGTCTACTTACTATAAATAATAGCGAAAGTATTACCGACTTGAACGTCAAAATATACTCTTCATAACTCGTAAACTCGGCACCGAGAAGTTGTAAGGAACTCGGCAAAGGTTACTTATTTAAAAATGGCATGAGTAGTATCTTAATAATACTGACAAAATATACCTCGGTCGTCAAGAACAGCCCATAAATGTTTTTGAGTTTTAATTACATAATAGGCGTGTGTCCACTAAGAATAAATCGGGTGGATTGGCGTTTCTAATGATCAATTTATTATGGTTTATAGAAACAAAATATCTAAATTATTCATTATAAAATATTGGGATTATTAATATTTTTAAAGAAAAAAATAGACAATAATACGCATTCAGTCATATGACATTAAAGGGAAATCAAAAGCCGTGACGTCACGCCGTGCCAAATGACTGCCATTTTATTGTTGTAACATTTCTATAGAACAAGCCTCGAACGAAACGGATGTTTGACCCATCTATTTGTTATTGTTACAGGTATCTTAATAGTTAAACTCGGTAGACAGTTCCTCAAAATTAAATCTTATTTTCTGACGGTTTTTGTCTTGTATGAGCATAAGTTATAAAAACTAATCCACATTGTCTACCCAAAAACTAGACACTGGCTAAATCATAGCAAGCCATCAAAATTATAATTATTTATTTATTTAAATAAGAAATTTAATTTAACGGATGTTTGGCACGGCGTGACGTCATTCACTCAACATGGCGGTCATATGCGTTTTTGCAGTAAATTTAAATCGGAATATAAAAACGCCAAATAAATAACCAATTAACGCAGAATCAGTCTTAATAAATATAAAAGGGAACCATAATATCTTTATCTTTATATTATATCTGCACAAAATACACTTAAACGATAATGAAATAAATCACGTTTTAAAGTGTTCGCAAAATGAATCGCGTTCCCAACACACCCACAAAGGGAATGTTATGCTACAATTTCCATATTTACGCGTCAAGTGAACGTAAAGCATTAAATAAAACAATAATTCTGATCTATAACGGGCTAATAAATAATTCATCGGCGGAAAGCCATCCTTTGTGATGTAAAAACGCCAAGAGGGAAATCCGACGGCTCACATTTAGAACGAATCCGTTACGTTTGCGTTGATTCCGTATTACCCTTTTCAATCAGAACTCTGTTGACACATCTAATGTTTGTTAGAGCGAAAGAATGTAACAATTCCGTCCTCGATGCTCGCACTTTTCAGATTTCAGTCTTGAAATTTAGAGCATAGACCTCGGACCAAATATCACATTTGGTCCGAGGCATAGACTATGCGATATTTTGCGATAACAATGCATAAGATGTACCACAGAACCGAAATAACCAAACTTGTTCATACTAAAGTAGTCTGTAAGTCTATGAAAACACGGTACAAAGTCAAGTGTGTTTTTGTAGGTGCGGTCTCATGCGACCGCTTGGGGCCTGAGGGGTGTGCCTTAGGCGGTGAAAACGGAAAAATTTGCTGTTTTCTATTAGCTGTTATTCAAAATATATTCGATATTTCGTACTGAAATGTCCAATGTGTATTACAGAGCAAATCGGCTGTCCCAAATATAAACACAGTAAGGGACATAGTACTCAAAATCAAGATTTTGACACCATGCTACTAACACAGTAATTCCCTACAATATGCAAAGATCCTTGTTCAAAAGGAGGCCGTAGTTTCGGAATTACAAAACGACAAAACACAGTAAGGGCACGGACTGACACAAGATTCCCATAACAAAATCACAGTTAGAGACAGCTACCAATATGAAACACAGTAAGTCGCATGACTTACTGTGTTTTTTGTTGGTAATTGACACTTGCTGGATTTTTTATTTGGGGATTATTAGACAAAAGAACATTACAACCACGTTTTTCACGGCAAGGCACACGCGCATCGTCATTCAACATTAGATTTTGTGTTTTGTATTTGGCTGGAAACTGCAGAGTGCGCGCCGTTCATTGGAGAAGGGTGCAGGGCGTCGAGGGACAAAGATACCAAACGTCTGCCGGTCATCACATCGGCGTAAGAGCGCGTTGAAACCTGTAGTGTGAACCGAATACAGTTGTGAAGCGGACTCACATATTGTTTTTATCCTTTTATAATAATTATAAAAAGATAAAAATAATTATTATTATCTTGATCTTAAGCTGCCTTGGGTGTAGGAGTTGACCGAAATGCAGATAATACATACCTTTAATTATATTTATTTCTTCTTTGGGTTATTTGTTTGACGTTAACCAATTCATAGTAAAAATAGATTTTAAACTTTCGTTTCTGTTATACTACTTATTAATATATTGATAATAACAAGACTCAAACGCGATATTTATTATGTAGTACTTAAGTACTTACAACGGGCGTAAGACATAAGTACTTACTTCGGGTGGGGTTGAAAATATAGTTCTTCTGCCACCCTAAAATTGTCCCTTTTTTATTATGTACTACATAATAAATATAGCTTTTGATTTCCGTTATTCTCAGTGTCATCTTAATTGACCTGTTTGGCGGATTGGTTAGGATACTAATTTATTGTCTTCTGCGCAGAGATCCCGGGTTCGATTCCCGTAAAAGACAAATTAATGTTTGAGTGCATGAGCGTGTCTATTTGTCTTAGTCTGGGTGTAAGTTTGATGTGTTAATTAAGTATAGGTATTTAAAAAAGTATATTTAAGCATGTTTATGCGTTATTTAGTATACATAACACAAGTTGGTAAGGTCTCATGCTGTGTTTTTACTTGGTATGTTGGTTTTTATTAGGTCAAAATAACTATTTGATATTTATTAAGTCGCTTAAAACATGCACACGTACATTAAATTGAATTCTTTTTACGCATAAACATAGGTAATAATCTTCTCTGTAACATACAATAGTTACTTTGGTGCAATATTACGTAATAACGTACGGCTGGCCAAAAATATGATTTTGGCTCTTCTGTAAAAAAGGTATTTTGTCCCTTACTGTGTTGTAATGACAGTGTTTTACAATAATAATTCCTATAAAATCATAAACACATAGGTATTTACTATATACCTTTCCGATTTCTTGACTGATTTGGATTTTCAAAAAACTAAACATTTTTATTAATTTTTCGTTAAAAATGTGAATGGCGCTTACGAATTACCGCAGACCCCGCCCTGCGGCAACACCCGCAAGTCCCGCAACATCCAATGTTTTGCTGACCGCCTAACCCCCCATAAAGACAATGTTCGTACATCATTATCATCCTCAGCCTATCAACGTCCAACTGCTGGGCTTAGACATGGGCACATTGCGCCAGAACCCATGACATGACATGACATGGTGTCATACTTTTTATATATAGAAAACACCTAGACCCAGAGGCCGTCAAATACATAATATAATAAATAATCACGACTATTATCCCCGAAGGGTTAGGGAAAGCAAAAGCAGTCCTCTACCATAGTCAACTTTTCACCAAAGCGGCTGCACATAAGCTCAGCGTGACTGTTGGAAGTATGTGCAGTCTTTAGTCCGTTAGTCGCATTTTACGACACCCAAGGGAAGAGAGGGGGTGGTAGTATTCTTTCACCGCTACGCGACACTGTCAAAATATACTTAAAGGTAGAGAAACGTTCATAAAACTAATGAATATCCCTTAGTAGTAATTCCTTTTTTCAACATCATCAGTATCACCGATAAAATAAAAAAAAAACCACCTGTGGTAGTCATAATAATATGGTGAAAGACACAATCATTAATTCAACATCCACACTCTTGTAGGTAAAGTAAATTCGGGCCGAATTTCGTTAGGTCTTGCCCGTGGCCACATTCTGTTTTTCTCCTTTGATTAATTAAGCGATATGTTTTTGTGTGGCAAAACGTTGGCGTTTGATTAATTTGATAAAGGAGCGCCCCTCAACTCTCCCTTTGTTTATTGCACAAAGATAATCTGTTTCCCGCCGCGTTACCTCACTATTTTCCTTTTGAGTTAATTAAGTGAGCTCAAAAATGAAGATAAGTAAACTACAATATTATGTTTTCTTTTTCAAATAACGGAACAACGCTCTTTTCAATATAACCTTTAACAAACGTTCCACTGCTGTGCATTGTACTTCCTAGATAAACAATAGCACGTGGATTGGGCCATGACCCATTACGCTGGCCCAATGCGATTTGACGGGTGTCAATTTCACGTAGTGGTAATTGATAAAGGGCAAAAGGTGAAACCGCCCGAAACCTTGAACACTAAGAATGTGGATAGGTATCTACCCGGTCTGTCCTTAAAAAACATGAACAACGTTGTAATCTAGTTTGAAATTGATGCTGTATTTATTAACAGAAATAAACAGTCTCCTTAATAAATAAATTAATGTATTTATATTAGATTAATGTTTTATATTTTAGCGTTTTATTAACGCTTAAATATACTTAAGTAAAATTTTAAACACTGAAAAAAGACGACAACCTCAGGCGGGAAACGAACCACGCACCTTCCGCATTCCGGGCGGCTGCGTTAACCAGCCGCCTGAGGTTGTCGTCTTTTTTCAGTGTTTAAAATTTTACTTCAGAATTTATATTAATCAAAACCATCAGGTTTAAACCAGTTTCAACTTTAGTCTACGTTTCGAAATAAGAGACAGACGTGTCTTACTATCACAAAAATGCTTACAAAGTTGTTGTTAGGGCAACATACTTAAATAAGATATTATACTAGGTTACTATAGTGTGGTATGTCGGTAGACACTCTCGGAATAAATGGGTACTGAGCATCACGTCTTTTATTTATCAGGTTGTAGCTAAGCCATGCGGGTGTAGAGCAAGACCTGCTGCCATATCTAGGTCAAAGAACAGTGAACCACAAGACCAAAGAAGTCGAAAGCAATATACACTGCACAAGCTGATAAGTCACCACCCCACATCGTGGGAGTGGGATATGGCCAAAAATCAAAATCTTTTTAACAATAATCTTAGAAAATAAGCATTTTGAATTGTCCAAAACATCTTTATTAATCTTCCACCCAATTAGGACGTAATTTTTTAGCAGTAGAGAGAAGTATTTTTTAGACATGGGCGCAGGAAAATGCGCAGAAGTAACGATAATTACATAAAACAAATTATATTTCGTTACCAAATCAAATTTCCGGTCTCTCCATGTAATGTTGTCCATGTAGGAAGACCTTAGTCTAGCAGTGGCAGTGGGACGTATATAAGCTGGTGGTGAAGCTGAGAAGGTACCATCCTAATTGATATCACCCGTGGCCGAATCCAAAGTCTAAGATTTACGACATGGAAGGATGACTTGCAATCTTTAGGGTTCCACTTTGTCAAAAAGTGTCTTTCCATGATAGCGAGGAAATTTTTTGTTTTTTTATTTGCCGCTGTTAAAAAAGGCTCAGTTTCTCTCTCTGGGAGTCTCAGATCTTGTGCTGAGAACAGTACCAAAAAATGTGTGTAACCTTTTTATTGATGCATTGTACAGTTATAGTGTTGTTTATTGTTATGCATTATTATTTTTTATTTGAAAAAGCAATAAATTATTTTTATTCTTATTCTTACAAGGTCTCCCGCCCTGTAGAGTTACGAAGCGATGGCGTAGTGACATTCATGAGTGCTTGAATCTTGAATCTACATTTGCATTCACTAACAGGGCAGCAGAGGATACTTGGCATTGGCATTTCACCAAAAAAATTATGAAAAAAGTTTAGGTATTTCCAGCATCTTTCCTGTGAAAAAAATTAGATCTCGATAGAGAAGTAACCTTGAACATTTCGTTTACAGCATCCTAAGTTTCAAAACCAAACAATTTAGTGAATAAGCAATTTCAAGCTCACAATAGTGTAAATTCAAAGCACAAATAAAGTTTACAATCTTTGATCATTCACTGATTCGAGTGAGGATGTTTTTTTTATGTTTCTTTTATGAAGAGAGAGGAAAGTATAATTTATAATTATATTAAATTATAAAGTATATTTATCTTAGCTACCTTTCAACTGCGGCCGCAATGACTAGAATTTCTTTTCTATTTAGTGGCGCCACTTTCTAAGTGATATGCCATGCTTCCATAACCTGAGAACCATAACATGAACCTCCGCTTATCGTGCCGAGCGCTATCTACTCTCTCTCTCTCTCTCTCTCTCTCTCTCTCTCTGAGGCGAATGTCAGAACTAAAAATACCCGCTCTTGATTTAATGACACCCTATATTAATCTAAGTAATTTAAATATTAATGTATCTAAATTTCACTAGCACGCTAGTTATACAGTTTGATTTCGGACAGCTTCTATTTTTTACGTTAAATTAGAATGATTATACCAATTCGAAAACTTAAAATAAAACTTTTATTTTTGGGAATATAATGGTACCTACAGAATTAAGTTGTTTCTTTCACCTTATGAGGTGAATGTCGTATATTATCAAAAATTCAAGGAATGGGCTTGAGATGGATGAATGGAGGAACCTACACCGATAAGAGCAAGCAAGTAGAAGAAGAAAAATAGACATCTGTTAACTCTCGCAGTTCGTTCCCTCCATAAGGAAAAGAAGGAAGAAGGAAAAGGGAAGGACCAATTCGACCAAGTTGCGATGTAGTTTGCTTTATACGCATTTAATATAATGCAAGTTGGCTGTGTAAGTTTGTCGCTTACTCCGGTAACTTGCTAACGGTATTACCATAGTAACGCGTAGCCCATATTAGGTCGCTTCGGTCAATGTACCGTATCAGCATTTCACTAATGTTCAGGGAAAATTCACGTACAATAACTATACTTACACATTTCTGTTGGTTTGATTTTAAATCTAGGTCTGTGGAACCGAAAAAGAACAATAGATAATAAATTGTAATTTGAAAAAGACAAAAATATTTAAAAAGGATCTACGATCTCCACGAGGTTTAAACCACTTCTAACTATGCTATCGTGACTCTGCCCTTACCATCCACTTTTAGAGCAAGTATTACTTAAATCTTACTTTTTCTTTTAATTCCCACACGAATTTTAAAAAGTAAGATTAATTAACACGATAACAGTCCCCATACAAGCGTTTCGAAAATACGTCATCAGTCCCCATACAAGCGTTCCGAAATACGTCATATGTCCATATGTCATTATATATTTTTTGGCCATTATTTGATGTCCACTTAGCGAATTGTGCATAAAAATAACAAAATATAGATAAATTTGACAAGTTCATGGAGCCCCTAAAGTAACACAGGGCTCGTGTACCTCATAGGGTACACGAACTCGGCGGAACCGCTCCCCGTGTACTACATACGGTACACCGCACTGTTAACGTGTTAATACTGCTGTAATCTCGGATGTCCCTATCTACCGACCTCAATAGATAGGGTATCGCAACTGGAACTACGGGTCCGGTTGTGTTTTCAGAGGTACTACGGGGTTCCGGTTCTAGCCCCCCGCTGGTCGTGCCTTTAACCAGGCGCCTCCAGCGGGATCCGGACATGGGTTGGACTCGTAGTGGCATGTGGTTAGCTGTAGAGCTTGGGAATGTTCGTTTGTCCTGGTATTGTGTGCCAGGGCTTCCAAACTCGTGCACAGCGAGCGGGGCCTAGTAGCGGTCTCTGAGGGGCCAGAAGCGAAAAGTCCTGCGGGGAACGTGAGTTTCCCTTATAGTTGGCAGCTTTGTCCGGTGGTTTTCATTGGACATTGGTGTTGACATCTCCGGTACTAGTCTGGATAACTAGTAGAGACGGCCTCCTAGATGCCGTAGGTCTCCGGTCCAGCCAGCCGCGTAGGACGTGGGAACTGGCTAGGCTCCCGGATGGGTTCCGAGAAGTGAGTGTGCTTACTACTCCGCTACCAAGGTGGACACTTGGGAGTCGACTTTAGAGTCGACGACCCTAGCAGTGGCAACTGCGAGTTGTGCCCTTCGTGCAACGAGAAGTGAGCGAGCTCGACAGCTCCGGCTACCTATCTGGACAATAGGCAGTGAACTACACGTGTTCACGGGGATACTCTCCCGAGACACTAGTCTTATGAGTACCGAATGAAGAGCGCGCTGCGGCGGGCACTAATTTGGCGTCAAGACCTAACGTTGGTGGTCTCCTGCGCGAGTGTTCTACTGGCGCAGGGACGTCTGGCACTTCTTGCATAACCTAACGGTTGGTCTCGAGGTGCCAGTACAAATAAACTTAGTGAATTAAGGAGAGGGGATGCTGTAATCTCGGACCAAACTGTAATGGTGTCAGTATGCCTTGCAAAATCAACACTACGATTCTGACACATATCTTTTGTTTCATTTACTCTTAAAACATTCTTCATACATGCTCGCTGGTCCTACAATGCAACATAGTAGTTTTGATAAAAGCGATGTCTATCCATGTATAACCGTATCGCGTAGAGGTGGTAATACTACCACCCCCTCTCTTCCCTTGGGTGTCTTAAAAGGCGACTAACGGACTAAAGACTGCACATACATCTAACAGCGTAGAGCGGCGATGGGCTCACCACCTGTCACGCTGAGCACATGTGCAGTCGCTATTTGGTGAAAAGTGGACTACGGTAGAGGGCTGATTTTGCTGTCCTCATTGCCTAGTCTCTGACTAACCCTTCGGGTATAATAGTCCTGTTTATCCTATATAAAAATACCCGAAAAGCCGAAAAAACGTTAAATGGTTCCTTACAATATTTCCATTTAAAATATTTAAGAATCGTACTATCACTGTACGACTAACCGCCAAAAAAAATTAAAGTCATATTTTTTTTCATTGATGTGCAAACCCTATTTCAGTAAAATAGGAATAAACTACGCAGAATGTTTATGTAGGTACATTTTTACCTAACTCGTGAAACGATAATAAGACATACTAACAAAATGTACGTAGAATTCGATTAGATAGATATAACAAGTCGAGTTTAAAAAAAAAATATGAAAAAAAACACGAAACAATAATTGTAGAATATCGGTAAGAAGATTTGAAAAATTGACAACAAAACATAACATTTTTTCCGTCTTGACGTTTTTAGAAGCCAGTACTTAAGCATGATGTTATCATAGCATTGAACCTTTGTGGAGGAAACAGAAAAACTAATAAAGCTAACAATTATTAAAATTGGTAGGTAGGCCTATCAACAGAGAGATTATTTAGCAAAATAAACTATGCTAACTCCGGTTCCCTAACATAACAGCTTGCTAGGGTTGACAATATTTTTGGCTTTGATAATTTATTATATTTTTACGGGGTATTTTGTAACATCTTGTATGTATGTATGTATATCTAACTAATAATGCTAAAAGTAGACTTTATGCGATAAGAGTCGTGCTCACTCCTAGGTTCAATTTAATTTAGTGTTTTAATTCAAAAGTTTGTTGGCATCAATAAGTTTTGTAAACAGCACTAGATACTTCTTGGAAGAATGAACATCAATCATTATTATATGTCTAATAGGAAGTTTTATGTTGAGATGTTCATTTACGTAAGTGGTAAGTTTTTGTTTTATGAATTATCTTGCCAATTTCAACATTAGTACGCCTCTGACAAACGTTTTCTTGAAACGTAACTTATATTATTATTATAAGACTTATATTATAAGTACCTGTAAAGGTTTATAAAGAAAAACATTTGACATATAAAATTGTTTAAACGGGGCCCTCAAAACAGTTCTTATAGTTCTTATTTTGTATGCCTCTATAAGTATCAGCTGTTCTCAGAGACGGCTATTAGCATTAACAAATACTTGGTACTTATTTAATGACTTCACTCCACCTGATGTTGATGCGAGGACCACTGATAAAGCGTAAGTCAACCTTAACCTGCCGGCCCACAAAGTGCCTCTTCACGGCTTGTTCAAAGGACCCCAAGTAATAGGTAAGAGGGAACATTTATTATCATTTCAAAATAGTGCTTACATAGTCGCATTTAAAAACTTTTTTACAATGGCACAACATAGAAGCTAATAGATCATTAACCGTTATTTGATGTCTCTGATTGCGACTTAAGGATCTTTAAGTAACAAGCTTATTGCATTCTCAAAGGCAAGCATCTGATATTCCTCTGGGTTTGCTGGTGTCCATCCAGCTGCTTGTTTGCTTCCGTTTCTAGTATCCTTCAAACCGAAACGCAATTACCACCGTGTAATAAGTAATCATACTCATACATATAATCACGACTATTATCCCCGAAGGGTTATGTAATGAGGACAACAAAAGCAGTCCTCTGCCATAGTCCACTTTTTACCAAATAGCGACTGCCAATGTGCTCAGCGTGACAGGTGTTGAACCCATCGCCGCTCTAAGCTGCAGGATGTATGTGCAGTCTTTAGTCCGTTACGCCCTGCCGTGCGATTCTCTAAGCTAAAGCCTTGATAGCTGCGGCTGCCACAGCGCTGACAAATGACTCTGTCTCTTTCATATTCATAGAATTGGAAAGAGACAACAGATCACAGCCATGCGCGCAGCGTCTATGTGTCGCTTAGAGAATCGCATAGCTGGCCACGTAGACGGGCTAGGCAAAGCGCGGGCGCGGGTGGCATGCTATGCTACGTACATTCAGTAGCGGCTACAGCTGCTGGCTAAGTGGACGTATTGATGATGGCTCTAACTAAAGTGACGCGTATTTGCTTTGACAGCAATTCGTATTTTATGCACGACATTTTAAATTCAAGAGACGAAGTGCATGAATTAAATAAAGATCGTCATAAATGTGGAGAATTTTTGAATCTTTATGCAGATTATCGGAAGTATCCGCACCAATTTTATGAGTACACTAGAATGAGTATTGAAACTTTTGATTATATACTTCAACATATTGAAGTAGTTTATAATTGTGCATAATAAAATCCCGCCGCTCGTAGATTCGTCTAAAAACTTGTTTCGCTCGATCCGTCCCGCGCCAGCCCTTTTCAACCGCCCGACAAACCGCTGTGCACCGTGGCCGGGCGCAAAGACTTCCAGTGAGCCGTCATACCACACGTCAAAAAGTCTCATCTCTGACAATATTACTGCGACACACACACTGACATTTGAAATACGTATGTAAGAAATGTAATTCCACATAATATTCCAACTGCATTTGCAGAAATTTACAATATCTCTGTGTTCTGGCGTGCGTCCAGCGAGCGAAGCCAGGCACTTAGAGCGCTGTTCAATTTTTACCACCCATATAGAACTAATCGTCTTAAGAGACTTTTGGTTTTCAGTAAAATCCGATAAGTAAAATGTCTCCTACAAAAATATTTTTGCCTTCAGAAAGAAAGTGTCGTAGAATGCCACATTCTGGAAATGACACACTTAAAAATGACAAACAATCGTAAAAACCTGGTCGAGTTTATTTATTTATTTAAACTTTATTGCCAAAAATACAGCAAACGGCGGACTTAATGCCATAAGGCATTCTCTAACAGTCAACCAGTGAAGATGTACATAAATTTTTGTAGGCGGTGACATTAAAATTTAGAGAATAACAATTTAAATATGGAAAAAAAAGAAAGACTTAACTAGCCTAAATATACATACATACATTATACACAAAATATATATAACTATAGAAATACATATTATACTATATAAGATAAACATAAACACTAGTAACTTATGCTGTAAATCAGTTTAAAACTATTGGACGGATTTGAGAAAGTACTCACGCGCTAAACTCTTGAAGGCAACCTTGTTAGAAGCATTTCTCACGTTAAAAGGCAGTGCATTCCAGAGTCGAATAGCCGTGAGAGGGAAAGAGTAAGAAACAAAAGAGCCAAGCAAAACCCAGGTTTTTGCATTCTCGTCTAAGGTAACTCCCTTCCTTACTCCTCCCTATCTTCAGAACTCTCCGTTACCCATTTCGGTGAACCTTAGCATTCTTAACATGGACATCGGCCAGGAACTAAATCCAAAATGCTACATCGAAAATGTTATTTTAACTGCTTCCCGTAATTTAGGTATTCTCAATAAGGTGAGGCGGTTTTTCACTCCCGAGCAGCGCTGTTTGCTGTACAAGACTCAGGTGCGATCGAGTATGGAGTATTGTTCCCATCCATGGAAATCCATTTTTAGCTTTCACATTATTTAGGACATAAAAAAACATTTTACAAACCGACTTATTTCGAGTCTAGTCACTTTTCTCTAGCAGACAGATTTATTTCCATTTCACACATTTTATATACTTAGCAGAAAAATATCGTTTTGTGTCATTTTATAATATATATCTGGCAACTCAAGTGGCCGAAAAGGCCTAGAAGCCAAAACCATAGAACCGAAAAAAGTTGTTATTTTTTTTAAATCCTTGACAAATTGTGACATGTTGTGACAGGGTACCTAACAAAAAGGCTTATTTTCCTGTAGTTCTGAACAAAGTGACTTATATCCAAATTATAAAGTAATGTTTTCCTATTTAAAAAAAAAATATTTACGTGCAAGTGTCAGAATCAGCTAAGTACGATTCTCTTGTATGTAAAAAATATAAGTATGTAACACAATAAACCTTACAAGGTTTTTTGCATTTATTGAAAAATCTGATAAAGTGGAAATAAGTTTTTTTGAAATGACACTCCTCATATATTATTAAATAACAAAAAAATATAATGTACAGTTTTAGACTAATGTGTCATTTCCAGAATGTGGCATACGAAAGGGTTGTACAATGCCACATTCTAGGAGCAATTCGACGACCTCCTTGGTCGAGTAGTTAGCACGCCGGCTCTGGCGTCATCACCATCTATGAGATCCCTGGTACGATTCCCTGACGGTTCAATTTCGAAACAACTGTCTTTTTAAATTGATTTAGGGTCTGGGTGATTTCTTATATAAGTAATAAGTATGTTTATCTATCTAATAAAACCAAGTTTAAAAAAAACTTAACATGGGCAAGATAATTGGTGTTGGAGTAGAAAAGTCATCATCATCATCATCATCAGCCTATAAACGTCCCACTGCTGGGCACAGGCCTCCCACGTGGACATTGCACGAGGGGATATTGGGCCATAACCCTCCACGCTGGCCCAATTCGGGTTGGTGGGTTTTAACGACTGTCATCTTACGACAACATCCGGGACCAACGGCTTAACGTGCCTTCCGAAGCACGGAGGAGCTCGAGATGTTTTAAAATTTGGTAACCCATCCAGCGACCCGGCATTGCGAAAGTTACTTAACGGGCAAGTTCGCGAGCCGAAAAAGCCGCTACCCGCCGCGCCATTGAGCTCCTCAAAGCTTTTCAAGCTTGAAGCTTTTCAAGTAGAAAAGTAAAAATAAAATATTGTGTTAATTTTTGACAACTGATTAAAAATTCGTAGTAATAATTTGTTTCACTGTAATTAATGACAGGCAAAAGTTTCTTGGTGCTGCAAATTTTAAATGATGATTTCCAACTTAAATTCGTGTTGTGAGAATTTTCGACAGCCGATTAAAAAGTCGTAATAATTTTTAAATGTAAATAATGAAAGGTCAAAAGTTAAAACCGTTTACAGTAACATCATTATAATTATATTAATGAAAAGATTAATATTCGAAATTTGATAACTCGTAGGATCCTTATAATATTAAAGGGTTTATGGGCGTCAACGATATCGTTATTAAGCTCTAGTGAAACAAAACTCTAGTGGCTTCGTTTTAAATTCAAAAAATTTAAGAAAATGTTGAAATATTTTTTTTGGAAGTCTGAAAATTGGGAGGTTATTAATTGTTACATTTAAGGGTTAACATTTAAAAATAATTAAATAACAACACTCAATCTCGAGTAACAAATTTACCTTCCTGGAAGGCTTTCGCCACAATCGAGCTCCGACAATTACAGAAATGTAGGACTAATTAATTTGTAAATGAAAAGCTTGGAAAACGGATACTTCAAATTATTGAATTTCGTTTACCTTTCCCAACATTTATTTAAAACAGCTGTGGACTGAACCTTTATATCTGTATTTAAATTATTTATTTTACAAAATCTTGGTAATTATCTTTTAATTTTCTTTCGCATAACTTACTTACAGTCCAATCACAGACTTAAGACGTTTGTAACATGGAAATATGGAAACTTCATTATCTCAACATTCCTATTTTTTTTTTCCTTTCGGATTGCCTATGTTTTGTGTAAATAATTTGCAGTTAGTTTCGTGGAGACCGATCGCGTACGAAGTCGCGCACGAGCCAGTATGTAATAATAACAGGAACAGGAACAAGTTATAAAACTACCTACTGTGAAACAGCAGGTGCCGTGCTCCTGAAAATTTGCGCTCGTTCTAAGCTACAATGTCGGCGCTTTCACACAATATGTATTGGACATTCCAAAAACAGTTGGGTAAGGTGTACCGTCAAAACTCAAAGCAAGGTAAACAGCCAAACGTGATATTCCGCGAGAGCACGTGCTTCGTGACGTCACGCCACGCCGCAATGAAACTGGAGTCGACATCAACGGGGGTACGTTTCCGATATACACCGAACTTTTGTACCTTTTGCAGATTAGTACCTACAATCCATATAAATATTTTTTTTTTAAGTCGAAGCAATCACGGAGCATACTTGCAAAATGGTGGGTACAATTTACGGAAAAAGATAAATTTCACAATATACTATCTACTAGCTAGTAGACGGGAAAAGGCTTCGAGGACGCAGCCCAATACGTAGGTCTGACCAGATCAGCACCACTCTTAACTCTTCAGTTCACAACGCCCTCCACTCCGCCAGAGACAGAAACAGATGGAGGAAAACCATAAGAGAGAAAGTGATGCAGAAGGGAGGGCACGACCCTCAGTATTGAGGAACACGACGCAAGGAGAAGGAGAAAGAAATCCGAGCCTGTAGAATGTTTCTGAAAGAGGCCTCCTTCACCAGCGATCGTCAGTCCACCTTGTAGGAGGCTTGCCTTGTCTACACTGCATCTTCTAGTACGCGCCACTGAAGAACCTTTCTGACCCAACGGGTGGCGGTACATTTACCAAAATTACAACTGCACACATGCTCAGCGTATGATGGTGAGCCCATCCCCGCTCTATGCTATTGGATGTATTTGCAGTCTTTAGTCCGTTAGTCTCCTTTTACGACACCCCAGGGAAGACAGCGGGTAGTAGATTCTTTAGTGAGCCGACACGGCTCTTGAACTGAAAATGGAAACAAATTCGCTTCGAACAATTACGAACCGCTTTGAACAAGTACCGATTGGAGCGGGCGGGCGTACCCGGCGTACCAGTGCCGTGTGCCCGGCACAGACCCAGACAAATGGGTTTGAAAATTAACTAGAAACGCTTTGCCATTTCGCTCTCTAAAAACACTTTTGTTGACCTTATTTCAATGGTACAGGAGCGCTGTTTAGATAAACAATTACCTACCTAAATGTATAAGTATATTACCATTGTTTGTAGGACCTAACAATCGAACCTTTTAACCACCTTTGTGGTATAGTGGTTTAAACCACACCGGACTCAGACCCAGTGTTCCTGGGATCGATTCCAAATGGGGGGGACCATGACCATGTTTTTACTCGGTTTAGTTAGTGGTAATGCTTGTCTTAAGTCCGCTTGTCCAACATCTTATCAAAATATGTAGAACATCAAGTGAGATGAAGGCCAAGTGCATACTCCTATTATTATTATAATTATTAACGGATGGATTTTTTTTTCTCAGCTTTAAGCTGGTTTTTCCTGTAATTTTAGGTATATACCGGGTGTGGTGTGTATTGTAAGTGTTGTTGTTGTTATTATTATTTTCTTTATTTAAACATAATATTTCTTAAGAAAATTTTTTTACAATATTTTATATAAAAATATATTTATTTACAATTATAAAAAACTTAACTAGACCCAAGCTATCGGTGGTTAGGGCTGCAAAGTGAGGAACCTCCTGACAATACGTGGTGCCGTGTCAAGGAGTACTGCCTTCTGTATCTGCCCCTTGACCCAACCTTTTGGCGAGAGCCTCTCTAGATGTTGATCGAGGCTCTTAGCTATAAGGCCGTGTGCCGTAACGGCTATCGGTACAATAATGGTTGAATCCACATCCCACATGTCAAGGTACTTACTGAGCTTGTCCTTCTCGGCTTTCACGAGGTTCTCGTCATGAGGTATGAAGATATCAACCAATATTGCTCGGCGCTGAGGTCGGTCGATTACCACGATATCAGGCTTATTAGCGACAAAGTCCTATCCGTGATGATAGAGCGATCCCAGTAGAGCGTTGCATGACCATTTTCGAGAACTGGCGCAGGTGCGTACTCTCGTATAGTACGGCACCTCTGATTCAACAAGGCCATATCCAAGAGCAAGTTGCTTGTGAATTATTCTGGCTACTTGGTTGTTTCTGTGCAAATACTCTACGTTAGCAAGATGAGAACAACCGGAAATAATAAGTCGGAGTGATTCTCCTGGACGGCGGCATGCCCGACAGATGTCGACCGTACCATCCCTCATAATATATTAACTTCATATTCAATGGCACAGACAAAACTATTATTATTATTATTCCATTTATTCATTTGTATACATACTATTTACATTTTGTAAATATTTCTATAAAAATACAAATAACATTTAAAAATATAAAAAAGTAAGTAGCCCACCGGTATCGGGAACAGGGTCCAAGCTACCGGTGGTCAGGACTCCTGAGAGAGGAATATCCTAACTATGCGCGCCGTGTCCAAGAGTACTGCTTTCTGGATCAAGCCATTGATCCAGCTGCCCAACGAGAGCTTCTTTAGATGTTATAATCTAGCCCAATTTGTCCCACTGCAGGGCAAAGGCCTCCATCTCGTTCTTCCACACAACTCTGTCTTTTGCTACTACGGGCCAATCTTTTCTGTAGGAGTCAAGCTCGTCACGCCATCTTCGCCTTGGTCTGCCGCGATGTCGTCTGACATTCAATGGGACCCATTCGATTCTTTTCGCTCATCTTTCGTTTGACATGCGGCAAACGTGTCCGGCCCAATCCCACTTAAGGGGGTGTTGCGCGATCGCAAAAACTGACATAAGTCTCATAATGAACTTCAAAGCAAAATCAATCATATTGATATTTCAAATTAGAACAATTCTGCTTTGAAGTTTCAGATTATAGTAATTTGATTAGAGCAATGTTTTTATTCTGCAAACATTTTGCAGAATAAAAACATTGCTATTACCATCACGCGTTTGTGTTAAAAATTAAAATTTACTTTTGTGAGAAGGGGGTGACCTGCGGAATATCAATACAAATATTTTCATGTAAGAATTACTGTTTCATGCGTAAAATTAAGAAAGATCTCGATCTCAGGCTAACTTGCGTAAGTTCTTTTAATGTATTTAACTAATTCAGCGCTTAGTACAAGTAACTTAAAAAGCCGTAAATTTTCACAATTTCGTGCAGGATCCCCTTATGCACAGCGGCCTTTTGGATATCGCCCATATTTTAGTTTTGGCGCGCCGCGTTGTATTTCTCTCTCTGCATACTTTTAGTAGAATAATATACTTACTTACTTACTAAAATCCACCCACTTTACGGTCCTCCACAATAGTGCATTGGTCAGGTAGCAGATGGAGAGAAATAGCGACAGATTGTATAGTTTAGCGTGTGTTAATTACGAGTATAATGTAGAATCGTTGTAGAGAAACATACCTGAAACAAAGAAAGGATTTATTACTAATTGTTGAAATAATATTACCATACTTAAATACTCACGCTATCATTAGCCAGTAGGTATAGTTATGTTTATTCTAATGGATGTTTCGTAATAGGTATACGAGTATTATTCCACAACTGGGAGGAGCAATATATAAATTATTTTTCACTCCTCTTGCTCAAAAAGACCGTCATTGTAGCATTCTAGAGCGGGGCTAAAATAGCTTTTCTCGCCCTAGGGGAAAAAGTATTTTTTTTTTAAATTTTCGTCTGTCACATGACAATGAGCCTACAAAAACGAAAAAGTATTTAGTCTTATGTAGAATAATCATGAATAAAGCCTCGACTTATTACTGTTTACTTATATCAACAATTTTTTTGAGATAACACAGACCACGCTTCAGCAAGAAAAAACTGCACAGTCTGCACATGTGCTTAGGTGGTGAGCCTTTAGCCCGTTAGTCGCTTTTACGATACCCAAGGGAAGAGAGGTGTTAGTAGTATTATTTTGATGAGCCCATCGCCGCTCTATGCTGTTGGATGTATGTGCAGTCTTTGGTCCGTTAGTCCCCTTTTACCAAATCGAAGTAAAGTGAAGGGTTGGTAATATTATTTTGATGAGCCCATCGCCGCTCTATGCTGTTGGATGTATGAGTAGTCTTTAGTCCATTAGTCGCCTTTTACGACACCGAAGAGAAGAGAGAGGTTGGTAGTATTAATTTGATGAGCCCATCGTCGCTCTATGCTGTTGGATGTATGTGCAGTATTTTGTCCGTTAGTCCCCTTTTACCAAATCGAAGAAAAGTGAAGGGTTGGTAATATTATATTGATAAGCCCATCGCCGCTCTATGCTGTTGGATCTATGTGCAGTCTTTAGTCCGTTAGTCCCCTTTTACCAAATCGAAGAAAAGTGAAGGGTTGGTAATATTAATTTGATGAGCCCATCGCTGCTCTTTGCTGTTGGATGTATGTGCAGTCTTTAGTCCGTTAGTCGCCTTTGACGACACCCAAGGGAAGAGATGGAAAGACTTCATATATCTACTATCCAACAGCATAGAGCGGCGATGGGCCCATCAAAATAATACTACCAACCATTCTCTTCCCTTGGGTGTCGTTAAAGCAACTAATGGGTTAATTTTAAATAAAATAAACCAATTCATATTGTATTGGATTGTTTTATTTTCTCGCATTCGTAGTGAAAAGCAGAGTGTAACACTCGGCGCTAAAAGCCCATTAAAACTCGGTTTCTATTTACTCCCTCGCTAAAGCTCGGGAGTAAAACTACCTCGTATATAATGGGTCATTTTAGCCCCTTGTATAACAATCTACTAATAAGCAATTATATAATACATTGTATTGACTCACAATTTTAATAGCATTTGCTATAAATATCATTGGTTTTTTAAAATGTTTTACATCAAATTAATTTGTAATATTTATTTAACGTGATAAATAAATGAAAAAAAAAATAATTAAGTTCCATACAAAAATGTAAATATTATTCGACGTAAATGCATGGAACTTTTATTTTTATAGTTTATTCATTTGATTGCAATTTCAGAATTGCTCCTAGAATAACAGTTATGGTTATGGTTGCACTTAATAGGATGGCCTGTATACACTCTTGCGAGACAAAAAAAAACAAAAATGGAATAAAAATATGTAGTGTTAATCCCGGAACACGTGTCGGGTTTCGGTTTGCACGCTTTATTTAGCATCCATCGCTCCTTTTGCATGTGCATACATTGCGGGAGGGCGGTGCTTGCATGCAGCATCCAAGCTTGACAAATTGGTAATTTAGCGAGATTAACACTACATATTTTTATTCCATTTCTGTATATCATGGATTTCCGCAAAGTAACGCCTGATTCCATTAATTAACAAAAAACACATCAACTAAGATGACGTCACTCCTCTTAGATAGAAAAAGTGAGCATCAGCTTAACATATCTATGTAGTTATTATGTAGGTACTACTGTTATTAATAACCAGCAAACTATTTTATTGACTTGATTGACTTGATCTGAATGTCAGAAACGCCAAACATTGTTTAGCGTCCATCAAAATACTCTAAAGCAAGTTGTAAACCAATTATTGCCGAATGCCAGCAAAAACCGTTTAATGCCAGGCACCGAGTGAGCGAGCGCCGGAACAAAGCGAGACTAACCGTAACTAATGAAGGAGGGCCGCCGAGGCCGCAGCCCTTTATGGCCAAATGAAGACAAACATTGCAACGTTTTAAACCGTATCTTTTTCAAAGATAACGAAATGTTAAAAAAAACTTTACCTTAGGCGGGAATCAAACCCACATACTCCACAATCCGGGCGGACCGCACTCCGCTACAGAGGTAATGTGTTATTCCTGTTGAAATTTTTCAACAATTTTAAATTTTTTTTTAGTTAGTAACTGTCTCATCAAACCTCATTTACATTCTGAGAGATCTGAATAAAAATATACAATATTTTAAACATTCAGTTAAGTTAAGACTGCAATCTTTAATCGCCTCTTTGGTCTAGTGGCTTAGCCACCGGTTCCAGACCCAGAGGTCCCGGGTTCGATTCCCAGCGGGGGGTACATTTGTGTATGCTCGGTTTGGTTGGTGGTAGGGCTGTTGAGTCCGCCTGCCTAGCTGCCACCATTTTATCTAAGTCTGTCGCCATAACAACGATGTTTAAAGCATTGTTGTGTTTTGTACAGTTTGAGATTAGATAGCCAGTTCCTCAGTGGTTGAGGATTCCGGGTGAAGCGCGCTTCCACCTTCGGCCTTATCGTCACTTACCATCAGGTGAGATGAAGGCCAAGCGCAATACTACAAGTTACTCAGTATCTGTTTTTTTTATGAAGCCTGGCAAATGACTCCACTTCACCTGATGTTAAGAGCAAGTGTAGTCCTGGCGCAAGGACAGCTGGTGCAGCGTCAGGGACAGCATCAGTCACCATCACCCTGTAGGCCCACAAAGTGCCTCGATCTTCACGCCTCGTATAAAGACCCCGTGTTATGACACCTGTAAATAGACGTAGTCCTATGGGACTACGTCTATTTACAGGTATATCTACTCCTAAAAGTCAAAGCCAAATTATTTATTCAATGTAAACCTTTATCGGCACTTATTGACGTCAATAATAATCAAAAAAACAGTTAACTAATGTAGTTAAGACTTAACAACTAATCTAATTAACTAATCTACTCTACCTACCTGACTAATCTACCTACCTAACAAATCTACCACCAGTTCGGATTTTGGGAGAGCCTGAGAAGAAGCTGGCAAGAAACTCAGGAGGCCTATCTTTTTTCTCCCTCTAAGTAAGAAAAGTGCTCAAGTGTGTCGTCAACTCAAGTCCTCAAGTGCGAAGGAAGTAACAGTGACAGGGTTTAAAGCAAAAGCGTAACTAATGTAATAAATTTGAAAGTGAGTTTGTTTGTAAAGCATTCACGCTCATAATGAATCATAATTTTTTTCAGGCTGAGTCTATGCATCGAAAAATTTACAGAGGACGGTACTGCGCGGCCTCTTTTATGAAAGCCTTTATAGTCGAATGAAAACATACTTACACTGTTTTTTAGCAGTAGGTAGGTACTTCTTAAGTGTCAAAGTAGTAGAGTTGCTTATTTTAGTTAAGAACTTCATTTTTTTAATAAGGAATTTATGAATATAACCGAGCGCAGTATTTTTTTTAACTTGAAATACAATGGCGAAGTTTTGGAACGATTTCGGCAAACGCAAATGCCGCATTGTTCGTCCTAAGCCCGACTCAACTGGCCTTGCCTTTCATCATGACTTTAAACATTACGTTCTGGTTTCGATAACAATGGATATGATAAATATGATATTACTACATATTGTTTTATGGAGACCAAACCACAGAATAACTAATAGTACTACCATCAAACCTAGAAATATAATATACAACCAAGCTTTTGTTAATAAGTAGGTAGGAATAGAACCCTCAGGCTGAGAACGTCGACTTCCTAAAACGACCACTTCCTAAAATGACAACTTCCTAAAACGACAACTTCCTAAAATGACAAGTTCCGAAAATGACAACTTCTTAAAACACAACTTCCTAAAATGACAAGTTTCGAAAACGACAACTTCCTAAAATGACAAAAATTTAGAACGACAACATCCAAAAACGACAACATTGTCATTATTACAAACACTATGAAAAACAAAGTAAGTAATTTAAAGTTACAACACAAAAATCCAGTCAAATATTACTTGCTACTACGGAAAACTTATGACCATACGCTACGATCTAATACGCATAAATTGAAATAAGTACATAATATAATTATGCAGATTCCTAATTTTGATTTAAATAGACTGACTTATCAATATCATTCAATCGTCGCACCTCTATAAAATGCACTAAGAACACATAAGTCGTATTTTACAACAAAAAAAAACAACTTCTCCAGAAACTCCACTCTAATATCACAAAACTTAGGCGATGTCAACAGCCATAATTTTCAGTACCACGACCCGGATCAACAAAATAAACACGACAATGTAAATGTTGGACGCGAAAGCATTTCCCCCGGCAAATGTGAGGCGTTAAAAGAAAAACGGCCACGACGGATGACGCGAATTTACGTCTTCATTGAAAATAATGAGGTGTCGCGACTCGAATGGAAATTTGTCGTGAGCCAAGCCCTCTGTTCGCCCCGTTATTAATGGACAGACAACCTTCCCGATGTCGCTGCTATATTGAAAAGGGTACTCTTATTGATATTGTGAAATGTGGAATGACAAATGCGGTGCCACTACTCGTCTTGCGGTAGAATGCTGCATAGAACCAGACTGGATAGTGACCATTGTCATACTTATTTGAGTATCAAAGTCAAAGTCAAATTATTTATTCAATGTAAACCTTTACAGGCACTTATTGACGTCAATATAATAATAATAAAAAAACAGTTAACTAACTTATAGTTAAGACTTAACAACTTATCTAACGAGTCTGTGCCAGACAAAATGCGCATCGCTACCCCCAGTACCACTGCACGCCGAAACAGAATCGCGTCGAACCGAAATTTAAGCCGTGGTCATAGAATTGTGTAAACAAACGTATCCTGGTACGAGACAAAAATAGCGGGCAAGTGTCTCTCCCCTAGCGACACAAACGGCTAATATTTATAGGTAATTTATCGTTTTTTTTTTGATGAAAGGTGAAGAATGATAAATCACAATGAATTGTTAACTTAAGTTATTACTTTAAGGAATAAAATTAAATGTGATTTCCAATTATCGTATTGATATTGTGGTAAGTAATAGAAATTGGAAATAACTAAGTTTTTAAAGTAAAATAAAGTAACGGTTGAAATGAGTTTTGGAAAACATTAGTACCTAACCAATAAGGTTGACATTTTTAATCATTCAAATATCATTTTTTATAAAAACTTAAGCATAGAAAACGTCAAAAATTAATAAGCATAAATTTGTGTGTTTTAAAATTGTTTCGTTTTTTGTCTTGGTACAAGCACAGAATAACTAATATTACTTCCGTACAGAAGGTTCACCCTCCAACGATCCCCACGGGAAACCGAAACCCATCGCGTGACCCAAGCGTTCATATTCCGTTAAGCAAAGCCGACTCGATATCGATTTGACGTCCGTCAGGAGCGCAGGGTTTACGCGCGCGCGTAGGGTTTACGAGTTAAGGCTAGATAGGTCGCGCTTTGAGTTTTTCAAACCATCTAAGACATAGAAAATAATGCACACATATTTAGACGGGATTTAACGCAAAACTACTTAGTAAAGGCATTCTACGCATACGTCGGGTATAAAAAGGTATGCGTAGAATGCCTTTACTAAGTAGTTTTGCGTTAAATCCCGTCTAAATATGTGTGCATAATGAAACGCGAAAGTTTAAAAGTGTATATAGCAAACCGCTACGGGTCGGATATTGCAAAACAAGTGCGTCATCTAGAAGTCCTTCGGAAAAGGCGGGTGCGTTTGGAAACATCGTTGGCATTTTTAGTTAGGTGTCGCGATCGAGACTTATTACCTACATGTGTGCGCATTACACCACGTAACGATATCGCATTTTCGCGAAGGATTCTAACAAACGCGAGTGTACGTCTCCTGAGACAGTTAATTCGGAACAAGTACAGTGAATTGGACACAATAAATAAGGAGTTATATGCGTTACATTTAAGTTGTAGTGTTAGTCTTTCGCGGGTGGATTATGATTTGTGTGATCGGGTGACATTTTTACAAGCGAGTCGTACCTTCGAACTGTGTAGTGCGAATCATGAGCGAAAGTTTTCTAAGCTGGTTAACCGGTTCGTCGAGAAGAAAAGGTCGTTTGTATCAAGTGAACTAAGTGACACGGTTATAAATCTATCAAGCGTGAGTCTAGATGACACTACCGTAACCATCTTGGCCAAAGGTTTGAATTTTGCTCCAACGCCAAAGCGAATACCATACGAAGTCGTGATCAGCAGCGTTGAAGAAACGATTATTCGTAATAGAGTACCACCTAACGATGCCGATACCCTAAGGCAGGACGTCGCAGTCGTTTTACGAAAATCGAAACTGCCGGCCGGTAATGTCACTACGGAAGAGCGTCAAGCACTAAAAAACATTCGAGAAAACAAAGATGTGTTAGTGCTTAAGGCCGATAATGGAAACGCCACTGTAGTGATGAATACTATCGATTACCAACACAAGATACAGACCTTGCTATGTGACGAAAAGGTATATAAACCGGTAAATTACAACCCCACGGCCAGAGTAACGCGTAAGATACGATCTCTTATTAATGACAACCAAGACCTATTTACCGAAGACGAGTATGAGTCACTGTACAGACCAAAATCACATCAACCACCGAAATTATATGGCCTGCCCAAAATACATAAATCCAACGTGCCGTTGCGGCCTATCGTAAGTCAAATTGCTTCTCCTACTTACGACCTTGCAAAGCACGTTGCGTCAGTATTGCGGCCACTTGTGGGTAAAACACCGTCTTTCGTCAAGGACTCACGCCACTTTGTCCAAACTATAAAAAGCCTAATATTGGAACCGGACGACATTATGGTGAGTTTCGATGTGGAATCGTTGTTCACCAATGTTCCAATCAAGGAGTGTTTGGACGTAGTCCGGGAAAAACTGAAGGTCAACGAAATGCCGCGAAATTACATTGATCTGCTTAAACACTGTTTGGACGGCAACTATTTTCTTTTCCAAAGTCAATATTACCTACAGATTGATGGTGTCGCAATGGGAAGCCCAGTCGCCCCGGTACTTGCCAACATCTGGATGAAACATTTTGAAGAGAAGGCACTGAGCCTCGGTCCGAAGACCATCCGACTTTGGAAAAGATACGTAGATGACATCTTCAGCGTCGCTAAGGGAAGCAAGCAGGAAGTGGATCAGTGGATGCAACATCTCAACTCCCTTCACCCGAAGATGAGGTTTACATATGAGATGGAGGCGAATAGGTCGTTGGCCTTTCTAGATGTCAAGATGACCGTGAGACCAAATGGGTCCGTAACACACTGTGTTTACCGAAAACCCACGCACACGGACAGATACCTACACGCTACCTCACATCACCACCCTCGACACTTGCAATCTGTGATAACGTCACTAAAGAACAGAGCATTTGACCTCTGTGACCCTGAGCATTTAAAGCGTGAGCTGGATCATGTTCAGGAGGTACTCAATAAAAACGGATATCGAGTGAATCGACTACGGAAGCAGCCGACTAAGAGTGACAAACATCCCGAAGTTAGAAGACAACCAGCCTATATGCCTTATGTTAAAGGAGTTACGGACAAGATCGGCCACATATTACGCGAGTACTCGATACCGACAATATACACTCCAGGCATAAAGGTCAACAACATTGTGGGCTCCCCAAAGGATGTTTTGCCACTTCAAACACCAGGCGTATACAAGATAGACTGCAGCTGCGGTAGTTCCTACATAGGCCAGACAAAACGGACTATCCATGAGAGGGTCAAGGAACATATTGCAGCTGTGAAAAACCGCCAGTCTAACAAATCAGCCATTGCGGAGCATTTACTTGAAAGAGGCGCAAATCATTGGATCGAATTTCATCGTACGCAAGTCCTCTCCACAGATCGCCACTTTTATTCAAGAGTAGTGCGTGAAGCGATAGAAATTAAGAAACATCCGAACAATTTCAATCGGGAAGATGGTCACAAACTATCATCAGCGTGGAATCCAGTGTTTGCAAAAACGCCACTTCGTTTTAGTCTGCAATCGGCTAACTACCAGAATAAGGCTTGTATACGGAATAGGGACACCGTTAGTGTTGTGTGTGACGGTAGTTGGATAAATAATGTGACGGTGGATGAAGACTCAGCGACGCAAACGGAGGCGATACACCGCGACAGCAGTCCACCCGTGACCACGGCCGGTGCAACTCGGTCAAAACGTCGGGTATAAAAAGGTATGCGTAGAATGCCTTTACTAAGTAGTTTTTGCGTTAAATCCCGTCTAAATATGTGTGCATAATGAAACGCGAAAGTTTAAAAGTGTATATAGAAAATAATGGTTTAAATTCTGGAAAAAAAAAAGTATGTATTATCGTGTGGTCACGCACTAAAAGAATACTTCCAATACCAACCCCTCTCGTCCCTTGAGTGTCGTAAAGGGCCACTAACGGACTACAGAATGCACATACTTGCAACCCTTTTATATATATTATATTATACTGACTGCACATACTTGCAGCCCTTTTATTATATTATAAGGACAGATTCTCATAATTACAGATTCTCAAAAGGACAGATTGTCAAAAAACCGAAAATTGTACAGGTGCACACAAATTAATAGAAGGAAATATCTCGCACACTGGTTCCACAGTATAAATTAATATTTTTCCTAAATTAACCTATTAGCTTGAACCTACTATGAACAACTGATAGAATACATAAATAGATTTGTTTATACATATACGTCGTGGTCAACTAATTAGGGACATTCAAGATAGTGAAGAGCAATAACCGGTTATGTACATATAAATATAAAACCCTATTGATTTTTCAGCACCTATTATTTGCATAATTTGGTCCGATTACTATACTATAAATGGCTGTAAATAAGAGAATAATTAAATAGAAAAAAGTATTTAATATCAAAGGTTGAACATGTATTAAATTTTAAGGTATAATTATGTAGCTGGACATTTAATTAAGGACAGTAAAGTATAATGATGAATAGAGTTAAACAAAACGAATAATCTCCAGTATTATAATATTTTTAAAAGCTCCATTTTATTACGTGTAAAATCAGTACCCAGTAGCAAAACCTTTGTTAGTAATTACCGCTTGACACCGATGTGGCATAGACATTATCAGTTTCTGACATGTTTCGATAGGAATGTTTGCCCATGCCTCACAAAAAGCTTGATTAAGTTGATCTAAAGTTGTGGTACGATAAGTTGAAACTTTTTTCTTGATTTCGTGCCAAAGGTGCTCAATTGGGTTGAGGTCCGGGCTATTTGCTGGCCAATCTAGCACCGATACTGACTGACTGGTAAGAAACGACTTGACTGAACGGGCGGTATGTTTCGGGTCGTTATCATGCTGAAACGTCCATATAATAGGGAGATGCTCCTCAGCATAGGGAAGCATAGTTTCCTCCAATATTGTTTTGTATTGATGTTGGTCTAAGTTACCCTGAACTTTTCTCACAGGTCCCACTCCACGTCCAGAAAATGAACCCCAAATTTTAATGTTTCCACCGCCATGTTTCACCTGCTTTTTTGTGAATCTTGGATTCATTTCCGCTTTTACAGGACGCCGTACGTATTGCCTTCCATCTGAAGAAATTAAATTAATCTTGGTCTCGTCAGAGAATAATACATGTTGCCATTGGGCGTAGGTCCAATGTCCATATTTACGTGCAAACGCCAAACGAGCATTTGTATGTTCTTTCTTCAACAACGGTACTTTGCGAGCCACTCTTCCGAACAACCCTGCTTCTACCAGACGTCGTCGAACGGTCCTCGCTGATACACCGGCTCTTTCGTCTGCCCCAAACACTTCGTGTTTAATTAAAATAGAGCCTAGAAACGGATCTTTCTTAGCTAACCTGGTTATCATTCTATCTTCTTGCGGAGTTGTTTTTCTCGATCTTTTTGTCCTGGGCACATTTAAAGCTGTGTTATTGCGCCTGAAATGTTGCACTGCATTGCATACCATAGTTTTTGAACAATTTAAATGTTCTGCTATCCCTCGGTATGACCAACCACGCTCGACAAACTTCATGATAATTGTTCGTAGTGTTGGATCGCAACTTTTATTTTTGCCCATATTTCTTCAAAATAATTCTCAAAACTTAAAATTAAAAATCTGGATTGCCGCCAAAACTACCACAAAACAATAAAAGAAGAAATAAAAAAGTATTGAGATTCAAATTTTGAAAATAGAACGCAATATCTCAGTGTCCCTAATTAAATGGCCAGCCAGCATTCTTTGAACAAATAGCACACTGATAATCTATCAGCTATACTGTAAAGAGGTTTAATGTTTAAGAAGTTGTTATTGTTTGTATAATCGGGCACATCAATGACTAATTATACTTACGTGTAAAAGATATGGAATATTGTTAAGACTCGTTGGAAAATAAAAAATAAATTCACAATTTGGCTTAACTAGAGATTGTCCCTAATTAGTTGACCACGACTGTATATACAGGGTGTTTCTTGTAAGGTGTCAAGCCGATGCGTGGTGTTAAGGAACTACCATACCTATCTATTGAACCGCCATGAATGTTCAGCTACTTTTGGTAGTTTTCGAGCTATAATTTATTTTATTTTCTATTTTATTACTACATCATTTTAAATTATTTATTTTTTGTAACTTTTATTGATATTAGGAAGATGATTGCTTATAAAGAAAAAAGTGCACAGAAATGTCTATGCAAAAAAAAATATACCGTAGAACGTATTTGGAAAACAAGTAGGGATAAAATTTGAATATTTATTTTTCCTATAATTTTTAACAGACAAAGAAGTATGTGTTGCTTAATATAGACATACTCTATAAAAATACAAAAAAAAACACAGAATGAACAAACAGTAAGGTTTATTTAAAAAAAGAAGGAACTTTAGTTCATAACATCACACGCGCGGTGTTCTTCTCTCTGATTGGTCGAGATTGACAGATAACAGAGTTACCAGCTGGTAGAGAAAAAGGTTGCGTTGTTGTTATGTTATATTGTTATAATGTTTATTATTTTTAATTTGTTTACGTTAGTTCAAAAATATTATTTTTTTCCAAAAAGCCCCACGGTTACCAAATAGCCCAATTCTACCGGTACTTACAAAAAAAAAAGTCATTAGTCATAAAATAATTAGTAAAAAAAAATGTTTGCTTGAAAACTACCAAAAACCGCTGAACATACATGGGGGTTCAATAGATAGGTAACCTATCACCACACATCGGCTTGACACCTTGCAAGAAACATCCTGTATATAAAAAAGCATAAAGCTGTATGTAGCGTGCGTGTAGATATCTCAAGCGAATATCGTTGAAAAGTGGCCGACCGGGAACTTACTCGACTGTACCTAAGCAACCACCACATTTGTGCACTCTATTCTTCCATCTCCTCATACAGCTGTGCTCTGATTTCCCTGAACAAGTAATTTTAAGTGCACACTGCGACTTACTTCAGCGGACTGTGATTTCAATCTGCGTTCGACCTGGCCGCAATGGTTTTCTCATTTAGCGCTACGGTCCGGTATACCACACGCTCACATGGAATCGGGGACACGTCTGAATGCCAATACACCGGTGATACTTCATCGTTGCAACGCTGACACAATTCTAACACGAACGACGTTCTGTTCGGTACAGAAGGCACTCGCGTTTTGACTGGACATTTCATGGAATGACCGTTGTCTATACATTATTATAACGACATTTTAGACATTATCTAAGCATTCGCATGTAATGTTACCATCCTATATAGATTCGATTTTGAGCATTACGTTACAAATTTTATCATTTTGTTACACTGTCATCCTCGACTCTGCACCCTCCTCACTCGCATATGTAATGCTCGAATCTGAACTGTTACATCACAGGTGGATGTTTCTCAATAGTGATGAAGAGACGCCTTTGAGTAAATATAAAAATATTTTCAAAATTCATTTTTGAAACTAACGGCCCGCTCGCGACTTCGTCCGCGTAATCGCCCAGTACCCCGTGATGAATATCTGAAAAATTTTCCTTCATATACCTTGTCCTGACTACTACAAACAACAAAAAAAGAACTCGTTAAATAGATGCAGATTATAGGATCGTATCATTTTTTTTTTAATTTATATTCAAAATAAAAAAAATTGTTACCGCCATGACTATTATAGACTCAAACATGTTGTCTCAACTATGAAGTCTCTTTTTATTTGACTCGATACTAGTCGTTTTATGTAATGCCCGAACAAAAGTCACCCAACCGTCAAAACGTAAAAGTACCTACGTGTAGGTATAACACAAAAAGATCCCCAAAAATTCACCATTCTGCGTTACTACAAATGGGAATTTTAATTAACTTGTAAAACAAAATTAACACCGCTAATCCAGGAACTCAATGTAATTTCGTGTGCAATTAAAATAAGTGGCTTCCATACATTACAATTATTTTCAGTCAAGAGGCATAATGGGAGGATGTCGTAGAAATAAAGAAGCCTTCTTTTGTGTGTTTGTAATAACGTAAACAGTAATGCTTTCAGGATTCAATTCCTTTACGATGTATTTAAATAAGCATGAAGATTGGCCTATTTCGGCTTATGCTCCTTAAATGTAGGGATCAGGAAGCAAATTTAATTTATCGAATTTAAATAGGAGATTAATTCAATTAAACAGAATACGCAGTCCGGGCCGACGATTGATTGAACCTGAGTTGCTAAGTAATTTAGCATCATGGGCCGAGTTATACAAAATTAGTTGTTTTTTTTACTGTTACGTTATAATCCTATATTATTATTTTTTTTATAAAAGATGGAGGCAGACGAGCAGGCGGGTCACCTGATGAAGGGTAATCACCGCCGTCTATAGACACCCGCAAAACCGTAGGAATCGCAAGCACGTTGCCGTCCTTTAAAGAAGGAATAGGGTTAAGGAAGGGGGGGGATGGACCTCCGGAACCCTTACTTGCCAGACGAAACACAACGGCACCAAGTGCCATTATTTCACGCCGGATATTCGTGAGAGGGTGGTATTACGCCGGGCGAGCCAGCCCAATGCGAGCTGCAACGCAGCGTGGCTCTACCACTTAGTCAGTGTCACTCATTTAGCACCACCCAGGGGTCACGTGTCAAGGTCAAGGGTCTCAAGGGTAAACCTACCGACGCGAGTAACTTTAACCCTTAAATTTGCCGTATCGGGTAGCGGTGAAAGAATACTACCACCCCATGGGTGTCGTAAAAGGCGACTAACAGACTAAAGACTGCACATACACTAACAGTATAGAGCAGCGATGAGCTCACCATCTGTCACGCTGAGCACATGTGCAATCGCTATTTGTGGTGTAAAAGTGCACTATAGTAGAGGACTGCTTTTGCTGTCCTCATTGCCTTGTCTCTGACTAACCCTTCGGGGATAATAGTCCTGATTATAATGTATGTATGTATTATTGCGAATATAACAGTATAAAAAAAGAATGATGTCAAATAATAATAAAAACGATAATTAAGTTAGAAAATGATAATTAAGTGATTTCATATGTGCTCTTATTTAACCCACAGACACGCATTTGGCCAAAGTATTAGTTCTGGCTCAATCTACTTACTTTTAATGTTTTTGAATTAATTGTTGATTAAAATTAAACACTTTTACGAATTTAACTCGCATTTATTAATACTTTAAATGGTTTTTATTTTAGTCCTGATGTTTCAGACCATTACAAGATCCGTGTTCACAGGGAGACTGAGGTCGCGAAAACAAGTGAGCGTGTGCGAACAGGCTCTTGAGGCACCCAACCACATCAGATTTGATAAACCACAAATACTCGCCAAAGAACAACGATTCATCCCTAGGATGATACGCGAAGCTATTGAAATTTAAAAAAATCGAAATTTTTATGTAAGTAGAGGATGGTTGGAATTTACCATTTGCCTGGGATCCCATCATACAGGTCATCAAAACCCAGCCTCAACAGCAACACATTGCAAGACCGAAAAATATTGTAAGCTCGTTTTGCGTAAACCTGAACTCAACCAATAAAAATAAAAATTATTAACGGTAAGTATGCAAATAACTTTTAACTTTCATACGACCAACACCTTAAGTCTCCCTGTGACCACGGACCCGTGCTCCTGTAAACATCAGGACTAAAATAAAAACCATAAAAATTATTAATAAACGCGAGTTACTCGTAGATCCGTAAAAGAGTATCATTTCAATGTGTAGTGCTTGCGTAAACTTAAGAAAACAATTAATTGTTGATGTCAAGTGTAGTAAGTATTTAACGAACTCCCTAAAATGCGAAACTATCGCTTTCCATGAAACTAAAAATGTCACCATCAACAAACACTCTCAAAAAAACCTAATTAAAATTAAATTTCAATACTTTTCCAACATACAAATTAAGTGATTAGGTGGCCATAATGTTGTCCAGAAGCCTTCTATCAGCCACAATGTGTGTTGAGCACAACATGTTGCAGACATCATTATTTTGGTGAATAGATGTGGTAACAAAGAAGGCAGTCACGCGCGCCCGCTAGCGACGACGCTGCTCATTACCATGCGTAGGCAGGGACTCACTCAGGGCGTGCACGGAAACGTAAAATCTTTAAATAAATAAATAAATAAATCTTTCCTACAATCACACCAATTATCTAGCCCAAGAGAAGCTTCGAAGAAACTCGTCAAATGGTTACTAAACAACGGATAAACATACTTAAAATACTTAAATACATACTTATTATACATAGAAAACACCCAGACCCGAGACAATTTAGAAAAACAATAATTTCTAAATTGACCCGACCGGGGATCGAACCCGGGACCTCAGAGATGGCGACACCATGAAAACCGGCGTACAAACCACTCGACCAAGGAGGTCGACAATATCTATACGTAGAGCCACTTGCTCTAAGTTTACTTACATAAATAGAACCACGACTATTATCTGCGAAGGGTTAGTCCAGAGACTAGGTAATGAGGAAAGCAAAAGCAGTCCTCTATTATAGTCCACATTTCACCAAATAGCGACTGCACATGTGCTCAGCGTGACAGGTGGTGAGCCCATCTCCGCTCTATGTTGTTGTAAGTATATGCAGTCTTTAGTCCGTTAGTCGCCTTTTACGACACCCAATCCCTTGGGTGTCGTAAAAGGCGACTGAGAGAGGAGGTGGTAGTATTAATAGTATTATATCTCTAAGTTTCCTTTTACTTAAACATTATAGTAATAATTATTAATAGAATGGTTGTCATGTTTTTTATAATAATATGTTATCGTTTATGACATTATTCTAAATCAGTTATGACTATTATCCAGAAAGAGTTAAACAAAGACTAGGCAATGAGGGTAGCAAGAGCATTGCACTGCTACCAAATGACATTTCACATAATGCTCAGCGTAATAGGTGGTGAGACCATAGTCTGTAGTCTATTAATCGCCTTTTACAACGCCCGATAGAAGGGATATTGGGTTGGTAGTATTCTTTAAATAATAAGTCACTACACAGCTCAGCCTCTTTTTATTTTAATTGTATGTTTTATTAATAATAATTTATCATTACCATCATCATTTCATATTACGACTTTACCTTAACCTTTTTAAAAGATGTTTATTTAACAGAGTTATTAGGATTTTAAACTTTCTATAGGGGACATTAAATCGCAATAACTCAGCTAAATAAACGTTTTTTAAAAATGTTTTCGACAAACTATTTAGATCCCTGTATTTTACTTTAGCATGCAAAGTTTTATTAAAATTGGCTAAGTGGTTTTTAAAAATTTCAACTCGGAAGTTGGTATGGGAAACTGAAATGCGTACACCCCCTTAAGTCGCCGTTTTCCTGTGTCTGTGGCTCCGCTTTCTCCTTCTAAACCACGCAATGGATGGAGCATTTATCGATCGATAAGATCGATAAATGGTTTTTAAATGTAATTTAAAGATGTTTTGTACAAAATGGCTCTAGATTGACGGTGTTTTTAATTAAGCGTGGACGAAGGCACGCATACTCTCTATCAGGTGACCAGCCTACTCGTTTGCCTCCTTCTTTTATAAAAAAAAATGTCGTAAAGCACCTTTCGCTAAAAACTACAACCAGCGTGGTAAAATGGTCCCCCATATCCCTAAGTCGTATTTTCCATTAGGGCAAACCTGACCCCCTCTGTGGAACGTATAGGTATGTGCTATTTTTTACAATTTGAAAATTATTAACCGTGTCGCGTAGAGGTGAAAGAATACTACCACCCCCTCTCTTGCCTTGGGTGTCGTAAAAGGCGACTAACGGACTAAAGGCTGCACATACAACCAACAGCATAGAGCGGCGATGGGCTCACTCCTGTCACGCTGAGCAGTTGCTATTTGGTGAAAAGTGGACTATGGCAGAGGACTGCTTTTGCTGTTTACATTGCCTAGTCTCTGACTAACCCTTCGGGGATAATAGTCTTGATTATATGTATGTATGTAAAATCTATGTATTTGTCTAATTGTTTTTTTGTTGTGTTTTTAATGGTCAGTTTATATTAAAAAACATTTTTAATTTTTTTTTAAACATTTTTAGGAAATAAGAAAGAATTTAATTAATTATAATACTTATTGCTTTTTAATTTCGTACAGATATGTTAGTAAAATCAACGTGAGCTGTAAACATTGTGTTTAGGGTTCACTAAACACTAGCGCCGTCCCTGTGCATCGTCAGATACTATGTGTATTGTAGGTACTCAACTACGTAATTTAGTATTTCGCAAAGAAATGAACGAGTGAATTCTTCCATCTGTGCTCATCCTAGAGAGACGACAACGCTCCAAGGCGGAAAACAAAGCGTAGTGTACTAATGGTCGAAGCAATATGCCAAATCTTGCATTATGCATTTTTCTATTACTATTTCCATACATTAGAGGGGATAGAACTAGAACCACTCAGCTAAATAAGTTTCTTATTAAAAAAGCTACAGTATATTCGTCGCTGATAATTTAGAATAAGTAAATGTTTTCGTAATAGAGTTTACCTTTCTTAGAAGTTTGGGTTCAGAGAAACGTGAGCTTTACTGTTTAATATGTTATTGAGGGCATGATTTGTAAATTATGACTTAGGTACTTAAACTGGCTACTTTTCGGGGTGTACAAACAGTCCGTGGGTTTACCGTTCAGTCCCTACATGTGACCTCTGGGTGGTGCTAAACGAATAACACTGCCTGATTGGTAAAACCACGCTGCGTTGCTCCACGCACTGGGCAGCTCGCCCGGCGTAATATCGTCCTTCTCCCACTAGTATCGACGTGAAACAATGGCAGTCGTTACTGTTGTGTTTCGTCCGATGAGTTAACACAAGTCAAATAGTCCGTCTGAACACCCCGTAACAAACATTCTAGGCAATTGCTAAATGAATGACACTGTCTGATTAGTAAAGCTGCGTTGCTCCACGCACTGATGGGCCGGCTCGCCCGGCATAATGCCACCCTCGGAGTATCGGCGTTATACTCCGTGACTTTTATGTAACGAATAAGAATAAGAAGTCATATTTCTCTTTTACATAAAGGTGGTACAATTTTTTTCAAAATTGACAATGTAACAATATGATTACCGTTATGTGAGAGACTGGAGCCTGAAAAAGGTTTTAGTATAAAACCGGTTTTACCGGTCACCAGTGCCCCGTATTGCAATGTTGAATGTTGAATGCAATGCGAAAATTTAAAAGTGTATTGATTCAGTCAGATAGAGAATTTGACGCGATCTTTATCGGTAACAAATAAATGTCTACCAACTCGACCTTCGAACGCTCCGAGCATTTATTTCAATGTCAATTTCCGTTCGCTTTTTAACGTCGATTCGTCTTGAAGCCACAATTTTTCCAGTTTGATTCAATTTCAGCGAGATATGCTAACGTATTCACCGGTTTTCCAAATAGCAAATGCAATCGTTAAAGCCCCAATTCCCATGGCGTAGTATGATCAAAGAGAACTGGTGAACGCAAAGTTCCTCACAATTTTTACCGAACTAGCAACGGTTTTTAGGGAACATTCTCGGCGCACAAAATCAATATCACATTCATACATACATCACTAATCCCCAAAGAGCTAGTTAGAGACTAGGCAATGAGGACCGCAAAAGCACAGTCCACATTTCACCAAATACTTACTGCACATGTGCTCAGCGTGATAGGTGGTGAGCCCATGAGTGGTGAGCACCTAAGCGAAGAGCCGCTACCATACATCTCTCTCTAATTAATGCAAATACTATGTTAAGAGAACATAATATCTTATCTCAGCGTAAAGCAATGACGTTGGTTGTGCAGTCTCCAGTCCGTTAGTCGCTATTTACGACAAACAAGAGAAGATAACATAGGTTAGTAGTATTCTTTTAATAATGGTTATCTTTGCGTTATTTAAAACGCAAATACAATCAAAAATTGATAATTTAACAAAATGAAAATGATACGTAATAATTTTAAATTTTACACTTTGTTTCTTGCGAAAAAATGTTTGGATTTATGAGTATTTGTGTAATAAGAATAATTTATAGTGAAATATACTCGTATCAACTATGATACGTGTATATTTCACTAAGGGTACTAACCCTGATAAACAAATTAAATTAAACCCAATATAATAATTAGAACTAACCCTGTCGCTATTCGGTGAAAAGTGGACTATGGTAGAGGACTGCTTTTGCTGTCCTCATTGCCTAGTCTCTGACTAACCCTTCGGGGATAATAGTCGTGATCATATCCTTTTGTGTGCTAAGGGAATTTTTTTTCAAAATGACCGCATGTGTCAAACTACTTCCGTATTACTTCCTGTTTATATCCGGTCTAGGTCTAATGACGATTTCCATGAAATTTTTATATTGAGACTGTATTAAAAACTTATATCACTGGAATCCTTATTAAATAAGCTATCTGGCTATGTATAATAAAGTATAGTTGGATGCTATATTAAATTGAAAAAAAAAGTGAAAGTAATTTATTAGAGCGACTCTTTAGTAGTGCGCACTCGACGAGTATATGTTGACTTTACCCTAGGGTAAAGCCGACATACTCGGGTAAGTTTTAAGCGTTTAAGGCTAGCCTTAACCAACAACTAAAACCAACGACGATAAGAATAACACTCGAAGTTTACAACTTTTTCCGAAAATAGGTCTGTGCAGTAGGTTTTATCACGGCTAAGTTATGTGGGGGCGACTTCTCATCCGCGACTATCTCTCCAGTCGGCTGCGCAGCCGATGAGTGTGTGTCACTGAGCCTCGGAGCGCCCGAGGGTAATGTAATGAAACGAATAAAACTGGAGGAGCTTAATATAGCTTAGCCATTTTGTAGGTAGGCAGTGTGTAACATCCGCTCTTCTTGTTTCTATTATATTACACTTGTGGCCCTACTGTGGTCTTACTACTAGTGGTTAGAGCCAGTGGACCGGCAATCCAAAGGTAATAGGTTCGAGTCCCGTTCGAGCTTTCCTGAGACTATTTAATTTTTTTCTAGTAAACATTTTATCCTATACCTAATAGCATTGTGAATGCATAATTTCAATATTAAAGATATAAGCAATTACGTTTTTATCGATTGTTAAATATACTTGCAATAGTATTTCTTTCGACTTTGAGGGTAGGTAAACCTTCACAGTGACGTAATACCGCTGTCTTGCAGCTTAAATCATCAACTACTAGACAAAAATTCAATGAGTCTTCTGGGGTCTCGGTAGCTTATTGGTTAGAGCAGTGGACCGGCAATCCAAAGGTCATGGGTTCGAATCCCATTCAAGCTTTCGTGAGACTGGTTAATTTTTTTCTAGTAAACATTTTATCCAATATATCTACAAATTAAACATAAAAACCATCGTCCTTTATCAACCTTTATATCAGTGAAAATCGCGTAATAATTTATTGCGTGGTTTATTAGAACAAATCGGTGCCACAGACACAGGGATATGGCGACTTTACATTATTTTTAGGGTTCCGTAGCCAAATGGCAAAAAAGGGAACCCTTATGGATTCGTCATGTCTGTCTGTCCGTCCGTATGTCTCAGCTACTTTTTCGGAAACTATAAGAACTGTACTGTTGAAACCTGGTAAGTAGATGTATTCTGTGAAACGCATTAAGATTTTCACACAAAAATAGAAAAAAAAAATTTGGGGATTCCCCATAATTAGAACTGACACTCAAAATTTTTTTTTTCATCTAACCCATTCGTGTGGGGTATCTATGGATAGGTCTTTAAAAATGATGTAACTTCTAAAATAAGAGACTGATAAAAGTTAAAAAAATATGTGATGTACATATTCATGCAAACTTCTAACGAAAATTGGTTTGAACGAGATCTAGTAGTTTTTTTTAAAACGTCATAAAATTTTAATTTAAAAAAAAAAACTATTATTAAAACATCGATCAAAGTTACAACGAACTACAAGAACTTTTATATTTTGATGTTACTTGCTGCTACGGAACCCTTCATGGGCGAGTCCGACTTGCACTTGGCCGGTTGTTTTTTGTTTTTTATTGTGATACGTCATAGTGACTACATCCTGCCTGATGGTAAGCAGTCGATGCAGTCTAAAATAACGAGAGCGCTCCTCACCGTGGAAAAAGCACGGTAACAAGCGCACCCAATCATGACAGGACCCGGGACTATAGGAGCTGGGAAACACATGAGCGGCAGAGAATTCCAAAACCAACTGGTCTTGCAGAGGAACAACTTGCCAAATTTTTTGGTACGAGTGCTGATAGTTTGCACAGTATGAGGGTGGTTCCGAAGACCAGCACGTGTAGTCCGAAAGAGTAAAGGAGTGGGCGGGATTATATCAAAAAGTTCTTCAGAACACTCTCCGTAGTAATTTCGGTAAAAGACACTGAGAGAAGCAATGTCTCTACGCAGCTGCTGGAGGTCCTACAGAGGGGCTGTAACCTCAGCATCTCCAATAATGCGTATCGCTCGCTATACCTACATAATGATGATAACGATGATGTGACATACATCATTATCATAGGCATTCCACATCTATACTTGTAAAAGATGATACGAACTGCGTCTGTTTGAGAGGTTTGGCATTTTCTTAAGTGGCTTGTAAGGCCAATAATATACAATCATCATTATCATAGGCCACCCACATCTATAAAAGATGATTCAAACTGCGTTCAATTGAAAGATTTGGCATTTTCTTAAAAGTGGCTTGTAAGGCCCAAAACTCATAACAAATTGGATGTTGTTGGAATACTTTTACAACGTTTCCCAATTTGTAATTTGCTCGTAACAAAATTTACGTTATAATAGTAACAGCAAATATTCGACATTGTAATAGCTGGCTGATAAAGTGTTTCTGAAAACTACATTAACATTATTAGTTATTACTGAGTTTGTTTTTTCGTGTCATTTTAATGACATAATTAGCAGACGCCGCGCTTCAGGAGAAAAGTAACAAAAACAACTTACAGCACTGCAATAACCAAATTAATGTAATTTTGTTCGCAGCAATATTTGCGTAAAACATATAAATATATACTATAGGTAGGTATCCAAAAGGAAATGCAATATTAAATATTAATAATTTATATCTTTATTATTGAAATTTTTGAATTCACAATGCTATAGGTATAGATAACTATAGGATAAGTCAAAGTCCAAGTAAAAATATATTTATTCAATAAACACAATGAATAAGTACCTACTTTGAATCGTCCAAATCTTTTTTAACCTACCACCCATTCAAGACTTCATTTTTTAACTGTGGCAAAGAACGGGCGCAAGAAACTGCAGCGCACAGAGGCAACGATAAAATAAGCGGTTAGAGCAGTGGACCGGCAATCCAAAGGTCATGGATTCGAATCCCATTCAAGCTTTCCTGAGACTATGTGTATTTTTTTTCTAGTAAACCTTTTTTTTTTTAGTAAACATTTTAGAAATAATTTATATTATGAAGCAACGAGCTGCCCGCTCTTTTTGAAAGCCCCACTGCTGGGCATAGCCCTTCCTGTGGGAAGAACATAGACATAAACACATTGGAAGAGTGGGCAGTAACCCACCACTCTGGCGGGTTGTATGTTAACTTCTTTTATAGTTTGCCATTCCTAATTAATTCAATAAGGGCAAAATTTAAAAACCTTAGATAAAACTTATCCGTCCTTGGATAAAACTTAGACTTTGAGAAATCTTGGCATCGTATTATTGAATATTTGTATAGATATAATAAATTGTATAAATATTGATATAAATTTGAGATTATCAGTTTCATGTTTGTTCCATGTTCCTTATTATGAATTACTATACTGTTGACATTTTCTATTGACATAAATATTTCCCTTTAAAGAATTATTCTTTAATTTGTTACAACAATCATCATTTATAATATCGAAATCTGGAAGAACAGATAAATGTTTAGAAGCTCTTGAGTTGTTGAACGTAATATAATATTAGGTGAATACAATTTACAATTCTTCTTTAAGAACTGTGCACTCCTCGTTCGGCCTCACCAGCGTCTCAGATTTCATCAGACGTTACAGTAACAAAAACTCTGACGACTAGAAAAATGTGAACTGTAAAACATGGCTTCCAATTTTGCAAACACCTCTTTCAATTGCGCGCCTCCCTCGGGGATCTGACTCTTGAACTGAACTAACGAGAATTGCTTTTCAAACGGACTCTTTAGTCGCCGGCGGTTTATTCATTTACAAGTTCACCCCGTAATCTGATAGTTCATTTGAGGTTTTCACCTTTTTTTCTGTGATGTTTCAATGTTTTTTATTTCTCTATTTTTCGCTGCCTAATTGTTGTTTTTCTTTCGTTTTGCTGTTTTGCACGATTTCTTTTTCAGTAATGAGGAGCATTTTTTGTTTATCTTATATTCGTTTTCTTGATAGCGAAGGTACATAACCTTATTTATTTATTATTAATTAGTCCTTGCTCTAAATATGGCAACAGCTTTTAACTTGGTTTATTTATTATTTATTAGTCCTAACTTAATATGTTGCGGTGAGTTTTAATGACTATCATCACACGACAACAATCGGGACCAACCGCTTTATGAGCTTTCGCTTCCAAAGCAAGGAGGATCTGTTTTTTTTATTTGGTCACCATCTAGTGACTGCCCTTGTGAAAGTTGCTTAACAAGATAACAACCCAAACGCCTAGCCGCTGCGCTATCAAACTACAACTTACTTCTTCAAAAAATAGTCATAAATGTTTCGTTGATCTGATAAATACATTATAAGTGTAATAATAGCAGTAACAGGGTAATAATAGCAGTTTCACAAACGCAGATAGTTATAATTTAAACAAAATGTCCTCCAGGTAGGTAAGTAGTTATTTTATTTCATACATATTTAATATACCAATATAATTATATTGGCGATCTCCTTGGTCGAGTGGTTTGTACACCGGTTTTCATGGTGTCGCCATATCTGAGGTCCCGGGTTTGATCCCCGGTCGGGTCAATTTAGAAATTATAGTTATTCTAAATTGTCTCGGGTGTTTTCTATGTATAATAAGTATGTATTTAAGTATTTTAAGTATGTTTGTCCGTTGTCTAGTAACCATTTAACAAGTTTCCTAACGAAGCTTCTCTTGGGCTAGATAATTGGTGTGAGTGTAGGTAGGAAAGTTTATTTATTTATTTATACTCACGACTAATATTCCCGAAGGGTTAGTCAGAGACTAGGCAATGAGACTAAGCAGTCCAATGCCACAGTCCACGTTTCCTCAAATAACAACTTCACACGTGCTCAGCGTGATACGTGGTGAGACCATCGCCGCTCTATGCTGTTAGATGTGAAGTCTTTAGTCCGTTAGACGCTTTTTACGACACCCAAAGGAGAAATTGGTAGTATTCGCCTCCACACACTTTACTTATATTACTCGTAAGTAAATGTTGAATTTGGAAACGTTCATCCCTTCTGCAAATTTAGACGAACGTTAAATTAATATATATTTTCTCCCACTTTACGCTAAATGTTTTTCTTTCCCCTAAGTTAACGTTTTAGAGATAGAGGTCGCAGTAATTTGTTACAAAAATATTCCTCAGTTCTGCTACGCGGACTGGACATTAGCAAAAAAACGATGTTAGTACAGTTTAATTTAGTTAATGGAAAAAATGTGCTCTCTTATTTAGTCTCTACTTTTCAGAACTAGATATTATAGTTTATTAGTTAAGGCGACGGGTGAGAAACAGTGCGGCCCCCAATTGATTTTAATTTTATGACTTCTAAGTCGGATCATTTTCATAAATTGGACCATGCTCATTTTGTTTTGTATTTTCTTTTTTTGTTGGTCTTAGCTCGTACTTAACAAAATGAGCATGTTGTGTTGCATCTGTGTGCGTGATAGCGCGTAATTACATGAGTGAGCACGGTATTTTTGGCTTCACTGAAACTGCTTGAAATGCTCGGTCTTTTGACTGCACCCTGCCTGATGGTAAGCAGCCGATGCAGTCCAAAATAATGAGAGCGCTCCCAACCGTGGAATAAGCACGGGAACGAGCGTTAATAACGGCCTGCATAAATGCCGTTTCACGCCCCACTAAACTGACCGGGACCCGGGACTGTAGGAGCTGGAAAACACATGCGCCGGCAAAGAATTCCAAAGCCGAATGGTCTTACAGAGGAACGACTTGCCAAATTTTTTGGTACGAGTACCGATAGTCTGTACAGTATGATGGTGGTTCCTAAGACCAGCACGTGTAGCCCGGGAGGGGAAAGGAGAGGGCGGGATAAGATCAAAAAGTTCTTCAGAACACTCTCCGTAGTAAATCCGGTAGAAGACACTGAGAGAAGCAATGTCTCTACGCAGCTGGAGGTCCTCAAGGGAGGCTGTATGTAATCTCATTAAAAACACACACACGCCAAACCAGTGCAGGGTTAAAAAATTTTTTTTTTAAATATTTTATTAATCATATTTATAATAGGTACTGGACTGAAATTTTTCAGCCAACCCACTCGCAACATATTTTTTAACTTATTAAATTTAATATAAAATACTTTGTCATCAATGGATGGAATGGATGGTAGTCGTGATTATAGGTATGTATATGTATGAGTTTTCAACCTCCTCATTAACGTCCCATCGCTGGGCGTAGGCCTTCCCACATGGAACAGTTCATGGAAAAGTTGGGATATAACCAAGGCCTACAACCTCAGGCCATAACGCTCTGAGCTCGTGCTCAATATATTTTTAATTTTGGTCAACCCATTCATTCATTGCGAAAGTTTCTTTACTGTCAAGATCGTCAACCGATCTATCTATCTATCTATCTATTATTCCGCTCTGCTCTATATGCATAGGTCTACCTACATACAGGCGTCACATTAAGAGCGTGCCAAACAAAGAAAATATTTTTTTTTCGGAAAAAAAAAAATATTTTCTAAAATTATTGAGCCATATTTCTTTCTATATGTTGTTAATTATAGAAAGAAATATAGATAAAAAGTTTGGCTCGATCTTAATGTGTACAAACATTAGTACGTATTTTTTATTATTTTTGTCATTACAATCTACCATATTATTCACGTGTGATAAATTTTAAAAGTAATGCTCGAAAACGATGGTACTTTTACTAAAGTATTTGTTTTATCTAGTTAATCACACCTGTTTTTCTTCTCTTTAAGTTTGGCACACTCCTAATATGACAGCCTGTTATAGGGCTCGCCTACAGAAATCTAAACAAATATGTTCTTTTGATAAAGTATTTTTTTATCTAGTTGGTCACTCTGTCGATCTTCTCTTTACGTTTGGCACGCTCTTTATAGGACACCCTGTATACATAAGTCTCACATACAGCCCACTGCAATATGAACCTTCGGGCGCGAGCCGCATTCTTTTTACCCGGCCCAAGTATTTTAATTACTGAAGTATTTTCTTTCCGTGCCTCACAGCAGCGGTCTGGCATAATTTACGAGATTTGTGAAAGATATGAGGTGAGGCTCGCGAAATGAAGATGCTTTGCGAAATTATGATATTAAAAGACTTGCCTTTTACATCTGTGTACACGGTAGTTAAAATGTTAACTTAATCTTTATTAATGAAATTTTTGCATTTACAATGCTATATAAGGTGACTGCTAGAAACCGCAAGAAACTTCAAGGGCTGGTCAGGTCAAGCGTTTTAAACATGACAAAAATGACAAAAAAGGAATTCGGGTTTTTTTTTTTCATTTTTAATGAAATAATTCATTTTATGAATTTTAATTGGATAGTTTTTGAGTAAGTATTTGAGTAATTTATTTTCAGGCATACGGCCGTTTGTTGACCTGTCAGCTGGGCGATAAGTACCTACAAAAAACACGTATTCCTTTTTTGTCATGTTTATTATAACTCTTCACTTGACCAGCCCTTAAAGTTTCTTGCGGTTTCTAGCAGTCATCTTATATAGATAACGGATAAAATGCTTATTAAACAAATTTTCTATAATAAAGATTTTAAGAGCAATTACGTCTTTATCGATTGTTAAATACTTGCAATAGTATTTCTTTCGAATGTGAGGGTAGACTTTACAGTGACGTTATACCGCTGGCTTGCAGCGTAATCAAACTACTAGAAAAAATTCAACGAGTCTTCTGGGGTCTCGGTAGCTCTGCGGTTAGAGCAGTGGACCGGCAATCCAAAGGACGTGGGTTCGAATCCAGCTCGAGCTTCCTGAAACTGGTTGATTTTTTTCTAGTAAACATTTTATCCGTTATGTTAACTTAATTATAAATAATGTAATATTTATAATTAACAATGTGAGCTCGGCTGCCCTTAAACCAGACACAATAGACATTCAACAGTTAGCAACCTCTAGCTAGGTATCATCACCAGCCTATAAACGTCCCACTGCTGGGCACAGGCCTCCCACGTGAACAATGGCACGTGGGGATATTGGGCCATAACCCACCACGCTGGCCCAATGCGGGTAGGTGGATTTTAACGACAGCCATCTTACGACAACAACCGGGACCAACGGCTTAACGTGCCTTCCGAAGCACGGAGGAGCTCGAGATGTTTTGAATGGTCACCCATCAGGCGACCCGCCATTGCAAAAATTGCTTAGCGGGCAAGATCGCAAGCTAGCTAAGTTTTTTTTGTATGAGTTTAGTTAGGCAGATCTGTGAGTGTAGCACACGTAAATATTCTGGTAAAAACGAAACTGATTCATAGTAATTAAAATTTGTAATATTTTCGGGTGAAAACGAAACTGGGGAAAAGTGCCACTGACCCGAGTATTTTTTTTTATTCCACAACGGGTAAGCGCTTGGCCTTCGTCTCACCTGATGGTAAGTGACGATAAGGCCGAAGGTGCAAGCGCGCTTCACCCGGATTCCCCAATTACTGAGGAACTGGCTATCTTATCTAAAATTGTCGGAACACAACAATGCTATAAACATCGTTGTTATGGCGACAGACTTAGATAAGATGGTGGTAGCTAGCCAGGAGGACTTAACAGCCCTACCACTAACCAGACGCATTTGTGGCAGACATCATTGGCCTTAGCGTCTATTGCAGACGATTTATGGTGCAATGCTGGGCAAACACCGTTTAAGGTGGCTGAAAAGTCCAATGCGAGAGCGACATATTCTACCGCAGGCCTGACAATAGAAGTTTGCGACAGATGCCACTGGCAGACAAGGGGATAGACATATAATCACGATTATTATCCCCAAGGGTTAGTCAGAGACTAGGCAATGAGGACCGCGAAAGCAGTCCTCTGCCATAGTCCACTTTTCACCAAATAGCGACCGCACATGTGTTTAGCGTGACAGGTGGTGAGCCCATCGCAGCTCCATGCAGTTGGATGTACCTATGTAGGTACAGTCTTTAGTCCGTTAGTCGCCTTTTACGACACCCAGGGCAAGAGGGGGTGGTAGTATTCTTTCACCGTTACGCGACCCGGTTAGGCGATATAATATAATAGTTTAAAATGCATAACTTCAACTGCAATAAACTAAATGAAACTTTTTTAAATGTTACTATAACTATGACTCCTCAGATATCTATATTTTATATATTGTTCTGACACCACCATGGCAGAGCTACCGTCTTATCTAATTCTCTGTAAACAACAATGTTTACAACAATGTTAACAACATCATTGTGTTCCGGACAGTTAGCAATAAGATATCCAAATTCTTCAGCTGTTGACAATACCGGGTGTAAAGGTGCGCTTCCATTTTCCGCCTTATCGTCACTCACCATAAGGTGCTTTCCTTTTAAAAAACAAAAAAATGCTAAAAAGATTTTGTACAAATTCAAATTATTTTAAACATCCCTTTCCGCAGCTGACATGGCGGGAAACAAATTGAGTTAGAATGAAAACGCCTGCATTAATTAAAAATCCAAAGATTCCCTGCCTTCGGCGCACCGTCTTCTGTTCATCGTAACGAAAGAGGTTATTAAGTTTACTATTGAGGAGACTATAAAGGCCGATGTAGGTTCAGAAACAGAGCTACTTCTGAATCTAAAGTATCTAATTTAATACTACGTCACACCTACTAGTTTGTAATGAACGTGTTTGCAATCACTAGGAACGCAAATTATCGATGTACGAGTGTGTGTATGTTTCGAAAGCTTGTACTTTGTTTTATATACATTCTGTCAAAAAGTTTCGGGAACGGATGATTTGTTTATGATTCCAAATCCAATTTCTTGTTTTTTTGTTGTTAGATTGGCACAACTGTTATCCATTATGGCGCGGAGTTTGAGTTGCATCTGTTATTTAGATTAAATACAGTGCGGTTTTTTGTTAATTTATATCTAGTGTGTAATGCGAATTTCATAATGGATAAAAACATCGAACAAAGACTTTGTCTTAAATTTTTCGTCGCCAATGGAATTTCGTGTTCGGAGTCACTGAAAATGTTACAGAAATCTTACGGTGAATCGACTATATCAAAAACACGTGCTTATGAGTGGTACAAAGCGTTCAAAGGCGGTCAAGATGTGATGGAACATTTGCTTCGCTCTGATAGACCATCAACGTCTTTAACTGAAGTTAACATTGCAAAAGTGAAGGAAATGGTGACTGAATATCCTCATTCAAGTTTGAGAGAGATAGCCGCTGAATTTTCTGTGTCTCACGAATCGATCCGTACTATTTTGAATAATCACTTGGGTATGAAACATGTTGCCGCTCGGTTAGTCCCAAAATACCTGAATTTTCTCCAAAAACTCAATCGCATAAGAGTCGCTGAGGACATGCTAGAACGAGTCAATTCGGACCCAATATTCATGCAACGCATTGTTACTGGTGACGAGACGTGAGTTTACGAGTTTAACATGCAAACTAATCAACAAGCTTCGGAGTGGCGCCTTCCGACTGAACCGAAACCAAAAAAAAACACGCTAAAGTCGATAAAAATCCAAAGTCATGTTGACTGTTTTCTTTGACTATCGCAGTGTTGTGCACTCGGAATTCTTGCCGGAAGGTCAAACGGTAAATAAAGAATATTATTTGAGCATTATGCGGCGTTTAAGATAGCAAATTCGGCGTAAAAGGCTGAAAATTTGTGGAAAGAAAATTCTTATATTTTGCACCACGATAGTGCGCCTTCGCACAAGGCCATCATTGTGAACGAATTTTTGACCAAAAGCTAAACAAATACCATCGAGCAACCACCTTATTCACCAGATGTGGCTCCAGCCGACTTCTTTCTTTTTCCTAAACTCAAATTACCACTTCGTGGCACCCGTTTTCATTCGGTAGGAGACTTAAAAGAGAATTCGCGGCGAGAACTGAACTCAATTCCGAAAAAAGCGTTTAAAAAATTTTTTTATGATTGGATTATCCGTGTATCGTTTCTGAAGGTGCATACTTTGAAGGTGAATAAATAAATTTGGATGAATAACTAACATTTTGTGTATTATTGATCTTTTCCCGGTACTTTCTTGACAGAGTATTAAATTGTATTGTCCTCATCACAGCGCATGCAGTGTTTGCCTGGTTGTGCATTTGTTGAAAGCTATAGTAAAATGTATAGACTTTTTTATAAAAAAAAATGTAACAATCGATGGTATACCAAATAAAAAAATAAAAAATGTAGGAATGTCGTAACGTCCGGCTTATATACGTCTCACTGCTGGGCTTTCTCACGTGGACAATCAGCACATGGGGATTGACACGTAATTTCTCACATTCAACCGGAGAAGCCAATTGTTCACAAGTTTTTTTTTTAAATTACTACAAGAAGCCCTTGGCCTCCATCTCACGTGATAGTAAGTGAAGACATAAGGCTAGAGATAATGATAAGGCTGAAGGTGAAAGCGCATCTCACCCGAAATCGTCAATCACTGCGGAACTGGCTATCTTATCTCTAAACTGTCGGAACACAACAACGCAATTAACATGGTTGTTATGGCGTCAGACTTTAGATAAGATCGCGGAGCTACCCACTGAAGGTATCACGCGCTGCCAACTCTGAAGCTTCATTCCTTATGCCTCTGTGATTACACTGGATCTTTATTTCTAAGGAAGAGATGGGTTGAGTACACTGGATGTTAACTTCTATCTAAGGGAAGAGAGGGTTGATTACACTGGATCTTCACTTCTATCTCAGGGAAGAAATGGGTTGATTACACTGGATCTTTACTTCTATCTAAGGGAAGAGATGGGTTGATTACTTAGAGCGTTATTAATTAGAGCGTTAACTAAGGATGGTTTTGTAAATGGCTGAACTATGACGGTCTTTCTAAGTTATCGTGGACAAAGGCGCGGGCGGGCCGCTAGTTCAATATAAACCTTTACAGATACTTATTAGTAGTTAAATCTTATCAACTAACTTTACTATTTACCTACCTAATCTACCTACCTGACTAATCTACCGCCAGTTCGGATTTTGGGCTTTGACTGAGAAGAAGTTGGCAAGAAACTTAGTAGGCCTTACATTTTTCTCCCTCTAAGTAACAAAAGTTATAATGTCGTCGCCAAGTCATACAAAATACATTAAAAAGAATTATAATAATAATATTTGTACACATTCCTAACATAATTTCACTGTTGCCCCTGTGTACACAAACTCCATTGAAGCGAAAAATTCTGAAATGAAATTATTACCAGTATTCAATATAAAACATGATTACAGCAATAAAATGTGTTTAACAAGCCACGAAAAGGCTTAATTGTTTGGTATCCTGTTTTTTTATTTACTCATCTTGAGGAAAAATGTTTAAATCATTCATTAAATGTGTTTGCTCTGAGTAAATTCTTTTCACAATTCAGCAGATCAAATAATTCGTCAAAATGGCAAAAACAATGTTTTTTTTTGTAAGTTGATTTTGAAATAAACAAGGGGTTTGCAAACAATAAAATTCCGTATACTTTACGTTTTTATATTCAGTATTTTATCCGTATCTTAACCGCGTTGCGTAGCGGTAAAAGAATACTACCACCCCACTGCAGACGCGATGCGAAAAGTCGCTGTGTGTAATAAAGGGTAATAGGTGTTAATCCTGAAAATTCATAATACCTACAACTAAAATACCTACGTTTAAAACATCGAAATTCAAAATACCGAATGTATGATATACCTATGCCCGTTATACCGACGCTCAATATGTCGATTTCAAATAACCGAAAATTCAAAATCCCGAAAGTTCGAAATACCGAAAGTTCAAAATCCCGAAAATTCTAAATACCAAATTTTGAGTTTATGTTTTTTTATCAGACAACAGAAATACTAGCTGCCCTACTTCTGTAGGTCACGTGATAGGTTAGAAATTTAAGTTAAAAATGGACGTGAAAAATGGACTATGGTAGAGGACTGCATTTGCTGTCCTTATTGCATATAGTCTCTTCCCTTCCTCACTTCACGAACGTCACGAACCCTCCGTGCCTAATAATCGTGATTATATGTATGTATGCCACAGAACCGGTTATTTTCTATCCTATTAGAGTCCTACCAATAACAGATGACGTTCCTCAATTCAATAATGATACTCGTTACTCGATATTGTTTTTGTAAAATCGGCACATCTTGGGAAAATGGTAGTAAAATGTTGTCAACTGAGCTCCAACTTGCAGTATGAAGATAAACAATGTAAATCATTATAATTATTCAATAATTAAATATTATGATTTTTATTGTAGATGAAAACTCCTTGGCACAAACGGAGGCGATACACCGCGATAGCAGTCAGCTCGCGAGCTGACCACAGCCGGTGCAACTCGGTCGATCTTTGGGTATAAAAGCTATATTAAATAGCTTTATATTAAATCCCATTTATATATTATTATGTGCGCATCATGAAACGCAAGAGCATAAAAAAGAGTTTGATTTATATTGTTAAACTAAAATAGTAAATTATAGACAGATTACAATACGTCCCAACCTTATCCTAAAAAAGATTAGCTAGAATGCTTTGAAATATACCTATTATGATACAGGGTCGGTTAATTCCAATATCTGATACTATTCGTACCTATGTCAAGATGAAACCGTCTGCAAAATATAGATTCGCAATAAATTGTCAAATACGTATTTACAAAGTAACCGGATTAACCACATCCCATTCGGCACCTCAGTCGAGCGCGCTGTGTTAACGTAATTCATGTGACAGGATAACACATTGGTCGTACCGTTATCTAGTTGAACATGATAGTCCTAAACTCATGTGAAAGTCGACACAATAGAAAGGTATTGTGTTGTTTGCGTACCTCGTCTTACATTTATTAGTTTCAAATTGATAAGGTACCTGAAGTGCGATTGGATAAAGTTCCAAATCCATTACGAATTTACAGTTAACATTTTAAACACTGAAAAAAGACGACAACCTCAGGCGGGGTTCCCGCCTGAGGTTGTCGTCTTTTTTCAGTGTTTAAAATGTTACTTAATTATATTTAAGCGTTAATAAAACGCTAAAATATAAAACATTAATCTATAAACGCAGCTTCATCTTAACTGAATGTTTAAATATTTGTAAAAATATTTCTTTCGGATCTCAGAGGTGAAAAACTTCTAAGATTTGATGAAGCAATGTTGACTAAAAACATAAGCATCAAGCACTGACAAATTTGGACGGTTGAAAGCCAGACCTCGGTAGCCAAGTGGTTAAGGCAGCCGCCCGGTATGCGGAAGGTGCGTGGTTCGTTTCCCGCCTGAGGGTGTCGTCTTTTTTCAGTGTTTAAAATGTTACTTAATTATATTTAAGCGTTAATAAAAAACTAAAATATAAAACATGAATTTACAGTTTTTCTATATTTTATTTGCTATCGCTGAGTAGTAGACTATTGATAGTCTGCTTTTAGAGCACACCATTTCAATTGTGCCATTTTCCGTGAACAATTGGGTCACCGAAACGCACTGATTTTATTTAGGACTGACTTTTTTAGGATTAGTGCGTTCAATATTGAACTGTATGTTTCCATTACGTGGACAAAAATCGGTCACACTAAATCGATTATACCGGGCATAGCAGCGTTATAGGGCTTCAGTAACTAAGTGATTGTCAATTAATTTAAGATAACGATGCCTTCATTTTCAACTTGAATAAACTTAATACGCCCGCCCCTCTGTTAGGTGGTGAAGTGTTAGCGCTAATACAACTTATATGAATTTTAATGTTATATGAACTATACCGTCGAAATACAAAATGCTATTTCAGAAGCTCGTAAAATCTCTCTAATTTTTAATTTAACCGTGCGTGCTGTTGCATAACTGGCACTTCCTCTATCTACTTCATTTTATTATTAAGTATGTATAAAACTTCAATTATAATTTACAAAAAAAAAAAAAACTGAAAATTCCTAACTATAGAAACGGAAAGAAATCACAGATGTCTACCAAGTGTGGACACATGGGTACGGTCCCAAGAATGCTGGCGTCATTACCTCTTGGGATTGCCAGGTACACAGCCTTCTTGTCACCGGAAGCCTCAATAAGGCAAGTACTTCATGTTATAATAAGCACATAAGTACTTGCTTTTGCCATATACACTTTTAAACTTTCATTGTAAATAAATATTGGGACGGGGTATGAAACGCATATAAACCTACTTTATTAGAGGTTGTGTTTATGCAAACAGACGAGACAGCAGTCAGCCCGTGATCACGATCTGTGCAAAGTTGTGTTAATTTATGCGCTCTTGCAATAATACCTTATATAATTATTTATTTATGTAAAACAAAAACAGACGTTCTTCCCATCATCTTTAACCCAATGCTTTAATCTTGCTTTATATAAAGACTAGCGGCCGCTCGCGGTTTCACCCGCGTGGTTCCCGTGGGAATATCGGGATAAAAAGTAACCTATGTTTTAATCCAGGTTATAAACTATCTGTATGCCGAATTTCATCCAAATCCATTTAGTAGTTTTTACGTGAAAGAGTAACAAAGATACACACTCACAAACTTTCGCCTTTATAATATTAGTGTGATTCCATAGTTACCTACATTTTAACAATGGAATTTTAAATATGGAATATTGTTTTCAAATATCCGGCATGAAATAATGGCACTTGGTGCAGTTGTGTTTCGTACGGCCAGTAACAGTTCCGGAGGCCCTTTTCCACCCCCCCCCCCCCCTTCACAATTCTTATTCCTTCCTTAACCCTATTCCTTTGTTAAAGGTCGGCAACACTGCGACTCCTCTGGTTTTGCAGGTGTCCAGTGGGCGGCGGAGATTGTTCTCCCAGGTGACCCGCCTGCTCGTTGGCCTCCTTCTTATATTAAAATAAAAAACTGTAAGAACGGCGTGGGTAATCGGGTGAGGAAATAGAAAGTAGGTATCTGCATAGATCATATTAGTTTAAATAACATTGCTTTTATTTACAAAACTATACCTGTCAATAAAATTAATAGAGAACAATCAAAGTAAATCCAATGAAATCACAGACACTGTGAGCCACTTCACCGAACACGTAACGAGCGATGGAAATGGATATACCTACGACTTGTTGCCGTCGATCCTCGCCATCACCTCACATCTCACCAGTCTGGCAAAACTCTATAGGAAAAAATCATGGTACTAAAATTTGGTGCAATTTTAATGGCGGCTCTAACCCGTTCAGTACAAGATGAACGCTGACACCCAACTAGTACTAATAAAACAGTGTGCTTTCGAAGCTAACCGGAAACCGGATTATACTTCGCCGCCCTGTTGACGGTAATATGTCAATGTTAAGAGGCCTATTACATCTCGACTGTGATTTTTGCGTAAAATAGCCAATTTTGGCGTTATGGATCTCAGAAACAAAAATACATTAACAATTATGACTTATTGAATAGTGTAGAATAGCTATTGGTGCGTAGCGGCCTCGCTTTTTGTAAATTTTGCTTAACTTATTAATAAAACCCAAAATTGCAGAGAAAGATTTTCATAAAGTGCGCGAAGGCACTTTTTGAGCTCATCGATTGATCTACTGTTATAAACAAGTAAAATAAAAAAAAATATAATGTTATCTCTTTAATATTGAAATTTTGCATTCACAATGCTATATAAATGTTTACTAGAAAGAAAATCAACCAGTCTCTGGAACAGAGCAGTGGACCGGCAATCCAAAGGTCGTGGGTTCGAATCCCATTCGAGCTTCCTGAGACTGGTTGATTTTTTTCTAGTAAACATTTTATCTTATAATGTTATCTCTTATTATAGTCGAATAGTGCGTAGCGGCCTCGGAATTTTTAGATATCATTGATTTTACATAGGAAAAAAATCTTATTCTAAACCAAAAAACTTCGAAAATCGCTATAAGTTAACTGCGAATTTCTTCTATCTACGATAATATTATTGAGCAAAATTTATACCAGAGTAATTGTTACTTCATGAGAAATAAAGATTTTATAATTAATTTATTATCCTATTTCGATAAAAACGATAAATACAACTGCAAAATTACTACAAAATGCAAAAATGGACATTTTACGCAAAAATCACATTCGAGATGTAATTGGCCTCTTAATAAATCAACATGACGGCGCAATACATTTGTATCAATGGTGTGCTGAACTGATATCTCTAAAGTAAAATTTATTGTTTTAGTAGAGTTTTACATTGTTCCGCTCTAAGTGATAATTGACAAGATCACGTACTCTTAGATGGACATGTTCAACCTTATCTGCACTTCGAAAACAGTCAGTACCACGCAAAATTAATTTATTTATTTATTTAGAAGATGCACAAAACAGGTTACAACCATACAAATCAATAAAACAAAAAGTGATACAAAACTTACAAACTAGGTTGGAACCCATTATGTACCTACTTAATAAGAAACATACTACCAAGCAGTGAATATTATGTCGTATCTTTCAACAGGTACTTACTAACAAATAAATTAACTGAATTGATTGTGATAAAACTGAACAAATTAATAAAAATATATCTAATTTAATTAAATTTTATAATTACGTTATATAAATTACATTATTCAAATTCTATAAATAAAATACCTAAGTATATCAAATTTCACAAAAAAAATAACAATATTTAAAACATTGATTCTGCATTAATTAAATAAAAATAAAATTACATTTATCCAATATAAAAAATAAAAATAAAAAACATTATCTATTAAAACATTACTATTTAAAATGTTTCCTAATTTCCTTCTTAAATTTTAAAAGGTTACAGTTAAAAATATCAAAATAATTTGTGAAATTATATGCCACAAATTCATCAGGCGACCAAAAAGAATAATTGTAGCAAATTTTCCACTGAATGCTGATCGGTGAGTACATAATATAATTCATTAGCGTATTAAGATATATTTAGCTGTATATTTACATTGGACAATTAGTTCTACGCCAAAATATAAACATAACCTTTCGCTTTCACGCAAACAATAGTGCTGTCAGTAGTGATCGAAAAATTTATCGATTATTTTGTTTATGTCCCATAAGTATGATGAGTTGATGACCTTAGACCTTGTCCAGAAGCGATGCTTGTGGACTCAATGTTGGCACCCAGTACCTCTCACGCGCGTATGAGTTCGCGCAAAACGATTCGCGGCGAATTCGCCCCTTTTGGACAAGGTCTTAATAATAGTTTTGCAGCCACTGAAAATGAAGACTTGGTCCGTTATGCGGATTGTACTAATGAAAAAACTGTAAAATATGTAGGTACTATTGTTTTAATAAAGAAAGTAACATTATAAACACCTTTTTTTATTAATTAGGGACGTATGATCATGTCAAGTTTGTCTATAGATCGTCAGCGAAGGTCGGGTATCTGCTAAAAGCGTAAAACATCGATATCGATATAAAAAATACCTATCTCGTGGAAATTCCTAATTTTATTTTGTTATGTTGGCACCATTGGCGCCATTTACGATTCTGATGTTGGTAGTGAAGCTCGATGTAAATTTTCTCAGAATAATAAATTTCATACAAAAGTTCATTTTCAATTTGTAGTATGAGAGTCCCGTCTCTTAGACTTACATCCTCATAGCATCACACTAGCACTCGGAGTTGTGTCAGAGTGGTGGTGACGTCAGATCCTCCTATTACTTCCACTCTATATGCCTGCCGCGCGTCCAAAGAGGATTCATGCTCGTGCCCAAGGAGTATTCATGCGCGCGCCTACATATTATCTAATTATCAACTCAATAACAAACATTTGCTATTTACAAACGCAATTCGAACCAAAACCGCAATTGACATAGAACGTAACGTAAACAGGTAGGTACGGCCACCAACAAAAGTATCCGAATACAAAACGAGTACTTAACTAATATGTTACTATCAGATTTGACGACCTCCTTGGTCGAGTGGTATGTACACCGGTTTTCATGGTGTCGCCATCTCTGAGTTCCGGGTTTGATCCCCGATCGGGTCAATTTAGAAATTATTGTTTTTCTAAATTGTCTCGGGTCTGGTGTTTGCTATGTACCTATAGTAAGTATGTACACACATCAAAAGTGTCTAGGGATCAAGCATTTTTATGCGGATTTCTTGAGATTGAGATGTGGCTTTGTAATAAATTTATGATTTTATAAATTTATATGGATCCTTTTTGGTGCATTTCATAATTTGAAACAGGAACTTTCAATCAATTTCTAGTAAAAGATGAAAATCAGCTGTCAATACTTTCCCTATAAAAACATACAACGCATTAAAGACATTATTAGTGCTACTGTTTCCCTACTACTGATTAAAACCAACGTTATTATGAAGCGGCGACGTCATTTAAGCAGGGAAGAAATGCTCAGAGCCGTGGGAATGATAGAAGCTGGTTCCCGGCAACGTACTGTGGCTTTAGCTCTGAATACAAGTCAGAGTGTTATCAGTCGACTTTGGACACGTTACCGAAGCACTGGTACCGTGGCTGAGCGCCATGGAGGACGGTATCGCTGCACCACACGGAGACAAGACCGATACATTCAAATCACAACTCGAAGAGCTCCAACAATAACCGCCATGATGTTAGCCGTGAGGCTTCATCACTCTTCAGGGAACTTAATTAGCGACCAAACAGTCAGAAACCGCTTGCATGAAGTGAACCTTCATTCCCGAAGACCGCTAAGGGTACCACCTATAGCAATGCACAATCGTAGGATTCGATATCAATGGGCTCTTGAACACAGAAATTGGGCAGAAGAACAATGGGGTTTCGTGTGCTTTTCTGATGAGTCTCGTTTTGGTATGAGACCGGATACAAGACGTATACGACACTGGAGAACCCCTGGACGCCAACAGCGATTAAAATCCTGCCAAGAAGTCCATCCTTATAGTGGTGGAACCATCATGGTATGGGCGGGTATTTGGATCGGCGGAAGAACTGAGTTGATTTGGATCAGAGGCAACCTCAACGCTCAAATTTATGCTGAGACGATTGTATCAGACGTCATCGTTCCTCTACAAGTGCAAATCGGTCCCTTATTTCAGTTAATGCATGATAATGCACGACCGCACACTGCAAGAGTTGTAAGACAGACTCTCGCCGCAGCTAACATCAATGTCATGCCCTGGCCTGCTCAGTCGCCAGACTTGAACCCGATTGAGCATGCATGGGGTATGCTACAGAGAAGAGCTCTGCCGAATATGGAGGGTATCCAGTCGCAAGAAGACCTTTTTTTGTTGTTGCAACGAACATGGGCGGCCATTCCACAGCGTGATTTGGATGAACTCATTTTGAGTATGCCAAACCGATGTTCTTGTGTTGTTAGTGTTCGCGGTAGAAACACGGATTATTAATTGTTTAAGTTACCCAATAAAATTTTAAAGAAAACTGTTATTTCAGTCTTTTTTTCGAACTTTAATGTTAGTGGTTCAAATGTCAAAAATCCCTTTATTAGGAAAATGGCAAATTTCTTTATTAATGCAAAGGTGACTTGGTTTATCGTTACTGTAGACAAACGAAAACACTTTATTTGATGAATCCTTAAAGAAAATTTTAATTAATATCAATCAGGAGAAAAGTTATTGCAAAAATATATGTTGATCCCTAGACACTTTTGATGTGTGTATTTTAAGTATGTTTATCCATTGTCTAGTAACCATTTAACGAGTTTCTTCGAAGCTTCTCTTGGGCTCGATAATAGGTAAATGTAAAAAAAAAAAGATTTAGGTCCAATTTGCATACTTCATGTTGGTTTTTAAGGTATCTTAAAAAAATCAGTATTTTAACTTCTTAATGAAATACTATGACACAATACTAAGTGGACCTTTTCAGTGTCGTATAATATTTTTGTATTTGTAGGTCATAACATTATTATTGTATTATTTTTAGTCTGTATTGGATGCTGAATTTTATATACCAACCCGCACTGGGCCAACGTGGTGGGTTATGACCCAACTTTCCCATGCGATGCTGTCCACGTGGGAACGCCTGTGCCTAGCAATGGGACGTTTGCAGGCTGGTGAAGATGAAGATATCTTTTCTTTTCTATTCTATTTAATTCTATTCGAACATAAGAAAAAATAAACCTTGGTCTGTATTGCCTGAGTGCCTACAATTCTTCTACTACCTACAAGATGAGTTTGGTCCAGGACTTAGACCCAAACGTTAGCGTGTGCATTGCGTGGATGTATTTTTTTTTTATACTTAGCCCGGCAGATGATATTTTCCGGCCCACTGTGCGTGAGATTACAACTTTAGGATAACAACCGGTCCACCGGCTTAAAGTACCTCCCGAGCAAGGAGATGACCAAGAAATTCATAAGAGGGTTTACGCATTTCGGTTTTCCATACAAACTTCCAAGTCGAAATTTTTAAAAACCAATAAGCCATATTTGATGAAACTTTGCATGCTAAAGTAAAACACAGGGATCTAAAAAGTTTGTTTTAGCACGGCAGATGATGTTTTCCGGCCTACTGTGCGTGTGATTACAACTTTAGGATAACAACCGGTCCACCGGCTTAAAGTACCTCCCGAGCAAGGAGATGACCAAGAAATTCATAAGAGGGTTTACGCATTTCGGTTTTCCATACAAACTTCCAAGTCGAAATTTTTAAAAACCAATAAGCCAATTTTGATGAAACTTTGCATGCTAAAGTAAAACACAAGGATCTAAAAAGTTTGTTGAAAACATTTTTAAAAAACGTTTATTTAACTGAGTTATTGTGATTTTAAACTTTCTATAGTGGACTTTAAATCACAATAACTCAGCTAAATAAACGTTTTTTAAAAATGTTTTCAACAAACTATTTAGATCCCTATGTTTTACTTTAGCATGCAAAGTTTCATCAAAATTAGATTATTAGTTTTTAAAAATTTCGACTTGGAAATTTCTATGGGAAACTGAAATGCGTAAACCTTATAAAGGGTTCACGACTTTCGTTGCTGATTGTACAGACATAATAGGTACCATGAGATTTACTTATTTACTTACGCTTCTAGTACAGAACGGTATAGCTACTCGTACCTAGAGAACTTGGTGCGCTGTAGAAAATTTTCACCTCGAAACTTATTGCGGCGAAGAAACAAAGTGAGGCGGGCAAGTGGCCGCGATGACGGGGGAGGGAGACATTAGTTAAGACGGGCGATAATAAGGGGGTTCGGCTTAATCATAAAATCCTTTTCCCCGGCTCTCATCCGAGGCCTACTTATGCTATTGTAGCGGGCACAAGCTGTGTTGATACTTTCTTTTTTGGTTGATTATGAAAGACCTGTTTGTTTACTTAAATAAGTGGTTGGCAGTAATAATGATTTCCAAACATTAAAAAAAACAAAGACTTTTATGTTATTATAAAAGTACTCGATCTGTCTGTAAAGTATACTTAAATAAATAATAAGTTATGTCTATTAAATAATATTGCTGTAACTGTGCCTATCTGAATAAATGTTTGCGTTCTTTACTCGTATAAACATTTAGACGGGGACGGTTAATTTATTAAAGGCATCCTAAGCATACATTTTTATTAAAGTAAACTAAATAATAACACATTATTTAGTAACATGACAAATAATTTTACAATAAATAAATAATTATCTAGCCCAAGAGAAGCTTCGAAGAAACTCGTTTAATGGTTACTAGACAACGGATGAACATACTTAAAATACTTAAATACATACTTATTATACATAGAAAACACCCAGATCAATTTAAAATAAGAATTATTCTTATATTAAAATTATTAACATGAGAATTAATTCAATAATATTAATTCAATAATATATACTTATTACAGATTATTATAGTTTTTGAATCGAATTGAAATGGCATGAATAAAAGAAAACTTTCAAGAAATTACAAACATTCATTTTGTCTAACAGTCTACAAAATAATATTATAAGGGTGAACATTGTCTTTGTTGCTTTTACTAACACTGCATTCAATTAGTGTTTTATTCAGCTTCACCGTCTAGCTAGAACATGAAAATAAAATACAAAAAATAGAATGCATTTTCTTGAGTCTGCCAATTTATGTTCACAGATCTGATTACCTACCAAAAGGGCAAAATATCAAGTTATCTCGAGCGCTGTATGTTGGAAGAAATCTAATTATGTTGAAACAAAACGGCGGCATCAGAATATAGCATTGTCGCGGCTTGGAATAATTTCTGCACCTTTGGTTAATGAATAAAAGGCGAAACGAAGACCTCGGAGAAAGTCAAGTTTGAATTAATTTAGGTAGTAATTATTGTAACAAGATTTTTTATTTCAATTTGGGACCGAAACATTTTTTTTTTAAATTGGTACTCTATTAAAGCCCCACAGCTGCGCAGGCCTTCCCATACGGTGGAGATTGGGGCATAACCCACCACGCTGGCCCAATACTGGTTAGTAGATTTTAACGACGTTTTTTATTTCAATTTGGAACCGAAACATTTATATTTATAGAATGGTAGGTACTCTATAAAGCCAAAGTCAAAGTCAAATTATTTATTCAATTTTAAACTTTACAGGCACTTATTGACGTCAATACTAATAAAATATAAAAAAGTTAACTAACTTGTAGTTAAGACTTAACAATTAATCTATCGAACTATAGTCTGTCCCAGACAAACGCGCATCGCTACCCCTAGTACTACTGCACGCCGAAACAGAATCGCTTCGAACCGAAATATAAGCCGTGGCGATGGAATTCTGTGTAGACACTTAATCATTCAAAACATCTTTTTTTATAAACATAAGTATAAAAAACGTCAAATAAGTATTAATACATTAATTTGTGTGTTTTAAAGTTGTTTCGTTTTCCGTCTTAGTACAAGCACAGAATAACTAATAGACAGAAGGTTATAAAAGTTCCACTGCTGCGCACAGGCCATTCCACATGGTGGAGATTGGGCCATAACCCACCACGCTGGCCCCAATACTTGTTGGTAGATTTTAAAGACTGTGTGTAACTGTTACTTTGCAAATGCAACTAGCAACCAGACAGCTTGTGCAGGGCACGTGGGAAAAAAACGGAGTCCATGCAACACTTACAGTGTGACTGTGACTCCCTTGCTAGGAAAAGAATGAGTCTCCTGGGATTGGCCTACCAGAAACCAGAAGATTTCAGCCTCTTCGCCCTCAGAGACATTGCCAAACTTATGGCAGTCATTTTCACTGAGGAAACAGAGTGATAGGACGGGAGTAGTGTAATATTGGGCATTCTAGATCACTTTTCACTCCATTGATCTCACTGACGTTCGATCAATGTCGTTAAAAGTGATCTAGAATGTCCCAATATTACTTTTGAAAATCACTGCCACTCGCTCAGTCAACGTCAAAAAGTGATTTAGAATGTCCAATCGACTTCTCGTGTTTTAGAATGTCTAATCGACTTCTCGTGATCTAGAATCCCATACAACGACTGCGATCTACTTTACACATTTTCAAGGTCTTTCGTTCATAGGATGCAGGAGCTTTTGACAATATGGAATTACAGCACAACTATAAATGAATGTGACTTAGTGAACTCTCAGTACGGAATAAGTGTTGTTTAGACGTAAGCGCCTACACGATTAAAATAGCAATATACCATTAACAGCTACGCTCCTCAGTCTTTCCGAAGGCGCTTGGTCAATTTATTCTATATTGTTTATAATGCCATTTTGTAATATAGTTTCGATTCATCATTGAGATCACATTATTAAACTTAAGTATCCGTCATATACGGTTTTTATTTGCCACCACGCTCCAAGGTGTATCATATAGTTGCATTTGTCAAATTTTATTCCTGACCCATAAGAAAACACTTGTGTATTTTAATCGAATTCATATTTCAATTTCTGTATACAACGACTTCGATCTACTAAACACATTTTCAAGGATTTCGTCTACTGAATGCGAAGGTTTTTGACAATATGGAATAACAGCACAACTTAAACTGGATGGGGCTTCCTGGTCTCCCAGGACTGGATCCCCGAATAAGTTAGTGCTATGAATAACATTTATCAAAGTAGTACCTCGACCCATAGGAAAACACTTGTGTATTTTGATCAGAATCCAGTATGTAATAGTTTAATTTCTGTATACAACGACTTCGATCTACTTAACACATTTTCAAGGATTTCGTCTAATGAATGCGAAGGTTTTTAACAATATGGAATTACAGCACAACTTAAGCTGGATGGGGCTTCCTGGTCTCCCAGGACTGGATCCCCGAATAAGTTGAACTATGAATAACATTTGCTAAAGTTGAACCTCGACCCATAGGAAAACACTTGTGTTTTTAAACCAAACTTCATTTCAGTATACGGTGACTCCGATCTACTCTACACATTTTCAAGGTTTTCAACAATTGGAAGAAAAGGTTTTATGCCGAAACACCTCAACCTCGATCCAAGGAAAACACTTGTGTATTTTGATTAGAATCAGTTGCCAATTGTCATTGTCGACTCTGATCTACTCAACACATTTTCAAGGTTCTCATAAAAAAAAACACTTGTATTTTTTGATCTAAGTCAATGCAGACAACTGTGCAGGGAATTGTTAGTTACCTTATTTATATCAATCCCGCAAACAACAACGTATGCAATCACTACACACACACACAAACACACACACATACATTAACTACGAGTTCGACTTTGAAACTTCCCGTTTCAATGCTAACGAAAACAATTTTAATACGGGTTATTCCCAAGCGCCATCAAAAATTTGTTTGGAAAATATAAGAAATCCATACATCAATTCCTATACTCCTCCAAAGACCAAATATTATAAAAGATATTATCGAATCAGAAATGAGGAGATCCGTAGACGAACTAAGGCAGCCGATATAGCCCGAAGAATTGCTAAACATAAGTGGCAGTGGGCAGGGCATATCGCTCGAAGAACCGACGGCCGTTGGGGCAGATCGGAGTGGCAACCGCGCACCGGAAGACGCAGTGTGGGCAGGCCTCCAACAAGGTGGTCCGACGATCTGGTGAAGATTGCAGGTAGCAGCTGGATGCGTGCGGCGCAGGACCGGACGTGGTGGGGATCCTTGGGGGAGGTCTTTGTCCAGCAGTGAACGTCTTTTGGATGATGATGATGATGATGACCATTTTTTATCACGGAGGAGCATGAAAATTAATATATTTGTATTTTTTCTGGGGAGGACTTTGGGCCATTTTGTTGTGGGAGAATGGGAATAACCTTTAACATAAACACAATTAGAAAGATAAAGCTAAGTCTATACTGTTTTAATAGACAAACGCATTAAACATACATTTTCATAATACATACAAACACAAACATCACGGCGTATTCCCACAAGTGGGATAGACAGAGCAACAAGTAACAATTAATTACGTCATGCTGAAGTCACGTTTAGCAACAAGTGATCAGATAGGATTTTCATAACAGTACCTTTCAAATTATGGTTTAACTTATAAAGCAAATGTCGATTTGAATACGTACCCACTAAATATGGTTAGATTTAATTATTGTGGGAATAATATGAGTACATAAACACCGAAGTTATAAAAATAGACTGCCTCACGGTAATCGAACCCGCGTCTCTCGATATCCGAGCGGCTAACTTGTAACATACCGAGACATTTGTTTAATTTAGTACGTACATCAAAATGTTTAACTTTTACCGTCTCATTAATAAAAATGGCCAAATGTTACACCTCGGTTTAAAGTGACGCTGTCTCGTTTTTGTTAAAGAAGACAGATAGAGACAGCGTCAATTTAATCCTAAGTGTAACTTTAATCAACGTTTATTAATGACAGGGTTAGAGTGTGAGGAACTCGATGAGGTACCTAGTGGTGAACTCGATCTGTGATTGTGGTGGTTATGAAACTCTCGTTAAGACGATCATGAGATGAAATGTAATAGTAAATTTCATGCTTAGTGAAAACAGTCCTAATGTTGCACATCCGGACAATCGTCGTCAGCGCTTTATCGAAAGGTTAGCAATTACACAGGAAATGTAAAATACTTTCGCTGCAAGTTTTCGCACTAATCGATAAACTAAATATTTTGCTTAAAATTTAAAAAAACAGAGGTTACAAACATTGCTTCAATTTTGTAATTACTTCCTTTCTTGCTACTAATAACACATATTTATTTATAACATTGTAATACTTATTTAATTACTTTTGCTTAAACGTACACTCGTTAAAATATAACAGCTAATGTAGTGGTTAGGTAGGTACTTGACTATAACGCGAAAAAGGCTCAGGCTAATGGTTTGATGAATGCAAGCATTTATGTGTACATCGTATAGGTAACGGTTTGTAGTACAGAAGGTTACGCTACCGATTAAGCTTGCTTTACTTAGATAATGTATGTGTTTATAATAAGCCCAATATGTACCTATTTGGTTTGTAATAAAAGCAATAATAATAAAAAAAAAATTTGGAATTAACAGTTTTTACATACGGTGTTATTCTTGAAAGTAAAAACTAGCACTAATAGTTTAATTGTATACAAGCAAAAAAAAAAAAAAAAGTTGATCACTCCTGCTTAGTAAAATTGCTGTTAAACACTTTTCTCCAATAAATACCCGAAAAATGGTAGTTGTCGTATCAGTGCTTCCTAAGTCAGATCGACCACTAGTACGCCTAAGCTACGCCTAAGTTTTTAATATTTAGTGCTTCGGTACTCTGACATCGCTACGAGAATCATCCAGAAGATATACACCGAAACAATGTTCGTAAGTTTTAAATATTTTTATTTTTCTATTAGCAATGTTGTGTTTGCTCGACTTCGTATATGTTTTGTAAGGTATGTCAACGGTTGATCCCTTCTGCATCTGCAACCGTTAGCACCGCCAAACCGCAGTGGGTGTGCGTGGTGGGCTATGGTCCGTTCTCTCTATGTCATCATCATCATCATCATCAGCCTATAAACGTCCCACTGCTGGGCAGAGACCTCCCACGTGAATAATAGCACGGGGATATTAAGCCATAACCCACCACGCTGGTCCAATGCGGGTCGGTGGGTTTTAACGACTGTCATCTTACGACAACATCCGGGACCAACGGCTTAACATGCCTTCCGAAGCACGGATCTCTCTCTATGTGTAAAGAAGTTATTAAAGAAGGTCTGTAGAGGAGCAGTGACCTAGACCAGCAAATGTTATTATTTAATCGTACTAGTATTTACTGTCATATGTTAAATGTTAATGTCACTAATATTTATTGTTATTTTAGGTCTGAAAGCAAGCAAGTTAAACGCTCTGCCAAGAAAAGCTGTGTGTTAGCCAATTCATTTGACTCGGACAACGAAAGCATAAGGTAATTTGCGTTGATTACTTTTAAATCCTGTTAATATATTTTATGTTATTTCGTATATCGTCAATATTAATAATTAGTTTTTAATTACATTTCTTATCTTTCTAGCTCTAAGAAGAAATGCCTGTACTCGTCGTCGGTGCCTAAGACTTCAACAACGATTGTGAAAAAACAAGAAGGGTCTAGCTCCGCTTTAGACTGGTTAAATGATTCAGAGTCAGATAACGAAGTTTCGCCGCCTCCACGCAAGACAGACCAGACCTTCGACAGTGTACTAACGCGACGAGTACCAGGCGGGGTAACGCGTCGGACTGCGAAGCTCGACGGTGAACTGGTGGCGGAGCTGCGTCTCTACGACGCTGAGGAGGTGCGTAGCCTCACCGGTCTTGAAAGGTGTGAAAAGGCAATAATTTGGGTTCGACTACAAGGCGAAGCTGAGTCTCCTGAATTGTTGACTATAAAAAAATTCATAAAATTAGCCAAATCAAAATTTACTGAAGAGGGGGTATTCTTTAGTGATAAAAAGAAAAAATAGTCACAGTCAGCTAGGTACTACATATTAACTAGTTACACTCTCTTCGGTAAATTTTGACTTAACTAGTTTTACTTATATATTATATGTGTGTTAGGTTTTATACATTTTACTTAAAAACTACTTTAACCTCTTGTAATTTTTTAACACAGTGAAAACAAAATCATAATGGTTAAGACTATATTCTGTTCAACTTGCAACTTATCCGTTAAAAATAATGCTTTCTCTGCTCATTTAAAAAGTATTTTACACAAAAATAATAGTTCTGTAATTGAGAGCGAGGGTATCGAACAAGTGCATAGCGCTCTTCGCGGTCGCATAGCGTCGTACCGTGTTCAATGCGAGGACGTTGAAGAACGTATGCATGTGTTTGCTCCTGCAGATTTTTTATCGCAATTGCGCCTCCGCGTGAAACTTTTACTCTCAGCCCGAATTGAGGCTTATACAAACCTTAAAGTAAATTTCGAATTGTTTTCTGAATTTTTTCTGCATAAGGATGACTCGATTTCAACGAAATCTTTTGCTACTGAAAACATTATCTTACATAAAAGTTATAATTTTGATGCTATGTATACAAACATTAGCCATAAAATTTGTAAAAAAGTTGAAGAATTTGAGGAAAGAGATAGTGGTTGGGCTTACTTACGAAGCTTGTATCTAGAAGTAAATATAAACAAATATAACCCGTTGAGAGCCTCAGGTTACTTAGATTTACCTAACGCTATAAAAAACAAACGTGCATGTATCAACATTAAAAATTCGGATGATTACTGCTTTTTATGGTGTGTCATGGCATCACTTTTTCCTGCAAAAAATAACGCAAATCGAACCACCGCATATCCGCATTTTGAAAGTGTACTTAAAGTTAAAAATATGACATTTCCAGTAGGGTTCACAGATATAAGAATTTTTGAAAAGAATAATCCCAACATAAGTATTAATGTTTATGGCCTTAAAAATAGCAGTAAGGTTGTTGGACCTCTGTACAAATGCGAATTACGTAAAAGACATCACGTCAACATGCTTTTTCTCGAAAATGGAAAACGTACGCATTACTGTCTAATTAAAGATTTAGCTAAATTACTTCGCAAGCAGTTAACTAAACATCATTCCAAAATATTTTTATGTGAGGATTGTATGATATTTTTTGATAACAATCTTAAACTCGAAGCCCACGTTTGCAGTGGTGTAGCAACAATTTTACCTAATCAAGGAACTCGAATACAATTTGAACATTATGAACGCATGCAAGACATGCCTTTCGTTTTATACGCAGACTTTGAATCTTTGTTAGAGCCAGTTGAACCAAATTCTGAAACAAGTTGCACAACGATTACGCAAAAGCATGTACCAGCTGCATTTGCTTACTACGTTGTATGCTCCTACGACAGCTCCCTTAATAAATATGTGTCTTATCGAGGACCTGACTGTGTGAATAAATTTTTTGATAACCTTCTATCTGATATAACTGTAATTTATAATATTTTGCATTCATCGATCCCTATGTTCTTAACAGATAAAGATAGAACCAATTTTGCTCAAGCTAAAAACTGTTATCTTTGTAACAAAATATTATTTGACGACAAAGTAAAAGATCACTGTCATCTTACTGGACGATATCGTGGTGCAGCTCATTCTTATTGTAATATAAAATATTGTTTGCCTAAGTTCGTTCCCATATTTTTTCATAATTTAGCTGGTTACGACAGTCATCTTTTCATACGACAGTTAGGAGAATTATCAGGTAGGATACAAGTGATTGCAAAAAATAAAGAAAATTACATATCGTTTACCAAATTTTTTCGAATTAGTAACGAAGCTATCATACCTGTTCGTTTTGTCGATTCTTTTAAATTTTTAGGCACAAGCCTAGAGAAGCTAGTTGCAAATTTAAATACAAATGATTTTAAACATCTATCTTTTTTTTTTCCTTCTCAGGAACATTTTAATTTACTTAGACGTAAAGGGGTTTATCCTTACGAATACGTCACTACTTGGAGTTCTTATGATGAAGAAGAAATACCTCCTTATAAATGCTTTTTTAGTAAATTGCACAATTGCAACGTATCAATAGTAGATTATGAACACGCAAAAAGAGTATGGCAAACCTTTGAATTACGGAGCCTTGGAGAATACACTGATTTATATCTTAAGTCAGATGTACTCTTACTAGCGGACGTCTTCGAAAGTTTTCGAAAAACGTGTAAGACGAATTATAAACTGGATCCTTCTTTTTACTTAACAGCACCTAGCCTAAGTTTTGACGCTATGCTATTAAAAACAGATGTTAAATTAGAATTAATAAATGATTTGGAAATAATAAGAATGATACAAAAAGGCATACGCGGTGGTATATGTTTATGTTGTACAAGATATTCGAAAGCCAATAACAAGTACTTACAAACTTATGACCCCGCAAAAAGTGATAACTTCCTTGTTTATATTGATTGTAATAATCTTTATGGTTATGCTATGTGCGCTTATTTACCTCATTCAAATTTTAAGTTATTAAGTGAACTAGAAATTTCAAAAATTGATTTTCATAATATACCCATTGACGGGGACATTGGCTATATACTCGAAGTAGACTTAGAATACCCTTTCCATTTGCATAATTATCATAACGATTTTCCATTCTGTGCTCAAAAATTTGCTCCTCCAGGATCTAAAACTTCGAAATTGATACCAAACTTATACGATAAGTTTTTTTACGTCATTCATTTTTCCCATCTGAAAACATGTCTAAAACATGGTTTATTGCTAAAAAAAATACATAGAGTAATTCAATTCAATCAGAGTCCATACTTAAAACAGTACATTGATATGAACACTGAGTTACGAAAAAAGGCCAAATCTATATTTGAACAAGATTTCTTCAAACTTTTAAATAATAGTATATTTGGTAAAACACTAGAAGACACCGAGAAAAGGGTCAGCGTGAAGTTGGTTATTAAGTGGAATGATGAAAAGAATATAACAAAGAAAAGTTTCGGTGCTGAGCAACTAATAGCTCGACCAAATTTCCATAGTGCTACTATTTTTACAGAAAATTTTATAGCTGTTCAAATGAAACCCGAGACAATTACTTTAGACAAACCCATATATATTGGCTTTTCTGTATTAGAAATATCCAAAAGTCATATGTTTGATTTTCATTACTCTATTATGAAACCTTTTTATCGGGAAAAATTAAAGCTTTGTTATACGGATACTGACAGTTTTCTTTATTCAATAGAAAGCAAAGATTTTTATACAGATTTAAAGTTGAATTTCCTTAGATATTTTGATACTAGTAATTATCCATTAAATAACTGTTACGGTATACCTGGTCTTAACAAAAAAGTACCAGGTCTTTTCAAAGATGAACTAGGTGGAAATTTAATTTCTGAATTTGTTGGTTTACGATCAAAATTATACTGTATAAAAACAGTACAAGAGGAGTTAAAAAGGGCTAAAGGTATACAGAAACAGGTTTTGAAAAACGTACATTTCGAAGATTACAATAACGTATTAAACAAAAATACTTTTTTAAGAAAGAAAAACATAATTTTTAAATCCTTAAAGCATGAAATATTTACCCAAGAACAGAACAAGATAGCTTTGTCAGGTAATGATGACAAACGCGTAATATTAAAAAATAAAATATCTACTATGTCTTGGGGCCACTGGGATTATATATTTTAGCAATTATTTTTTTCACTGTGTTTTTAAATTCTATTATTTAGATATATGACTATGATTTAGATATATTATATTAGAGTTATATTATACTTAAGGCTTGAGAAATAAAAAAATGTATTATTATTTATTACCATTACTAAGATTCATTGGTTGAATTTAAAATAATATTAACTTTTTATAAACTATTGTAACCAGTTTTTCAATATACTTAAGTAGGTACATATAATGAATATTTTGATTTATAAAAATTGTTAAAAAATATGTAAGTTGTTGCTTTTGCTCAGATTCATTTATTGTTTGAATAGGAAATCTAACTTAGATTATGAAATGTAATGTAAAATTTACTCTAACCAGCTGTATTAATATACCTAATAAAATATAAAAGTAACCGACTAACTTGCATTTTTATTTAATTTATTATATATCTTTGTATAATAAAACATTGACGGTAAATAAGTAAGAAAATTCTAACGCAAACAAGTTTGAACAAGTCAAATTCAGAGTAGGTTGTACTCTTCTGATTATAAGGTAATATGAAACCTAATTAATACAAATCAGGTCACGTTATTGGCAAGTTAATCATTCTTTAATAATATCAATTCTTTCTTTTTATTTTGCTGAAATGTCCATTAATTACATGTTTTACTACCTATATTGTCTTGCTGTGTCATCATGTACATTAATATAAATGGGTTTCAAATTAGTTTCAATTTCAATTATTAAAGTGAAGGCGTCAGTAGTCCAGCTAGATAATATCAACATGGTAAGTTTAAATAATTTTGTATGATTATAAATTAATTTTATTTGTGTTGTAATTGTGTCGTTATTTGGTGAAAAGTGGGTTATGGTAAAGGACTGCTTTTGCTGTCCTCCTTGCGTAGTCGCTGACTAACCCTTCGGGGATAATAGTCGTGGTTTTATGTATGTAATAAACTATTTTATTTTATGTTTTAGAATACTCAAGAGAACCTGGTGTCGCTCAGCATCAACAAGGAGTTCGTACAACCGTCATCTCCCACTTTTGAACAGAACGCTCAAGATATGCTCGAGGGATTTACAGAGGAGTATCCGAATTGGAGAGCAGATGAACGGCGAGGCGATTCCCCGCTGTATAACAAGGTGGTGAATAATATCACCAAGAAGAGACTTCGAAAAAGAAGAAGTTATCTGAAGCATTCTCATTCTTACGTGATGAAAAGTACGCCGATTCAAGGTCGTCGATTAATTAAGATTGAAGTGGTGGACTTCGAAACAAATCATACTGATCCATTATTATCTGCGCAGTATGTGGTAACAGAGCATATTGACCCCATAATGGATCAAACAGAGGCTATCATTAGCAATATATCAAAAAAAGTTTGTGGATATAGTTATAGTTTTTAAGAAATTCTAAAATAAATATTATTGAATTGAATACTAAGATCGTTTCATTCACCCTTTTTACTTTTAGTAATTAAACAAAAAGATATTTATACACATTTGATTTATTGAGGAAAATACTTTATTACATTAATAACTCAATTAACATTTAAAGTGTACCACTTTTTTAGACACAGAACATTTTTTAAAGCACACATTTTTTTATGGTACTCACAATTAAATTTATTTACATCTACATGGTAATCACTATATAATTTTAAAAAGTTAGGACAACCTATTTCTTCCAACTCCATTATTTCACAATCTTGACATAGCTCGCGAACCCATATTCCTTTTTCCAATCCCTTTACTAATACCTTCTTACTGCTTAAATACGGAACTATTATTCGTCTAAATTCACGGTAATCAATGAATCCCTGACTCCATTTGAGCCCGCGATTCCTTTCTAACCACCGGATTTGCTTCTTTTCTTCATCTGTTAGGTTTTTAAAAGCATATGGTGGCTTAATTAAGAACGTCTGCGTATGGTTTTTAGTTGCTATTGATAACTCTTTTACAATAAAATTATTTTTCAAATCCTTAAATCCTTGCACATCCACTATAATAGTATCGTTATTCATGATAGCTTTTTCACAATGTTACTCAGTGGTTTATATTCAAATATGCAATCGTTCAGTATAAGGCAGTATGCAGCGGTCTGATCAGGTATCTCTTGATCTGTTTCGATTTCTACTCTTACGTCGATTGATCCCTTCAGCATTTCTTGTTGGCGAGAACAGTCAACAACGAATAAAGGAGCAATATCTTTAAACTCTTTTAAACTCGACAACGGTTCTGATCGACGTCCGTGATAATACTGCTGAAACCTTGCATACTGTTCGTATATTAATAAAAACTTGTTGTCAGAGAAATTTATGTTAAGTCCTTCGTAGGGGTAATATGATGAATTTAAAAACACTCTTACGTCACGAACATTGCAATGGTCGAACTCAGCCATTGACATTTGAGCATTATGTTTTCGGTTTGTTTGTAAGGCAATAATAACAAATCGAGGTTTCTCTGTTTGCGATGAAGTTTTAATAGCCCAAGTATGCTTACGTGTCTTGGGTAGTAACGGATATTCATACAAGTCCCAGTTACGAAACGCTAGTGTAATGGCTCGATCTTTTTCTAAATGCTTTAATAAATTAATTCTCTCTCGATCTGACACTTTAATATGTGGAACACGCCAAACGATTTTATTTATTGTTATATTTTCCACTATTTGCTCTTTACTCAATTTTATTGCATTGACATTTGTGTTGCTCCTCAACAGTACTAACTCATGTTTACAGTTAATTAAAACTTTTTCATAATCTTCTGCAAATCCTAATATTTTATTTAATGGTATGGAGACAGAGAAAACTCCGTTTGTAACATTGGTTATTCCTGCAGGAGACCAACCCCAAACTTTTGCACTTTTGGATTCATTTTCATTCAAAGACAAATAAGACTTCATTGTCGTTGTGATACCTGCATTTTTTATTTTATCTATTTCTATTCCATTTAACTCATATCGAATATCTTGGAATAGAAATAACGCAGGATTGTTTACAAAATGCACACTTGTTACCTTTTCTTTAGTGGTACTGTTATATACATCAGCTTTACCTTCAATATACAAAGTGCTGCGTGACGGCAACACATACAAATCTTGCTGATTGATTGGTATTCTTATTTCATCATTATTGTTGAAACTTGTTACATACGGCTTATACGAATGATATTCAAAACTCTCGATACTGTTATCGTATGACGTTGGCTGAGATATATTTAATATGTTCATTTTAACAAGCCTACTAGCTTTAGAAATTCTTTATTATTTTTAGTAACCTTCTTTTTTAAGTCAAACGGTGTTCTTTTACTTATTGCTCTTTTGGAACTGACTTGAACACCTGATGAGGTAGGGTTTTTATTAAAATTAATCATTTTTTTCTAAAATGTAAATAAAGTTGTACGTCTTCTCCACGTAAATTAATCTGTCTATTATCAGCGTCTAACAACCTAATATTAATTGCACTAATTGAACTTTGATTGACTGGAAAATAGATTAAGTTTTTAGGAATTTCAATAATTCTATAACCGGGTGGTACATTAGGCACAAACTCATAAATAATATGGCTTGCTTTCCCATTCACGAATGATCCGCTAACTACGTCACATTCGATGCGTACGATGGTTGTTGCTAAAATACTGACTGGGTACTGAGACTCACAACTTATATTTGCCTTAATTGTGTCGTTAGCAAAACCTAAAATTCTACCAATGGAATTATTTTTCTCGAAATGAACATCTTCTGAACAAAATATTTTGGTTTTGAGAGTATTATTATTACAAGTCAATTTTAATGCAGTGTTCTTAATGTTGCTTTTTAAAAATTCGCAAATATCTTGAAGTTCATATGATCCTTCAGGAATTTCGATGAACTCATTGATACCGTAATAAAACTTATTGTTCCTTTCGTCTATATTAGGAATAGAATTAAAAGTAGAAAAGTATATAAGTCCGCACTCATATTGCCCACGTAATTCTAAAGTTGGTGAATAGTTAGTTATTAATGAGGCTCCTTGCCCAGTTATGGATACAGTGAAAGACATTTTTATACTGTCAAGTTATTTTAATTGTAACCTATATAAATGATTTTTCCAATACTTTCTTAAAAATAATAAACAAAGATGACCACAGTTTACAGTACCGAAAGATTGATACTGTTTGTAATTATAATTTATGTGCCTATCTTTCAAATATTTTATTAATTCTAATGGAGGTTTTAAGTTACCAAAACTGTTAAAATATTCACAGTAATTATTTTCTTTTACATAGGCTACCCAATGAGTTCCAGGATTTGAAGAACTATCTAAATTAAGAATAGCACACTCACTTTTTCTTGGTTTTGAGGGTAACGTATCTCTCATAAAAACGCCACGAAAATATGGAATATCAACTGAGTGCTTTAATATATCTAAATTAGTAAGTGCTCGTTTGGGTAACCGTTTAATTAGTTTTTTGGAGGTTGCAAGTACAAGCCCGCTCCTTTTTTGTGAGACTTCAAATACAACCCTTTTCCAAGTGCAACAGCTTCCATCATCTTGTTATGTCGTTCTGATTCTTGAAGATTTTTTTGAGCGACCTTGTAATCGTTAACAGCCTTTGTTATACCTGCAGCACCCCCAGCGAGTGAACCAAGAGCTGATAAACCAGCAAAGATTGGTATGAGGGGTAACAACCCACCAGTTTTCGGAACAGGAATGCAGCGTGGGAAGCGTATTCCTTTTATATTAGAAAACACTTTTTTTGCAGCTGCATGCGCATATTTTATAGCCGTGCGGTTATCATTACATTTTATTTTTTTCATTTGCTTTTGAATTTTTTTAACACCTTTCATGAATGACCGCACTCCTGCTCCGGCTTTAAGTTTTGCTTTCATTGCATTTTTTACTATCCATGATGCAATCTTTTCTCCTTTCCCAGCATCTTTCGATTTCAATCTTTTCTTTGCCATATTTAAAAGTTCTAAATCGGCGTTTTGTCTAACGTTCCAATCTTTATTATTGTAAGCAATATCGTGATACAAGCAAGCTTCATCCAATTTATTTATTCCTCGTTCACCTCTTAGTAAGCGTTTTTTAAGTTTTGTTCCTGGACCACAAAACTGATATCCAGGTAAGTGTAACTCGAACGGAATGTTATCTATTAAATTGTTGACAATGCCGCTTCCTTCCTTCATTGATGTTCGTAAAGTGACTGTACAACATAATCAGGCGATATTTATATTAAGTCATTAATAATTTTCTGTCAACCCAACTGTTTTCACCATCACTGAGACCCAACCATTTGACAAAGAGTTTGTTTCCTTTTTTCTTTAAAACTTTTTCAATAAGATATATATCGGGAAATTGGGTTCTTTGCAGTTCGTATCCGTAAAAAGATCCTAAAATGATTTGCTTATGTTTGTCTTCTAAGTGGTATGTGACAGGATTTGTATGGTTAACTTTCACAACGTTGAAGATTTCTGTTGACCAGTTGGGAGTATAACCTTTGTAGAATTCACCTTTGTATTTACTAATCCGAACATGATCACCAACACGGTACTTATTTTTTTTCGTTATGTTATTATTTTGTGATTTGATGATGTTGTACTTTACAGTTGTCTGATTTCTTTTGTCAACATCAATAGGTTTAAATTTTGTTATACGATGAACAGTGTTATTATAGCTTTGTACCACGTTTTTCAAATTTTTATTTATCCACTGGTATTGACCGCATAAGCTAAATAGCTTATAAAGGTGACCTTTTAGCGTTCTAATTACTCTTTCAACAATTGCTGCTTTTTTCACAGAATAAGTGGAATAATGGTTAATGTCATATTTTTTCATCAACTCTTTAAAGTTTTCATTATAAAACTCTTTACCTAAATCTGTTTGCAAATTTTTTGGTTTCCGAGACGAATTCAATAATATATTTTCCATTGCGTTGGTGACATTAATTTTATCTTTACTCTTCAAAGGATTTGTCCAAACGTATTTCGATAAAGTGTCAATAACTACTAAAACATATTTATATCCTTTATTAAATTGTGAATACTTTTGAAAATCCATAAGGTCAGCTTGCCATGAATCATCTACTCCTTTTATAATTGTACATCGGCGAGGAAAATTTCTTCTCGCCGCTCTGTGAATTTCTTCTACTATATCTCTTTTACTCATTTTTGTTTGACTTTGCTTGAATCATACGGTCTATTTCTGTTTTTGAGTAAAACATAGTAGACAAGCGATTGGAAGTAGCTGATTCTAAGTTCTGGATGTAAATTTTTACACGACTATTAACTTTATTTATTTCATTCCTTAGATCTTGTACAGTTTTATCCAAATATGCCTTATTTACAGCTTCATCGTCCTTGTCTGGAGATGATAAACCTTTAAGTTTTGATGATTTTAAGTCGTATTCGCCCGTTTCGCACTTTTTTAACGTATCGTTTATGGTATCGATGTATTCAGATAACCTCAAACGTTTATGAATGTGATGACCGAATTTATCTATATTCATTATAATCTCGAAGCTTTGCTTACTGCGAGTATACTGCTTAATTTTCCCCGTGCTATTTGTTTATATTCCATATTTATGATGCCCGCTTCGCGCAGTTCTTCAATTATTGCAACGATTTCATTATCCAAACCCGTGTTACCAGCAGCTTTTGACGCAAGCAGTAATTTCAATCGTTCTATTAATTCATTTGGATCATCCCAATAAACTAAATCTGTATTTGTTTTAACTTTTTTTAAAAGATTGATACCTTTTCCCTGTGGAGGACTCTCAGTACTAGTAGGTTGTTTAGAGAATTTAAATAATGGTTTTATAATACTCATGTATTTAAACCCTTTATTGCTGTTTATTGGTTTGGCAGGATCAAAGTTACGTCTGTGTGCATTAGTATTGATAAGTAGTAGCTTGTAGTTTTCAAGGTCGTCATCTGTAATAACATCTAGATTTGGTACCTTTTTATATAATAGTTCTTTTAAGCCAAGAGTCTTTTCAAAAGTAATGTTTCCAACTTTAAGAATTCTACCGTCATCATGAACGCGAGTGTTTCCAAGCTCAAGTTTCCCTCGCTCATTTCTAATTCCAAAAGGTATGGCATTAAATACTTCAGATGACGTAGACCATGAGGAAGACTCATCTTGATTTATAATGTTTGGTGATGATTGGAGGGACTTAAAAGAACCTTTACTTACATCATGGTTCTTAAAAGGTGACGTAGTTAGGATTTTGTCTGATTTTTGTGGTGTGTCTTGATATTCCTCTTCATCTACACTATTAGAATCAATATATTCTTCACAAGAAGAATACGACTTCTCGCTTTCATTTTTCCTGTTTTTTTTTGATATGGGATCATAAAGCTTTACTTCCTGTAAGTTCTTTTCATCATTTCTATTCGCTAAAATGTTAAGAGGGTCAACAATAGGTTTAAATATTGTTTCCAGGGTAACATTGTTAGAATTTTTAGCATCCTTTATTAAGTCTACCTTCCTTTTAACAGCTGATGCTGATTTTACAATTTGTTCTTTTAAATCTCTTTCCATTTCAATAAATAGGTTTCCTTTCAGCTTTAAGTCACAAATGAAAGTGATTTTATGGCATAATTACAACTGCTTTTGTACATTAATCTAATTCTATAAACGTATCAAATGTCTTCCTATAACATCCTTTGTTTCGTTCACAATCCTTATTTATTACAAGATAATTGAATGGTTTCTTCCAAACAGTTGAGCACATTTCTCGAAATTGTGACCAAGTCATGTCCGACCCTACGTGTTCATCATATACGTGTTTCAAATTTACATCGTCCTGCTTAAATAATATAATTAGGTTAGAATTGTCCCTAATAAGTTGTTTTGGTACTTTTGTATAAGTTTGATTAATATAAAAACAATCGATATTTTTATGACGTCCCATAGCAAAATAATCTCGGATGTGGTTTTGGTTTTCACAAGCAACATCATCAAATATAATAATCGAGTCAGACAAAGCATCATGTGGACTCAAAACTTCGGTGTTGTCATTATATTTATGATACGATGTACCTGCAACCATATTTAATACTTTTTCTAAAAATATGTATTTAGGTTGATACAAAGATTTTGAATAAACATAAAGGTTGCGGAACCGTGGACCATCTGTATGTAGTAATAAACTAATTACTAAGTTTGTCTTTCCACAATTCGAAGGGCCGCAAACAATACAACGGATACTGTTCGGCAATAAGTTGCCATGACGTTTTAACTCATTTGATGATGGTGGGCAAATGCATTTTAATTTTAATGACTGTTTTTGTTTAACAAATCTCATAGCAGCTGTTTTCTTATTGACCACAGTGTTTCGGGAGTTTCAATAAAATGACTTTGAAGCATAGCGCTTAAACATATATACGAGCGAATGGCAGTGATTTTCAAAAGTAATATTGGGACATTCTAGATCACTTTTTAACGACATTGATCGAACGTCAGTGAGATCAATGGAGTGAAAAGTGATCTAGAATGCCCAATATTACACTACTGACGGGGTTGCACAAAATATCCCAATGGGTCGACGTGTTGCTGCGAGAGGGAGATCTCTGCAGGCCCCACTAAGATAAGATAAAATTACTGTTACTTTACTAATGTGGAATGCAACATGAAAAATTATTTTAGTACAACAATGTTCATCATCAGCCTATAAACGTCCCACTGCTGGGCACAGGCCTCCCACATGGACAATAGCACATGGGGATATTAGGCTATAACCCACCACGCTGGCCCAATGCGGGTTGGTGGGTTTTAACGATGTCATCTTACGACAACAACCGGGACCAACGGCTTAACGTGCCTTCCGGAGCACACAACACTAACACTGTCTTCGGAGAACATCCGAAGGATATTGGAAACCAAAAGCAGCGTACAGAGAGCTGAGTGTAAGTTTGTAAATGTGCAAACGTTACTATCGCGTTTGTGTTAAGAGTTTTGATTCTCGATCTTATTTACTTAGCATTAAGATCTATCTGTCAAAATTTAACTCAAACGCGATAGTAACGTTTGCACATTTACAAACTTACACTCAGCTCTCAGAATTTCTAAAACCAACATTACATTATTGGGCCAAAGGTCGAATCAGCGCTATAGGCCACAAACGGAGCAGCCTGCAACGCTAAACTTCCACAATGAATGTAAATTCGGGGAGTTGCAACCATTGAGGTTATTATAGCTAGAGACCACAAAGCAAGTTTTTGCGCGCTGAGTTGCAGCCCATGGACTACAAACTTCAAAGGTCCTTCAAATGAGGCGTGAAAAGGCATCTCGCTGCCGGCGAGGGCGACAGATGTTACGTCTTTTTAGCGCTGCAACTGATCCTGGACTCTATTTCCATTCAACATCAAGTGGAGAGAAGTCATTTGTCGGAATGATTATAAAAACCGTCCAAGTGCGAGGCGGACTCGTCCATGAAGGGTTCCGTAGCAGCAAGTAACATCATATAAAAGTTCTTGTAGTTCGTTGTAACTTTGATCGATGTTATAATAATAGTGTATTTTTTTAAATTAATTATATTATGACGTATTCAAAAAAAACTACTTACTAGATCTCGTTCAAACCAATTTTCGGTGGAAGTTTGCATAATAATGCACATCACATATTTTTTTTAGTTTTATCATTATCTTATTTTAGAAGTTACAGGAGGGACACACATTTTACCACTTTGGAAGTGTCTCTCGCGCAAACTATTCAGTTTATAAAGAAATGGTATTAAAAACCTCAATATCATTTTTGAAGACCATCCATAGGTGGATATCCATAGGACCATACACAGATGGGTTAGATGAAAAATAATGTTTGAGTTTCAGTTCTAAGTATAGGGAACCCCCAAAATTTGTTATTTTTTTCTATTTTTGTGTGAAAATCTTAATGCGGTTCACAGAATACTTTGCTTACCAAGTTTCAAGAGTATATTTCGTACAGTTTCAGAAAAATGTGGCTGTGGCATACGGACGGACAGACAGACAGACATGACGAATCCATAAGGTTGTGTCATTGTGTCATCTCTAGTTGTAATTCCTTAATGGTTGCGAATGCGGAGTTAGCGTCGAAGTTGACGGGGGGTTGGTAACACTCTTAAAGAATGGAAACATGGGGAGGCAAACATACATATTATTATAATCACGACTATTACCCCCATAGGGTTAATCAGAGACTAGGCAATGGGGCCAGCAAAAGCAGTCCCCTACCATAATAGTCCACTTTTCACCAAATATCGGATGCACATGTGCTCAGCGTGACAGGTGGTGAGCCCATCGCCGCTCTTTGCTGTTGGATGTATGTGCAGTATTTAGTCCGTTAGTTGCCTATTACGAATCCGAAGGGAAGAGAGGGGGGTGGTAGTATTCTTTGACCGCAACGCGACACGGTAAAGAGGACGCATTATACGATGTTCGAAATTGATTGCACGATATGCAAGATAAGTTAGGTACCGTAGAACGGGGCTATTTGGTAAGAAAGTGGGGATACAATTTGAATATTTATTTTTCCTTTAATATTTAACAGACAAAGAAGTATTTGTTGCTTAATACAGATATACCTCTATAAAAGTACCAAAATAAAAACATATAATGAACAAACAGTAAGGTTTATTTTAAAAAAGAAGGTGCCTTTCCAAATAACCCCCAGGGTGGGGTTATTTGGTATGAATTAAAAGTGACATAGAAAATACCTTTATAAACTGTTTTTATTTCAATATAAACACGGACGGCGATATTTGGTCACATACAATTAAAAAAAATCACAAATAATGCAAAAGTCAACACTAAATAATTAACATCTTTACTTAAAAATTAATTTGGAACAAAACTGAAAGACACGCGCAGTGTTCTTTTCTCTGATTGGTCGAGATTGACAGATAACGGAGTTACTAAATGTTAGAGAATTAAAAGGTTGCGTTCACGTTTATTATTTTTAATTTGTTTGCGTTCGTTTAAAAATATTATTTTTTACCAAAAAGCCCCACGGTTACCAAATAGCCCCTTTCTACCGGTACTTACTTAACGACTTCAAAAGTTGTGATTTGCTTAATCATTCACACGTGTTTTAATAGACAAATATTTATTGTACCGTATGTAATCAAATCAAACTTTCGTGACGGTTCATGATAGATGTTCCGACATATTTTTTTTTGTAAATGTCGTTGCTTCTGTGCACTGTGGTTTCTTGCCTCAGAACAATATCTATAGTTATTGTTTTAAGTTTCTTGCGTGCCCGTTCTTTGTCAAAGCTAAAAAATGACGTCCTGAAGGGGTGGTAGGTTAAAAAAGATTTGGACGATTCAAAGTAGGATTAATTGTAAATACAATTAGAGTTTATTGAATAAATAGATTTTGAGTTTGAGTGATGTTTTGGGTTCTATTACCAGAGCGGAGAGAACATATACCTAATTTAACCCAGTCTGATAAACTGTTTTATGTTCGCCTGGCCAGCTACTTACCACCTTATATTTTAGTCTCTTGCCATAACAACAATCTTAGTAGTATTTTGATTTGACAGAGAGGGTTTACGCATTTTGGTTTTCCATACAAACTTTCAAGTTCAAAATTATACAATCTAATGAAGCAATTTTAATTAAACTTTGCATGCTAAAGTAAATAACAAAGATATTAGATACTTAGTAATACTTTGTATTAAAATTTAATAAAGTTTATTTAGCTAAATTATTGCGACTTTATGTCCGAGTTTAAAATCCAGAAAAGAAAGTATGAAATCGCATTAACTCAGCTAAATAGACTTTTGTTGTTAATGTTTTCTATAAATTATTTAGATCTCTGCAAGTATTTTACTTTAGAATGCAAGAATGCTTCTTCTAGTTAAAATTTACAAATACATACACTACGATTATAACCCATATGGGTTAGTCGAAAATTAAGAAATGAAAACCGTAAAATTAGTCCTCTGCCATTGTCCACGTTTCACCCAACAACAACTGCACATATGCTCAGCGTGATAGGTGACGAACCCAATGCTGCTGTATGCATGTGCAGTATTTAGTCCTTTAGTCGCCACCCAAAGACAGATGTAGGTTGGCCGCCAGCACACACAATATACAAATATTTCAATTATATCAGTATTTTAAAAAGTCCACAGGTATAAATCAAACACTCGTATCAGAAGCACATTGAAATCTAATTAATTACCACTAAATGAGTACCTACATCCCAATTTTCCGAATCACATCAAAGCCCCCAAAGCATTGTTTAACTAATTGGATGTCAGCTCCATAATTCTAGTGTTTCGCTTGACGGTTTTACTGTTAAGTAAGTAGCATAAACATCGCCCCACTGGGCAAAGGGCTTACACATTGAAATCAAGTCATGACTATACCATACAAGAATACCCATTATAGGGTATTGGCTAAAACACCACGCTTATTCTGGTTGGTGATCACAAACCAGGGTTATACCTAGATAATTCCAAAACGCACTTTGCCTGATCTTCTTTTTTCACTTGCTTCCAGATAAGAGCCAAAGACTGCCAATCCCTTATGTGTGGTTTTTTTATTATTATTGTAGACTGATTGCGCGTTTGTCCTCGATTTCACCTGATGGAAAGTGATAATGAGGACGAAGATGGAGGCCGCGCAGTCAGTAAATGCCTGTTTACTCTGGCCTTAAAGACGCCCAAGTTGTAGCGTCCAGAGAAAACAGACGCAGGGAGGTCATTCCACATCCTAGCTATCCTAATAAGGAAACTAGAAGCAAATCGCTTCGTCCGGGCGGGTGGAATATCTACAACATAGGGATGAAAGAAGGGTTTACAAGCTCGTCGCACCATCTCTTTTTGGGTCTTCCTCTTTGAAGGCACCACCCAACTAACATTTTGGTAATAAGAATAAGTGCTACATGAGTGTTAAAGTAGAATTTAAAAAACCTAAGGTGCCATAAAGGCGCTAACAATTGGGGATATAGCGTGCTTTAACTTTCTTATAAACCTTATTTGGGCCCACAATTTTATAGCTTAAAGTGATGTAAGGGTTATAGAAAAGTGATATTTGAGTAATAATACATAGTTACAATAGTGCTATTGGAGCAGTTATTACCACTTTAAGTGTTTTGTGAGGTATTGATAGGTCACAACAGCAAGCTTAAGTAGTACCTACATGAGTCGTAAAAATAACTCTGATAACTCTTTTGGCAATACATTAGTGATTAAGGTAGCAGTGCATATTACACAATGCGCTAATTAATTGTTTAGTATCAACATTTTTGTATTCTAGAGTTAGTTCCTGTTAACTCTGTTATTCCTTGCAATAGTGATTAAAGAATGGTAGTTAGCACGTCTATGCCACTTGTAGTTATACAGTATGGTTATAAACAGAACAAACGATAAGTTAAGCTTGCATAAAGGTCTTTTGTGAAGCAATAAACTGATTTTTTTAGGGTTCAGTTATTCTTTAAACATCCATTTTTATAAGTATGTGGCGAATAATATTTAATAAATACAAAGAAGGAAATAAATATTTAGCCACGGATATAAATAATCGCAAGCAAAATCAAAACCTACTACTACCTCACTATAGGTTTAATTATTTATCATCCTAAATTTTAAAAGATTAGCTTTCATACAGGTAACTATTCCATCTTAGGGTAAAAATTATGAATAGCTGTAAACGAATTAGATGGGGGAAGGGGGAGACGATGGAGGAGGGAAGGGAAGGGTTATCTATTAGTGGTACTCCCACTGCGGAAATGAATAGTTTCAGAAATTAAAAAAAAATTAAATTTGTTAATCCTAACCAAAAATCAATAATTTATCGCCCTAATTTCGGTCCGTGACAGCTCCGGCGCTGCGGGAAGTGCTGCCAGAGGCGAAGCCCCTGCGTAAGAAAACGTAGTGTCCCACGCTCGCCTACGCAGCTTCGCCTATCAGCCACTGCGGCTCGTGCGGGTCACTTCACTATGTGTTGTTTGTTACAGCAGGCCCTCCCTCCGCGCCTCCGGCTTTTTATATACACTCTAGGGTAGTGCAGACTAGTACCACGTAGAGTCGGGGTTGACTAAATCGACTCTGTGACAGATTTACTCACCTATATAACAAAACAGTGCAACATCAATTTTCAAATTCTCATAAGAAGTCCGTGTGAGATCTCAATAAAGTCCAACAGCTTTATTGAGTCACGAGGGGTTTGGGGGAATGTCATTAACCATTAAACGTTCATTATCACCTATTATCATCTACTTTATGCAAAGAAAACATGCACTTTAATATTTTACTTGACACTGGCTAAATGTGCTGACCGAAACTTCGTGAAGTCTCACGAAGCCATTATTTAAGAGAAAGAAAAACAAAGAAAAATGGCGGGTTAGACAGCACACAAATGACACGAACCATTAAAAGCTCAATGACACAAACTGTACGTTCAGAAACCCGTGTAAATATTATGGTTAAAAATATATATAAAAAAAACAATGTCCATATTATATTTAAGCAGATTTAAATTAAGCAGATTATAATTAAGACGTTTTAGTCAAAAATAATAAAAAATGGCACTTTTTAGTTGAAAAGAACAAAAAATCAATATGTTAATGTGAACTATCTTGTAATTTTTGGCAAGTTTTTAAACGAAAAGTTGTCTGATCTATTTAATCTGCAAACGTTAAAACGTCCGATATTAACTGTTCTAAAAAATAATAAAACGTTTTAGACATTTAACTCGAAAACAAATCATTTCCGCAGACAATGAGTTTGTTGATATTATGATTTACATAGAAAGGTGTAATTGTTTTATACCTACATACTTACTTAAAAAATTTGACTATTAAAACCAATCCTCTAATCTTGTAGGTACCTACATTTTGCTATCTACCTCTCACCGCAAAGAAGACGCCCAATATTTTTTTAAAGTTTAGCAATAGCACATTACATGCGTTATCTATCATCTTTACATTGAAAAGATACCTATAACTTAATATGTGCCGTTCTCATCCAAAGTAGGTAGATAGTTAGGTGCGTAACATAGACCTACCTATTTTACATATTTTTGAGTGAAAACCTGAGTTTCATATTTTTCAGAATGCCTTTCAAAATCGTTCAGACCTCTGAATATAATGAAAACAGATTCTTTGTTGTACCTTCCGAGTGAGAAGATCAAAACATATTAAAATGGCAAACATAATAAATTTGAACAATTCTTCGAAAAAAACCAAACTAACATACAGGAAAAAGGTAAGGTCCAACAAATAAAAAAGAAACAAGACAATTTAGAGATAAATAACAGGTTCAAAACAAAAAGAAGAGGAGGAAAGAGAAGATGAGAAGGAGGAGGAAGAAGAAAAAGATGACGCTGCGATCAAAGAAATGGAAAAAGAACATCACGATGTTGACAAAGTTACAAAGGATTCTGTAGAAGAGATTAACTCTGAAGAAAATAAAGAAAATAGTTTTTAGGTTTCCCTTTTCCATAATAAATACCAATGATAAATGGATCACTTTTACATTCAAATGTGTTAGCCAATATCGGCTAGAATTCATAATTTGAGCTTTTAAAAATAGGAAAGCCATCAAGATTAATATTCAAATGAATGTTTTTTGACAACAGTGTAAATTTTCAAGTATATTTGATAATGGCTTAATAAGGAAGCGAGTGGCTTCCCTGCTCCATCGAGTGCGCGGCAGCAACAACAGCATTCTAAGAGTTCTGGCTGGTCGAGTGGACTGCCCTATGCTGAAGCATTGAATCCGGCTTCATGTCCTTGGTGAATGAAGTAGGTACCGGATCTAGAGTAATTATGTTGCCCTATATTCTACATTACTAACATAGTTCTTAAGTGCATTGTTACTAACAAATTCTATGGACATATGTCTGAATTAAATAAATAAAAATAAATAAAATAATCCCATGATGCCAATATTCACCACCTTCGATTGTTTTAAGACAAATTTCTGTCGGTGTTTGTAAAATAGTTCGAGGGTCAGATGGTAAAATATCTCTAAATCTCGTGTTTAAAATTAAAAGCAAATCCTTTAAAGCAGTTTGACTTATATTTTTATGTAAAGCCCATGTCCGTAAAGCATTTTTTAAATTTATATTTTTCATATATTCATATTCTTGCTCTTGATCCAAGGTGTTTGAACTTGAACTGCTGAGAGGAAACAATATATTAGACTCATCATCAGTAATATCACTTTCCTTTTGTACGGAACCCTGTTGTATGTTTGCTGCTTGCCCTTGATATACGTTATCGGGGTCTGAGGTATTGCGAATATAACTTCTATTAACATCAGAACAGGAGCCTGAAATCTCATCAGAACTGTTACATGAAATCACATTAGAACTGCTTCTAGGAATAACACAATTATAATTTCACTTATTTTTTTCTCAACTAATGTAGGCACGTTGCGGTTTTGTGATAATCTAATCAGAAATTTATATTACTTTAAAGATTTTCGCTTGACTCCGCCGGTCTTTTTTTAACTTTCCATGGTGGCACGGTCGACACAAATAATATTTTCGTAAAAGCTCACAGCTCTCAGCGTCACACAGTGCAAACAACGTATAATATTATTATTCAGGTAATATAACCTATTAGATGTATTTACTTAAGTGATTCTAATTCAACAACTCAACTTAAAGTGATATTTAAAAGTTATAAAGTTTGCAAGTAATGTTTGCCGTCATATAAAAGTATTTCTAAAAACCACCGTATTACCTGAAGTTGACCGATTAACTCCATTATGTAACCTGCAATGATTTAAAGGTGGATTCCGACTTCTGAAGCATTTAGCTTTATGGGGTTTATAATTAACACTTTTAATACACTAATAGCATTATTGTTACCTCTTAGAGCGCCAAAGAACTTGTTAGGTGGTACAAGGTATTCAACTAACTGTAACTAACTCTTTTTTAGAACATAAAGTGTTCGTAAATAACTGACTAAATCTTTTTGTGTTTTACTCTTCCTTAAGCTATAAAAGTAACCCTTAAGGTGTTACATGGCATTTAACTAACTCTGTTTAATGACATCAGTCGTAAGTAAGCGTTAGCAGACACCTTACAACTTATTTTAGTGTTATATACTTCTTAAAGCTATAATAGTTAGTTATATAATGATTTCGACTAACTCCATGCTATCGTCGTAAGTTATAAAGTTTTCTTTAATTTCTTTTATTCCTCTTGAAGGTTTAATTATTTATCCTTAACACCACAGTAGAGTTCACTGCTATTATCGGAGCTTTTCTAAACCAATTATAGAACTATGAGCAAAGGTTGTCCTTAGAGCCAAAGTGTTTATTGGGCAGTCACGTCCCGAGCCCGTTCTGGATCGGGATCTGTGGAAGAGTTTGGGATACCTTTGCCCAGGTAAGCAGCAGTAAGACACAAAATGTTAGAAACAAACTTATTATCAAGTATCACCGCCATGTAGTGTTCTCCCACCCAGCTCCCGCCTCCCTGTCCAGGTCCAGAGGCCTCAAAAGATATTAGGAAAAAACGGGGCAAATCCACTAAAAACCAAGTTCATCCCGCTGGGTTCTAGAACCGCCTTCCGGTTAGGCAATCTCCGGTGTTTACCCCAGCCGCGGCCCACCAGAGGGAATCGCTTATAGATACTTGGGCGTGTTTCAGACGTACTGAAGCTATCGATGGAAAGGGATCCCATCCCTCACCATCACTTCATTGCTGTGGAAAGAATCGGGCATACTGCCGCCTCCTTCTCCCGCTACGTCTGCGACGAATCAGGTCCGTGTGGATGGCATTCTCGCGGACCCTCCTTGTGTGATATCACCTCTTTACAGAAGGAGGCCATGACCATCCATGACCTCCCACTGTTCAGCATGAGAGTTGGGTACAGGACCTCCATATATCGAGCTGAACGGTGAGTCATTCAGCCATACTGAGGCGACACTTCAGTTCCACGCGACTATGAACTCTATTTCCAATGTAAATGATTCGGTGCATGCATTCTCATTGAAATGAGGCTGATGGCCGCGTGTTCTAGCCAAGTGTTTATAAATACACGACGAAATCTCATGTGAGCAGCATACGTGCAGATTTGTTTAATAATAGTTCGGACACATTTAGTTTGCTGCATTACGGACGAGGACGGGTTACTCAGTAACCGGACAAAAACAAAAGATAATTTCGTTATATTTGATTATTTGGCTTTAAGAACGCTCAAATAAACTCGAAGAAGATACAACAAAATAGAAAAAATCGAAACGTGGAAAAAATAAAAAAGTAACTCAGGTGGGAATCTAACCCGTCTCCCGCAATCCGGGCGGCTGCGTTGACTTACTCCGACACCGCCGCCCACTGGTTAGACCTGTCTAAATATCGAAAAAAGAAATAATTTTTACGTTGTAAGTATCGTGTCGATCACGAAGATAACTGATATGACACTGTAATTTTAATAAGGTAAATTTCATTTCAGCCCGATTTTGAATCGCCATTTTAAAGCGACTTCGATTGGACATATACACAGAGCTCCAATACGGCGCAGTTCACAAGGCAATTCCCTGTTACTTAGTTGCACTATTACGTATTCTGTGATATTAGTTGAGATATTTCCTTGCTCTAGTCAGATTCGCTAGAATTGTATAACCGAACAAACAGAAATACCTACGAGCAAAGTTCTAGAATAAATTAATGTCTTTGTGACGCCGCCGATGAGAAATAGACATTTTAAACTATATTACGACGTACGACGGTGTAGCGTTATCGTTATTTATGATGTCACACACATAAAGTGAATTATTAATTTACTAGCCTTTTTCCGCAGCTTCGCTAGCTTTTTTTTTAAGGCAAACAAAGCAATTGATTTTATAATAAAGTTTATGGTGGCAGTGGAATTTTAAATTAGACATTTTTACCTTAGCTGACTTCAAGATAGACTTCGAGTCGACATGCCAGGCACTCCGACGTATTAGTCTTTGAGTTATTATAACTAGAGACGCCATCGCGAAGCAAATATTTACGCCTGAGTTTCGGCCCATGGGCTGCAAACGTTTTAAGTGATCCAAGCGATTGTCGTACTTGCGGCCGCAAATCAATAAAAATACGTAAGTAAAATCATTTATTTATTACACTCACAAAATAAATGACCAAAAACAGTAGGTAGGCAAAAAATAAAAATGAAAACAAAGCATAAAAGAGAATGGCCACGGCCCATACAAAAAAAACCCAGGCCCGGCGCAAAATAAAAATATCTTAGGTTTAAGATTAAAATAAATATAGTTATTTTCAGTAGTCATCATTGCCGAATTCAGTGGCTAATATATATTTTTTTGCCCTTTAAAGTTATGTAGGCGCTTAAGGCAAACATTTCTTTTTTCAAAAGCTTCCACTATCTGATATTATTTCTTATTAGTTAATGAATAGAAGGACTGTAGAAAGTAACGAATACTGGCATTAGTACAAAACTAAATAAATAAAAAATGTAATGTTGTTCATTATAATAAATAACAACATAAAAACAAGAAAAGTATTCAGTCAAGAGATTTCTAAATCGAACAACACATAGTCCAACTCTTCGGCAGGGTGATCAATATGTCCTTCGTTGTTATGTCTTCTCAGTTAACCCATTAACGCCCAAAATGAAACTGCTCGTAAAAATTCTTTTTTCATGTTATTTATTGTATCATTACCAATTAAACAAAAGGTATCATAATCAAAATTTCGGGTAAAAAAATTAAAACATATGTTATAGGGGTGTACTTGGCCGGGTACAGTGGGCGGATTAAGTATGGAAACTACCAAAGCAAGGCCGCTCAACACATAATGTTTTCATGCAAAGTTCGCAACGCCAACGAACACGATTGTGACAAATAACACACCGCAACTGATTTTCTATACGTTTTGGGTTGTGACCGTTATTTTTTCGATCAAATCCTACTACTACTGACGATGACGAAAGTCGGATATTTGTTTTTGTAGGTGTCGGGTAGGCTCTTGCTATGGTACGTCGAAATGATAACTGATCCATCCATTCAGCTACTTTATTCTTGCTTAGCAAAACAAGCAACCGCCGTGCATTAGAAATAGCAATATCTAGAAGGTAGGTAAGCATCACCCAGCACTTTCTTTCCCTTCATGGCTCATACTCTATAAAGGCTGATCGACTGGTCCATTTGGTCAACACCTCCCATACCTTTGTTGTAATGTACAAATAATCTAGGAATATTGAAATAAACTTTCTGCTTAGCAATATGCACCATCTTTTTACTATTCCCATGGGCTCAATCTGATCAAAATTAGTTCCAATTCTAACTATGTTATTATCTTTCCACCGCACCATTGTAATTTCATTATTCGTATCGGTAATCGGTAGTCGTATTCTGCTCTTGGCCGTTTCTTCATATCCTGAACAGGAGTGACAAGACATTTTTTTGTCCTATTATCTCGAATTGTGCCCGTTGCTCAGTAGCCTAGACGACGTAGATCCCATAGTAACTGATAATTGGTGAACAAATTGTCAAAATAAACAATATGTTCACTGGGAACAATTTTTGAGTAGTACTATTACTGTGGCGACGCGGAGTCACCTCAATTGTCCCTGGCACATCTCTTGGCATAGTCGTATTTAGCGAGATCATCATCATTTCCTTCTTCTTCGTCACTTACTATGGCTGATACAGGTGGCAAGAATTGTTTCAATATAAATATTCTTAATTGATTCAATAGCTTCTTCCAGCCTTGAATACTCATTTCAACTTGTAAAAACGCGATGGTTGGCCATGGTAGATTATTCAAAAATACCTGCAAAATACCAGTAATACATAAGTGCCCACTGTACCCGCCCAAGTACAGTGTGATAAAATATAGTCTAATACGTATTTATTGAAATGAAATGAAGCTAAAACAGTATTTTATGATTATGTGTATTCGAACAATAAGCACTAATACAAAACAAGTCCAAATAAATCAATAATAATATTTAAAACAAATTATCAAAACTTACCTTAGTACTTTGATCTGCAACTCGTATTTTACAACAGAAAACAATACATTAATTTTTGCGTTTCCACCAAATTTAATCTTTTTTTAATCTGCTAGTGATGTCTAGTAATGAAATAAATGGTTTTTATAACAAAAACCATAGATAATTAGTATGAATTGTTACACTTTGTAGCTGTACTCGCACGAGTACAGAGAGCGCTAATGGGTTAATAACACATGTAGCGTAGGGGCGCTGCACGCCCGCCTGTGTAGTCGAGCGAGTCAACCCTAAGGTATTCTCACACCGCACCGGCTGACGTCATCGCCCGCTGTGCACTTGAAACGCTCCGTTGAGTCAAAGCATTTAAGCTCATATTTCCTCGCGTCGCTTCACAGCTAGTTTAGTTAAATAAGGGTAAACATGTTAGCCACTGAATTCGGCAATTATGACAACTGAAAATGACTATATTCATTTTAATCTAAAAACTGAGATACATTTCTTTTGCGCCGGGCCTGGGTTTTTTTTGGCCATTCTCCTTTACAAAATTAATAAAGAAAACAATGATGCACAGAAAAATCAAATTATCAGCCTATAAACGTCCCGTTGCGGGGCACAGGGCTTCCTACATGGACAACATCACATGGAGATAACCCGCCACACTGGCCCAATGCGGGTTGGTGGGTACAGAAAAAAAAATTACAACATAAAAAAAATAATTAAGCTTATATTATAGAGTATGTGTGTGCTGTAATAAAGCAAAAGAGCTCAGCGACTGGTTTTGCCTAGACACATAATAATATTTGCCTTAACAAAGACTGATTATTCTGCTACAAAAATAGCTTTGCGGTAATAGCTCTAGTCATAATACCTCAATGGTATTAGTTGAGATATTTTCTTGCTCCCGTCAGATTGCTGGAATCGTACAACTGCACAAACAGAGATACGGCGGTGTGTTCGTGTTATCGCGCTGTTTGGATTGCTGCGATTTGCTGGAATTCCTTGAAAGCAGTCTGACATGCCGGCGGGTATTCCATTTTGAATTTGACTAATATTATTACCGGAGCCGTGTGTAGCGAATCACTAAAAGAACTACCAATCCCTCCCTCCCCTTGGGTGTCGTAAAAGGCGACTTACGGACTGCACAAGTGCACATACATCCAACAGCATAGAGCGGCGATGGGGTCACCTATTATTAGGCCGAATCCTGAGTGACGGCGCATCGCGCAGGTGGAATCCGCCGCGCACGAAACAAATACTCGACATGTAAGAACCTGTCCGAACTGCGAGCGGGCGCGCCTACATTACATACATTATTCTTACGCTCCGCAATCCGCCTGCGCGATGCGCCGTGACTCAGGACCTGGCCTGAAGTTGGACTGCTTCTGCGGTCCTCATTACCTAGTCTCTTACTGACCCTTTTAGAATAATGGTCGTAAATCTATGAATTGTTAGGGTTTGTTAGTTGTGTCTAGTTCTAATTTTAAAATGTAGCATTTATTATTATATTATTACCTAAAGGACATTGTTTAGCTTCCATACATTGTTAGCCTTATCAATGCACAGTGTGGCGAACGGCGGGTGTATCTTACGGCGGCGGCAGCTTTATGACGCGTTCTGTCTATAGAGACGTGCAGGAGCCAGACTAAACTACTACCGTCTGTCGGGTAGTGGACTGTATTATAAGACTGTTTTCTTACGAGCTGGCTGGGACAAGGATGCCGAGAGAAGTCTTGTAGATCTTGGGTCCGCTTGTACCTGTTCTTCTGTCAATAAAAGCCTCGAAATACTTATTCTTCCTTTATTTTTCCTCAGATTTACAGAGTAGTATCACAGTATAGTAGCGCACTGGATTCTTGCGACTTACACACTTGTTGACTCAACAACGTTTGATGTGAGACTGAATAAACAATCGGCCTTTATTCTACCGAATTGTAAAAGCGCACTGGATTCTTGCGACTTGACTTCTTGCTGTTAACTCGAGAACGTTTGAAGTCAGACTGATTTAACAATCGGCCTTTATTCTACCGAATTGTAATAGCGCACTGGATTCTTGCGACTTGACTTCTTGCTAACACAGATGTTAACTCGAGGACGTTTCTTGTTATACTGACTGCCGATCGTAGAATGCTCCGCGTATTTATAGGTGTTTCCGTTTTCTAGATAGTTTTATAACATTCCAACTTTCTACATGTTTCTATAATTTCTAGAAAGTTCTATAAAAACGTGCCTATACTTTTCTAGAAAGTTCCACAGCTTTCCAGAAAGTTCTACAGCCTTCTAGATGTTTCTATATCATTCTAAACACATGCTTGTACTTTTCTAGAAAGTTCCACGGCTTTCCAGAAAGTTCTACAACCCTCTAGAATTTTCCAGAAAGTTCGCAAAATTTCTATGAGATTCGAAACGTTCCTTAGGCGATTCTGGAGCTTTCTATGACCGGTTTATTTACACACATAACTAGTTAACAGTGACGAAGGTTCCATACAACTCGATTCCCACCGGCTTCCCTTCAGAAGTTTAGAACACAACCATTCTCTACTTGAATTGAGAAATGGCACAATCAGTAATTAAAAAAGTAAATATATGAAAGAAACATTACAAATTGCCTACACTATGGACATTAAATCAACAAAATTTGCTTTTTAACAACATATTGCTTTAAAATAAGCCGCAGGCGCGATCGGCTTTTAGGCAGTTAAACTTCCATACAAGATAAACGTCATGACGTCACATAAAGGTCAATAAACCCACCCGCGTATTAGCAGCCGGTAAGCCGTCTTTATCCGAGTTACTTGATAGAGACAGTTATACAATTTGCGTACGCGTGAGCGGGACGGAGGATCGTTTTCGGTTTGTGTTCTGTTGACACAATTTGACGTAATTGCAATTCATCATTGAATGCATGACTGTGTTTTATTAGTATTTGAATTTATTAGTTAGTTTCACCTATTAGAATGATTAGTATTGTAGTTGGACTTTGTTTATTTGTGTTGTGTGTAGAAAGTAGTTACGAAGACGTACGTTGTAATTAGGTATTTGCGGTAAGTAGATATTGTAATAAGTTGAAATTACGTATTTAGAGTAAGTAGATTTGCAAAGTAATCGGTAATCGGCACTTTGTTAGAAAGAATAGACGAATAGCTTTAGAGTATAAGTAGTATTATTAGTACTTAGTCGATTAAGTTTTGTTTAATTTACATCATATCATCATTTCACCACAAACGGCTTTTATCAAAGCCACTTCTATTATGCTTGCAAGACACTGTTTCAATATCTCAGTGCTTACACGTACAGTAAAAGTGGACTGAAGATACATCTGCCTATACAAGACTGAAGCCAGGATGCCAATCACAGATTTTCGGTAAGGACTCAAGACTGCGTGCCCGCGCTCGGAGTAGGTAAGCATTTTTTTTGCTCCGGCTTACCTCTCTCAATATTTCACGCTTCGCCACTGCTAGTTAATAAAATATATACCTTCTTAATAACTAACTTATTTAAAAACCTATTATTATGACGCGTCGCCAACACACAGCTATGAAATTATGCTCGTTGTTTTGTAAATAAGTCATTAATACTCAGCTGGGCTTTCTTTAAAAACGGACAATTATGGAAATCGTAGAATCACGCGAAGTGTATCACATTTTGAGGTTACAATATATTTTATTCCGCTTACGTAGCTATTTCACTAATTTCTATTTCAAATCATCAAAAATATAATAATTACAAGTACCTACTTACTTACCTAATAGTAAATTGTTGTATGCAGCGAAAAATCTGCTCATTTTCCAATACCATGGAGCCACCAGCAGAATCACAATTAACACAAACACCTTCCATTTCGTTGTGTGGGTAGCAAAAGTCCGTTGTCAATGCAAAGTTATCGTTCGAGCAGATCACAAAGTCCTTAGATGAAAGCCGTGGTATGTATGTTACTGCAAGATATATCGGAGTCCAAAAGAATAGCCAAGTTATTAAAAGAAATCCAGAAATATACATAAAAATACACTACACAACTACGGGAGCAAAAGTGAGCGAGTGAGCAGAAATAAGGAGGTAGGTATTGAAGAGCTACTGTAGAACCCGATTGATACGGTTAATTGAACTAACTAATCAGGAATCGATTATGTTCTACATCGATCGAAACGCTGATTATGTTTTTTGGCAATTGTTATATATATATTATGATATATTTCGATATCATGTATACGTATTTCAACAAAGATATGACACAATTTGATAAAAAATAAACAGAATTAAATTCCAATTGAATAATCGATTTCATTTAAAACAGTTGGAATATCTCTTACTTACGCTGTTGACATTGAAATGACAGCAATGTAGATCTCAGCAAATTGTGGCTTCTTGGCGGGAAAGTGAAGCGTCATGTCTGCAGTTTTGTTTTATTTTCTAACATTTGTGTTTTTTCGAATATTAATGTGAAATAATAGTGGATTATTAACCGTTAAGTGTTTGTGAACGTGCATGAGTGTTGGCAAATGAAACAAAACAGTGCAACATCACTTTTCAAATTCTCTCAAGTAGTCCGCGTGAGACCTCAGTAAAGTCCCACATCTTTACTGAGGACTCAAGGGGTTTGGGGAACATCATTTATCATTCATCTTAATCACCACTCATTATCATCAAGGGAAAAAACAAATAAAAAACTAATGACTAGGCAGTATGGCTCAGACCTTAGCCTGTTCCTTCATGGAACAAATATATTGAAAAAAAAAACTCAGCAATTTGTTTAGTATATAAATAACTTTTAAATATTCGTTTCAAACCACAGGTTGTCTGTTTACTACGGATAACTGATATAAATGTAAAAAAAAATAAAAGAAGAATTATAATGCGGAATACTTGTTTGTGCGTGTTAACGGCCAAAATCGTCGATGTCCTACACATTAATTTGCTTAAAATTATTTAGGACAGTATTTGATTTCCGCTCGAGATTTTCCGGCGTTCCGATTGGTTGAATGAAGTGTCGACCATTCGGAGTTCGGAGTTTTTGGGCAGAAGTGGAAAAAAATAAGAAAAGATGTAGGTTGGCGTTTTTGGGTCGGCTGTACCAGTTTTATTTTGCCAATCAAAGTACCTATTGGTTCTATTGTGGAAATATAGTTTATTTTTGCTTACTTGTCGCTTGTTCAGTTTTCTATTTTTTATATTTTTTTTTATATTACTACTTGTAAGTAGTAACAGCAAAAAAGGAGTAGTTACAAAAAAAAGGAATGGAGGAGGCAGCGATGCTGCCGTTTTATGAAAGCACAGAAATTAAGTTTTGCTTGCGTTGAGTATTAGAATGTTATGATTTAACCATTTCTGTATTTTCTGCATACCTAATACAGTATAAAGATGGGCCTGACGCCAGGTCTGTCCGTAAAAAATAATGGCTGTATCATCAGCGTAACAGACTACGTCACTGTTCTGGAGTTGATTAGACATTATGTCATTTATATATGAAACAAATAGGGAGGGTCCCAAGATGCTTCCCTGAGGGAAAAGTTACAGAAAAGTTACAAAAGTTACAGACTGGACTTCGCTTATAAGATCACCAACCTTGACACATTGCCCTCTTTCTGACAGGTAGTTGGTAAACCAATTAAGCGCGCAACCTTGGATCCCGTACAAACTGAGTTTTTTTAATTAAGATGGAAATCGATACTGTGTCAAACGCCTTTGTCAGATCAAGAAAAACACCGACACAGTATCGATCTTGATCAAGGTGAGATACAATTTTGTCGGTTAGGATAGTAACTGCATCTTCCGTTGATTTACCTTGGCGGAAACCAAATTGGCGACCAGAGATTTTACAATTGCCTTCCATAAATAGTGATCCGGGAATTGATGGGGTTATCATAAACTACTAAAATCCTTTGCTCATGTTATTTCCGAGCCCTTGTCAGTAATTTTTAACTTGAGCATATCTTCAGGTGTCTTTCCTAGTAAATGGAAAACTGCTGCAGTACTTCAACATTTGCGATTTAAAGCATTGTCTACACCAACAAGCCAAATGTAAGGTTCTGTCCCTTCCCTATTATTGACTTGGGATTACGCGCAATCCGAGGAAATTATTAAGGTTAGGGCATAACAAGGCCTTCAAACTGGTAGTGGACAGCCGTGGCAGTCTTGTCGCTGCTGTCATCAGACATCGTTGGGATCACCCAAGAGTCAATCGCAGGGTTACCCATTACACTTTCACACTCGCACTCCGCATTCGCGCTTTGCATAGTCCAGATCATATATATGATTATTGTATAATGTTGTCAATGTTTTTGTATACTGTTATTGTTCATGACGAATATCCACTATTTAGATACATTGCTTTGTAAAATAATTGACTCCCACGAGTCAGGCCTAGCCTTGTGTGGGAGTCACTGATTAATCTTGTATCTCGGCTTACGTTGTTTCTTTTGGCTAAATAAACATTTTCATTTTAAAAGTGAGTTTTGAATTATTCTAACATCTAACCAGCTAGCATTAACCGGTTCCAGAGGCAAGTTTTCCAGTATGTATGTAGGTATAATTCTTACTAAGCGCTTCAGTGGCCAGTGGCATCACAGCCTATAAAAGTCCCACTGCTGGGCCTGGGCCTTTCCACAAAGATAACAGCACAGGGTCACTGGGCCATAACCCACCACGGCCTATTGAGGGTAGGAGGGTTTTAACGATTGCCACCTTACGACAGCAACCGGGACCAACGGTTTTACGTGCCGAAGCACGGAGGCCAGTGGAAAGGCGTTTGGCTCGAATCCGGAGGAGGAGGAGGAGGAGGAGGATTGCATTCAGTTTCCAGGTCGGATAAAGTGCGTTTTGGATTTTTTTTACAGTTCGGTCTTGGTAATGATGGCCAATATCCATCAATTGCGACTTGATTTCAATGATAGGCTTTTGCCCAACTGTGAAAAATCAGAAAGGCTATTTACAATTTTTTTTGCCCAATCTACCCATGAGCAGTTGTCCATGTAGGCCTGTGCCCAGTGAGGTGTAGGCTGATGATAATACAAGCTTTTTTTAAACTTACAAATTTTCATCAACAATACGTGAAGAGCACATATTCACTCACTACTATCAAGGGCTCCAATTAATTAGAGCTAGCGCGTTGCACGAGAGCTAAACGGGAATTCTTCACGTTCCCCAGAAGCACAAGCTCACTGTGCATCCATTAATCTTATCTCCAACGAGACCAGACGAGACTCGGATGAAGTGGGCTGATCGTAGTTTGCTTAGAAACTACAGATTGAACACATACTTTACACGGAGCGGAAGCGAACTTTCCAATAAAGAAAATTGTTCGCCTCGCTTTTGTTTTCTGCAGGGGATCCTGCACGAAATTGTGAAAAATTACGAATATTTAAGTCACTTGTACTATGTGCTGAATTAGTTAAATACATTAAGAGAACTTACGTAAGTTAGCCTGATTATTGCACAAGGTCGTGGTCTTTTTGAAATTATAAACAAATTGTTTAAACAATAACAAACAATACATAAATCTAATGACTGCTAAAAACATTTTTCTTCGACAACTTTCTTAATTTTACGCATGAAACAATAATTCTTACATGAAAATATTTGTATTGATATTCCGCATCTTAAAAAAGTAAATTTTAATTTTTAACACAAGCGCGTGATGGTTTTGTACATTTCGCAGAATAAAAACATTGCTCTAATCAAATTACTAGGTCTGAAACTTTAAAGCAGAATTGATCTAATTTTAAATATTAATATGATTGATTTTGCTTTGAAGTTCATTATGAGACTTATGTCAGTTTTTGCGATCGCGCGGCTCCGCGAATTGCCCTCTTAAACATGAAATATGAGTGTAACTTTAGTAGTAATGCTTTTGCTGCATCCATATAATCACGACTATTATCCCCGAAGGGTTAGTCAGAGACTAGGCAAAGAGGACCGCAATAGCAGTCGTCTACCATAGTCCACTTTTCACAAATTAGCGACTGCACATGTACTCAGCGTGACAGGTGGTGAGCCCATCGCCGCTCTATGCTGTTTGATGTATGTGCAGTCTTTAGTCCGTTAGTCGCCTTTTACGACACCCAAGGGAAGAGAGGGGGTGGTAGTATTACTTTCACCGCTACGCTACACGGTTTGATTTTATGTAGTAAATAAATGCTGACTTTTGAAAATGTCGCGCACGAGAAATACCTACTTGTTAAAACCAAGCAACCTCTCTGTGTCTTTAATTTTTAAAGTAAGTACATATCTACTAACTGCTTGACGTTTCGGCCGCGATGCTGCGGCCGTGGTAACAAGCGAACTTAGAACTAGGTCCCGTTAAAACAGTTTTTATGCAATGCAAAGCGATAGTTTAAATTCTAACCTCTCTGTGACTGACGGATCATTTGTTTAGTATTCGAAACACCAACCTAATGTGCACAATTTTACCCTTTCACGGTTTCTATTTTATTACTTCTTCTTTATTTCTTCAATTTTTGTGATAATTATAATAAAATTATTAAATTAAAAGATATTTCTTCATAACCGAAGACTGACCAGATGATCTGATCCAGTCCTAATTATAGTTAATACTGTATAGAACTACTATGTACCTATATTTGTATGTCCTCATTTTATTTATGACAAACCGAGAAAAAAGTAATATACAAGGAATAACATTACTAAACTAACGTAATGAGCACACTAGGTACTTACTACATTATTCTAACGGGAATAATAACAATGATGATTTGTTTTGTAAATATTTCGATACAAATATGTATTACGTATAATAATGTATGGAAATAAACAATAGTTACATAATAACATCAGATTAGTGAAAAGCAACAGTTTTAAGCGAAAAAACGGAGATTATTACAACTAGAAAACAATTATTTTTAAGTTTGCGTGTCTACTGTAGGGTAGTTATTAGTCAGCGACTTCTAGGGCAACGATAGTAGTAGGTTAAATAGTAGGAGAAGTTTAACGTTTGCAATTTCATTACAACAACAGGGATATTTCTGTGATTGTCTATTTCTTTGTTATTTTTACTAGAGTGTCGTAAAAAGAATAAACAGCTAGTAGTAACAACTAGTAACTAGCCAATAGTTATCTCAGCGCAATATAGCCATATGGCGTTATTAAATTAAGCTGGGTTTAATAGCAATGCAAACACTTATGTTTTTATTGTTTGTGAATATGTGAGGAACGTTAAGAAAAGAAACAAAGGATGTGTGTAAGGAATCAGGATTGTAGCAAAGGTAAAGCAGCTGTGGTCTCTGCCTACTCCTCCGGAAAACGAGCATGATGTATGCATGTATATATAGAGATACATAATTGATATTATTTATCTCTTTTGTACATGCATGTATGTATAGAGATACATAATGGATATTTCATCCAGTTCGTGCAACTTTATCGAAAGCAATAATTATCCTACTAATATTATAAACGCGAAAGTTTGTAAGTATGGATGGATGTTTGTTACTCTTTCACGTAAAAACGACTGAATGGATTTGGATGAAATTCGGCATACAGATAGTTTATAACCTGGATTAACACATAAGATACTTTTTATCCCGATATTCCCACGGGAACGGGAACCACGCGGGTGAAACCGCGAGCGGCCGCTAGTCGTAATATACAAAAAAGAGTTAAGATGAGTGAAAAGTGTGTGTGTGCCTCAACTGCAATTCGTTAAGTTGGGAATATCACTAAACTACACTGTGAAATGATCAGTCGAAAACTTAATTTAAGTATTATTTATTACATTAATATAAAAATTTGACTTCGTATTCAAATCCAACACCAAAGATAAAGTTGCTGTTGATCCAGTGTTTGGTCATAACAACAACATTGTTTCTATTTGAGAAAAGCAAGACCTAAATTTGTAATTTGTATTTTTAAGGTTATAAATTCAGCACCTACTGAAACATTTTACTATGAGTATTTTTTTGTTTTTTTTTTTAATTTTATTTCACTATGTAACGAATTTACAGTCCAAAACTTTGGATTCGCATTAATCCAACACCACTAAAGTAGCAATTTGCGTTGCGTAATTCCAATTAAGCGTTGCCATTAAGTGCCGTCAGCGTAATGTGATTGGCTGACAGCTGACACGTCACCCAACAACATTGGATATGTGCTTAATTTTTTTTTATTAGTCTTCGTACTCTGCGCCATTCACACTTCGTAACTGCTTGAGCTTTTTACATACACAAATAATCACGACTATTATCCCCGATGGGTTAGTCAGAGACTAGGCAATGAGGACCGCAAGGGCAGTCCTCTACCATAGTCCACTTTTCACCAAATAGCAACAGCACATATGGTATGGACAGGTGGTGAGCCCATCGCCGCTCTATGCTGTTGGATGTATGTGCAGTATTTAGTCCGTTAGTCACCTTTTACGACACCCAAGGGAAGAGACGGGGTGGTAGTCTTCTTTCACCGCTACGCGACACGGTAAGCTTGCTGGGGCTTTAACCCTTTAACGGGCACAGTATGTTCAAATTTTTCATTGGTTTTCGACCTTATCTCAATTCTATAAAGTTCAAAATATGCTGGGAATATACATCCCTTTGCCTTATAAAGGGTTAAATTGCAGTAAGTATACCATACTAGAGGAGCTCGATGGTACAGGCTAGCGCGTTCGGTTTGCGATCTTGCAAGTCAAGCAATTATCGCTATTAGATTCACTGGATGGATGAACAAATAAAAAGAATCATATTGAGCTCCTCCGCGCTTCGGTAGCCACGTTAAGCCGTTGGTCCCGGTTGTCTTCGTAAGATAACAGTCGTTAAAACCCACCAACCCGCATTGGGCCAGCGTGGTGGGTTATGACCCAATGTCCTCATGTCCATGTGGGAAGGCCTGTGCACTGTGTTAACATTTGTGTCATATAAAATAACATAGTGTGTCATAAAATCACAACAATTTTTATTAAAAGTTCGAGAAATAAACCAAAATGTCAGCGCGACGGCTTTTCATTTCACAACAAAAGTCCACAGTGTGTTTATTTCCGGTGCACTGCCCACTGTGCACTCATCCTAATGCAAATGCGAGAGTCAACACACGTCCCGCTACCCGTGCAACACGAATTCCGTATCCGATAGGAAATTGTTTGCGATTCGCAATAACACTAATCCCCGTTTGATTGATCAATTTTATTGTAAAAATAACATACCTATATCGATACCTGTAATTTCAATTGACGTAAAGCACATTTTAGCCTTAACGAGCAATGAATGCCACCTTACTTTGTTTTTTTTTCTCTTTTTTTTCTGTCTAATCCATGTAGCAATATGGCCATTAATAACGATTTTAGACACATTGAAAATGTAACGTAAAGAACGTTTTCACTATCAATTATAAAATTTTAGGTAGTATTTGATGTTCATAAATTAATGCATAACGTAAAGTAAAGAACGTCAAAATCTTATTTTGTTTTAACAGCCCAAATTTTCTAAAATAACAAACTAGACTAAAAACTAAATATTTAAGCGCCTGCATCTCAAGATTTTAGGTATATTTTGTCTACATCACTATTCTATAACTTTAAAAACACAAGCGTAATGAATTTAAATATCAAAAAAATATTATTTAGTCTCTCCTGGGCCCTGATTCTGTATCGCAATCTATAGATTCCACACCTAAACCTGACCGTTTTAAAGCAAAATATTTATCAAAAATTACGAAGATATTACTTTCAGAGAGAAGTAGTGCTGGTTTACCTGTAGATACTTTACCAGCACATGAGAGATTGGGCCTTGCCCATAACCCACTAAGTTATCGCAATGCGGGCTAGTGGGTTTTTAACGTTTTTCCTTCCGATTCCGAATCACGGAGGAGCTCGAGGTGTCTTTTTTCATTTGGTCACCCATCCAGCGACTCGGCATTGCGAATGTTACTTAAGTGGGTTTACGTATTTCGGTTTCCCATACAAACTTCTAAGTCGACATTTTTTAAAACTATTAAAGTATAACACAGGGATCTAAATAGTTAGTTGAAAACAATTTTAAAATACGTTTATTTAGCTGAGTTATTGCGATTTAAAGTCCTCTATAGAAAGCTTAAAATCGCTATAACTCACTTAAACAAACGTTTTTTGAAAATGTTTTCAACAAACTATTTAGATCCCTGTATTTTACTTTAGCATGCAAAGTTTCATCAAAATTGGCTTAGTGGTTTTTAAAAATTTTGACTAGAAAGTTTGTATGGGAAACTGACATGCGTAAACCCTCTTAGGTAACCCACTACGTGGAAGTGGCATGCAAAATTCTCATACGAAACACAGAAAAGCGACGTTTCGTAGTCCCCTGTTTCCTCGTTCAGAACTGGACCAATTTATATTACTTATTCAGCATCGGTTAAAGAGATTTTCTATAATATTATGTCCGTAATTTGATTTAGTTTTAAACTGGTTACTTAATGTTTCTGAAGATGCCTTAAAACGAAGTAATTTCGCTAAATTTTGAAGGCTCCTGGTTGTTAAATAAATGACTTAATTCAAAAAAAATATACATACTGATGTAAAAATCTCTTTCTTCAACCAATGCTGGAAAAAAACATAAAAATTGTTCCAGTTCTGAAGGAGGAAACAGGGGACTACGAAACGTCGCTTTTCTGTGTTTCGTATGAGAATTTTGCATGCCACTTCCACGTAGTGGGTTACCTAAGAGAGTTTACGCATGTCAGTTTCCCATACAAACTTTCTAGTCAAAATTTTTAAAAACCACTTAGCCAATTTTGATGAAACTTTGCATGCTAAAGTAAAATACAGGGATCTAAATAGTTTGTTGAAAACATTTTCAAAAAACGTTTGTTTAAGTGAGTTATTGCGATTTTAAGCTTTCTATAGAGGACTTTAAATCGCAATAACTCAGCTAAATAAACGTATTTTAAAATTGTTTTCAACTAACTATTTAGATCCCTGTGTTATACTTTAATAGTTTTAAAAAATGTCGACTTAGAAGTTTGTATGGGAAACCGAAATACGTAAACCCACTTAAGTAACATTCGCAATGCCGAGTCGCTGGATGGGTGACCAAATGAAAAAAGACACCTCGAGCTCCTCCGTGCTTCGGAATCGGAAGGAAAAACGTTAAAACCCACTAGCCCGCATTGCGATAACTTAGTGGGTTATGGGCAAGGCCCAATCTCTCATGTGCTGGTAAAGTATCTACAGGTAAACCAGCACTACTCTCTGAAAGTAATATCTTCGTAATTTTTGATAAGTATTTTGCTTTAAAACGGTCATGTTTAGGTGTGGAATCTATAGATTGCGATACAGAATCAGGGCCCAGGAGAGACTAAATAATATTTTTTATGATATTTAAATTCATTACGCTTGTGTTTTTAAAGTTATAGAATAGTGATGTAGACAAAATATACCTAAAATCTTGAGATGCAGGCGCTTAAATATTTAGTATTTAGTCTAGTTTGTTATTTTAGAAAATTTGGGCTGTTAAAACAAAATAAGATTTTGACGTTCTTTACTTTACGAACTTTACGTTATGCATTAATTTATGAACATCAAATACTACCTAAAATTTTATAATTGATAGTGTTTTTTTGATTAGTTTCCTCTTAACTGGCTCGTTCACAAACCGCACGCCTAAACCGCTGCACCATCGAGCTCCTTAAAAAAAAGGTTTGGCAAAATATACCGCCTCTGTGGTCTAGTGGCTAAGCCACCGGTTTCAGACCCAGAGGTCCCGGGTTCGATTCCCAGCGGATGGTACATTTTTGTGTGCTCGGTTTGGTTGGTGGTAATTAGGGCTGTTAAGTCCGCCTTTGTAGCTACCACCACCTTATCTAAGTCTGTCGCCATAACAACGATGTTTTTAGCATTGTTGTGTTCCGATAGTTTGAGATAAGATAGCCAGTTCCTCAGTGGTTGAGGATTCCGGGTGGAGCGCGCTTCCACCTTTGGCCTTATCGCCACTTACCAGCAAGTGAGATGAAGGCCAAGAGCTTACACGTTGTAGAATAAAAAAATAAAAAAAATGCTTTTTCTATACTGATGCGAACGCTGGAATTAAACGAATGCTAACAGCGCGCAGTAAGCCTGACAAATGTATTGGCCGCCCGCCGCTGTGGAACACAAATTGCATTGGGACACTTATCACCGTGGTGTGCTGGAAGAAATCTCTTTTCGATGATACGTTTACCTGCACTATTTCTGTGCATTTTTTGTACTTACATAATATAAAAAACGAGTGGACACTACTTTTACATTTTTTTTATTTTTATTTATTTTTCTTTATCTGTATAAACTAAGTATTATAATTTTATTTCATTTTATTTGATTTTATTCTTCTCATAATTTCGGTATTGAGGTCGTTCTTTTATTTTTTAAGTTGTTGACATACAGGCTACAGCGTAATCCATAACAATAAAAACCGGACAAGTGCGAGTCGAACTCGCCCACCGAGGGTTCCGTACAAATTTGTAGGAGTATATTATAATTTTTTTTTTCTCTCTTCCCAAAAATCGAAAACTGTAAATTATAAAAATAATTTAAAATCTGTATAAGCTTGTGCCAAGGAAGCCCTTTCGTGATACCCCACATGACACGGTTAACTCAATTCAAAATTTGGACCGCCGTTCCTGGCATGAAGACCCTGTATTTTAATGATTTAATTACAAATGTATAGCTTTCAGGTTTTTCCCTATACTTGTAGTATAAGGCGGTAGTACTTGCCAAATTTCATAGTTCTAGGTCCATGGAAAATACCCTATAAATTTTGATTCCCTTGAGAGTGTCGAAATATACGTATTTTTGGCATAAAGACCCTGTTTTTAATGATTTAATTACAAATGTATATTTTTCAGATTTATAAGACGGTAACACTTGCCAAATTTCATAGTTCTAGGTCAACGGAAAATACCCTATAAATTTTTATTCCCTTCAGAGTGTCGAAATATACGTTTTTTGCGGCATAAACCGTATCCTTATCCGGCCGTATCTTTTTTTTACGTTAATTAACTAAGGAGTTTGATTTTTTAACAACTTCAAGAGACTGTAGACCTGTATATGGTTTTAATTTCAACTGGATACCTCCTCGCGATCGGGAGATAAAGGGTCTTGACAGACACGACGGATGGACAACAAAGTGATCTTATAAAGGTTCCGTTTTTTTCCTTTTGAGGTACGAAACTCTAAAAAGAGCGGTTAAAGCACTACAGCCGGTAGGATTGTGAAATCAGCGCTTTAAGCTCACGGTTCACTGCTGCTAATTTAAAAGGCCCGAAAGCCACGGCCACGAGGACGAACATTCTGCCAAGCGGCAAGCGAATTTCTTGACCATTGTGATGTACTCGTACAATATAGTATCAGTCAACGGTCATGAAAAGACGCAATAAACAAAGAAACCGCGCGCCACTCTGCTGACAGAAGCAAGGTCGCGGATGGGAACTAAATACTTAGTTCTCTTCTAATTAGCAGCATCAACCTTCGCGGCTGACGCGTCTAGGGCGCAGCTCTCTCTCAGCTTTGAGTCGCTATAAACTGTACAAAACGATTGACTGAAGTATAGTTGTCGCCCGGCTGTAGCGCTGTGACCGCTCGTGTGTTGTTTGTATTGTATTAGGGATGATTTATATACAATAAACCCCGTCCTGTAAAAATGTATGCAACGTCTCAAATCAGTGGTGCCGTCCGGGCCCGGACGGGACACGCCCCGTGCACGGCCCGCTCTAATATAAATCACCCTTAACCGGCTCTGTGGTTCAGTAGCTAAGACACCGGTCTTAGACCCAGAGGTCCCGAGTTCGATTTCCAAGTGGGGGGTACATCTTTGTGTATTTGGTACTTACCACCAATTTATCATAAGTTAACCGTATAGCGTCGCGGTGAAAGAATACTACCACCCCTTCTCTTCTCTTGGGTGTCGGAAAAGGCGACTAACGGACTAAAGACATACTTCCAACAGCATAGACCGGCGATGGGCTCACCACCTGTCACGCTGACCACAACGTGCAGTCGCTAATTGGTGAAAAGTGGACTATGGTAGAGGACTGCTTTTGCTGTCCTCATTGCCTAGTCTCTGACTAACCCTTCGGGGATAATAGTCGTGATTATATGAATGTAATCTATCTAAAGTCTGCCACCATAACAACAATAAGTTTTAATAGCATTGTTGTGTTCGGTTTACAGGAAAGATAGCCAGCTCCTCAGAGGTTGCTGAATACCGTATGAGGCGCGCTGCCACCTTCGGCCTTATCTTCAGGTGAATAGAAACAATCTTTTAAGCGAATGACTCGCGAGCATTATTTTAATCTTAGTCTATAACATCATCAGCACCCATATTATTTGTGTAGTTTATGTAGTATTTATCTATAATTATATTATGTGTACTTAAAATATATAAATGATATAAATATATTTACTAGGTATCTCTTTATTTTATTTTGTTGCGCCGTCTATCTTCTTTTTCTAACTCTTTTTACTGGTTGACTGGTAGAGAATGTTTTTAGCATTATGTCCTCCATTTGTACTTGATTTTGTGCAATAAAGTAGAAATAAATAAATAAATAGAAGACCGAGTACCGTAGTGTATTAATAAATAGATTTACAAAGCAGCACTGCTATATCTTGCTGCAACCGTGCGACACGCGGCGACTAATTTGGATGCGCCCCTACCTCGCTCAGTCTCGCAAAGCAAACTTTTTCTATATTGATGCGAACAGGTCAACGCTGGCATTAAACGAATGCAAACAGTGCGCACTGAGCCAGACATTTGTATTGGCTGCCGATATGGGACACAAATTTCATTGGGCCTCGTTCCCCGCTCGTATTGCGGATCTATGTAGCCACAGAAATAGATTTAAATAGAAGCGGCTTGTTAGCTCAATTTATGAAAATCAAGCATGTCACTTTTATCGGTGTCAGTTTAATAACAAAATTAAGTAAGTACTTAAGAGGGTTTACGCATTTCGGTTTCCCATACAAATTTCCAAGTCGAAATTTTTAAAAACCAGTAGGCCAATTTTGATTAAATTCGACATGCTGACGTAAAATATAGAGATCTAGATAGTTTGTTACAAAATATTCCCAAAAATGTTTATTTAACTGAGTTATTGCAATTTTAAACTTTCTATAGTGGACTTTAAATCGCAATAACTCAGCCAAATAAACGTTTTTTAAAAATGTTTTCAACAAACTATTCAGATCCCTGAATTTTACTTTAGCATGCAAAGTTTCATTATAATTGGCTTATTGGTCTTTAAAAATTTCGACTTGAAAAATTGTATGGGAAACCGAAATGCGTAAACCCTATTAAGTAAGTTAAGTACCGATCTAAAACCAAGCGTGTCATTTTTTTCGGTGTTAATTTAATAACAAAATTAAGTACTTAAGTACCGATGTATGAAACTTGTTGATTATCTCGGCTAACCTTTCTTGTACACTTTTAACAGCTCGATACAGCACAAGTATTAGTAATGATTTACTCGTAGAATTCTACTTATGTCCGGTGCTGACAACGGCTAAAAGAATGGAATTTTACTATCCTTGTGACTAGTGATGAAAGATTTCGATTAATCGTAATCGATTATTATTGATATTTTATGATTAATCGTAATTGTCCAATCTATCGACATTTTATTTACCTCAAAAATACTACACAATATTGCTTTCTAAAACAGCAAAAAATATAGCTCTCAATCGAACCATCGTCTGTAGCGTCGGAGAGCTAGCTGCTAGATTAATTCAACCCGAAAAACGAATCAGACAGATGCCCAAAAAGCTAGAAAATGTTGTTTTTTGATCAAAAAAATTAAAGTTTTTTTTTTTTAATAATTTTTATTATTGATTTTTTATAAAACTTATTTGTTTCTCCTAAGGTAATTAAATCTTATGTTCGATTATTAGTTACAATAATCGTAAACGTGATCGTAATCGCTAAGGGATAATCGTTCATCACTACTTGTGACACTATCGTGGCATGCATAGTACGTACACATGCCGCTTCTACTTAGATCTATTTCTGTGTTTGTAGCTTACTTTTTTATCGAGCACTCGCGAAATACGTTTGCTCGTTAACCGGGAGTACGGAACGGCAAATAGTTGCACTCCATTCTTTCCGCTGTTGTAACGGTGCTGTATGAATAATGCTTTTTAGATGAGAGTGTTTTACCCAATAGTTATATGTAAACGTTTGGTTTTCTTTCCAATTGTTAGCCTATAAATTTCCAACCGCTGGAGTCCGACATTCACATAAGCAATTAGTACGTATTATTGGATATGAGTAAGGCATACGATCGCGTTTCGCATAAAACCCTCCTTAGAAAACTGTACGGAATAGGTGTGCGCGGAACAGCCTATCGTTGGTTTGCATCATATCTACAAAATAGAGAACAACTTGTACAAGTGGATTACTACGATTTTAATAGTAACACTTTAAATAATGTTACATCCCAAACACTCCGTGTAGAACGCTCAATCCCTCAAGGGAGTATATTGGGACGTATTTTATTTATTATATATATTAATGATATAGTTAAATGTATAAATGAAAAATGCATACTGTACGCTGATGATATATCAGTAATATTTCCATGTACAAACAGCCAAGATATTCAACAGCAAATTTATTACACAATGGATCAATTGGTACAATGGCTAGAAGACCACAACTTAATATTCTTACACTAACGTCACTATATATATTTGAAATTTGTAAACTTGTCAAAAAACAAGAATTCATATACACAGGCTAAAGAACAATATTCACAACCAATAAATTTAAGACACAAAAATAGACTGGCTCTTCCCTTTACTAAACTCCATATGGTCAGTTCATCCACTTATCACATGTCAATTAAAATATTTAACAAAATATCTACAGAAATAAAAAATGTTTCAAAAGAAAGAGTATTTTATACAATGTTAAAAAAATATTTAACAGAGAATTGTTTTTATAGTTTAACAGAGTTTTTTTAATAGTTAAGTATAGTATTAGTTAATAAGTAAAGATTTCAATTATATGCAATAATTAAGTTACAATGTAGTTAGTACCTAATTAATTTCATTGTTGCAATGCCCTTGCAGGGCCATGTTTGAGACTAATCTTTTTTGTAGGATCTATGTACAACATGATGCAATAAATATCTATGACTATGACTATAAATTTTGTTCGAAAGGAGTCCGCACAATTTTTTTAACACCGTTTTTGAATTGTGTGAGACTTCCAACGACTACCATTTTACGACAACAATCGGGACAAAGAGCGAATTATATCTTCCGAAACACAGAGCTAAATACCTATGCATTTGTATTGGTCACCAATCTGCTGAACAGAATTGCAAGAGTTACTGAACTTGCACTACTGCAATCTTTAATGATTCATAAAATATTGTTATATACTTAAGTAATTTAAAAAAAAAAAGTGCTATTAGAAAATTGCAACGCCCTTCCTGGGCCCATATGATTACTACCATATTTTATAAGACCCTAATGTACATACAATATGTGATGCAATAAATAAATGAAATGAAATGAAATGAAATGAAATCTGAACTCGCTAGCCGCCGCGCAATCTGGTATCTCACTTCTACCTTCACTTTTACTACAGATGAAATTGTAATTTTAATGCCTTATCCCTACTGAGAAGGGTTGATTTTGTTAAATCAATCGAAAATATTCAAAGCTCTTTTGCCGCCCACTAAATATATTCATGGCAATTTTGGTCAGCCATAAATCGCGGCCATAGGACCTCAACCCTCGACCCTTCGCAAACAAAATACTTGAACTTCAGTGAATACCTTAACTATTTTCTGGAAAGGAAAATTTTTATAATAATATACCGTATGTTTCCTTTTGTATGTTTGCGCGCTTATATGTCGGTTTAGGTATAGAACCTTATTCGGTGTACACCAAAGATTATCTGTTCTGTGACCAAAGCCTTACGTCACGTGGTAATCGTGATTAAAATATAATTACTTGGACATAACCAGAGAGAATTACTTGACCATTATCCGTATTGCGTAGCGGTGAAAGAATACTACCGTCTACTCTCTTCCCTTGGGTGTCGTAAAAGACGACTAACGGACTAAAGACTGCCGTGCGATTCTCTAAGCTAAAGCCTTGATAGTTGCGGCTGCCGCAGCGCTGAGAAATGACTCTGTTTCTTACATATTCATATAATTGGAAAGAGACAGCAGATCACAGCCATGCGCGCAGCGTCTATGTGTCGCTTAGAGAATCGCATAGCAGCACATACATCCAACAGCAAACAGCGGCGATGGGCTCACCACCTGTCACACTGAGCACATGTGCAGTCGCTATTTGGTGACAAGTGGACTATGGCAGAGGACTGCTTTTGCGGTGCTCATTGCCTAGTCTCTGACTAACCCTTCGGGGATAATTGTCGTAATAATATGTATGTATGTAGAAAACATAATTTAGTTAATGTAGGTCAAAGTCAAAGTTATATAGGAACATCGTTTATTTAACATAACTTTTACAGGCTTTACTTCTTGATGTCAAAACTATGTAGCTACTGAATCTACCACCAGTTCGGATTTTGGGAAAGGGTCCAACTGAGAAGACGGGTGGAACGTCAGGAGATTTTTTCTCCCCGTTTATATACATATACATTATTTACGTATGGGAGTGCCGCGGGATCGCAAAAACTGACATAAGTCTCTTAATGAACTTCAAAGCAAAATCAATCATATTGATATTTAAAATTAAAACAATTCTGTTTTGAAGCTTCAGACCTAGTAATTTGATTAGAGCAATGTTTTTATTCTGCGAAATGTACAAAACCATCACGCGCTTGTGCTAAAAATTAAAAATTTATTTTTTAAGATGGAGTGACCAGCGGAATATCAATACAAATATTTTCATGTAAGAATTATTGTTTCATGCGTCAAATTAAGAAAGTTGTCGAAAAAAAATGTTTTTAGTAGTCATTAGATTTATGTATTGCTTGTTATTGTTTATAGAATTTGTTTTAAATTTCAACAAGGCCACGACCTTGTGCAATGATCAGGCTAACTTACGTAAGTTCTTTTAATGTGTTTAACTAATTCAGCGCATAGTACAAGTAACTTAAAAATACGTAAATTTTCACAATTTCGTGCAGGATCCCCTTATACATAAACGCACGGCTATTATCCCCGAAGGATTAGTCAGAGACCGGGCAGTCCTCGTTTCACTTATCATAACTGCACATGTGCTCAGCGCGACAAGTGGTGAGCCAGTCGCCGCTCTATGCTGTTGGATGTACTGCGCCGTCTGTAGTCCTTTAGTTGCCTTTTACGATATCCAAGGGAAGAGATGGATCGGTAGTATTCTAAGGAGCCGCTACCAGCACAGTGCTCCTCCATCTCCATAATATACATATTTAAAAAAATCTCGCAAAAACTCGAGAATGACCGAACCGATTTGGCTAATTTTGATCTTGAAATATTTGTGAAAGTTCAGGGAAGATTTATACGGTGAGAAAAAATAGTAAAAATCCTTAGAAAAAAAACTATAAACTTAAAAAGACGTCGTGCAATATAGGTAGGTAATAAATATTAATATTTTGTCTCGGATTTATAAGATACTATATGCCTGAGTTTGTGATAACTAACCAAAAAATTACACAGGGAAAATAAATTGTCATAATACCGTTTTAAATACGACAGTTAGTTAGCTATTTGTCGTTGTATTAACACACTGTTAATGGTTGTTTGCCGAAAACAGAATCGCCGATACACGATTAGCATAACAGATAATGGCGATAGGCGGGCCGGTAGATAAACGTGCAATTATAATAATTTGATTTATTTGTAACCGTGTCGCGCAGCGGTGAAAGAGTACTACTCCCTCTCTTCCCCTGGGTGTCGTAAAAGGCGACTAACGGACTAAAGACTGCACATTACATCCAACTGCATTGCATAGAGCGTCGATGGGCTTACCACCCACGCTGAGCACATGTGCGGTCGCTATTTGGTGAAAAGTGAGCTATGGCAGTGGACTGCTTTTGCTGTCCTCATTGCCTAGTCTCTGACTAACCCTTCGGGGATAAATAGTCGTGATTATTACGTAGGTATGTATGTATGTATTTATTTGTTCTGTTTATCCTACTAATATTATGAACGCGAAAGTTTGTAAGTATGGATGAATGTTTGTTACTCTTTCACGTAAAAACTACTTTTTGGGTTTGGATGAAATTCGGCATACATATAGTTTATAACCTGGATTAACACGTAGGATACTTTTTATCCCGATATTTCCACGGGAACGGGAATCACGCGGGTGAAACCGCGAGCGGCCGCTAGTTCTAAATAAGGAGACGTAGTGTGGTATAGCGGCTCTATATAATAATAATACCAACCCCTCTCTTTCCTTGGGTGTCGTGACAGGCGACTGATGGACTAAAAACTGCACAAACATCCAACAGCACAAAGCGGCGATGTTCTCACCGCCTGTCACGCTAAGCACATGTGTAGTTGTAATTTGAAAGTGGACTACGATAGTGGACTGCTTCTACGATCCTCATTGCTTAGTCTCTGACTAACCTTTGGGGATACTAGTCGAGAAATTAAGTAAGTATTCGTTGATATTAGTTGAAAAAAAAACATATTTTGGAAAAAACCATACTAAAGGCAGCTATTTGGGGACTTTGTTTGACTTTGTTAGTTTTTTTAAGTTAAGTATATAGGTAGTTTTAATTAACTTTTTAATAAATATTGATATTCTAATTTCTGTTTTGTGTAAATGAATGTCTTTTTTTATTTTGTAAAATTACATTTTTTTACTCAACCGGCCATTTTGCAGAACACTTGCGTGTCGCATGAAATTCGCATTTCGTTCAGCCCGCCGCGGTGACAAAGCATACGCCATTACGCGCGCAATCGCGATACGCGGCTACCATGAAATATATACGCTTTTGCACATAATATTTTGGCGAAAGCACTTTTAACCGTGCAGGTACATTGCCGTTGATGCTACACCATAATGCATGCTGACGTTGTTATTTTAAGTCTATCTGGCTAGCTAGCACCATCATCTAGCTAGGGCCATACCGTAGTGTGAACATCAAAAAACTTAACATAACTCCTTGTTGGTTGTAGGGCTTGCCAAGTCCGCTAGATAAAACCACTTCATCTAAAAGTCTGGCCCCAAAACAACAATGTTCATCATCATCATCATCAGCCTATAAACGTCCCACTGCTGGGCACAGGGCTCCCACGTGGACAATAGCACGTGGGGATATTGGGCCATAACCCACCACGCTAGCCCCATGCGGGTTGGTGGGTTTTAACGACTGTTATCTTACGACAACAACCGGGACCAACGGCTTAACGTGCCTTCCGAAGCACGGAGGAGCTCGAGATGTTTTTAGTTTAGTCAACCATCCAGCGACCCGGCATTGCGAAAGTTGCTTAGCGGGCAAGATCGCAAGCCGAACGCGCCAGCCACTGCGCCATCGAGCTCCTACAATGTTCATACCATAGTCAGTTCCTCAGTGGTTAAGGATTCCATGAGAAGCGCGCTTCACCTTCGGCCTTATCTTCACTTACCATTAGGTGGAAATGAAAATGTTGTAAAATGTCAATGAAATAATAATAAACTGGCAACCTTATAATTTACATATTAGGTATGTACTAGCGGCCGCTCGCGGTTTCACCCGCGTGGTTCCCGTTCCCGTGGGAATATCGGGATTAAAAGTATCCTATGTGCTAATCCAGCTTATAAACTATCTGTATGCCAAATTTCATCCAACTCCCTTCAGTAGTTTTTACGTGAAAGAATAACAAACATCCATCCATACTTACAAACTTTCGCGTTTATAATTATTAGTAGGATGTTTTGTTGTTGACAACTTCCGTTCTGTTCAATGTCGCATGTCATGTCTATCAAAAAGTGAAAGATTATATTGTTCAACAATCGCTAGCATCTTTTATTTAAATCCTAACCGGTTATATAATTGGAATTTATGAAAATGGAAAATGGAAATAAAAAACTGTTCTTCCATACATTAAGTCGCAAAACTATTTGCAGTCTTGTACGGAACAGCTGATTTTATTCTTGCGGAGAGCGACTAAATCGCTTATGCCAAACGCTTAGTGTGTGCTTTGAGATTAAGGCCGCGTTCACGCCAAACGTTAAAGCCGCCAAATTGAAAGCGAACGATTTTTAATTGAATTTCCACCGGACACCCTTAACGTCACTTACCCAATGGTATGTAATTGGCATGCACCCACCCAACGGGTGGGTGCATGCCAAACTTCCCGTTGCTGTGTGAAAGAGTTCATAAAAAGGACCATGGAAAGAAACGTCCCCACCATCCAACAGATTTGAAGTTAGTGTCATTTGAAGGGCCTAGTAGGATAGATATTTTTTTACTATGGCAACGTTCTTTAAATACGAGGGATTTAGGTTTTAAAGAATAATTGATTTTATATATTTTTTTTCCAACAAAATAAGATTGCAAGAGCAGACCAGCCTCCACAGGCGGCACCCGTTCACGAGTATGACATGTGAATCAGCCATCGCTTTGCTCAACCATGTTTTAGGAACCGTAACGACCCGACGCACATGCCACCACCGCAGAGACACTTTGAGAGAGCTAACACACTCGAGCAACTCTAACTAAAGCAAAAAAACAATAAAAGTTTTTTTTTTTAATTATAAATAAACCCAATACTTTTTGCAACTAACACAGGTAAATTAGGCTTCTTTGGGTCCCAATGAACAAATTGACACGTATCCCATGATTGTTGTAGGATTGGGACAGGTTTCATACAAAATTCCCCATGGTCCTTTCATACCATGTCGTAGTGAGCTCATTAAGAGGAACGCTTTTACATTCTTACGTACTACTATAAAAGAATAATTTATTCCCGTAATAGTAACCGATACGACTTGTTTATTTAAAAGTAGGATGGGAATAACAACTGAAACGCCACGACTTGTACTTTATTTTCGAGGAACAAAACGTGTTACGACACGCCTAGACATAACTAATTAGGGAAAAAAGTATTGAAAGGCCAAATTAAAAACTAATTAGAAATGGTAAATTGCTTGATGTGCCATCTTCGTAGAAAAATCAGATTGGTCAACAACCTATGAGGCATTTACAATATTTTTAATTAATTACTAGCGGCCGCACGCGGTTTTACCCGCGTGGTTTGCGTTCCCGTGAAAATATTGAGATAAAAAGTATCCTATGTGTAAATCCAGGTTATAAACTATCTGTATGCTGAATTTCATTCAAATCCATTCAGTAGTTTTTACGTGAAAGAGTAACAAACATCCAACCATACTTACAAACTTTCGCGTTTATAATATTAGTAGGATATGACATTGTTTTCTGAGGTACCCCTCAGGCCCCAAGCGGTCGCATGAGACCGCACCTACAAAACACACTTGAATTTGTACCGTGTTTTCATAGACTTACAGACTAATTTAGTATGAACAAGTTTGGTTATTTCGGTTCTGTGGTACATCTTATGCATTGTTATCGCAAAATATCGCATAGTCTATGCTCGATTCTGTCAAATTTGACGTTGACAATTGCGCCAATTTTTTTGTTAGAAAAGTGCCAGGAGTGAGTGGTTAAGCGAGCACTACACATTGAAATTAAACACTTTTTTACGGATTAACTCGCGTTTAATTTACTATTTATTTATTTATATACCCTTTACAGGGTCCGTGGTCACAGGGAGACTCCCGTGCCCACGGACCCTGTTAGAAACGGTTCGAAACGTCAGGATAATATAAAAACTATGTACATAGTAAATTAAACGCGAGTTAATCCCTAAAAAAGTGTTTCATTTTAATTATATGACATTGTACAATAACTTGAGCCTTTATAGCTATACCATGTGGTAGTGAGCTCACTAAAAGGAGACTCCCTTACCAGCCCTCTACCTGCGGGTGCCGTAACTAAAGACTGCAAACACAATATCCGACAGCATAGAGCGGCGATGTGCTCACCACCATCACGCTAAACACATGTCCAGGTTGTAATTTTGATGCAACGTGGACTATGGCAGTGGATTGCTTCTGCGGTCCATTGCCTAGTCTCTGACTAACCTTTTGGGGATACAATCTTGAACCTATTTATTTATTTATTTGGTTCTAAATACAACGGTGCGAACACCAATTACAGTAAATAGTAAAGTACAATATACACATACAAACAGTAAACAAAAAATGAAAACATAAAATAAAGAAAAACTAAAACACAGAATAACAGATAAAAGTAAAAAACATCATAACCAAGAAGACGCGCATTCATCCTTCTCGCAAAACGTTACACAACTTTTAAAGATATCCTTTCATCCATCCGCATACACATCACATTCAGGTTGATCGGCCAGGGCCCTGATTCTGTATCGCAATCTATAGATTCCACACCTAAACCTTACCGCGCACAAACGTCAAACGCATACGTTTTTGGGAAGATATCGTAACTTTTTAAGGAATTAACGTGGTTTTGAAACAAGAAATCGTTACAGAATAAGGGCCCAGGGGTGCATTGAGGGGGTTAGTATGCGACAGAGAGGGGAGTAAGCACGCGCCGCAGTACGGGCACTACGGGAGCGCGGCAACGCGAGCGAACAGTCGCCGCGGCCGGCACGCACGCTGCAGCGCGTATCGCTCCGGGACGTACAGCTGGCTTAGATGGTTGTGAAGATCGGGAGCATCAATATGACTATGGAGTATCTTTATGCCAATTAATATTTGGTCTTTTGCTCTGCGGGTTCTGAGTGAATTTAGACCGAGACTTCCGAGAAGAAATAAGGTGGGGTACAAATAAGGGTAGTAAGTACAGACGCGCTTGTAAAGATATCTTAAAAATGTATATGCCGCAGTCGGATTGTATAATCCGCCGCATTACATCACGACTAGCCGTTTTCAAAAACAGGGCCGTTTTGTAATACGGCGGTTCAACGAATAGCCGGATTGAATGCGGCTGAGTGAAAATCCGCCGGAATGTATTCGGCGCCATAACACCGAATAAAAACATAACACGGCTAGCCGTAATGTAATACAGCGACTCATTAGCCGCCGCTTTGACAGTTTTTAGTTTCCATTTTTAACACTCGTGGCGCTGCCTGACTTAACAACAACAATGGCGTCGGATACAGAAAGTGTGTTGGTAAATTGCGAAATCAATAGTGAAATAAACAAAGAAAACGTGATAAATATGGCTATAAACTGGCAAACAGTAACTTTATGAACAATTTTCATGTACAATTTTATTAAAGGATTTTTATTCTTCTCAATGTGGAACAGTAAAGAAACCATAAAGTGGCTATAGATTCTGGTGTTCAGCGGAATCCAACACAATATCATTGGTGTAAAAAATATGATCTTATGAATGTGGTGGGCGAGACAAAATGCTGTATGTTATCAAAAACAAACTTTATATTTAAAAGTGGGCAATTGAAATATTTGTCTCCTAATGCCCAATCTGCGAATTATTTCAAAAGATTTTAACTGTAGGGGCCAATTTGATCTCATAGATTTACAATCAGCAGCAGATGAAGGTTACAAATAGTTGTTAAACTACCACAAAATTCCTCCAAATGCGTCCGTTGCGGTGGTCAGCCTCAATCTAACTAGTAGTACGATGCGACTAAACGGAAGATCGTTTCGCAATGACAATGCGACTGCGACATTGTATTAGCTTTAGAACTACTGTGACTCTTCAATACGATTTATATTATATATTTATGTATATTTTATCTGACGACCTCCGTGATCGAGTGGTTAGCACGCCGGTTCTGGCGTCGCCCCATCTCTGAGGTCCCGGTTTCAATTCCCAGGCGGGTCAATTTAGAAAAAACTGTTTTTGTACATTGATTTTGTGTCTGGGTTTTTTCTATGTTTATGTATATTTATCTGTTGTCTAGTTTAACCATATTAACGAGTTTCAAAAAAAAGAAGCTTATTCGTCATTATACCTAGACCAGACATAAACAGAAAGTAATGCAGAAGTAGATCAACATTAAGCGCCATATTGAAAAATGGCCGCCAACAGATCAGGTGATATACATAGTTATATAAGTCAGCATGGCTGGTCTAGCCGTATCATCAAAAGATAAGTAAGAAAGTGCAACAATGAAAGGTTTGTTCTCCTTATTGTTTGTGCACAGTTTGGAGGCGACTTTATTTTTTTTTTATTTAGAAACCAATCTTTTTTAGTAAAATTTTAAACACTGAAAAAAGACGACAGACAACCTCAGGCGGGAATCGAACCACGCACCTTCCGCATTCCGGGCGGCTGCCTTAACCACTTGGCTACCGAGGTCTGGCTTTCAACCGTCGAAATTTGTCAGTGCTTGATGCTTATGTTTTTAGTCAACATTGCTTCATCAAATCTTAGAAGTTTTCACCTCTAAGATCCGAAAGAAATATTTTTACAAATATTTGAACAATCGGTTAAGATGAAGCTGCGTTTATAGATTAATGTTTTATATTCTAGCGTTTTATTAACGCTTAAATATACTTCAGTAAAATTTTAAACACTGAAAAAAGACGACAGACAACCTCAGGCGGGAATCGAACCACGCACCTTCCGCATTCCGGGCGGCTGCCTTAACCACTTGGCTACCGAGGTCTGGCTTTCAACCGTCGAAATTTGTCAGTGCTTGATGCTTATGTTTTTAGTCAACATTGCTTCATCAAATCTTAGAAGTTTTCAAGTGGTTAAGGCAGCCGCCCGGAATGCGGAAGGTGCGTGGTTTGATTCCCGCCTGAGGTTGTCTGTCGTCTTTTTTCAGTGTTTAAAATTTTACTGAAGTATATTTAAGCGTTAATAAAACGCTAGAATATAAAACATTAAACCAATCTTTTTTTTAATATTTTAAGCATAGTAAGGCCAATTAGCAGGTTTCCTTAAACCAACGACAAGTTGGTAGCAATCATTGTAATGTTACAAATACAAAACAAAATAATCAAAAAATACTTACAAAGACTTAGTCACCACTCATGCGTTGTCGAGCCTGTAAAACCCTTTTCGGACCTTTTTACCAACTCCGGATATCGGATCGACCGCTTTCTCACTCCTCCACTAAGCCGAACTACAAAAAAAACGTATAAAGTTTGTCAAAAACAGATAGATACTCGCTCTTTTTTGCCATTATTTTACAATGCAAGAGACATACATACATTCAAGACTATTATCACAGAATAACTAATAGTACTACGTACAGAAGGTTCACTCTATAACGAAATTGAAACTTATCGTGTGACCCGAGCGTTCATATTCCGTTATGCAACGCTGACTCGATAATGGATTGGGCGTCATGACGTCACAGAGCGTAGGGTTTACGCGCGCGCGCATGGATTACTATTTTTTTTTTTATAACGTCTCGTCATAGTGACTGCATCCTGCCTAATGGTAAGCAGCCGATGCAGTCCAAAATAATGAGAGCGTGGAATAAACACGAAAACGAGCGCTCCCATTCATGACGGCCTGCATAAATGCCGTTTCACGCCCCGCTTAAAAGACCCGGGACTGTAGGAGCTGGGAAACCCATGCGCCGGCAAAGAATTCTTTTGTTTTTAATATAGTTAAAAGATATTATCCCCGAAGAGTCAGAGACCACTCAACAAGGACCGCAAAAGCTGTCCACGTTTCAGGTCAGGGACAGGGTGCAGTAATTTCACCAAAGTGAAAACGCTGGGTTAGTATCAAATGTTCAAAAACGCAAGTGGTCTACTGCATCAACTCACCTAAAAATCGTTTGGGTAAATTTGCAGATAGTCGAATACGTAATTGGTCTATGAAGCAACTCGTCTAAAATCAATCGGACAAATAAGTGGTTTGTCCGACATGTAACTGGTCTCTTTAGCTACTTGTCATAAGATCATCTAGAAGAATTCGCAAATAGGTTAAAAAGTAATTTGTCAAAAAAGCAACTTGTCATAAATTGTATGCAGCGTTTAGCACTCACAAGAGGTATGTTATTTATTTTTTTTGACTCGTCATAGTGACTGCATCCTGCCTGATGGTAAGCAGCTGATGTAGTCCAAAATAATTAGAGCGCTCCCCACCGTGGTATAAGCACGCTAACGAGCGCACCTATTCATGACGGCCTGCATAAATGCCGTTTCTCGCCCCGCTTAAAAGACTGGGGACTGTATGTAGGAGCTGGGAAACACATGCGCCGGCAAAGAATTCCAAAGCCGAATCGTCTTACAGAGGAACGACTTGCCAAATTCTTTGGTACGAGTGCTGATAGTCTGGACAGTATTATGGTGGTTCCTAAGACCAGCACTTGTAGTCCGGGAGAGGAAAGGAGAGGGCGGGATTAGATCAAAAATTTCTTCAGAACACTCTCCGAAGTAATTCCGGTAGAAGACGCTGAGAGAAGCAATGTCTCTACGCACCTGGAGGTCCTCAAGGGAGGCTGTAACCTCAGCATATCCAATAATGCGTACCGCCTTTCGCCTTTGCAGTCTGTCAAGTGCATCGAGGAGGTATTTAGCGGAGCCGTCCCATAGATGGGAACAATACCCCTTACTCGATCGCACCTGAGTCTTGTACAGCAAACAGCGCTGCTCGGAAGTGAAAAACCGCCTCACTTTATTGAGAATACCCAACTTACGGGGAGCAGTTAAAATAGCACTCTCGATGTAGCATTTTGAATTTAGTTCCCGGTCGATGTCCATGCCAAGAATGCTGAGGTTCACCGAAATGGGTATCGGGTAGTTCTGAAGAGAGGGAGGAGTAAGCAAGGGTCAAGTCTGCTAAATTACCTTGGATGAGAATGCACAAACCTGGTTTTTGCTAGCATTAAACTCGACCAGGTTTTTAAATCTGGAATTTTATCTGGAATTAACAGGTTGCACTGTGAAAGAACACTCGTTGAATTTAAGACGAGTTGCCTCGTAGGCGACCAGCAATTTAGATCACTTACATTTGCGACGAATTGCTTTGGCGGCGACCAGTTATTTAGACGAGTTGATACTATGACAGTAGACGAAATAACTTTGCGACGAGTTGCTTCATAGACCAATTATGTATTAGACTATTTGCAAATTTACCCGAATGATTTTTAGGTGAATTGATGCGGTACACCACTTGCGTTTTAGACCATTTGATACTAACCCAAAGCGCTCATAAAGTATAATAACAATTAATGAATATCAGTATTAAACACCACTGTCGTTCAGTATTGACTGACACCGCAGCTGGCCAATCAGCAAGCGCGACTCGTGGACTCTCACAATATTTGCCGTACCGCGGCGATTGTCAACATGCCTCATGCCCGCTGTGTTGGCACAACCGGATAATGGGCGTGAGTTTTACGCATCTAATTACGTATGCCACGTTTAAAAATTTACTCTCAAAATATATTTGGACGTTTCAGCTAGGGCTGCTACTGATCACATTGTCATATTACTCGTTCCGCTTAATTTTAGAAATCGTATTAAAAATATCTTTATTATTGAAATTTTGCATTCACAATGCTATATAGATAAAGAATAAAATGTTTACTAGATAAAAACAACCAGTCTCAGGAAAGCTCGAACGGGATTCGCAATGGACCGGCAATCCAAAGGTCACGGGTTCGAATCCCATGCGAGCTTTCCTGAGACTGTTTGTTTTTTCTAGTAAACATTTTATCGTATTAAAAATGTTGATTTATGTCCTGGGTTCCGAACCTGGGGTGATTACCACCGCGAGGGTAAAATAGTTATTTTGCGGAGTAATAAAGCGTAGGAAATATTTCGTGGTTTAGAATTTATCTGTAGTAATAGATTCACTTGAGTAATATTTTCTGAACATGGATAGTCGTCAGTCCAACTCTTGGATATTAAGATCATAATCTGCAAGATTTTTACGGAGGGGTAAAATCAGTTTCCTTATTAGATCATAAGGGGTACCAAGATTAAAAAGGTTAGGAACTACTGGTTTATGTAAACAAAATAGTTACAACACTAGTAAATAAAGAGAGAGTAATTTATAAGAACTCTTTTAAGAGGGTTTACCCATTTCGGTTTCCCATATAAACTTCCAAGTCAAAATTTTTAAAAACCAATAAGCCAATTTTTATGAAACTTTGCATGGTAAAGTAAAAACACAGGGATCTAAATAGTTTGTTGAAAACATTTAAAAAAAATGTTTTTTTAGCTGAGTTATTGCGATTTAAAAAGTCCACTATAGAAAGTAAAAAATTGCAATAACTCAGTTAAATAAACATTTTTATAAATGTTTTCAACAAACTATTTCGATCCCTGCGTTTTTCTTCATCATGCAAAGTTTCATCAAAATTGGCTTATTGGTTTTAAAAATTTCGACTTTGAAATTTGTATGGGAAACCGAAAAGCGTAAACCCTCTTTAAGGATACTTATACACAAAAGTCACATTACCTATAGAGACAACGCTATCAATTTAATTAATAAAATTAATAATGTAAACATAAAAAGTATAGTTCATCCTGTATACTGTCCCCCAGGGCAACGGCCTCCATCTTTGAAATCAAGTCATCGCTGCAATAGATGGGTATTGATGAATACACCACGCTTGCCAAATGCGGCTTGGTGTTCACAAACCCGGGCTATGCATCTAAAAATCCGAAAACACAATTTGCTCGACCTGTGAATCGAACCTTCCGGATATCGAGTCGAGCTAGTGCAGGCCAGGACTCGTTCTTTAAGTCCTATTTTAGGGACTGGACTCGATTTTTCGAACTAAACTCGTAAATGAGAGCTCAAGCCTTTTTGTTAGTGATAAGACTCACAAGTCCTTACAATATGACTTCGCCGTAAAATTGATTTATTATTTCCTATGTGTAGTGTTGTTAAATACTATAGTCTTTTTTACTGCTGAGTCTACAAGGGAAGAGAGGGGGTGGGGTGTTAGTATTCTTGTATTTTTACAATAATTATAGAAACTCTTAGGGCGAGTTCATTGCTCGTGCCGAAGGCTCTTTAGAAACAGTGTGTTCCATATCCCTTCTATTGACATAAAGTTCTAGGCTATAGTTTTATACAATTAGGCGTTCGTCAACTAAGTAGCTCCACAAGCGAGCCAACGCGACGAAGAAGTTCAAAGAGTTACTTCGATCATATAATCGAAGAGTTACTATTATTTTTTTATGGAAAAATACTTGCCCATGGAGGTGACGCCTTAGCCAAATTTATATTAGTATTACACAATTAAAAAGGTTAGGTTTTTTAGAAACTTGAGTTCCATATTAAAGACTCGTTTCTATGAGTCAAGTCTTTTTGCATTAGGACTCGACGAAAGGACTCAAGGCTCAGGACTCAGGACTCATTTTAGTCGGAGTCTTGAAAGCTCTGCTAAAATGAGTCCAGTCACTAAATTAGGACTTAAATAACTCGAGTTCTGGACAAGACTAAGTCGAGCGCTTGACCACTCAGCTACCGCGGCGAATGTAAACATACTAAATGTTAATAATTTTAAATACTTACTTACTTCGCTGGCTCAGCGACCCGACGTGGATCTTGGCATCCGACAACAAAGTGCGCCATTCTTTCCTATTTTGTGCCAGGTTGGACCAGTTGGACACGTCAAGCTCTACCAGATCTTTGGCGACCTCGTCTTTTCAGCGATACCTCGGACGACCCACCGGGTGAAGTCCAGTTGGTCGGCCAAGATATGCTCTTTTTGCAGCACGATCTTGACCCTTCCTGTCATCGTGACCAAGCCAGCGAAGTCGGGCAGCTTTTATTTCTCCGATGATGTTTGGTTCGGCCACCAGCTCTTCTATCTCCAGGTTGTGTCTTTGCCTCCACTCCCCGTCCTCTCCTCTTGTTGGTCCCAGAATCCTTCGTAGAATCTTTCGCTCTGGTACTAAGATTTTATTTTCTTCCTTTAGTGTAAGTGTCCATGTTCACACCCGTACATTAAAATTGGTCTGATGACGGTTTTGTAGACCTGTATTTTAATGTTTCGGCTTATCAATTTGGACACTAATACCTTGTGAAGAGCTGGGGAGCATCTTAGTGCATGGACGTCAACGCACTAATAATTTTAAATACTCATTTATTATTTTTACTGTGCCCATCGTAGGTGTCAACCCTTGCAACAGGAGTGATATATTGTAACGTACAGCGTTGTAGCTATTGTTTTGATTACCACAACGCACGATTATCTCGGCGCAGTGTGAATAATATGATACGAGTTTGGGTACTGAGTGTATACACAGCCTGCGGCATTCTACGCTCTATTTGCTCGGTTAAATGTGATGTTTAATATCAAAATAATATTATATGTTAATTGTAGATGCTAACAAGGTTTGCCTGGTGTTGAAGCTTGAAGACATTTTAAGCAACTGACTTAACTGGATATTATGACTTCTTCTGATCAAGTCTCTAGATTACATAAACATTATTTCGATTAACACTAAAAATAAAGTCAACTATTTCAAGTTTTGCAATGCCGGATTACGGGATGGGAGACCAAATTAGAATATCTTGAGAGAAGAAGTCTATAAGATATTGAACGGTATATTTTAATTGTTAAATTTACGATGAATTTTCTTAATATTAATGTTAATAATATTTATTTGTGTACATTGCATGCCTGATCATGGGCAAACTGTTGATACTATATAATTATTTTTAAAGAACTTGTTACACAGTTTGAGCAAAAAAGCTATTCTATTCTATTCTATTCTATACGGTATAAAAATATGACTGCACCAGGTAGGAATCAAACCCGCGTCCTCCGTAATCCGGGCGGCTGCGTTGACCACACCGCCACCGAAGTTTTGGATAGAAGTTTTCAACGCTATTTGACTTATATTCCATCCACATCACCTTGATGGATGGCGGTCTACTACTGTGCGTTTTTCACGAAATTTCTTGCCCCGAACTACAGTGTTGTGAAACCAGCTCTCAGCGACGGTATTTCCGGACCGTTACGACTAGAGCCTATTCCTTTCTTAAAGACCGGCAACGCGTCTGCGACTCCTCTGGTTTTGCGGGTGTCCTTGGGCGGCGGTGATTACTTTCCATCAGGTGACTCGCTTGCTCGTTTGCCTCCTTATTTTATATTTAAAAAGAAAATAGGTTACCACCTCAACTTTTTGAACGTGTCAAATATGTAATGTATATTTGAGTATTACCTATTAGCGCCAAAATGACAAATATTGAGAAGAAGACTATGTGCGTAACGAGCACGTTATTTAGTACACTTCGTAACGCACGTTCGTAGCGAATGACGCTACAACAACGTTACGCTCGTATAGCGTAGCATTCGCTACGTTAAACTATTTAGGAAAGTCGCCAAATTTTAAGATTTTAACATTTATTTATTAGTCATTTCTTGTATATACTGATTGGTAGTTATTAGTGGAGTAATCAAATTAAATTCGTCAACGTGTTAAGGCATGCATTCAATAATTATTGTAATATCAATATTTTAGAATTTTTTTATCAAGATTAGAGGTAAAAAACTTTCAACACAGTCACAGTAAACGTCATCGTTAGAGCACAGTTTATATCAAGCTAGTTTGATTCAACAGCAGCTCAGGAAATAGCTTTTAAACCACAGCGCTAGCAAGATTAATCCTATTAATATTATAAACGCGAAAGTTTGTAAGAATGGATATTTGTTACTCTTTCACGTAAAAACTACTGAATGGATTTGGATGAAATTCGGCATACAGATAGTTTATGACCTGGATTAACACATAGGCTGTTTTTTATCCCGATATTCCCACGGAAACGTATGGATAGATATTTGTTACTCTTTCACGTAAAAACTACTGAATGGATTTTGATGAAATTCGGCATACAGATAGTTTATAACCTGGATTAACACATAGAATACTTTTTATCCAGATATTCCCACGGGAACGGGAACTACGCGGGTGAAACCGCGAGCGGCCGCTAGTTTATAATAAAGTGTCAGCTAAACTACCTGAAAAGTTGAATAATTCCTCGTAGGTACACTTTCCTCATAGATACACTTTTGAAAAAATTTTGCCTTTACCGGTCGAAAAATCGCTTTGAGGGTTATTTATGATTGATTCAGCATATCGGTCGATCGTAAGCTCGCGCTCATTTCACTTCTCTTCGACTCACACGTTCCGGTCTAAAGTGACCTTTGTAACTTTAGTAGAGCCGAATTTAGATTTGACAACTGGCTGCATCAAAGTAATATCAAGCATGTCGTCATCAAATCCGCATTTTCTAAATGCGACGCTACACTAACGCCACAAAGGTCACTCTTGATATAAACCTGTGGGTTGAAGTCTTCGATCAACAATACAAATAGATGTCAGGTCGGCGCTAAAAATGTGTCTCGGTAAATATGTTATTAATATAACATAATTTTATTTATGTGTCTGTTATTTGTGAATTAGATACGTTGCTCTGTCGACTTTATGTAGAGTAAAAAATTAAAGTCATTGTTACAATTTATTAGCTTCGATGTCGAATTTGATGACTATGCTTGTTAAATCGAAACTTAAGACCGGGCTTATAATTCGAACTGTTATTTGATTAAATTGAGCACATAAATGAAAATACATTTCGATAAGTTTCTGAGCAGAAACTTAACTTGCTGCAGTTGGTAATAGTGAAATCCCTCGGAAAAACATTTGCGCCTAAACGGCGCTACCAACCGCGGATACAGCTAAATAATGCGTAATTCTCAAGCTAACGAAGTAGCAGGCACAGATGGGATTTATTTATTTATCATTATTAGGAAGACCAACCGTTAATGGTTACAAATGGGTAATATAATTAACAACATAGGGCGCGAGTTTTGTTGTGAGACCAGAGAGCTGAGTGTAAGTTTGTAAATGTGCAAACGTTACTATCGCGTGTGTTAAGAGTTTTGATTCTCGATCTTATTTACTTAGCATTAAGATCTATCTATCAAAACTTAACTCAAACGCGATAGACATTTACAAACTTACACTCAGCTCTCTGGTTTGCAGCAGTCGATAACAAGAGGCAGAGACGACATCAAAGCAGTAATACACACTTTTAAACATTCGCGTTCCATAATAAACAAACATTTAGACGGGGATTAAACGCTAATTACTGATAAAAGGCATCCAACGCATTCCTTTTTTATACCCAAAGTTTGCTGTCGCAATGTGCTTCCTCCGTTTGCGCGGCAGTCTTCTTCCACATTTTTTAAATAAGTATTTAGCGTTATCCCCTAATTAACCGTGTCGCGTAGTAGTGAAAGAATACTACCACCCCCTCTCTTTCCTTGGATGTCGTATAAGGCGACTAACGGACTAAAGACTGCACATACATCCAATCAGCATGGAGCGGCGATGGCTCACCACCTGTCAGGCCGAGCACATGTGCAGTCGATATTTGGTGAAAAGTGGACCATGGTAGAGGACTGCTTTTGCAGTCCTCATTGCCTATTCTCTGACTAACCCTTCGGGGATAATAGTCGTGGTTATATGGATGGAGTTAATCCCCTTCTAAATGTCTGTTTATCAAAGCAGCTCTGCACCAGAGCTGCTTGCTGGTTGCACAAAAGATATGGGTCGACGTGCAAATGCGAGAGGAAGACCTCTGCAGGCGCCACTAAAATAAGAAGGCCAGCGGAGCAAACTTTTTTTGTCTAGCTTGTGGTAGATAATGCCGCTGTCGTATCGGTCTATTTAAACATCAAAAATGATGTCTGTCAAATGATGCACCATAAATCGTCGGCTATAGATGCAAAGGCCAGAGATGATGATGATGATGATGATGAAACCTTGCACACACAGAATCACGGCTGTTATCCTCAAAGGGTTAGTTATTGCCGTACTCAGAAACGTCAAAAGTTAATGACATTAAAATATCTCTTCGTCTCTATTTAGTAGTATACAAAAGAAAGTGACGGCAAGAGACATAATTGTCATTAAAACTTCATTGACGTCTCTGAGTACGGGAGTTAGTGTTAACTTTTGTTACGACACACTTTCCCTTGTTTTATTTGTTTGTTAAAAAAGTTTGGTAAAGTATTAAAAAACAATTTGATAGTGTATTTTTAAATCACGTCCTTTTTTACAGGTGACATTTTAGGTTTATCGTAATACTTTATCATATGGAATAAGTTTTATCCGAGGATTGAAGAACCAGTCCTTACTCTCATACCATTTAGCCCACCTTCATAACAATGACACTTAACACTCCTATGGATAATCAGCTAGTTTGGTCACCCTTGTCATGCCTTGGGCGTATGCCAAGTGTACCGCGCATAATATTTATAGTGTGGGGAGAATAGCGCGTTTTTCTGGGCCCCATTCACACAGCCAATCTCGGCTATTGTTTTCTATAGCACCAGGATCGATGGATTTGGGAAGGCTTTACGAAAATTGCCCAAGAATTTAGGTTTGGTAAAAAGAAAAGGGTCTATTTGATTAATGTTAGGAATGTAAACAGTCTTAGCGGATTATGTTGAAGAGAGTAGCCCTATAACAAATACGAGTAAAAAGATATGGCCGGTTAAATTATAAAACTCATAAAAAATCAAAACACAATTTGTTTTTTTTTTCTTTTGTTGTTTTCGTTTTGCTAAGTATACCTGGATAATATGATTAAGTTAGTCAAGTATATCTCGGTCAAAAGATCAGCCCCCTTACTCTTGAATCTAATCTCAATATCGATTTCAAACCCGTCAAATAACAATACAATAATAAAAGGCTCTTGACGCGCTTAAAATGAATCGAAATCATGTTCTTAACGGAAAGATAAGTATGAAGGCAGCCAATAATGTCATCGATAATGAGAACCTTTTGTGTTTATGACGTATCGATAAATATAATGCATAATGAAAATACACGCTAATAGTAGCTAAAATTACAGCTGTATTTAATTAATAAAGTCATAACTTATTTTATATCAATAAATCCTTGAAATGCTTTAAAAAAAGTCTGTGGCGATATCTATGTTTTGACAACATCACTTTCTGTCATGAAGGACATTTATTTTCTGCCATGTAAGATCTATAATTTGTTTGTTGTGAAAGTAAAGGTTAATACACTTGCTGTAATTGACCGACGACCTGAGTTTTACATACGTATAACATAAATATTCCACCAAAAGTCCATTCATGTGACAGTGAACGTATCAAACTTTCGTAACGTTTTGAGAAATATTTGGGATTATCGAATCAAATATCTTAAAATACATTGTTCACCTTTAATAAACAGTATTAGGCTAAAAAAAAACCACTTCAAAAAAGCTCAGTATTTGGTTTTGATGAGGCAAACGGCTAGTAGAGGCAGTAAGGAAAGTGTTTAAACCGTCTCTTAGATGCGGTAGAGCATCCAGCACTAACTATTTTGGAGGCACGGACGTGAGGTTGCCAATGCTCTCCATCAAGCAGCAAATAAATAAATAATGCAGCTAATGAAGACATGTGTATTTTTTTGTTATCTGAATTAAATAATTGTACGCAAGCAAGCAGTATTTTGTTATTATATGAGTTTTATTTGTTACAATTGTGTTAGGCAATAAATTTTCCAGAATAGTAGATATTTGTTTTATTATAAGAGTAGGCAAGTATTGTTTTGTAAATATACTCAGAGGTAAATCAACTGAATATCACCTTACTTAATTTACTAAAGAAACTTAAAGATAACTAATTTTATATAAATAATAACAAGCATTATATGTTAAGACTTTAAACTATCGCGTTGCATTGCATTAAAACTATTTTAACGGAACTTAACACGATTTTTTTTGTTAGTAAGTACATATCTATTTACTGCTTGGCGTTGATATGTTAGATATGTACTTACTTACAAAAAAAATTATAGTGTTAAGTCCCGTTAAAATAGTTTTAAAGCATTTATATATTTGGATGCTTTATTTGGATCATAATGAAGCACCCTGTGCCCCAAAAAGCAACGTTAGGTAACGTCTCTGCTTAATTTTAGCTCGGTTCTTAGAGTGTTTCTTAAAATAAGAAAAAAAAGAGCCAAACACGCCATCATTGTAGGTACAAATAAGTACATACCTACAAACATAGATATAATCACGACTATTAGACTCTCTGACTATCCACGAAGGGTTAGTCAGAGACTAGGCAACGGGGACAGCAAAAGCTCTACCATAGTCCACTTTTCACTAAATAGCGACTGCACATGTGCTCAGCGTGACAGGTATGATGAGCCCATCGCCACTCTATTGTATGTGTAGTCTTTAGTCCGTTGGCCGCCTTTTACGACACCCAAGGGAAGAGACGGGGTGGAAGTATTATTTCACCGCTATGCGACACGGTTACTTAAGAATAAGTATTTATTTACCGAAAAAGTAAAGTACCACTTTAGTTATTGTGACAATTTCGATTGTCAGCAGATTTGAACTCGATTCGATCCCAAATTTAACCGTCAAAATAGCGCCTAGAGTACGGATTTTAGCTAAACTCAATGCTATTTAGTTCACGCAAAATCCGCGCGACATAAATACATTTTTTCGCTGGTGTCGTAACTCAAGAGTACAAAACTTCACATATAGCTAGCTAGCACAAATATGGTTCTAAATAACACTAACACGATTATTATCCACGAAGGGTTAGTCAGAGACTAGGCAATGAGGACAGGAAAAATAGTCCTATACCATAGTCTACTTTTCACCAAATAGCTACTGCACAATATGTCTAAATAAGGTCATTAAAATGAGTACGGACTCGTGGTCACACCAATGTGAAAATTCATGCGGGAAAATGGTGGCAAGACCTTGCAGTGAAAGAACTGTCAAGAAAATAAACTAGGTTTTTTTTCTTTTCTCTCTTTCTTTTATATCGACCAACTAGAACGTCATAGAAGACGTTCTATAACAAACATTATCAACATAAGAAAACAAAATAAAAAGCCAAGAAAAGATAAAAGTGATAAAGTGAATAAAGCTCCTCAGGCTAAATTAGCTCCACAACTTTTTGATTTAACATTGGCTCAGTATTTTAGTAGACAGTCACAACAGTCACAACGCGTTAATCACTAATGTATTTTGCAGTGTCCTACTACTATTAATAAACTTTATGTAGCAGAAATGGAATAGGCGTCCCATAGTATGGAGGTTCCATCATATTATCATCATTTAATGAAATGCAGTGATCCTAAGGGCTTTTAGTACGGATTTTAGCTATGTTTTTCTATGTTTATGTATATTTATCCGTTATCTTACCATATTAACGAGTTTCAAGAGAATACTCATCTTGGTCTAGCTAGATAATTGGTGTGAACGTTAACAAATTTCAATGACGGCCTTTGCCCAGCTGTGGGACATTTCATATGCTGTACTTTACATTAGAGAATTTATATGAGTAGTGGATATTCTATGCGTTCTATATTTGTGTGTTTTCTATGTAAAATAAGTATGTTTATAAGTATTTTATGTTTAACCGTTGTCTACACGGAAAGAAATTATTAGTTGAGTTTACCATATTTCAACAAAATTTTAGGGTTAATATAGCACCTACTCTTGAGTTTTGTTGAATAAACAAAATCTGTATTGTTGATCAGTTACGGTAATTTGAACTTATTACATAAATCTTTGTTGTTTTAACGTATTTATTTTGTAAATTTAACTTTAAGAATGGTCATTTCAACAACTTGAACAGTAAAATCAACAATTAACCTATTGAATTATGCATGAATTGTTACGCCAACATGTACAAATAGGTAAAAACAACTGTTTTTATATCAACAAAAACTTTTCTGTGAAAACAACAATTTGTTCATGTAGCTTTAACCCATCACTTTGTTAATTCAACTAATGTGTCGCCAACCCGTGCAAAATCAACCTTTTTGTTCTTTCAGTGTAGTAACCATTTAACGAGTTTCTTCCAAGCTTCTCTTGGGCTAGATAATTGGTGTGATTGTAGAAAAGTTTTTTATTTTATAAGTTTCGACACTAACCATATTTCATGGGTTATGTAATTTTTGTAGATAGTAATGATTGAAAAGCCACATTAAGTTAGAAAATTATATAGTTTTAGACAAGTCCTCGTTTAGGAAAAACAGTAGCTAAAGACAAAACACTAGACATAACACTTTAAAAAAATTATAGCCGGCTTTAAAGCAATGCTGTCTCTATCCGATTTTTAAATAAAAAATAAGTTACACGATGTTGAAATTTCGCCAACGTTAAGACCAAATGAAAATTGCAATAATACAACAAGAGCACTAAACACGTTTAAAGAAATAGAAATGATTAGAAAAGCTCAGCAAAGCCACGAAAAACAAAAGATATGAATGGACACAGCCCGACGATTTAGTCATAAACATACAAGTAGACGAGCCATAATATCATCGAAATTAAACACTGCACAGCAAAAATCGTATACGACGAACAAGCGAGATTCACTCGTAACACCAAACGCGTAAGGTCTGTTTTGCATATGCAAGGCAAAATGTCAGAAAGTACCCTGAGGCGACAAGAGCAGCTCAAAACAGTTAGTATGGTAGCGAAACTAATAAACACTACAATAAGCAGCACCGCATTCATAACGCTTGGAATTAATTACTTCGCCTATTTCGTTCGCTAAGTACAAATATATATAGCAGACATGGCGGCAGCTTATGCAACTGCAGTTTGGATTCATGAAGTTCTCCATTTTGTTTCATAATATTTTAATCATAATCTACCACCCCCTCTCTTCCCTGGGTGTCGTAAAAGGCGACTAACGGACTAACAGCATAGATCGGCGATGGGCTCACCACCCTGTCACGCTGAGCACATGTGCAGTCGCTATTTGGTAAAAAGTGGAGAGATTTTAAACGTGTAGCGTAGCTGCGAAAGAAGACTACTACCCACTCTCCCCTTGGGTACTTGTCACGTAGAGCACATGTGTAGTCGCTATTTGGTGAAAAGTGGACTATGGCAGAGGACTGCTTTGCTGTCCTCATTGCCTAGTCTCTGACTAACCCTTCGAGGATAACAGTCGGGATTAATTATATGTATTATTAAGAGAGACATACAATTTGAATTCTCGATTGTTATTATTATGCAAAAACTCGAATTCCCAGTACCTTTAGCTTCTTAATTAGATTATCCTTCATCAGTTAATTATAAAATAGTATTTACACAAAATAGAAATCTGTTTTAACGACTTTGGATTGACTAAATTACATTACGCTGTACCAAGTTGCGTCTGACGAAGAAGTAAATAGAACAAGGAGATTTACCTGAAACAAACAAACATGTATTAATAATAGAAAGAAAATGGTTTTTTTTTTATGTAACAACACTGTTATTATCATTTCTAGGAACGTAATACTGTATATTATTATATGTAGAAATAAAACATTATATAACTACTAATCTATTATTAGACTTCAAACAGTCTAAAGGAATGCATTTATATTTTTATTCAGAATTCGTTTGGACAATAAACCATTCCTCATACATCAAGAGACAAACTGTGACTCTTCAAATTAATATTAACTAATATAAGATTCGCTATTAAAATGCGAATATGATGAAACAACATATTTGGCTTTCATAAGTATGAATGACAACAGTTTCTTGTGTATTATTAAAAGCTTTCTTCTTAAAAGATTTTCTTTATCATAACCTAAAAAAAGCTAGACGCTTACTAAATAATGAATAGGAATGTAGAAGCTGTTAATGTAACGCCAAGAGTTGCACAGGGAACTCGTTTAGGTAATTTATTCTTAACATATTAATCCATTATTTTCAATGTTCTTGTTTTTACACAAAAAATAGGGATTCAGTTGTATGTGCATTTAAAGTACTTAACAACAAATTTTATTTTAATAACCCATAAGGAACTAAGCATGTCTTGTACATCGGATAAAATGTTTACTAGAAAAACTTTTTTGCTAGTAAACATTTTATTGCAAAATATCAATAATAAAGATGTCTTGTACATCGTCTTGCAGTTCTTTCACACAATACTTTAATATATTTAAATTAAACTATAGGTCATCTTACAGTTCCCAATTGAGGCGGAGCAAATTAGCTAGCTAGCTAGCTAGCTTCAACACCTGAAAATACAATTTTGATTAAGGCAGTATGTTTAGAGTATTATCTGAGTGTAATTTTAAAGCGTGTAGTGTAGCAGAGCAAATAAATTACGTTTAGGCATGAGGCATGTATAAATTAGGATTGCAGTGGGATGCACAAATAGTGAATTTAACAACATTGGTAATTTATCATTCCGATAAAATACGAGCGTGAAAGCTAAGGCCTGATAAACGATTAAAGGCTATTACATTGTGGGCGTGATTATGTTTAACCTTTTCAAAAAGAGTATTTTAATTTCTCTAATCTCTTATCTTCCTAAAGTTTTTCTTTTGTCTCTTTTCTTCATCAGAACCAAAGATTTAAATCTGTGTCTATTTATTTAAGTTTAAGACGTATGGTATAAGTATAGGAACAAATTAATTATGAGACTACTAACATTTCGGTCTGCCTGTAACCACCGAGCCTCATAGAGGGTTGGATGCTCCAGAATAAAAATATAGAGATACTATAGTATTTTATCCTGGAGCATCGTTAGCAAATTCGTTCTCGGCTAACGTTGATTGACCAGTCATCCCTGAATCCTCGCCATAGGTACTCGCGCGTCTGCGTTACGCGTCTTGTGTAAATGTGTGTGTATTCAAAAAGCAGCTTTTATAAAGTTCAATATATTGACTGTTGTGCATAGTTAACTGTTTCATTTCTTCGACCCGATACTCACTCCAGGCTGATAGTGACACGATCCTTCTGATTAAATAGAATAGACTAAAGTGAACTTATAACTAAATGTACTTTAAAGTATAGTAGTAGCAGATAAACACGCGGCTTTTATTTCTCCATTTATTTAAGACTAGTGGCCCGCTCGCGACTTCGTCCACGTGAACATCCTGTATCCCGGGACAAATTCCCAAAAAAACCATTTAACACTAACCTTGTCCTGATTACGACCACAACAAAAAAAGAATCAGCCAAATAGGTCGAGCCGTTCTAAAGCGATGCGCATACAAACATTTCAGCAATTGATTTTTAGGGTTCCGTAGCCAAATGGCAAAAAACGGAACCCTTATTAATTCGTCATGTCTGTCTGTCCGTCCGTATGTCACAGCCACTTTTTTCCGAAACTATAAGAACTATGCTTTTGAAACTTGGTAAGTAGGTGTATTCTGTGAACCGCATTAAAGTTTTCACACACAAATAGAAAAAAAACAATAAATTTTGGGGGTTCCTCATACTTAGATCTGAAACTCAATTTTTTTTTATCTACCCATCCGTGTGGGTTATCTATGGATAGGTCTTCAAAAATGATATTGAGGTTTCTAACATCATATTTTTCTTAACTGAATAGTTTGCGCGAGAGACACTTCCAAAGTGGTAAAATGTCGCACTTGGCCGGTTTTAATTAATATACTCGTAGATAAGTGAGTGAATAACAATCGATGCTGTTGTGTGCGCCAGTACTTGTCAAAGTTCAAAGTTCCGTAGCGGACCACCGAAGTAGTGTCTACAAACCCGCCTAATTCTATGGACAGATTCGTTGAATTGAGTTACACTACAAACACTATTGCCGCAATGTTTATAATTATTATATCAGATAATAGTTTGAACTATTGTAATGTTTATGCTGATTGTTTTGTACGCAGCGAATAGAAGCTTATTTATAACGCCCCACGTCTCAACTGGATAGGGTTGGCTTGTGGTTCTATCTTTGCCTGAGTCTCTTCATCCTGAGGCTCAGGTGTTTAAACATTAGTAAAATGGACAAGGACATTTTGTCCTCTACTCTAACCCACCACCTTCTCCTTTGTCGCTACACTCTTGGCAGAGTGCTAATCACTTCAGCAGTAGAAGTCCGCCTTACAAAACGTCGCTATTCTTCTCTGACGGCCGCCTTCCCACACACATACAAGCGAAACCAATAGTCTAGTATTCTCACCGACCGTATGAAACCTTAATTAGAAGAAATGTATAATGAATACCTCTTAAATCCCTTACGTTTTCAATCCAATGTATGTAAGATATACATGCATAATTACCTTCTGCTAAAACACGCTAACTCACTGCCCTCCCGTGATACGCGGCAAAAACCCTCTAATGAGCAAAAAAACGACTTCTCGCTAGACCGTTACCGTTTCATTATTGTTAATTCACTCTTTCTCGTCTCGGTATTACGACGGAGTTCATATACATTCATACTGTTTTGTACGGAACGGCTGCTTTCTTTTCGAAACTTCAGAAATGCGTCTATACAAATAGTTGTTGCTTGCACCTAATACGATGGCTCAGTTGCGGTTTTATTACCAAAGATTACCAAACATATTATTTGAGATGTCGTAGAATATATTGTGTCACACAGCGATATAGAGAATTTTTTAACTATTCTTTGGTTCACACAATGAAAAATACTAATTATAAAGTGTTGTCAAATTAATAACGTATCTAGAAATTGTTTAGCCTTCTAAATTAAAATGTTTGACTTAAGCTCTATTTTAATTATGTCAAAGGAGATTGACCACTCTGGACTTAATGCTGCTCAAACATGGGAATACTTTTATTTCTTTCCTTAAATGAAGAGACATAATTTTTTTTTAAACATCCACGGCTTTATATTATACCTAAAAACTTATCTTATGGCTTTATATGATTGATTGATTGAATGACTATCACTACGTGTTGATCTATTAGTAAAATCCATTGTTTAAATCTTTTATTTTAATAATACGACGTTTGTTATTATTTTTCGATAATGTAAAACCTATACAAAAGATTTTTTTTCTCGATACTCCTCGGATAGATTCTGAAGCGCTTTGGGTTAATACTAGTATTAGTGTAAGGAACGTTATGCACCATGATTCAATGTTGGGCAGCACTCTTCGTCCAACGTCCATACAAAATGGTCAATCTCCTTTCTCACTCTGATAGGCTAAAAAATCTAAAGATACGTTATTAATTTCGGGCGTAAGTGGTTGCTACCACGGGATTGTAAATCTTCTTTATCTGTTCTGTGGTTGCTATATGCACTTATGGTTACACTGTGTTATGTTAGTAGAATTATTGTGTTACGTAAGTTGAGATAAGACTGTAGGTTCCTCAGTAGTTGAGGATACCGTGTCGCGAAGCGGTGAAAGATTACTACCACCCTCTCTCTTCCCTTGGGTGTCGCAAAAGGCGACTAACGGACCAAATAATGCACATACACCCAACAGCATAGAGCAGCGATGGGCTCACCACCTGTCACGCTGAGCACATGTGCAGTCACTAATTGGTGAAAAGTGGACTACGGCAGAGGACTGCTTTTGTGTTCCTCATTGCCTAGTCTCTGCCTAACCCTTCGGGGATAATAGTCGTGATTTTATGTATGTATGAGTATTCCTGGTAAAGCTTTAACTGCCTCTGTGGGTTTAGTGTTGAGACCACTACAGGTCCCGTGTTTCATCCCCGCGAGGGGTACATGTTTTTCAAAGTTTAATTGATGGTATGGATTGATTTAAGTTTGCCTGGCTAGCTACCACCATCTTATTTTAATATGACACCATCACAACAATATAGCTAGCACTTTTATGCTATTTAGTGCTTACAGAGAACTTTTAATTTCTCAATATACCTTACGCTAGAAATTAAATTAACATTCCGCAGCTGAATAACTAAGATTGAAAATGCAATGTAAGAAGAAGGTATTCTAAGGATGCTAGTAAATTGTGAGAGAGCTTTTCGCCAGTGAGCTTGCATAACTAGTAGGTATACGACGATTTTCACTTGCTATGATTTATAGCACAAATACTCGCATTTGAATTAACGTTTGCACAACCCGTGCTTCGTTGATATCAGTTCTGTGTATCTAGTTTACCGAATTTATTTTAAATAATATTTTAAAGAACTCTGACTTCTGTAGGTGACTTCCTTAAATTTTATTTTCGTCCACACAAACACACACACACACACACACATATAATATTTACAAACATACAATTAATATTAACTCTAAAATAACAATAATAATATTCACACACATACAATTAATATATACACTAAAATAACAATAATAATATTAACATAATAAAACAGTACTAAAATATCTAATTATAATTTAAACAATGTTATTGTGAATTCATATCAGCTCGTCGTTTCAATACGTTTAGCAAAACCACAAAATCGTGCGTTGGAAACGCGCATCACCGCGCGCGCATATAACGTCCTTTGTTTCGCTATGTACGAAGTATTTACTCAGCTCAGCGCAGACGACCGGGCGCCGCCTGCGCACGTAGGCCAGTCGAGACACCCTAACGACGCGAAGCGCACGCTGCTTTTCTTGACGCTCAGACCTCGCTTTCTCCACGCCGCTTAATTCGCTTATATGTTTTATGTGCTACGCTTGCTATTTTATTTGTGTTCCTTCTAACTTTCATCTTCCGAACTGTGAACTATTATCTGTGCTTGTGCTTTGTGAAACCTATTCTCCTTCGTCATATTTTGTGACTTTTGTACTGTGTTGGTAGTGTGGACATTATACACCTAAAACTGTAAGTTGGGACCTATTTATTTTAACCACCACTGACACCACTAAATTGGTGACCCCGTTACGAACATGAACAAAGATTTCGAAGATGCACATAGCCACTCCCCGACGGTGCGCGGGTCCATTGACGCGGACGAGAAAAATGCCGGACGTAGTTCCCATGATCGGACCGAAGTCTATAAAGTCGGCGTTCGCGTACCACCATTCTGGCCCGAGGAGCCTGAAATCTGGTTCGCCCAGGTTGAAGGTCAATTTGCCATATCCGGGATAACTAGTGACCTAACGAAGTTTAACTATGTCATTAGTCAGTTAGGTAACAAGTTTTCGAGGGAAGTAAAGGATGTAATAATCAGCCCACCAGCAACTGACAAATATGGCAAATTGAAGGCCGAATTAATAAAGAGGCTCTCGGCATCCAACGAGAAGAAGCTGCAACAACTTCTGATGCACGAAGAGCTTGGAGATCGCAAGCCGTCTCAGTTCCTGCGTCATCTCAAGGGCCTCGCAGGAGTAGTTGTTACCGATGACTTTTTGAAGACGATCTGGACCAGCCGTCTTCCACATGGCGTCCAGACTGTGCTCGCCGGGCAACCATCTTCCAGCTCCATCGATGACCTGGCGGACTTAGCGGATCGTGTTCATGATCTCGCCACATCGACTCCCAGAGTAGCTGCTGTTAGCGACGTGCCCAGTTCTGTTCTTGGCGAACTCCGGAAAGAGATCGCAGAACTAAGGAGGCAGATGCAGAGCCTGGCATCTTCAGACAGGAGCGGCAGGGCTCGATACCAGTCATCGAGTCGTCCCAGAAGCAGATCATCTTCGAGGCAGCGGTCGAACTCCAATAACCGAAAGTTCCCGCTGTGCTGGTATCACGGCAAATTTGGTGACAAGGCCAGTAAGTGCAACCAGCCTTGTGACTTCAAGTCGGGAAACGCCGGGGGCAATCGTTAATGGCGACTGAACATTGCCCATCTACTGGTCGCCTCTTCGTGACCGATCGATCGTCGAAGACGCAGTTTCTGGTCGATACCGGAAGCGACCTCTGTGTCTTCCCTCGGTCATCACTTCGAGATCGTCGAACTAGGAGCAACTTCGAGCTTTCTGCGGCCAACGGCTCCAACATCGCAACATACGGTTATGTACACTTCGATTTAGATTTGGGATTACGTAGAGTGTATGCTTGGCGCTTTGTAGTTGCTGATGTGACAAAGCCAATTATAGGTGTAGATTTTCTTAATTTTTATAATATTGTTGTAGATTGTCGCAATAAGAAATTAATTGACAACACTACATCTGTATCTGCTTTAGCTTCTTTTGCTTTATGTAAACACGTACATTCTGTAAAGGTCTCAACAGGCGACACCCGGTATCACAGACTGTTAGATGAGTTTCCGGAGATAACTCGACCAGCTGGTACACACCGTAACACTCCTCCACATAACACGGTACACCATATCCGCACCACACCCGGTCCCCCCGTTTACTGTTCTCCTCGCCGACTAGCTCCATACAAACTAAAAATCGCACGCCAAGAGTTTCAGTCAATGCTGGCTAATGGCACAGCCCGTCCTTCGGATAGTCCTTGGGCATCCCCCTTACACCTCGCTCCGAAGAAGGACAATGGCTGGCGCCCTTGCGGCGATTACAGGATGCTGAACGCGCGTACTGTGCCCGACCGATACCCAATTAGGCACCTGCATGACTTTGCCCACAGCATAGCTGGCTGTAAGGTCTTCAGCACGCTTGACCTGGTGAAGGCCTTTAATCAGGTACCAGTAAATCCAGAGGACATACCGAAGACGGCGATCACCACACCCTTTGGAGCGTTCGAATTCCCGTACATGACCTTTGGTTTGAGGAACGCGGGACAAACATTTCAAAGGTTTGTGGATGAAGTGACCCGGGGCCTGGATTTCGTCTACTGTTATTTAGACGATTTTCTAGTCTTTTCTAGAACGGAGAGTGAGCACCAGAAGCACCTTCACATTGTTTTTACAAGGCTCAAGGAGTATGGCATGCTTGTAAACACGTCCAAGTGTGTTTTCGGGGCTAGCGAGGTAACCTTCTTAGGATATCATATCTCGGAGCGTGGCACCAAACCGCTGGACGCAAAAGTACAAGCCATTAAGCAGTTCCCTCCACCCACCAATGTACAGCAACTCAGACGATTCTTGGGTATGTTAAATTTTTACAGGAGATTCCTTCCTAAAGCAGCTCAAGTTCAAGCCCCATTGCATGCTTTGCTGACTGGCAGTGTCAAGGGATCGCACCCTATCAACTTGGCAGACGACACGTTGGAGGCTTTCAACGCCTGCAAAGAAAGCTTGGCCCAAGCAGCACTGCTGGTTCACCCGGATTGCACCGCAAAGCTTGCGGTGATAACCGATGCGTCCGACAAGGCGATTGGTGCTGTATTACAACAGCTGAAGGATGACGTGTGGGAGCCTTTAGCCTTCTTCTCGCGCAAGCTTAGTCCTTCGCAAGAAAAATATTCGCCATACGACCGTGAGTTGTTAGCCATATATGAGGCCATTAAATATTTTAGGCATATGCTCGAGGCTAGACATTTCATAGTGTACACTGATCATAAGCCAATCAGTTTTGCCTTCCATAAACGGAAAGCCAACTGTTCGCCTAGGCAGTACAGGCATTTGGACTACATAGCACAGTTCACTACCGATATACGCCATATATCAGGCAAGGACAACATCGTAGCTGACACTCTGTCGCGCATTGAAGAGTTGAGTAGTCCAGTCAATCTCGAATCATTAGCACAGGCACAAGTTTCTGACCAAGAGCTGGCTAAGTTATTAGACGAAGGCTCATCCTTACGTCTTGAAAAGCGAGAAGTACCTGGAAGTCGTGATTATTTGTACTGCGACGTCAGCACATCGACTCCCAGGCCTTTCGTCTCAAAGTTTTATCGTAGGCAGGTCTTTGACAGCTTACATTCTCTTAGCCATCCAGGTGCCAACGCCTCCGCTAAATTAGTAGCGGATCGGTTCGTATGGCCAGGCGTTAGGAAAGACTGCCGAGATTGGGCGCGAGCTTGCATAATGTGCCAACGTGCCAAAGTGAACCGGCATGTCACGGCCCCACTTGGCACCTATCATCTACCGCGGGCAAGATTTAAAGAAATTAATATCGATCTTGTCGGACCGCTTCCTATGTCACAGGGTTATCGGTACTGTTTGACTGCCATTGATCGTTTTACGCGGTGGCCAGAAGCAGTACCGATAGAGGACATTACAGCTGAAACCGTGGCTAAGGCGTTGCTGTCGTCATGGTTTGCTAGATTCGGTTGTCCAACGGACATTACGACGGACAGAGGCCGTCAATTCGAGTCGGCTTTGTTTCAAAGTCTTGCTAAAATGACAGGGTTCGAGCACAAGCGAACAACTGCCTACCACCCGGCATGTAACGGCCTGGTGGAGCGGTTCCATAGGCAGTTAAAAGCCGCTATAGTGTGCCACGCGAACGATAGGTGGACTGAGTCATTGCCGTGGGTCCTACTTGGCGTGAGAACCGCTTTTAAAGAAGACCTGCAATCGTCGTCGGCCGAATTGGTCTACGGGGAAACCTTACGTCTTCCCGGCGAGTTTTTCGAAACTTCCGTACCTGGTACAACAGATGTGTCAGAGTTTTCTGCACGGCTACGAAATGTTGCAGAAAAGTTGCGACCCGTACCCGCTTCTCGCCACGGTAGTGCGAAAGTTTTTATTTACAAGGAGCTGGCCACTAGTGATCACGTCTTTCTACGTGAAGACGCATCACGTGGTTCCCTTACTCCCGCATATTCCGGTCCTTATAAAGTTCTAGGCAGAGGGGATAAAATATTTAAGCTACTGTACAAAGGTAAAGAAGTCACAGTGTCAATAGATAGGATAAAACCGGCTTATATTCTTTCCAGTCAATGCGATGAACCCGTTCCAGACAATAATCGAGAGCGAGTAACCCGCTCTGGGCGTCAGGTGAGATTTCCCGATTTTTATCGCTCTTGAAAGTCGCTGGAGGGGGGTTGTGTAGGTGACTTCCTTAAATTTTATTTTCGTCCACACAAACACACACACACACACACACATATAATATTTACAAACATACAATTAATATTAACTCTAAAATAACAATAATAATATTCACACACATACAATTAATATATACACTAAAATAACAATAATAATATTAACATAATAAAACAGTACTAAAATATCTAATTATAATTTAAACAATGTTATTGTGAATTCATATCAGCTCGTCGTTTCAATACGTTTAGCAAAACCACAAAATCGTGCGTTGGAAACGCGCATCACCGCGCGCGCATATAACGTCCTTTGTTTCGCTATGTACGAAGTATTTACTCAGCTCAGCGCAGACGACCGGGCGCCGCCTGCGCACGTAGGCCAGTCGAGACACCCTAACGACGCGAAGCGCACGCTGCTTTTCTTGACGCTCAGACCTCGCTTTCTCCACGCCGCTTAATTCGCTTATATGTTTTATGTGCTACGCTTGCTATTTTATTTGTGTTCCTTCTAACTTTCATCTTCCGAACTGTGAACTATTATCTGTGCTTGTGCTTTGTGAAACCACCTATTCTCCTTCGTTATATTTTGTGACTTTTGTACTGTGTTGGTAGTGTGGACATTATACACCTAAAACTGTAAGTTGGGACCTATTTATTTTAACCACCACTGACACCACTAAACTTCTTTCGAATACAATTACAAGGTTGTCTGGGTGAGCCATATTGTGAAAATATATGTTTTTTTTTCATTCTACAACGGGTAAGCGCTAGACCTTCATCTTACCAGATGGTAAGTGACGATAACGCCGAAGGTGGAAAGCGCGTTTCACTCGGAATCCTCAACCACTGAGGAACTGGCTATCTTATCTAAAAATTAAAAAGCCTTTGAAATATCATCTATTCGATAAACTTTAATATTATTTTATATACGGACATGGGAAGTGTTACGTAACCACAAACGAAAATGTTTCCATTCTTGTTTTGGAGTATTTCAGTATCTTCATTATGTATGTGCTAACAAAATACTTTAAAATACCTGTCTTTGAAACTATATATTTATCTATTTTATTTAATTCAAGTTAATTCATGTAATTAATGGCGGTATAGGTTAAGAAGACGCCTCTATCTGAGCGTATTATAACAAAATTCTATTGTTTTTATTATTTATTATTGCGTACGGCAAAATTGATCCTGCGCATATCATAAGTCTACTTTTAGACTCCACAGCCAAGTTTTATAGACTTTACAGATTTCGCCGTCAAAATAAAATGCATTAGTCCAGAGTTGTATGAGATCTCCATAGCACTTTTACATCACTAAAGCCGCCAGTAAGAGCTACTATAACTCTTTGAGTGAGTGAGTGAGTGTTTTTATAGTCTGTTTATAACTTTAGCAGTTTTTTTTTAATTTATCATTTTAGCATGTAAGTAATATATTTTTATTTACACCAAACAGAAAATAAAACAAAAAAACATGATAAACTAAATCTAAATCTTACTATTGCAGTTAATATTAACCAGTTATAAGCTGTATTAGCTCTTAAAGCTGTAAGATTTACCTAAAGCTATAATATTAGAGCCTTTGCCTACACCATCCTTAAAGATTTAATACCATACTCTTAGCATCCTTAAAGACTTCTTCTTTAGTTTAAATAAATACAATGACAACTAACTCAATTGTATCACTTTACGTTCTAATCACAGATACTATAACGCTCTTTTGCCTCTTTAGAAGTTAACTGACACCAAAATGTTTGTTGGGAGAGCGCGATCGTTCAGAGCCAAGTGGTGTGACATGATACTAAGTGAGCTACTTCTAAGGTCCACTGTACAGTCGGCATCAGATCGATCTCAACTTAAATAATTAAAAGTATCATCACATTTTTGTAAAATTGGTAACCGTCTATTTTGGCTTTAATTAATAATTATAATTTGTGAGCGGGAGAAGGCGTAGGTTTGAATCCCGCTCGTGGCCTCTTTTCAACACTCTTCAGTATTCACATACCAATTTCAGAACTTGCCTTTGATATGAGCACTAGTTAATGATATTGCCCAGGATGGAATCGATCAGCAACGTATCCTCAGTGATAGTAGGTCAACCATTATTAATGTATTTTGTCGGGATATCTTAAGAAGTTATTGGCTAATCTTATGTTATCTTATCTTAGTGGGACCTGCCGAGGTCCCTATCTCGCAGTAGCACGTCGACCCATCGGAATCTTTTGTGCAACCCGGTTCTATCACTCTACCTCCTCAGTGCAAATGACTGCCATAAATATTACAATGTCTTTGAGGGCGAAGAACTTCAGGTTTCAAATAGACCAATCCAAGAAGACACATTATTTTCCAAAACCGTGTTGCATAGCAGTGAAAGAATACTACCACCCCCTTTCTTCCCATTGGGTGTCGTAAAAGGCGACTAACGGGCTAAAGACTGCACATACTTCCAACAGCATAGAGTGGCGATGGGCTCACCACCTGTCACGCTGAGCACATATGCAATCGCTATTTGGTGAAAAGTGAACTATGGTAGAGGATTGTTTCTGCGGTCCTCATTGCCTAGTCTCTGACTAACCTTTCGGGGATGATATGCGTGCTTATATTATAACTAGAGCTCTTCTACAAATATGACATTTCAATCAGCAATAAGTGATGGTAGTCAGTTGAAAATGTCTCCTTCTTCATGTGTTATTTTTAGCATCCACCTCTCGCCACAGAAATTATACCAAATTATGAGAACAAAAGTGATGCTAATTTGTGAAAAAATAATATATTGCATAATATTATAGATGCCAAAAGATTTTGTTGTTTTTCTTTAAATAGTGCCACACGCAACTTATTATTTTTGGGGGTCAGGCTGACCGAATTATACGCAACCAATTATTATCCTACGGAGAAAAATGAAATAAAAATAGAATAGAATAGAATTTCTTTATTGTTAATTTAACTTTAATTTAATTTATGTTTAGTAATGATAATCAGACGTTTATCTCTTTAAACGGATATATACCTAAGTAGGTATATATAGGTATATTATACTTTCTGAAGTAAGTATAATATCTATATTAATAAAAATCTATTGCCGAAATGTTTGTATGCGCATTACTCCAGAACGGCTGCACCTATTTAGCTAATTCTTTTTTTTTGTGATCGTAACTGTCAGGATTAGGTTTGTGTGACATAATTTTTTTGGAAACTCGTCACGGGATACTGATTAAATAAATAAAAAAATAAATTTCAGTCCCAAACTAAGCATAACCCGAACTATGGTGACTGTATAAAGGATAAACATACATAAACATTAATAAACATCCATGACTCGGTCGCAAATGCTCGTGCCCACTACACAAAAATTTGCACCTACCGGGATTCAAACCCGGGACCGTGGGTTACGCAATCAGGGTCACTGACCGCTCGACCACCTGGCCGTCGAATATCTCTTCTTTTGCCCTATCATTTTCCAATCCTTTGCAGGATTCGCAGTCACAGTACTGAGCGAGACGCTTCTATTAATCCTAAGATCACATAAAGTTATGGTTCGCCTAGCATGACTCATGATATCGTCCAGATTTACCATTGCGATGCCAAACTCATAAATACATACATACACTGATGTAATTTATTACGAAATATAGAAGCACGCAATAGGAATCCATTGAGACAGACTTGTCTCAAGGTTAAGGTTATCTAGACTTTTAAATTTTCGCGTTTCATTAAAAACAAACTTTTAGACGGATATTAACGCTAACTACTTATTAAAGGCATACTACGCATATCTTTTTATACCCCGACCGACACGTTTCGACAGAGTTGCACCGCAGTGCGTTTCTCTAAGTTAAAACCTTGGTAGCAGCGGCTGCCGCAGCGCTGAGAATTGACACTGACTCTTTCATATTCATAGAATTGGAAAAAGACAGCAAATCACAGCCATGCACGCAGCGTTTCTCTCGCCGCCTCTGTTTGCGCGGCTAGTCTTCGTCCACCGTCACATTTTTTATCCAGCTACCGTCACACACAACACTAACGGTGTCGTGTCCCTGTTACATATTCAGGCCGTATTCTGGTGGTTAGTCAATTGCGAACTAAAACAAAGTTGCGTTTTTGCAAATACTGGTTTTCAGGCTGTAGATAGTTTGTGACCGTTAGTGTCTTCCCGATTGAATGATTAGGATGCTTTTTGATTTTAATCGCTTCACTCACTACTCTTGAATAAAAGTGGCGATCTGTGGGGAAGACTTGCGTACGATGAAACTCAATCCAGTGAAATGTTTACAAGAAAAAAAATGAACCAGTCACAGGAAGCTCGAAAGGGACTGGTTGGTTCTTCCTGAGACTGGTTGATTTTTCTTCTATTTCCTCAAACATTTTATCCTATATCTTTAAAATTATACCTATATAACATTGTGAATGCAAAAATTTCAATAATAAAGATATCAATCCAGTGATTTGCGCCTCTTTTAGGTAGGTGTACGGTACGCCCACCATCGTGACTGGTTGTTCCCATACCAGGACACTGACCATGCAGGTAGAGAGGCGCTGAGGTTTTCTCTGTCGCTGAATCTCACCCAACTCATCAAGGAAGCCACGCGCATACCTGATGTTTCTAGCCACACACCTAATTGCCTGGACCTTCTGCTGACTACAGATCCAGACCGCTACTCTGTGTCAGTTACTGCCCCTCTGGGCAGTTCTGACCATTGTCTGGTGAAGTCTGTGTCCAACTACTCCCCACCCGATCCCAGCCCTAGAGGCACAAGGCGGATGTGGCGATACAAGTCTGCAGACTGCAAGACAAGCTTGCTTCTCTTCTGGCGACTCATCGAAATGCGCTGACGCTATCTCTGAGGTGATATGTACGGCTATGGAATACTTTATCCCATTTTCCGACGTATCCCTCGATAACCGAGCTCTCCGCTGGTTCAACTCTGATTGTGCTACCGCTAAGGCGGTAAAACAATCGGCGTACCAGAGCTGGGCTGAAGCTCGCGCACGTAAAACCTCCGATGTCAGCGCAAAGAAGAGAGCCTATAACGCTGCTGCCAAGTCCTTCAAAAAGGTGCTCAGGAAGACTCGATTCGACCGTGTTAGCCGTATTGGAGCCAAACTCGCCTCTCACCCATCGGGTAGCAAGGCTTTCTGGTCCTTGGCTAAAACGGTAGAATCGAACTTTTGCCGCCCATCTCTGCCACCACTGGTGAAGCCTGACGGATCTCTGGCCCACTCTGCGGTAGAGAAAGCAAATCTATTTGCTTCTCTATTTGCAAGCCATTCGCGTCTCTATTCTGGAAGTAAGACACCACCTGTGCTACCTCAAAGCGGTTCTGTAATGTCAGAAATCCGTATACGCCAAAAAGAGGTACTGAAAACGCTTCGGACTCTTGACGTGAATAAAGCCAGTGGTCCCGATGGGATTTCTGCAGTGGTTTTGCGGAATTGTGCGCCCGAGTTGTCTCCTGTACTGACACGCCTGTACCGCTTCTCTCTCAAAACGGGGCAAGTTCCTAAGTCCTGGAAGCTTGCCAACGTGCAACCTGTGCCCAAAAAAGGTAGTCGAGCCGACCCTGCCAATTATAGACCTATCGCAATCACCTCCATACTTTGCAAAAGTATGGAACGTGTATTAAACAGCAAGCTCCTGGCGTACCTCGAGGACAACAGTCTGCTCAGTGATCGACAATACGGTTTTCGCCGTGAACGATCAACTGGTGATCTTCTTGCGTATGCCACACACCTGTGGGGCGAAGCCATCGAGAAACACGGCGAAGCACTCGCTGTCTCTCTCGACATCTCGAAGGCATTTGACAGGGTTTGGCACGACAGTCTTAAAAGCAAGCTTCCTTCATACGGAATTCCCACCGCACTGTGTGCCTGGATATCCGACTTCCTGAGCGAACTGTCAATAAGGGTAGTCATCGATGGCTGCTCTTCTGACTTATTGGCTATAAATGCCGGAGTACCTCAGGGGTCTGTTCTCTCTGCGACACTTTACCTGCTGCACATTAATGATCTGTTGTGCCCAGGTATCTTCGGATACGCAGACGACAGCACTGTTACAGAGCGATATATGTCCAGTGCCCGCGCCAGTGTCGCAGAGACTGAGTCACTTAGAGAGGCCATGGTTGAGCGAATGAATTCAACATTACAAGCAGTGTCCGACTGGGGCGAAGCTAACCTTGTTGAGTTCAACGCCAACAAAACACAGGCTTGTCTGTTCTCCGCCAAACGGAGTCTATTTAATTTCACTCCTACTTTCCTGAATGCACCGATACCGATAACCGACCATCTCGAGCTCCTAGGTATGGAACTCTCATCTAACCTCAACTTTGGTAGCTCCATTGAGTCGAAAGCAAAAACCGCTGCCAAAAAACATGGTATCCTCTTTAAGGTGCGGCGATACTTCACACCGGAACAGCTGCTCCACTTGTATCAAGCACAAGTTCGGTCGTGTATGGAGTACTGCTGCCACCTGTGGGATGGCTCTGCCACCATTTTATACAACAAGATGCAATAAATGAATATGAATATAAATAAGTACCAGTTGGACGCAATGAACTCAGTGGACCGAAGGGCTAGGAGACTCATAGGCGACGATGCGCTCGTTGGAACCAAACTTCAGAGTTTGGAGCATCGGCGTAAAGTCGCCTGTCTATCGGTCTTCTATAAGGTGTATTTTGGCGAGTGTGGGCAAGAACTACTTAACCTGATACCACCCTCTACTTTCTACCACCGGACCACTAGGCGCCGGGAGGGCTTCCACCCCCATGTCGTTGACTTTCCAACAATCCGTACCCAGCGGTTTGCTGCATCTTTTCTAGTACGCACCGCTAAGGAGTGGAACGCTCTCCCTGCGTCTGTGTTTCCGGATACTTACAACCTTAGTATCTTCAAGGCCAGAGTGAATAGGCATTTTCTGGGTAAGCGTGTACCACCGTCGGCCTCGTCATCGCTTACCACCAGTCTATTTTGTAGTTTGTTTGTGTCCCCGAAATGTTAAGGTTATCTCTAAGGGCATTATGTATAGTCTATGCCAAAATACAAATAAAGAACAGCTTAATAGTGGAATTCCTTGCATCTTAAAGGCTATAGTGAATAGGGTTATTTTAGGTAAGGACTTATTCCCACAGTAGTCCAAATCTTCATTTAAGTGTTGTTCACATAAAGGGCCTTTAAGACAAATGCTTGCATATTTCACAAAGATTTCGAGAAGGACTATCCCCAAAATTTGGAACTGTCCTAGCTGAACTGTGAGTTTGTTTACCAAAATCAAAGTCATTCCATTAATGACGATATCTAAGTGTTAAAGTTTGACATAAAACTATCTATAACAAAGATAGTTTTCCAAGTCTCGACTAACAAAACTTATAGATACAGAATACAGCGTAAGGAAGCGTTACTTAATGTCCAATGCATAATTTACTATCTAACCAGAGCCCTCCGTCAGTTGGCAAGACAACAGGCTAGCGCAAATGTAAGTACGTCTGGCGTACGTTGGGCGTACGTCTACGATTTATTTAACAAGTTTCAGGTTACATAAAACAAGCAGTTCGCAGGTAAATATGTAACTTTTGGTAGCTACCAAACTTCCACAGAAGGTTGTTGATATGCCTTTAAATAAATTTAAAGTTAAAATGTGTCAATTTTGTGCGGGAATTTGTGTTGCATTGGAAAATGATGAGCAATATATATACATATAATCACGACTATTATCCCCGAAGGGTTAGTCAGAGACCAGGCAATGAGGACAGCAAAAGCAGTCCTCTACCATAGTCCACTTTTCACCAAATAGCGACTGGACATGTGCTCAGCGTGCCAGGGTGGTGTGCCTATCGCCGCTCTATGCTGTCGGAAGTATGTGCAGTCTTTAGTCCGTTAGTCGCCTTTTACGACACCCAAGATAAGAGTGGTAGTATTCTTTCTTTACCGCTACGCAACACGGTTGCAATATCTTCGGTCAAATAACTTTTGATGGATAATAAACATGGGATCAAATGTTTATTTACTTACTAGAAAAAAAAACAACCAGTCTCAGGAAAGCTCGAATGGGACCCATGACTGGTAGTTTTTTTCTAGTTAACATTTTATCCTACATCTATGTAGCATTGTGAATGCAAACATTTTCAAAATAAGGATAATAAACAGCTTCGTATTTGAGAGTAGTGGTGGGTATTATATATTTTTTTGTGAATCGAATCAAAACTATATATCGATATTTGATATTGGATTCTGAAACTATATATTTTATCGGTATCAATCATATCTACTAATATCGGACTATTAAAAATTCAAAATCGGCACTTAGGCCAAAGGTCAACGACAGTAGAAAGAAAATAATTGTGTCAAAGTTCATCATTATTCCATAAGAAATAAGGTTTAAGTTTTTTCAAAAAAAATATTAATAGAAGTGTATAAACAACTTTATCGCGATGTACATAAAGTAGAGAATTGTATGTCATACTATCGCTGTTTCACTCTACTCTCGCTTGATTGGCATAGGCCGCGCTCTACGCTCCTATTCCATTGCAATAGAGTACAATATCGTGTTGCCAACGTGCATCGGGCACCTCATGCATGTTTTTTCCACTACATTCAGAACGCATCGAATATCAGCGATACTACGGTACAATATTCTTGAATCGGATCACTTACAATATAGTGACGCAATATAGTGTTTTCCAAAATATATTAGTTTCAGAACGCATCGATATCGGTTTTGACGATATTGATGCAATATAGTCACTATATACGATTTGTATCGCCCACTCCTATTCGAGAGTGATGGCAAACAAAACAAAACAGTAGTAAGTCAATTGTCATTTTCTTACAAAAAAATGTTAAACCGCAAATCATGTAGTGTCATGAATCGTGAAATTCGAGTGAATAGTGACTTTGTTAACAGTGGTACCAATAGTGGTCTAGCGAAAAAACAACAAATACGGAGGGTAGACCGTTTTGTCTGCTCATTAGCACTCGGAGTAACTTCAGCACATACGTGAACATGACTCATGCAACTTCGTATACATAGAGTAAACTGGAGAAAGGCATGTAAATTTTCAGAATTAGGAACTACCAGTTTTATTTATTCAAGAAGGAATAATATGTCATTCTATTATATTAGAGGGCATTTTCCAACATAGGCACAAAAGAAACAATAAAATTTATCTCAGTGTCTTCCCATTCTCTTCTCAGTACAATATCCCCACCATAGACTTACGAACCGATGGCATAATGAATAATAATACACTTGATGTTGCCTGTAGCTTCGCTTGCGTTAATTTTTTTTAAAACAAAAAACCGCATTCAGCGCCAAAATACACCAAAATTCATCAAAATCCGTTTAACTGTTTAAGCGTTAAAGCGTAACAAACAAACCAACTCACTTTCGCATTTAGGATAACTCGTTTTGTCCCAAATTTCGTAAGTTAAATGGTGCTTCCAGTATTGACAGTTTTACCTATAAGGTATTTTTTGATGGCTCCCGGTTCTACTTTTACGCCTCCGCAAGGCGCACCGAAGGTTATACCATGTGTAAAAACCGCAAAATTAGGAACTCATAAAATAACTTTCGCAGAACATAAACCTCAAACCGGGCACTTAACACAGCCCGCTCGTCCGCTCGTCCGCTCCCTACTTGATCTATGACAAAGGATCGTTGGACATTAATATTAGATGAACCGCCGAAATCCCGAGCCCGGACAACCCTGGGGAGCCGTGTTTGAACATAAAATATAGCTATTCACTATTCTTTAGCACTAACTGCGAAAATTATCTCGTTGAATTATAATTTTGAGGTTATAAAATCTACCCACGCATGTTTTATTTCATGACGATATACGACCTGCTCCTAAAAGCTTAAAGTTCGAGTTCTCATCATGTTTGTTTTTTCTTTTTTAGGTTATCTCAAAATTAAAAAACTATTCACTGAGATTCTGAGACCAGTGGACGAACCAATAGACAATATTATACATAAACACACCCACGACTATTCTTTAACGTAGTTTACATGTACTGAATTGTCAAAGCTGATAGTCAATTTTTTTTTGAAGTGCAGATTAGACAAAGAGTTTACATATCGATTTTGAGTGGCCAGCACTCTTGTGTTAAAAATTAAAGAGTTTTCATACATAATATGAATGTCACTGCCAGTATAAATATATTATAATAATATAATAAATTGTAAAAATGTTTGTTTGCATTTATATTACTGTGAACGAACGAGAAAAAAAATCTCACTAGTTCAGTCAACTGAACAAACGAGAAAAGAAATCTCACTAGTCCTGTCAGCTGAACTGAACAACTGAACTAGTGGGAATAGACAATTATCTCCCTGAAGGGTTAGTCAGAAACGACGTAATAAAGACTGCAAAAGCAGTGCACCTTTTACGACACCCAAAAGAAAAAATGGATTGATATTAACATTTTGATGTCAAGCCGTCACCACACAATTTAATATTAAAAATATAAATATAATAATATGTTTATAATGAACATATAAACCGTGTCGCGTATCGGTGAAAGAATACTACCACTCCCCCTTGGGTATCGTAAAAGGTTAACCGCCTCTGTGGTCTAGTGGGTAAGTCACCTGTCTCAGACCCAGAGGTCCCGGGTTCGATTCCCAGCGGGGGCACATCTTTGTGTGCTCGGTTTGGTTGGTGGTAGGGCTGTTAAGTCCTCCTGGCTAGCTACCACCATCTTATCTAAGTCTGTCGCCATAACAACGATGTTTAGCATTGTTGTGTTCCGACAGTTTGAGATAAGGTAGCCAGTTCCTCACTGGTTGAGGTTTCCGGGTGAAGCGCGCTTCCACCTTCGGCCTTATCGTCACTTACCATCAGGTGAAATGAAGGCCGAGCGCTTACCCGTTGTAGAATTTAAAAAAAATGTGCAGGAAACACGCCCGGGACCTTATGAAAATTGTCTTGGTTCTACGGCAATATGTAATTTCTTCACCTTCCGTTTTGTTACCGAATGACATAAACATATTCATAAAGCCTGCAAAGCATAATTGAGGGATATAACGCATTACGGGGAGAACATAAGCACATTTTCTCTGACGCCTCGTATCCGTTTACACCTAGGGGTAACACAATATAATAATGTATTCCTTGAATAATGAACGGGCTGCTTTGGCCCTTCAAGTGTTTTCCCGCAACATTCACTGTAATCGTAAAATTATACGTAACCAACCTAATATCATCAGTGCGACTTGAGCGTACGACAAAATACACTTAAGTGACGTCATTTCGCTGAAAGCGTAAAAACAAATGAGGCAACTTCATTCGTTTCTTTCATTAATGGCGTCGAGCTGATCGAGGTGGTTCTCAAGGTGACATCGCGAAATAATAAGCATAACAAAATAAATAAAAATATTTATTTCATTAACAACCCAGGTGTTTACAATGTTGATGTGACTTTCCTGTTAGAATAGAATAGAATAGAATAGAAAATCATTTATTAACATACATCATTAATACAAAAAATTAAAATAAATAAAAATAAAATCGTCATCTTACTCTATTGACATTATTAGACTTTAGTAATGCCTTTAACTCAGTGGATTTTGACGTTCTTCTAAGTGTTCTACGTTCTATTGGCATCTCTCCCTCCGTGGTTGATTGGTTTCGAAGTTACCTGATGGGGCGCCGGCAACGCATACGTATTGAAGAATCTTTCTCTACATGGAGCAATATTGGTTCTGGTGTCCCTCAGGGTGGCGTCTTATCTCCCCTACTTTTCTCAATTTTTATTAATTCAATTTCACAGTCCTTTGTTCCTACCACTTGTATGCTGATGATCTCCAGATCTACACACAGGCACCGTTATCGGAACTTTCACGTGCTGTGGAAGTTACTAATGCAGATCTTGACGTCATAAATAATTGGAGCAAGTCTTATTGTCTTGCTGTTAACCCTAGCAAAACGCAGATTATCATTAGCAGTCCATATTTTGTTTCTAGAATTAATTATGACCTTCTACTTCGTGTTAATTTCGCGGGCGCTGATATTCCGTTTGCAAAAACTGTCAAAAATTTAGGAATTACTTTTGTCCAATGCCTCACTTGGCGCCTCCAAGTGGAGGCAGTTCGGAAAAAGGTGTTTGCTGCTTACGGTTCCCTCAACCGCCTCCGTAATTTTTTACCGACTAGCACCAAAATAACTCTGGCTCAGACACTTTTACTATCCATTCTTGATTATGCGGATGTCTGTTACGCTGATCTTTCGGAGGAACTCCTTAACAAGCTAGAGCGTATGCAGAATGTCTGCATAAGATTTATTTTTAATTTAAGAAAATATGACCATGTTTCGTATTATCGAGCTCGGCTTAACTGGCTGCCAATTCGACGGCGTAGGGACTGACACGTTCTTTCCCTTCTATATTTTGTCCTCTTTTTACCAACTTCTCCTCTTTATCTACGAAGTTGTTTTTCCTTTCGTTCTTCTTCCTCTAGTAGGACTTTAAGTTCTGCTTACAACCTTTCTCTAACGACTCCACTTCACTTCACTGATTTCCTTTCCTACTCCTTTTCTGTGCATGCTGTCCGGCTATGGAATGCTCTACCAGAGAGCATCAGGAGTGCTCGTACGTTGGATTCGTTCAAGGGTCAGGTCCGGAGTCATTTTTTACGTTTAACATCTTAGTTTTATTTATTTCCCTAATGTACCATAATATTGCATTATCTCTTTTTATCTCATTCATTTATTTAAATTATAATTATATTTCATTATTATTATTAATATTATTATCCAATCTATTTTATATTTCTTATTTCCTTTATTCTTGCACCCATTTCAATATTCTTTTTATTATATTTCTATCACCCAAGGTTGCCTGGAAGAGATTGCTTGTTAGCAATAAGGCCGCCTGCTTTGTACTTTGTCACTGTATAAATGTTTTTCTGTTATATGTTCTTGTGTGCAATAAAAGTATATTTTATTTTATTATTATAATCCCTGTATTTTACTCTAGCATGCAAAGTTTCATTAAAAATGGCTTAATTTAAAAAAGTAAAATTTTAAACACTGAAAAAAGACGACAACCTTAGGCGGGAATCAAACCACGCACCTTCCGCATTCCGGGCGGCTGCCTTAACCACTTGGCTACCGAGGTCTGTCAAATATTTGTAAAAATATTTCTTTCGGATCTCAGAGGTGAAAACTTCTAAGATTTGATGATGCAAGTTGACTAAAAACATAAGCATCAAGCACTGACAAATTTCGACGGTTGAAAGTAATACAAATGGACAGAAAAAAAAAGGAACAGGTGAGTAATAAAAAATAAATGAAGAGTGTGAAGTTAAAGGGCCCTGTCTCTGCATAAGCTGCTGTGTCATTCATAGATGTTCAGAATGACATAGAAGCGCTGTTATTCTGACAGGGCCTAAATTAAATGACGCCAGTGACAAGACAAATAACAAAACAGAATAAACATTAATTTAAAATAAAATAAAAGTGCAAACAAAAAACAAAACAAAATAAAAGGCTTCAGAGAGCACGATTCCTTTGCCGGACCCACCGATAACTCAATCATGACGTTTATTTCTTAGAACTAGGGTATACACATACATAGGTAACAACAGTCATATTAAAAAAACTACATATTAATATTACAAGGCCATGTGGTAAAACAATAGATGACGTGGCACGGGACGTGGCAATCCAGCAATTGGTCTTGGGAATTGGCATCATGGACGTGGCATGGTGGCATGCGTGTATTCAACGCATGTCTGCTTTCACGCCGAGACCAACAAGTCATACCAGTGATTGCGAAAACTGAGATGTCCGTGAAACCGACTAATATTAGTGGCAAAGAATTTAAGGAGAAAACGGAAAAATGGTGCTCCTCAAGAGGGCGGCCCCGGTGACTGGACCCCTAAAACCGTCCCAAGCACTATTAGATGTTGTAACAGAGGCTTTAATCTAGCTTTTGTAACTCGATGAGGTAGTTCTTAAGGTGTTTTTTAAAAATAAATTTGGTTTTTAGGTCACGCATCGGGGGTGGGAGGTCATTCCAGGACCGAGAGGGCGCATATCTAAATGATCCGCGAAAAGCCATAGTGCGATGCTTGGGAGTAGAGAAGATGTGAGTACAAGCTCTTTTTGATATCTGCTATGTTCCTGTGCCTATACCAGCTTGTCATAGAGATACTGTGGCCTCCCTGCATTAATAATGTCAAACAACATTGTAGCAAGATGAAGTTTTCTACGCGCCTCCATCTTAAGTAGACTTGCAGCATTAAGAAAGAGAGTCACATGGTGTACGGGGTGGTATATGGAAACAAAACCGGGCACAGGCATTTTGCACGCGTTGGATGAGTTTTATAGACCTGGATAGAAGACATGGTCTATACACAGTGTCACAATAGTTCATTTTGGACAAGACCAGTGACTCACACAACCGAATCCTGAGCTCTTCGCACAAGTAGGGTCGTATTTTATATAGTAATTTAAGACGATAAAAGCAGTTGCGGGCACATTCAGCGTGAGTCTTAAAGTTCAGGTGGCCATCCAGGACCAGTCCCAGATTTCTGACTTTCTCTACTCGTTCAATGCTTTCCCCATTGAGAGTAACATTGAAGGTTGTACAGCTGCTAATAAAATTGAGAGGGTTGTATTTCGCTCCAAATAAAATAAGTTTAGACTTTCTGGGGTTCAGGGTCAGGCAATTCGACTGGCACCATGTGGCTATTCGGGATAGATCATCATTTATTTTCACCATAGCTGCGGCATGGTCTGAAGGTGGGAAAGATAGGTATAATTGCAGGTCATCTGCATATAAGTGACAGTTACACTGAGTTATTGTTTTTGTTATATCTGCACTATGCAAAATGTAGAGGATAGGACCTAAAATAGACCCTTGAGGCACACTACGCGTTACAGGTAACGGGGAAGATTGAACTTTAACCCCATCAGCCTTGGTCAACTCCACATACTGCTGCCTGTGCGACAGATAGCTACTGAACCACCGGACCGCTCCTGCATCAACTCCGTAAAATGACAACTTTGACAACAGAAGAGTTGTATTAATTGTGTCGAAAGCTCAAGAAAAATCAAGCAAGGCCATGGCGCTAATCATCCCATGGTCCTGGCCCGTCAGAAGGTCGTCGACCACATCCGCCAAAGCAGTAGCAGTACCATAGCCCCTGTGAAAGCCAGATTGTAATTGAGAGAGTATGTTGTTATCTTCCAGGAATTTGGTGAGTTGTTGACATACATATGACTTTTTCCAAAATCTTGGAGACACAAGAGAGCAGACTGATAGGTCGAAGATCGTGCACAGAGTCAGGCTGGTTGCCTTTTGGAAGCGGTTTCACAACTGCAATCTTCCAATTCTTGGGAAATGTGCATTCTGCTATCGACCTGTTAATCAGGCTAGTGATAGTCGGCAGTGATTGAGGGAGAGCCAGTTGCAACATCTCTAAAGAGATGCCATCGTCACCCTGCGCGTTGGATTTGAAGCTCCTAATAATTTTTAGAACCTTATCCTCGCTCACTGGTTACAATGAGAAAGTTGCAGTGCCATATCTGTGGTGCTCTAGATATGTTTGTTGAGATATTGACACTCCGTCGTCGCCAGGAGTGTTAAGAAAGTGTGCGTTAATTTGATCTGGATTTTCCAAAAAAATGGGAAGATCTATTGTAGGCTATTTATTTGGCCTTACAGATTTTTTAAAGTTTTGCCATAGTTTCTTTGAATTATTTAAGTTACTGTTTATATGACTAATAAAAAACATTTTTTTTCACTTTCTATAGCGGCTAGTACTGTGTGTTTCATTATTGTATAGCTATTTTTCAAGGCTAATGTATTTAATTTTTTAAATCTCTTGTGGTAGTAGTCTCTGATGCACATCATAGATCTTACTGTGTCTGTTTATCCATGGATGTGGAGGATGTTTAAATTTTTGTTTTCTAATGGGGGCATGGAGGTCGAATAGTGTCCTCACACAGAGAGTAAAAGCTTCGACCAGGGTGTCAACATCTTTCAACTCATTGACCCTACTCCATTGAATAGAATCGAGGTTCGAATTAAACTGATCCACTAGAATACTCTTTATTGGTCTGTAGGTTAACCAGCGTGGACTTGGCCTGTCCTTCTTTATTTTAAATTCTGCTGCTATCATCGCATGGCCACTAAGGTCTGGAGAATACATGACCCTAACTTTTAGTGCCGGCACGTTTGTACAGATGACATCTATGAGGCTTTGGCTGTGGTCTGTGAAGTGGGTGGGCTCTTCAACCAGTTTACACAAGGTAACGCTATGCAGAAATTGATCGAACAGTCTGGTCCTGCCGCAACTCCTGTTGAGAAGATTGATGTTAAAGTCACCAAGTAAAATAATGTGATCGTATGTAGCCAAAGAGATGACGGAACTGGTTAAGGCGTCCAGAAACATATTTACGTCCTGCCTAGGTGGTCTATAGGCGGTTCCAATAGCTATATCCTGGTTATTTATACGCACGCTCAATTGTTCCACGGCAACCGCACTGGGGTGAGGGCAGGTGCGAACGTTTGTGCCTCTGCGTATGTAAAAGCCCACCCCCCACCGCGGCCGTCCAATCTTGGTGTGCCTTGTCATCTTGCCCTAAGCCCAACCAAGTCTCGTTTATTGCCATTATATCCGGAGCCGTTAAGTATAAATACTTGTATCAGGGATCAGGGAGTCACCGCTCTTCCAATTTATCATAACTTACAGGTAGGTATGTGACATTTTAATAAAACAAAGACAAAAAGGGAAATTAAAATAAAGAAGTTTGACAAATAGTAAAGATAAAATGTGTGTGTGTGTGTGTGCGTTTGTATGAGTGTGTGTGTGTCATGTGAGTTTTGAAATACTCTACTAAAGTTCTAAAAGTTCATGCGAGCGTAATACATATTTGTCATAGTTATATCATAACAAAAACAACATAATATATTTTAAAGGAACTTTCTTTTTAAAAATAAGTTTTATTTATGTCCCTAAAGTGGGAAACGAGCATGCATCCCGCCTGAAGCTCATAGACGATTGCAACACCAAGGGTACCACGCATGTAACCGATAATATCCTAGAGCTCTATTCTTATACGGTCACTGTCTGTTTAATGTACTGATAGACATGCTACTAAATAAGTATGCTTATAAGAATGCTTATTACAAGCGTATACGTAATAAGCATGCTAATTACTAGCAACGCTTTGACACACTACTAAGTAGCAATTGCTCAATAGTGGCATGCTTTCGTGCTAGTAATGAGCATGTCTATCAGTACCTTTACGCTGTGAAGGCCATAAGGGGCCAACCAGATTATCTTCAAATAAAACACTATTTAAAATACAAATAAAAACTAAGCACTGTCTTGTTATGAAAAAGCCTACTTTAAATTGATGGCTCCAGTAGAATAATGCCTCGTTAAATGCTTTTCATCAAAAATTAATAAATTTAATATTGGAGCCGTCAACAACGTCCCCTTATCCGAAATTCGATTTACTTTTTGTACAGCCTCAAATCCAATGCTTAGGCGGTTTTTAATAATTTAATCCCATTGTGTTCCTTACTTCAAAGGACTTCGACTTTGAATCCGATTTTAATTAAAATTTATATCAAATATGCCGATTTGAAAATAGATGTAATCAAAATTAAATGCAAATTTTAATGTTTTTATGTAGAATGTGTTATGAAATAAGACGTATTCCGAAGTGTGAGAAATGGGATTTCGAAAATGGGTGTGACGCAAAAAATCATAATTATATGACGTAAGTTTTTAGGGAAAAGAAGATGAGGTATCGGCGTAGATCTATCGGCAACTATATACCGTACCGTAATCGAATCTAGGACCACAGTATCTAAGATCATCTCGTCATACTACTAAACCGAAAAAGCAGTTGTATAAAGTAGTTATTTTTTAATGTACTTAATTCATGTTATCTTAAACGTTTCGCCTCCCCTAGTAACATAAATAACGTCTCATTAAAAGCTGATAAGAGTACCCAGTCGGCCAATATCTGCAACTTAAACGGAGCTTAATATCAAATAGAGCTGGCACAGCCAAAGCTAATATCAAGGTGGGTTAGCAAACGGTACACAAAAGCATTCCGTTCCATTGAATTACACACAGGGTTAGCACTTCTTTACATAATTAGGTACACAAAAAAGTAAAAATATTCAATCCCCAAAAAGCTGAATATGACTTATATCAATCAGGCCTGGCGCACTCCGCCCGCGCTTTAGGTATGAAGCTACAAGTAGCCGACCGGACGGACGCCCGCGAAAAACCTGCAGTCGTTAGAAAAGATAAGAGCTACGCGATAGTACGCGATAGAAAGAGAGGCAATTTCTAGGTGAATTTAACTGTAGGTATGGGAGCGGTGTACGACCTGAATTGCACTTTATTGTGTCTTAGCAAGAGTCGCTATTTATTTAAATGACTTAGCGGAGTGAATCTTCTGTACTTGTAATATTATGTATTCTATGCTTATATGCAGATACACCAAAGAAGTCAGTAAATTTAAAATTCAGTGAACGATCACAGGTGAAAACCAATACCATTAAAACATTTATAAAAATATCACCATAAAGAAAAACGATCAACCCTACGCGTTAAAAAATTATATAATCTATTGCTCAACATTGACCCTTAAGTCATTTCGTATTTTACGTACATACATACTCTCACACGACTATTTATCCTCTAAGGGTTGGTCTGAGACTAGGCAATGAGTACCACAAAATCAGGGTTACCTTATGAAACGCATAACGTGTTTATTAAATTGATTATAAATAATATTCACTGACATAATATTGAATACTTATATTATCCTTCACCATAATTTTAGATTCTATGTTCTCATGTGATTTATTGTAATATACTCGTAATATACGTTTGATATAATAATCTAATGGTATAAAACATTATTTATATAATGATAAAGCAGCATGCAGGCAAGCTTGCAGCATGCAATTAAGCATACAGGCAAGCATGCAAGCAAGCAAGCACGCAGCATGCAACAGTCTTGGTTTATGTCACGGCTCCGGCGGGCGCTGCGAGGCTCCGGCGGTCCCACGCGAGCTTATCGTCGTCGCAGATGGTTTTCGCTAACCACCTCAACCACAATACACATACCTAATCTCAGCCACTGCGGAGAGCGTTAAACCCACCTGCTCCTTAGCTCGCGGGCCGCCTCGCTTCTCCGCGCCTACGCGGCCTTAATTACACTCTAGCGAAGGACAGACAAGAATACGTGGAGTTGGTTTTGCCGCGATTCGTTTCTGTCACTGACTTTTGTAGCACAACCTTACTGCATAACTTCGATCAACGTTTGATCGAAGCTGCATAACGTATATACTATTAAATAGGTATGCATCATGCTATGTACCTAATAATAGAAAATTAATTTATGGATATTTACAATAATTATTCTTTATAAAATTATGCGTTTTAAAGGATGTTTTGTAAAATTATAACAAACAATAATATAAATTTTAACGATTATGGTTTTTATTAATATGTCATTCATCGATTCTGCGTTATTATGTTTAAGCGTAATACCGATACCTTGCGGCTCAAAGGGCGTAGCCACCATTTTGGCCAAAATAAGTTTTGAATGCCATCGTATTCAGATTTTTCTCCGCTATGGAACTGTATAATATTTAAAGTTCTCAAATTTTGAAAACAATGGTGAATACGACCCCAATAAAAGAAATCATTATTAGGCATCGTCAAAGTGTTGGATGTAAACGACACTCTCAAATAAAATTGTAGGGCGTATATGCGTATGACTAAAAGTCATTTATGAACATTAAACTAACTAAAGTATATAGGTAGGGGAAGTCAGCTCAATGCGGCCATAGAAGGCAAAGCGGCCACACCCAATTTTTCGGTAACTAAAAACGATTGCGCGACGTTGCCTTTGTGCCATTATAGCCAACCTCCCGCCCCGCACCAAGCAGTCGTTCGGTGCCGATTGGAGTAAACGCGTTGCCGCGGCGTCATGTGCAAGGAATTCGTGCATTTTGTTAAAAAAATCCAGGAAAAGTTCAACCTGTTTTGTTCGAACCTCTTCAGAATTCAATCTTTTTATTACACGTCTATTGTTACTTACCCTATTTGGCTTTGAATGTGTAACATTTCTTCCGACATGGGATAAATAATGTGAGCTGAGCTTATTTTTAAAACAAAATCGTGGAAAAAGGTAAAGCGGTCAGGGCAAAGTGGCCAATTAATAAGGGCAAAGTTAGCCGCTGTAATAATTTATGTTTTTGTGTATTACGAGTATGATTAGAATGTTTTACAATTTTTTTGATTTAGGTACGAGTATTAGTTATTGACCACAACTACAAAAGAAAAACTACGCAGGGGGAACTTTTGGTACATGGATTTTAGTAAGAAAGTATGAAGACTGAAATTATTGTTCCATTTGAAACTTTATTAGTTACTTTTTGATTTTATCTTAAATACCTAAAGCTTTATTTTTTATTTTTGGTGTTTTGTTTTTTAAAATTAATTTCTTCTTATATTTAGGCATGACTAATTTGCCCTTACCCCCACTGCCGCTTTAGGCGGCCAACACCGGCAAAGCGGTTTTTTGACTAGTTTTCGTAATTTACAAATTAAAATAAACCGTTTAAGTTTTTGCAAAATGTGCCTACACGTTATGAAAGCTTATTAAATTCCCTTTCTTTTGATATAAAAAACTTTTTTAAATCGATTCTATAGTGGTATTTTTTTAAAGTCAAAGTTAAGGTGGCCGTTCTGAGCTGACCTCCCCTACGCCCCGAGGTTAAATAAACTTTGATTATTTTGTTTACTGTTTAATTTGATTTTCTCTATCCGTTCAACAATCGTAACTTTTCGATTTGCACTTATCAAGTACAGTCGCGAGTAGTCGTAGGGTTGCCAGGTTCTAAAATAAAAAAGCCGGACTCAGCGCTGTATAAGGCCGGACATTTTGCCCTAAAAGCCGGACATAGCGTTTGTGGAAAGCCCAAGACACTATTTTGAAGCCGGACTTACGCTTTTCAAGCCGAGTTTTACGAAAATAACTCAGATGAGGAGTAAAGTTTTAAATAATTATTATTTATGAATTATACATTCACAGTCAGTCTTGGCATTTGCACTTACTAGAAACTTGGAAATGAAAAAACAAAATAACAATCTTAAAATTTTCAAAGAAAAACAAATGGAAAGTACTTCAAATTAAAAATCAACCTGCTATTTGGTGTAATTCGAAATGAAGTTCTTCATTATCAGATGTTTTAAATTAAGCAGTCCACTTTTGATGTGCCATAAGCTTTTCTTTTTCTATATTGACTCGTCATAGTGACCACATCCTGCCTGATGGTAAGCAGCCGATGCAGTCCAAAATAATGAGAGCACTCACCACCGTGGAATAAGCACGGTAACGAGCGCACCCATTAATAACGGCCTGCATAAATGCCGTTTCACGCCCCGCTTAAAAGACCCGGGACTGTAGGAGCTGGAAAACACATGCGCCGGCAAAGAATTCCAAAGCCGAATGGTCTTACAGAGACTTGCCAAATTTTTTGGTACGAGCACTGATAGTTTGTACAGTATAATGGTGGTTCTTAAAACCAGCACGTATAGTCCGAAAGGGGAAAGGAGAGAGCGGGATTAAATAAAAAGTTCTTCAGAACACTGAGAGAAGCAATGTCTCTACGCAGCTGGAGGTCCTCAACAGAGTCTGTAACCTCAGTATCTCTAATAATGCGTACCGCTTGCCTTTGCAGTCTATCAAGTGCATCGAGGAGGTATTTAGCGGAGCCGTCTCAGAGAAGGGAATAATGCTCCATACTCGATCGCACCTGAGTTTTGTACAGCAAACAGCGCTGCTCGGGAGTGAAAAACCGCCTCATGTTATTGAGAATACCCAACTTACGGGAGGCAGTTAAAACAACACTCTCGATGTAGCATTTTGAATTAAGTTCCTGGCCGATGTCAATGCCAAGAATGCTGAGGTTCACCGAAATGCGTAACGGAGAGTTCTGAAGAGAGCTAGGAGTAAGGAAAAGAGTTACCTTGGACGAGAATGCACAAACCTGGGTTTTGCTGACATTAAACTCGACCAGGTTTTCAATTCCCCACTTAGAGACACGATTGAGAGCCAGGTACAGTTTGGCAACCAGTTAGTTCTTGCCTTTTTACCATGATATCGGCTTGCTTTGCCGCAAGATGTCCCAAATACCGCTCATGCACCGTACTATCATCAGCATAACAATGAATATTGCCTAAGGACAACATGTCATTAATATGTAGAAGAAATAGAGTAGGTGAGAGCACAGAACCTTGCGGCACTCCGGCATTGGCTTTGTAGAATGCGGAGGAACCACCCTAAAAAGGACACGAATCCTCCGCTCTTCTAGAAAGTCTGCTGTCTTAAAATCACGATGGGACAAAAAAGCCTAACAAAAGCCGGACAGGCCAGACACGTAAATATTTGGCCGGACACGACCGTAAAAAGCCAAACATATCCGGCTAAAGCCGGACACCTGGCAACCCTAGTCGCGAGTGGTTAAGTATGATTGAATTCATGGAGTGAGCAACTGACGTATTAGTGGTATTAAATGAAAGGTCTTCATTTATGTTTTCAATTATAAATTTTCTATAACTAATGATTAAGTAACGTAAAAACGTAATAAAACTATGTTTCTAGCATTTGTTAATAAATAATTTGTAGTTTAATTAATTTGTCTTATTATATCGATACCTCCCACGTAAGTTGTTGTAACCCACAAAATTTCGAAAAGTAGTTTTTTACTCTACTATGTCTAAATTTATGTATTCTACAAGAACAAAAAAACAAGGTCAAAAACACTTAATTTACGAGCACTTGCAAGACATAAATTGTTGTATTTATCAAAACCAAGCGGCGTAAAATATTGTATCGTCCTTGGCAACAGTTCACGCGGGGAGAGGTGAGGGGAGATTTACACGTTCGCGCATCGTATCGGTTACATACAACAGATTACGCTACGGTCTCAAGCGTACGGACGTTCGTAGGAAGCGTGGCGCTTTCGGGATAAGAATTAACGAAATTAGCGTGTATGCAAACATAGCTCAATTCAATTAAAATGAAACGTTACATGATACAAACTAGAGGTCGAAAACTATGTAATATGGTAAACAAGACGAGCTTACAAAAAAATAATCCAACTGAAATTACCGAAAATCACAATGTTTCATTAAATCAAATAAATCACGACACTTTTCGTGGTTCAGACTACCTAAATATCTCAGGTATGTTTACATTTTTTATATTCCTTGTCATATTTTACTAATTTATAGTGATGCCAACCTAAAATGTGGTATAGATTACTTACAACAACTTACGTCGCTGTGGGTGTCATAAATCAGTATTGTTTAATGACATACAACATTTTACGTTGTTGAAATAAAACTAAATTTATGGTAAGTAATACTTACAACATTTTACGTCGGTATTCATTAGTTAAAACTGTATTGTATTATGACATACCACAGTTTAAATTGCTAAGTAAAAAAAAATCTTTCGTAAGTAATACATACTACATTTTACTAATCCAAACTGTGTTGTATTTTTTTTTATTTAAAAAGAAGGAGGCAAACGAGCAGGCGGATCACCTGATGGAGAGTAATCATCGCCGCCCATGGACACCCGCAAAACCAGAGGAATCGCAGACGCGCTGCTGGTCTTTAAGGAAGGACTAGGCTCGTTCCTTGACGATCCCTAAGTCGTAACGATACGGAGAGCTGGTTTCACAACACTGTAGTTCGAGGCAAGAAATTTTGTGAAAAACGCACAGTAGTAGACCGCCATCCATCAAGGTGATGTGGATGGAATGACAGTCGATTGCGTGTAGTGCGGTGAAGAAAATCAGTGGCAGAGATAAAGCCGAACAATTCCTCAGAACACTCCATGATATATGCGGTGCAATATACAGAGAGACGCAATGTCTCTCCGAAGAGCCAGTAGATCGAGCCGACCTGTGATAGCCACGTCGTCGACAATTCAAGCAACTCTGCGTTGACTGCGGTCAAATGGAAGGAGTTGGTACTGGGGTGCTCCAGCCCAAAGATGGGAGCAGTATTCCATAATATGCGGCCTGACCTGTGCTTTGTGCAGTTGTAAGCGGTGGGCCGGCGTGAAATACTGACCCGCTTTATTAAGCACACCCAGCTTTTTCAAAGCTAATTTAGCTTTACCTTCCAAATGACCCCACACTGAATGCCACTCGAAATATCGACGGCAAGGATTCCAATAGTCGGGTTGTCCAATAGAGGTACGACGAAGGGATGTTTTTTCGCGGTAAATGCGCAAACTTGTATTTTGGAAGGGTTAAAGTGAACTAGGTTACGTCGGCCCCAATTCGAGACATGACTTAGTATGTTCTCGGTGTCAGTCACAAGTTTATTCCGGCTCTCGATGACGCTTTCTCGAGAAATATTAGCTTGTCCGGTGTAAAGCGTAACCCCAGTATTTTCGTCCGCATAGCAATGAATGCTGTTGTTATGCAACATGTCATTGATATGCAGAAGAAACGGAGTAGGGGATAACACACACCCCTGCGGGACTCCAGCATTCATGGGCTTCATGTCAGAGCACGAACCGTCGACTACAACTCTGATGCTACGCTCAGAAAGAAAGCTGGCGACCCACGAACACATTTTCTCAGGAAGCCCGTATGACGGAAGTTTAGAGAGAAGAGCCCTGTGCCATACCCTGTCAAAGGTCTTCGCTACGTCCAAGCTAACTGCCAGTGCCTCCCCTTTACTTACGACTGCCTCCGGCCATCGGTGACTAAGGTACACTAAAAGTTCACCAGCCGAACGACCGCGACGAAAACCATACTGGCGATCACTTAGTAGCTGATTCTCTAGGTATCTCAAGAGCTGGTGGTTTGTAATGGACTTCATTATTGGAGAGCAAAGAGGTGATGGCTATTGGCCTGTATTTGGACCATAGAGTTTAATGCTCTTAGAGTTAGACGGATCTGAGCGATCGCCTTTTTTGGGAATCGGATGGACAAGGGCTGTCTTCCAAGAACTGTTACTTGTAAATGACATTGTTTTTATGCAGATCTTATAGTAGAAAGTTAATTTAATTTGTATTTCATATTACTTACTGACTTAATTATTATGTTGGTTTGTTACAGTTTAATTATTAATAAATTTTGGCGTTTTTGTTTTAAGATACTTACTGCCATACTTAGAGACGTCAATTAGGTTTTAATGACAATTCAGTCTTTCCTCTCTTTAAAGCACTAAACGTAAGAAAGTGACAGCAAAATACATAATTGTCATTAAAATTTAATTGACGTCTCTGAGTACGGCAGTTAATTATAATACAGTAAGAGCAATATTTAATTTTTATTAGTAGTAAGTTATGATGATTACATAATTTTTATTAAAAATAATTAAGAATTTTGAATTTACTGTTTTTATTTTTTTCTTAGATTATATTTGTAATGAAAGATATTGTTTTTCCTTTTATAATTGTTATGTTTTATAAGATCTACATAACGTTTATTGCACTTGTACTATTATTTCCATAGAAAAACGATTAAAAATTGTAAGAATCATGTTACCAAACTATTAGCACATTTTGTTCGTTAGACAAATAAAAGTAATTTGTCCTATACAACGCTATTTTTATTTTTTAGACTCAATCACGCCACACACACCACTTTATTTTTCAATCAAATTCGACGTATACGGTTGTAAGTAGTACATACATTAAAATATAAATCTTTTTTTCCAACGTAAATTGTTGTAAGTATCATACAACAAATTTCAATACAAATACCCCACGTAAAATATTGTAACAACAAAATCTCAGAAATTACATATATTATCAAAATTATACTATTACTAGAGTTGAAAGTAATATTAATTATATTTTTAAACCAAGTTTCACAAAAATACGATAACAGGTGCAATTTTTATTCCAATTTATATCTTTGAAACGCTCTACTGAAAAGTTGAAGTTTAGCAGATACAACAACTTACGTGGGAGGTATCGATATAATACCTTCTTCAGGACTTGCCAACAGTGAATATTAAAGTTTAGTAGCCTTTTACCTAAATTTTGTTGGTTATTACTAAAACACAAAAATACAAATCTTCCCTAGTTCTCTGCCATCATAGTCCACATTTCACCAAATAACAACTGGACATGACATGTGCTCAGTGTAATAAGTGGTGAGCCTATCGCCGCTCTATGCTATTGGATGTATGTGCAGTCTTTAGTCTGTTAGTTAGTAGTTAGTTAGTTAGAATAAGAAATTAAGTATAATTTCTTATTCTTATTCTTATATGGGTTGGTAGTATTCTTTTGTTAAGCCGCTACCACACAGCTCAGTACTGATGATGATTTTTTCGTAATTGCTTCAGTTATGTGTGTTTACATTAGATCAGCCCCCTTTCTCTTGAAACCGATCCCGATCGATCGAGATTGATATTGTGAAGTTTCGTACTCCTAAGTTACGACACCAGCCCCTGTATAAGCTTATATGGATTCATATTGCGCGGATATTGAGTGAAAAAAAAACAAAACTCAATGCTATTTAGTTTACCCATCTGAATCCAAATTAGCGCTGGTGTCGTAACTTAAAAGTACAAAATTTCACAATACCAATCCGATCCAATACCGATCTGTTTCAAGAGTAAGGGGGCAGGTCTCGTAGCACAGAAAGTACAGGAGTTTTAGTGGGTGGGTGACCCTCTCTTGGAGATGGAGAATTCCAAAATGCGTATTACTGCCGCTATGGTATGCAAAATGCCTTTTTTATTGTAAAAAAAATGGTGTTTTCGACTACGCTTGCAGCCTAACATGACATCTATCCACACCAGCACATTTTTGATCACCTTCCGGAGACCAGTTATCAATAGCGTTGCTTAGCTTCCACAATCAATCAATACCGTTCAACTCTTTCATTAGCTACTCACACAAGTTATGACAACTACACACAAAGAAGTAAACAACAATAGAACAACGTCGTAACTCGAGCGGCGTCACTCGTGGCTTAAATCTTAATTAAACGCCAAACTCAGCGCCGAACTGAGTGAGAGCCTGGTAGTGTGTTGCGCAGATAATATTTCCTGGATTAGGCAGTGTTTAAGGGTTCGCACCCACTGGAGGGAGGTCGTAAATTGTCAGTTTCTAACAAATTATAACCTTTTTTAGGAAAGAGTTTGCTGTTGGCCTTGAGCGTCACTGGGTTTATGGACGGTTGGAAAGTTATGGTTTCTCAAACCGGAATCCCTGAAGGGAAGGTTAGAGTAGTAACACAAAGTAGGCGGCTACCACCCCATGGTTCCTAGGTAGGCCGTTACACTGCAACCAAAAGCTGGAGCGGGAAATGTGGAGTGTAGAAGAAACGTTTAGACTCCTTACGAATAAAACTGTAATAATCGAGAGCGAAGGGAGGGTGTCCTGCTGTTTGTTTTTGTCTCGTTCTCCGCTATGCTGCATCTATAAGCTAGACGAAAGAGAAAGAACTATTTAGCAGATATAGAGAAAGCTTTTCACTATATCTATATCAATTTTTCATTTCAATGTGTAGTGCTCGCTTAAACCTCAGAAAACAATATGACGTACAGCTCTTTTAAATGTTGAACAGAGCTATATTTGAGGTTTTTTCTATCGAGTGAAGTATTACCAATCATGTTTCTGTTTTTAAGAGTCACTAGATAATATGTTCAACTATATTATATTTGAATTTTAGAACTGTATGTTTTATATTGGTGGCGGTATAATCAATCGAAATTGTTAAAAATGGGAAAAGAGCGCCTTAACGTGTGAATTAAACTTTTATATGAGAACGAAGCAATGCCATCTAGTGACAAGTTTGTTACACAATTACACACTCAATTGATTTCAATGGATTTTATTATTCGGTCCCTACCGAAATTGTGGAAGCAGCCCTCCTAAACCGACCTTTTCAAGGTTTTGAATTGTCAGCTCTTAGGAGGATTATCCTTTGCGTCGTGTGTAAGTAGCCTAATCGTGTCTAAGCCCATATGCCTCACTCGCCGACGTGGTTAACAACTTGTTGCGGCCGGTGTGCGGTGGTGTGGTGACGGTAGATGTAGGATCCGAGTGGCTTAAATTATAAGTTGTTGTCTACATTCACTTGTTTGGTGCTGTGGTGCCGGCAGGCGTTAGATTAGAGCGGCTTAAATTAAAAGTTCTTATCTACATTCACTTGTTTCTGTGAGGCTCGGTTGTGTACAATCAAAGTGGATAATTTAAATGGAATACTTTATTCGGATCTAAATTATGGATAATAGAAATTGCCCGCTTAGGCTTTACTTCGTAAATGGGGAGACTAGGCCATAACCTACCATTGTGTTTTGTGGGTTTTACCAACCGCCATTTAGCGATAGCAATGCAATGCGAAGTTTAAAATGTGTGCTGCGATTGCGTCTTACCACGGATTGCTTTCAAAGGCAATGAGCATTAACATTAGCTAATAGTTGTTCTTCGCACTTCACCCCATGTCTGGCACGAAGAAGAGGTTGCTAACAATTAAATTTCTTTTGTTTCTGGTATTACGACATCTGCCCCCTACTCTCGAAACCGATCGCTATTGGATCGGATTGGTATTGTGAATTTTCGTATTTTTAAGTTACGACACCAGCGCTAATTTTGATTAATATTGGGTAAACTAAATGGTATTGAGTTTTGTATTTTTTTCAGTCAATATCAACACAATATGAATCCATATTAGCTCTGGTGTCGTAACTTAGGAGTACGAAAATTCACAATACATATCCGATCCAACAGCGATCGGTTTCAAGGGTAAGGCCGCTGACCTCTTATTAGGATGACTTAGCTGCACGATTACATAAATATTAGCAAATATTCTGTAGTTTTGGAGTAACTCAATATTGTATTAATGAATATAGCCAGCTGCATCCAGCCGGGTGGCGACGACGCGACGTGAGATGATTGGATTTTAGAATTTGTGAATATTTCATTCGAATGCTCCTCTGGCTGCGGAGCCGGTGGCAGATTGCAGTTTCGGAGGTTCAATTTAGACGCTTCACAAATTGGCGTTCTCAGTGTAAAAAGTTTCGGAGGCGAAACGGTTGGCGTCCCAAATATATGAGTATTGGGCACATCCTTAGTTCGCAGTCGCAGCTGACTTCTCAAATTACAAGTCTGTATTGTTACGTGATGGTTCAAACTTTTAAATAAATTTGGAAGAAATAGACGAGGAAAGTTGGAAGAAGGAAAAAGTCATGGCTTCGTAGCATCAGGGAATGGACTGGTATCAAAGCCGTGGAACAATTATTCAGACTAGCTCTGGATAAGGAAAAATTTAGAAAACTGACTGCTGACCTTCAGTAATGGAGAGGCACTATAAGAAGAAAAAATTGGTTGCCTGTAAAGTCGGTATACGGGCGAAAGTTTTACGTGACAACGACTTTGAGTGGTAAAATAATTTTAATGTGAATATTCATTCGTATAGTAGGAAGAAGGATGAAATAGGAAAGGGACGCGTGCCTTTCACTTTTTATGTCTGTCTCTCTCGCTCTTAGGCGGGCTAACCATGCCCGAGTGGAAGGGACGCGTACCTCTCACTCGCTCTCATTGTGAGCGCATGACGTGAGCGGAGCGTAACGCAGTTTCTTGAAGTGTCACCCAGCAAACCAATTTATAAGACGTTCTCACGTCAAAATTTAGAAAACTGACTGCTGACCTTCAGTAATGGAGAGGCACTATAAGAAGAAAAAAAATTAAGTTATTGTTCTTATATTTTGATCCTTTATCCAAGTAGAATAACTCTATTCCTCAATTCTTATTTTTCTTAGGATGTCGCTACTCCTTAGCACGATGCTTGCCGTTCGTGGTCCAGAGCCATCCCCATGGCATAGAAGGGATAGTACTAAGTTTTTAGTGAATAGGCCTTATAAGTAGGCCTCACCTTTTCTCCGTCAAGTTTTCCTGACTGGGTTGGAGAGGAGGAGGACAGTCCCTCATAACCAGTGTATGCTTACGGCATTATACATAGTTTTAAAAAAAAGTGTTTCACTATTCTACAAAGTTTGGCGACTATCATGGCTTTCTTCACTCTCGAATGTTACTGTACGAATGACTGTCATGATGGGTCGATTATACTCATTCTACGAAAAATTGAATATTTTACATGAACATCAAATGGGTTTCCGGAAAAACCGTTCCATCACTTTAGCAATATATAAATATATTGAAAAAGTTTTAAACGAAATAAATAATAAAAATATTGCAATAGGCCTCTTGCTTGATATGAGCAAAGCCTATGACCGAGTTAACTTTAAAATCTTATTGGATAAACTATACCAAACAGGAGCCCGAGGAATAACCCACGATTGGTTCAAATCTTATCTCAGTAACCGCTACCAATATGTAGAGATGGAAAACATAAACTATGAGACAGGTAAAATATTATACTGTAGATCCGATAGAAAAATAAAATAAAATTAAAATAATAAAGAGTCGCTGTAACTGGCTCTATCCCACAAGGTAGCGTCCTAGGATGTCTGCTGTTTTTTGTTTATGTAAATAATCTCCCTAACATACTGGACAAAATATAGTGTACTTTTCGCAGATGACATAACCGTCTTACTACCCTCATACCCTGTTCAAATATTAATAAATTAGAATGTAAACTAAACCTAACATTAGATAACATTATGCTTTAGCTCGAATCACATAATTTACAACTTAACTTAAATAAAACAAAGCTTATTCAATTTAAACCCTGACAAAAAACAGGATTACAGATATCACATTATTATAAGAACACAAAACTGGAAACCGTCAACTCTCCTAAGTTATAGGAGTATCATCTGGATACTCGCTTTAACTGGAAACAGCATATACAAAGTGTACTAAGCAAAATGTCATCATTTATTTATGCTCCACAGCGCCTTAAACGGGACCTAACTGATTTCAAAACAGCTCTCACCGCATACTATGCTTACGCATATTCGGTAATGTCCTACGGCATAATTCTCTGGGGAAATTCATGTGATGTTGACAAAGTTTACAAATATTACAAAAAAAAATGTATACGAATACTAACTAACATAGAGCAGTTAGAATCATGTATAGCTTACTTCATTAAACATAAAATCCTAATAATTGCATCTATTTACATTCTAGAGTCAAGCAAATTTGGTAAAAAACATCCGAAACTATATTCCCCAATTAAAAATACTAGAAGGAATGACAGATACCTAAACAAACTTAAAATACCATTCTCCAAATTAAAATTAGTCTCGTCTAGCCCCCCCTTACAATGTTGATCAAAATATATAAACCATCTTCCCAATTACATAAAAAACGCAGGTAATCCCAAGTATTTCGTCAAATTATTAAAAAGCTTTCTTTTGGAAAAGTGTTACTATAACCTGTCAGATATTTTTAATGACACAATTATACTTTATAATAAACAATTAATTCATAATGAACAATAATTACCATTTTAATGTTATGATGTTACGATATCTCTATTCATTATAATTGTTAAATGTTCGTAGATTCGTATGATAAATAAATATAGATTGTATTGTACTGTACTGATATTGTTGTTAATGTAATATTTGTACTGCACGCTAGTCAAACTGGCATTATTTATATTATAATTTGTTAGCTAGATTTTTAAAATAGTTAGCCCTCTTATTTGCTGTGCCCTATCAGGGCGTCACATAATAACTTTGCTTAAGTTTTAACACCTTGCAATGTAATGTGATATGCAATAAATGAATAAGAATCATACAATTCTCTTAGGTTTTCCTTACGCCACGACTACGCTTTTCTTGGATTTCTCTTTGCATTACGAGGTTTTTTTTCAGAATTCGTTGTGTTCCTGACTCGTAGTATAACAGGTTCGTCATATTTGAAGAATTCGATATTTTTTACTTTTAATAATTATGTTTGCACTGCCTACGTCAGGTCTTTAATAGTTTATCGAAGCGTTACGCACCTACTTATTTTAAATATCATCTATATTATTTCTGGATCTAACCTTAATTAAGAGCTTGTAATTAAAAGCTCAATAGCTTGTTAATTGTAAGCAAATGTTATGTAGACGTGTAAAGGGCAAATATACAGATTTTATTTTTTTTCTCCTGAGGCTCTTCATATTTTTATTTAATTACTTCCCACAAGGAACCATAAATCAGTTTTCAAGCATAAATTTCTGTTCATAATTTTAAACGATAATGATTAAAAAAAATGTTTTTTATTCAGAAAAATCCTTACAGTTTGTTGAAGGGGCTTCCCGGTTAGTAGTCAGAGACACTGGTGCAGGGAATGCCTCGCTCTTTATCCATTGGTTTATGTCTAGGATTTTAGTGTAAAGCCTTAATGTAACCCAACTAATTAAGCTAGCATAACTCAAACAATCAAAATATTAAATTCGAGTAACTTATTGTGCGTGTGTGTGTGTGTGTGTGTGTGTGTGTGTGTGTGTGTGTGTGTGTGAGTGTGTGTGTGTGTGTGTGTGTGTGAGTGAATGGGTGTGTGTGTGTATGATATTTACTACTTATGTTCCTCAAAATAAAAGAAAAAAAAAGAAAAGTAAAAGTCTTAAGATGTTGGTATTACTTTGAACTTAATAAAATTAACTTCATTTAAATTATTCTGTTAGTAACCTACTCAGGACAATACAAATAACCGGGTGTGAGCAATTGGGGTGGTATGACTCTCAGTGAGCCCTACGGTTATTACCTTGGGATCAGTTAAGGAGTACCACCCACATGAGAGTCAGTCAGAATTGTTTATCTACACTTCTCAGCAGCAGGTCTTCAGTCTCGTCATATGTTTGTGTCATCATCCATTTGGTCAAGGTCTGCTTGCAGCAGAGGGTTTTCAGGTGGCACAATTTAAATATCCGGTTTAATTTGTTATATAAAAATGGAGCTTGGGAAGTGTATTGCCTCTCGGCAAAAACGGTGAGTGCGATTAAGAGTTGTAATTATTAGGTTAGATAATTAACAAAATAATTGTATCAACTCTTTAGCTACCTATTTTAATTAATATAGAAACGACCTCTAGAAAGGTAAATTTAGATATTAAGTTATTAACAGTTTTCCTGAACAATTATTAGAAAGACTGCCTTGGCTGGCTTGATACGATCTATTCCTTTCTAATACCAAAAACTAATACCAATGGTATTTGTTTATTATCGTAATTAATTTTCTAATCTGAACGATGACCAAATTTTAGATATTTCAATGAAATACTTAATCTATTCCCAACGAATACCAAAACATAACTTTTGGTACAGTCACAGTCATGCATCACTTCAGAACGGCTGCAATATGGGCTGCACCTATGAGGCATTTTTTTGTTGTTGTGTTTGTTAAGGTCATGTTAAGATACAAACTGTGTTGCGTAGCGGTGAAAGAATACTACCACCCCTGCTGTCCTTGGGTATCGTGAAAGGCGACTAACGGACTAAAGACTGCACATACACCCAACAGCATAGAGCGGCGATGGGCTCACCATCTGTCACGCTGAACCGATGTTATTTGGTGAAAAGTGGAATAGTCCACTTTTCATGCATTTTTCGTGCAAAGCAGCACATATTATCACTATTATTATTATCCCCGGAGGGTTAGTCAGAGACTAGGCAATGAGGATCGCAAAAGCAGTCCTCAGCCCTATGGCAGTAGTGATTAGATGCGCTGCTTTGCACGAAAAACCGCACAAACCAAAAAACACTCATTTTACAGGGTAGCTATTTGAAAATTTAACAAAATATTTACTGTCATAACTTTTCATGTAAGTATTTCATCAATAGAAGAATAGAATGTATAAATTGAAAGGCCATTAATCACGGTTTAATTTTTAATCCAAATATTTAGATTTTAAGCTACGAATACCTCTAATTAATAATTAAAAACTGTGCGTTGTTCGAGTTGTTACAAAATAAGTTTTGGTATATTATCATGAATAGGAACATAAATCAAAATAATATACTTGAGTAGTTCTCTATTTTAGTTTTAGAAGGTATACTTAATTGGTAATGTGATCTACAAGATATTAAAAAAAAACTGTAATAGTAACACAATTACGATTAAGCTAATATTAATGTACTAATTATATATTGTATAAATTAATAATAAATGATCGAAAATTGTTACAATTTTTAATCCAACAACTGAAACGGAATCAATATTTAGATAAGTAGCATTAATTTACAAGCTGTGTAATAAAATATTTTTTTGGCAAAATAGAAGGTTCTAGTACCTAAATATCAGGCTCGGTCTAGCTTAGGTACTGGTGTATTGTAAAGTTCCAAAATATCTTTTTTGCATTAAAGTTACAAGTCGTGTAGTTACGAGTAATTAATGTATTGGTACTAACAGTAGGTACTAAACTAGACCATAAGCAAAATTGTAATTAACTGCACTAACATTTTATGGATGTATTTTCTATGGAACAAATAAATTTATCTATCTCTTAAAAAAAATGCAGAAAATATTACTAAAATTTACACTTTAAACACACGATTATATAGAAATGTGATAGCATTCCCGAAAGTTTTAATGTGGTCACGCGAAAACAATAATAGCAACTGGCGATCGTAGGACTGTTGCACAAATATGGCGTGATAAATCAACCAATCACTTATCGACATTTTTGCGCGCCACTACCTAGTGTATTATTGGTTTATTCTTCGTTCGTCTCACATAAAAAAGTCCTGGTTCGTCCCAAACAATATGCTTCCTTCGTCCCAAAATATTATTTTAATTATTTTATTCTCGCTTTCTCCCATTTTATATTCCTTCTACGGCCCATATTTTTTATATGCCAAACTTACTTTAATCTTATTGTATGTACAATCAGCAATAAATGGTTTAGCATTACTTAATATTTAACTTCAATCAACCGAATCGCGTAGCGGTGAAAGAATACTACCACCCCGTCCGTAAAAGGCGACTAACGGACTAAAGACTGCACATACATCCATTAGCATAGAGCGGCGACAGGCTCACCACCTGTCTACGACCTGTTGGCTGACTACTCTGAGGAAGCCACGTGGTGAGTCCGAAGGGTTATCAGAGACGAGTGATCTTGTGACGTCATCAGCTTATTTGTACACGTCCCAGGAGCTGATCTGTGCCACTACTTTATTTATTTATTTTATTTTATTTGGGAAACAAACAATACAATAATGTAAATACAAATAACACAACACTACGCTGGTTTTGCCGCTATCAATGTGAGTCTCACTAACCATGAAATAGAACTATTTTGCATTTGGCTGTGTTATAAACCAGTATTTTAAACATTTTGGTTTGGTTGAGGGTATTCATGCAAAGCTGCGGGTATGTACTTATGTTATGATAAAAAAGTTATAGAAAATGAACAGCATTCTTAACAGATTAGTGAAGTAAAATTATAAAAGTAAGCAATTAGGTACAGGTATTCTACCTACATATTCATTCATTTGCGATGTTTTATAAATATTTGCCTACAAGAAGACCCGCGCCGTTGTGGTGAACGAGTAAAGTATGGAAACAAAATTACCTTGCTCACTATTCCCACTTGTAATACAGGGTGTTTGTAAGGGTTATTCCCTTTGGCCCCCGATCTCGTTGTCACCCGTCTCATTGGCCCCCGATTTCTAGTTTCCTTGATAATGTCGATTCAAAGTCAAAAATGCTTAAAAGTACCATCAGCAGGAAAAGCGTTAAACGATTTCTGTAATACTTTGTAATTACTTAAACATTAGATGCAGGCAGATACCAAAAAACAATATTCACGCACACACTTTTCACGAAAATAATAGAAAAAATGAGCAAAGAAACTGTAATGAAATTTATAGAAATCGGGGGCCAAAGAGACGGGTGACAACGAGATCGGGGGCCAAAGGGAATAACCAGTTTGTGGGTTATTCCCTTTAGCCCCCGATCTCGTTGACACCCGTCTCCTTGGCCCCCGATTTCTTGCTTAAAAGTACCATCAGCAGGAAAAGCGTGAAACGATTTCTGTAATACTTTGTAATTACTTAAACATTAGATGCCGGCAGGTAGGTAATAGGTATAACGCCCGCAACTGTGCCAACCTATAAGTGCATAGAACAACTACTTATTTGTATGCGAGCATCTCTGAAAGTGGGAAAAAAAAGCTGTTTCATACAAATCTGCCATTACAACTCTATCTAAATGTATGAAATAGCTGTTTAATTTCAAAGATAAAGCAAACTTTTTTTATGCACTTTTTAAAAATAACCATAAATGTATTTTGAGTTTGCTGAGCGACAACAAAATGGATTGACATTATTGTTCCGTCAGTTGGCGGCACGCCATTGCTCCAACAAATGGGACGTTTAATAAAATGATGATGAAATCGAATAACAGAATACGACTACCTATATAGAGTTACGGTTGTTTGTATTGTTACTAAACGCGCGAACTTCGTATTCCCGAAACACTTCTGAACTTAGCTCATTAGTGACACAAGAAACGGAAACAAATAGATATATCGGCAAACAGGTCAAGTTCTGTGTCCAACAAACTTTGATCAAATAACCTTTTTCTTAGGGGTGGTTCAGGCTAGCGCACACTATACCATTAGCAAAAGAATTCGCAACAAAACTGCTTGTACACAATACACAATACTTTTTGTTTAGAAGTAAAACTAAATGGGTTATTTTGTGTATGGCGCGGCCGGTTCGGCGTCTACAAAGGCCCTAAGCCAGCAAAAATACGGAGCAGGAAAGAACGCTCCGCTACACACGATACGCAAGCGTAGATAATAACAAAAGTATTTTTTTTTCTTGACTGTCATGTGTTCCGAAGAATTAAGACACGGTCAGCGAATGAAGAAAACATTTGCAGCAACGATATTCTATTCTTTGTTTCGTAATGTACGATCGACTTGCAAAAACGTTGATATTTTTTGAGATTTCTAAGATTTTATAGTAAAGCTTATAATAAGGTTTTTTGTATTTAAAAACCAGGTAAAAAGTGTCATCTAGTGGTGTATCAACTTCTGTCATGGACCTAATATTGTGTCATATGCATGGACGTTGTATATTACGTCCATGGTTATATGTCCATGAGCGATTATGTTTAAAAATTACGAGTGATACTCGAATGAATGATAAAATATAAATAATTATTCTCACAATCTCACTAAGTTTGTGTAAAGATGTGAAAAATCACTTAAGCGGACTTCTCGAAAGAGTTATAAGAATTCACTCTTAAACACATTAATATTAGCCAAGAAATATATTTTGTTCTTATTTTAATAGGCATTAGCAAAAACTCTTTACTGTCCCGCTAAAAACGTCCATTACGGCTCAAGCTTAGAGTATAGAATACTCTAAAGACGGGCTCGAGCACAGGGCTCAAGTAATCATTACTTTTTTCCCAGATCTAACACAGACAACCTAGTCTTCGGCAACTTTAGTGGATGGTGACAGATTATGATAAGTGTTGATTGATGAATGATAACCGTTGGACGATTCGTGGATGATAAGCGTAGGATCATTAATCAAGGACGATATTCGCCAAGATCCCTTTGAGTTGAGCGGTTCCTTTGCCTATTCATAGTTTTACTATTACCTACATGAATATACTGATAAAATATTATATAGTAACGCGTCAAAATGGCGGTTGCCACAAAGTCCAAAAGTATGAGAAACCCGTTTTTTTCGTACATTATTCTGTAATCGATATACCCAGTCATCATCATAGCGAATGGCAATCCCTGCTTGGATCAAATGTCTATGTCCAGATTTTTTTAGTTGTTGTTGCAGTTGTGCAGCTCGGCGATGCCTCCGGAAAAACAGCGAAGTGGGCATTCATTCACAACGTTGGAAAGAGTTTGGTCAGGTGCACCACAGTTTGGTGACTCCCTACTCCTGATATACCCAATAAAGCTTAATAAAGCATAAAAGTAAAACTTAAAACGAGCAGCTTTTCGTTTCAATCCTCTGGTAGTCTTGCTCCGTGAAAACTATTTAAGACTGGAGTTTAGCTTTATTTCCTGTCTGTATAGTTCTGGCAAGACAAGTTTAAGAGACAAAACTTTGAACTTCGAAGGTGTGAAAACTTGTATTAGGTACATGAGTTTTAATCATAGTGTATTGAACCAACTGGTTCTTCATGATAAAACTAACTGTACGAGTTGATCCACTGTTCCTCGTGGACTTAAAACGTAGCTCGTATTATGCTTAAAATATTATTTTACTTATCTTACTTGTACTGTTAACACTTCAATATTACTCATACAACGTGAAAAAAAATGTTTAATGCTCCTGTGAGACTAGAATAAGACTACCTGTGAGAATAGAAAGGGGTTGGTAGTATTACCGCCCTAGGGAGAATCGTTTTTCTGACAGGTACTGTCATGTGTAGTTGTTAGTATTATTAAAATAATACTTACAACTCATCTCTTCCCTTCGGTGTCGTAAATGGCGACTAACGAACTAAAAACTGCACATACAACCAACAGCATAGAGCGGCGATGGGCTCACCAAAATAATATACTACCAACCCCTCTCTTCCCTTGGGTGTCATAAAAGGCGACTAACTGACTAAAGACTGCACATACATCCAACAGCATAGACCGGCGATGGGCTCATCAAAATAATATTTTCTCATAGTGGGTGATGAAAAGTAGAGTTTATCAACTCAGGCGCAAAATATTTTTTTGGCTCGGGCGACGTACTTTGAATCCCTCACTTCGCTCTGTATTCAAAAAAGCGCCCTCGCCGTAAAAATATTTTATTGCTCCCTTATAATACAATCTACTTAGCATTATTATGTATAGCGAGAAAGCGATACCAATCCGTGGGACCTGAAAAGTCAGAGCCGTAGTCCAGCTGCGACACACACCTTCCTCACTTTTCTGATATTAGTTTTTGTACTAACTCTAATTACTTATCTATGTACGAGTACTATTCGAACTTGAGTTGTAGTTTCTTGCCGGCTCTTCTCATTCATAAGTGCTCAAATCATTGTAGCCAAAATTGATAAAATTATTATTTGAATTGAATGTTCCAGGAATCACCCATATTGTCCCAGATACATTGGGCTTAGCATGATAATATTAATAGAATTAATGTCGTTAAACTCATTAGAGTTTCCCAAGGAAATCGATACAACGCCACAATGTCTCAGTAATTGGACTATAAGAGGTGTCTAAAGGCATTTCATGAAATTTGTGACTTTACTACAAACTCGTGTATTCCATCAAATTTTCGATAGATGTTGTCGGTGGTACTTACTTGTAGCATAGCCTTTACTCGCTTTGATCACGCCGCATCGGAACAACCTTTAATTAGTAAACAAATTAAACGGAATGTGACTTTTGAAACAAAGGCGACGAAAATGCGACGAATTTGCGACAAATTTTCCTTGTCACAAGTTACGAGGACCACTTGTCGCTGCAAAGACGTTTTAAAGAAACATGTATGTTTCGGGCGACACCAATAAATTTGGTATTCCTTTAAGGCTGGGATTCCCAAAACTCCCGAAAAAAGGGTATTTTAAATAATGGATTAGGTACTCGCAAATCACAAGTACTCAAAATTTATGTTATTCTACAGTCTTTTAACTGGTCATTCCGGCCGTTAAATACTCTCTATTAGTGATACTTTACTGCATCAAATAAAATTTCAAACATCCGTCTAATCGTAATTCAAATACCGTATTACTTGCATTATGCTTGGTTTTAGTTAATGAAAAATATACGAAAATAATTGTCTTTTAATGGGTAAGGCATTCCGGCCGTTATAAGTTAAAAAAATTAAAAATAATTCTTGATTTTCAAAATTATCTACCTATTTTGCTAAGTTGTCGGTCGCGAATCGCGATGTGCAATCAATCAGTCTCCTACTAGTATCTGCGCTCGGGAATCCTAGCCTACGATATAAACGTCATGATGGTTTAAAAAGTCTCAGAAAAATAACTAAAAAATGTGAAAACCAAGTCTTTATTGAAATAAACTTTTTTTAAAATACATTTGATTATGCCAATATTTTTCAAAAAAGGCATACCCAATCAGTAAAAAAAAAAATTTAAGCGCCTCTATGGTCTAGTGGCTAAGGTAACAAAACTTAGTAACAAAACTTCAACGACATGCAAGCGATTTGATCGCTGAAGTCACTGCATTTATCGAAGTTCGATCGTTGCCTCCGCGTTATTCACCTATTTTATTTGACGCTTAGTTTGATCGGATGACAGCTATTACACGTCAAATTAGTAACAAAAAAATAAACATTTCTGCATGTTTTCGTTACCAAAAAGTATTTGAATTTATTTGGTATAATTATAATGGCAACATTAAGTTTAAATAGTTGACAAATCGCTGAGTTGCGTTGCGATCCTATCGAGTAATCGTTCTGTCGAAATGTCTGGTTAATACGGATTTATGACTGTTTTTCAATAGGATGACTTCTAAACGTAAGCGACATTTTGACTATTACGAAATACGTGAATTGAGCCACAGGGGGGGTCTTATAAGACCCGTCCCTCTGGTCTACATAGTATACAACCGTTATACCCAGTAGGTATATCTAGAGGTTTGATTCCCAGCGGGGGAACATCTTTATACTTGATTTGGTTGGTGGTAGAGCTAGTTAAGTCCGCCTGGCTAGCTATTACCACCACCTCATCTAAAGTCTGGCGCCATAACAACAATATTTTTAACATTGTTGTGTTCCGGCAGTGTAGAGATAAGATAGCCAGTTCCTCAGTGGGTAAGGATTCCGGGTGAGCGCGATTCCACCTCCGGCCTTATCGTTACTTACCATCAGGTGAGATAAAGGCCTTAACTGTAGTAGATTAAAAACATGGATAGCCATTCCTAATAGTAATTCATACAAACTTTAGTTAGACAGGTATAATAATATCGGGTTAATTTTGTATTTAAAACTATGGAGGCTTGAGTAAATCGTGGAATTGTTGTCAGATTCTAAAAGATTTATACATTTCTTATTCACACGTTTTCGGTTATGCTTCATAATCCTACTTCCTACTAATATTATAAACGCGAAAGTTTGTAAGTATGGATGGATGTTTGTTACTCTTTCACGTAAAAACTACTGAATGGATTTAGATGAAATTTAATATACAAATAGTTTATAACCTGGATTAACACATAGGATACTTTTGATCCCGATATTCCCACTGGAACGGGAACCACGCCGGTAAAACTGCGAGCGGCCGCTAGTACTTAATAATAGTGAATTTACTGTCATTGTGTTTAGTGTGCCTAGACGTGGAACTAGAGTTGCATACATAAAACATACAAATATATACATACATAAATCACGACTATTATCCCCGAAAGGTTATGTGCTCAGCATGACAAGTGGTGAGCCCATCACTGCTCTATGCTGTTGGATGTATGTACAGTCTTTTTGTCCGTTAGTCGCCTTTTACGACACCTAAGGGATGAGAGGGGGTGGTAGTATTCTTTCACCGCTAGGCGACACGGCACTTCATATAAAACCTTATTGTCAAAAGCTGTGTATTACTATAAAAACGAACTAATAGCTACTTTTTTATATTATGGCTAAGGTTGGAAATTTACGAATCCACCTGATGTTTTTGTTAGGTCTCCGATGCACCTCGACACTTCAAGAGATAGAAGTATTGGACATTAATTATTTACCTGTTTTCGAGTGGCGAGCCCCGTTTACGACTTTGTTCGCAGTAAGCGATTAATTTAGTCGTAGCGGGTACATTGCTCCGTTATTTTAAAATTATTTTGAATGAAGCACAGTAGCGAAGCAATGTACTATGCTTTTCGACTTAAATGCTAACTTAGTGTGTACCAGGCGTAAGACTACGGAGCAGGCCGGCTTAATGGGATGGTGAAAACGACCCCATTAGTACAATACAGCTGGGTTATCGCATTCTTAGTAAAATATAGACCGAAATCAGAATTTGATTAACTTAAATATCGACTTTAGAGGGCAGAGTTTACAGCTTAGTTTAAAAATATCAGAAATTTAAGTTAGGCGATATATTAGTAAGAGTTCGTGTAGATGTTAGACGAGAGTGTTACTTATTTTTGAGTTGTCAACTTTGTAATACTGAATTATGGCGGTAAACCCTTTATAAGGCAGAACACGTTTAAATATTTCATTGGTTTCTTAGCTAATCTCAACTGTTAAGAAGTTGTCCGCAGCTTTTACATTTTGTTTTTTATTAGTTCGTACTATCGCTATGTAAGGCACGTTCAGCCGTTATGCTCGGCTGATTTATAAAATGGCAGTCGTTCAAAGCCACCAATCGCATATGGGCCAGCGATAAATTGTAACCGTGTCGCGTAACGGTGAAAGAATACTACCAACCCCCTGCACATACATCCAACAACACAGAGCGGCGATGGGCTCACCACCTGTCACGCTAGCACGTGTGCGCAGTCGCTATTTGTTGAAAAGTGGACTAAAGCGGTCCTCATTGCCTAGTCTCTGACTAACCCTTCGGGGATAATAGTTCGACGGTCATAAATTCAAAAAGCTATATAAAATAAGGCATTAACAAAAATACTTTAAATTTAGTCCACTTTAGTAGTGTAATATTGGGCATTCTAGATCACTTTTCACTCCATTGATCTCACTGACGTTCGATCAATGTCGTTAAAAGTGATCTAGAATGTCCCAATATTCCTCCATTGATCTCACTGACGTTCGATCAATGTCGTTAAAAAGTGATCTAGAATGTCCCAATATTACTTTTGAAAATCACTGCCATTCGCTCGTATATATGTTTAAGCGCTATGCTTCAAAGTCATTTTATTGAAACTCCCGAAACACTGTGGTCAATAAGAAAACAGCTGCTATGAGATTTGTTAAACAAAAACAGTCATTAAAATTAAAATGCATTTGCCCACCATCATCAAATGAGTTAAAACGTCATGGCAACTTATTGCCGAACAGTATCCGTTGTATTGTTTGCGGCCCTTCGAATTGTGGAAAGACAAACTTAGTAATTAGTTTATTACTACATACAGATGGTCCACGGTTCCGCAACCTTTATGTTTATTCAAAATCTTTGTATCAACCTAAATACATATTTTTAGAAAAAGTATTAAATATGGTTGCAGGTACATCGTATCATAAATATAATGACAACACCGAAGTTTTGAGTCCACATGATGCTTTGTCTGACTCGATTATTATATTTGATGATGTTGCTTGTGAAAACCAAAACCACATCCGAGATTATTTTGCTATGGGACGTCATAAAAATATCGATTGTTTTTATATTAATCAAACTTATACAAAAGTACCAAAACAACTTATTAGGGACAATTCTAACCTAATTATATTATTTAAGCAGGACGATGTAAATTTGAAACACGTATATGATGAACACGTAGGGTCGGACATGACTTGGTCACAATTTCGAGAAATGTGCTCAACTGTTTGGAAGAAACCATTCAATTATCTTGTAATAAATAAGGATTGTGAACGAAACAAAGGATGTTATAGGAAGACATTTGATACGTTTATAGAATTAGATTAATGTACAAAAGCAGTTGTAATTATGCCATAAAATCACTTTCATTTGTGACTTAAAGCTGAAAGGAAACCTATTTATTGAAATGGAAAGAGATTTAAAAGAACAAATTGTAAAATCAGCATCAGCTGTTAAAAGGAAGGTAGACTTAATAAAGGATGCTAAAAATTCTAACAATGTTACCCTGGAAACAATATTTAAACCTATTGTTGACCCTCTTAACATTTTAGCGAATAGAAATGATGAAAAGAACTTACAGGAAGTAAAGCTTTATGATCCCATATCAAAAAAAAACAGGAAAAATGAAAGCGAGAAGTCGTATTCTTCTTGTGAAGAATATATTGATTCTAATAGTGTAGATGAAGAGGAATATCAAGACACACCACAAAAATCAGACAAAATCCTAACTACGTCACCTTTTAAGAACCATGATGTAAGTAAAGGTTCTTTTAAGTCCCTCCAATCATCACCAAACATTATAAATCAAGATGAGTCTTCCTCATGGTCTACGTCATCTGAAGTATTTAATGCCATACCTTTTGGAATTAGAAATGAGCGAGGGAAACTTGAGCTTGGAAACACTCGCGTTCATGATGACGGTAGAATTCTTAAAGTTGGAAACATTACTTTTGAAAAGACTCTTGGCTTAAAAGAACTATTATATAAAAAGGTACCAAATCTAGATGTTATTACAGATGACGACCTTGAAAACTACAAGCTACTACTTATCAATACTAATGCACACAGACGTAACTTTGATCCTGCCAAACCAATAAACAGCAATAAAGGGTTTAAATACATGAGTATTATAAAACCATTATTTAAATTCTCTAAACAACCTACTAGTACTGAGAGTCCTCCACAGGGAAAAGGTATCAATCTTTTTAAAAAAGTTAAAACAAATACAGATTTAGTTTATTGGGATGATCCAAATGAATTAATAGAACGATTGAAATTACTGCTTGCGTCAAAAGCTGCTGGTAACACGGGTTTGGATAATGAAATCGTTGCAATAATTGAAGAACTGCGCGAAGCGGGCATCATAAATATGGAATATAAACAAATAGCACGGGGAAAATTAAGCAGTATACTCGCAGTAAGCAAAGCTTCGAGATTATAATGAATATAGATAAATTCGGTCATCACATTCATAAACGTTTGAGGTTATCTGAATACATCGATACCATAAACGATACGTTAAAAAAGTGCGAAACGGGCGAATACGACTTAAAATCATCAAAACTTAAAGGTTTATCATCTCCAGACAAGGACGATGAAGCTGTAAATAAGGCATATTTGGATAAAACTGTACAAGATCTAAGGAATGAAATAAATAAAGTTAATAGTCGTGTAAAAATTTACATCCAGAACTTAGAATCAGCTACTTCCAATCGCTTGTCTACTATGTTTTACTCAAAAACAGAAATAGACCGTATGATTCAAGCAAAGTCAAACAAAAATGAGTAAAAGAGATATAGTAGAAGAAATTCACAGAGCGGCGAGAAGAAATTTTCCTCGCCGATGTACAATTATAAAAGGAGTAGATGATTCATGGCAAGCTGACCTTATGGATTTTCAAAAGTATTCACAATTTAATAAAGGATATAAATATGTTTTAGTAGTTATTGACACTTTATCGAAATACGTTTGGACAAATCCTTTGAAGAGTAAAGATAAAATTAATGTCACCAACGCAATGGAAAATATATTATTGAATTCGTCTCGGAAACCAAAAAATTTGCAAACAGATTTAGGTAAAGAGTTTTATAATGAAAACTTTAAAGAGTTGATGAAAAAATATGACATTAACCATTATTCCACTTATTCTGTGAAAAAAGCAGCAATTGTTGAAAGAGTAATTAGAACGCTAAAAGGTCACCTTTATAAGCTATTTAGCTTATGCGGTCAATACCAGTGGATAAATAAAAATTTGAAAAACGTGGTACAAAGCTATAATAACACTGTTCATCGTATAACAAAATTTAAACCTATTGATGTTGACAAAAGAAATCAGACAACTGTAAAGTACAACATCATCAAATCACAAAATAATAACATAACGAAAAAAAATAAGTACCGTGTTGGTGATCATGTTCGGATTAGTAAATACAAAGGTGAATTCTACAAAGGTTATACTCCCAACTGGTCAACAGAAATCTTCAACGTTGTGAAAGTTAACCATACAAATCCTGTCACATACCACTTAGAAGACAAACATAAGCAAATCATTTTAGGATCTTTTTACGGATACGAACTGCAAAGAACCCAATTTCCCGATATATATCTTATTGAAAAAGTTTTAAAGAAAAAAGGAAACAAACTCTTTGTCAAATGGTTGGGTCTCAGTGATGGTGAAAACAGTTGGGTTGACAGAAAATTATTAATGACTTAATATAAATATCGCCTGATTATGTTGTACAGTCACTTTACGAACATCAATGAAGGAAGGAAGCGGCATTGTCAACAATTTAATAGATAACATTCCGTTCGAGTTACACTTACCTGGATATCAGTTTTGTGGTCCAGGAACAAAACTTAAAAAACGCTTACTAAGAGGTGAACGAGGAATAAATAAATTGGATGAAGCTTGCTTGTATCACGATATTGCTTACAATAATAAAGATTGGAACGTTAGACAAAACGCCGATTTAGAACTTTTAAATATGGCAAAGAAAAGATTGAAATCGAAAGATGCTGGGAAAGGAGAAAAGATTGCATCATGGATAGTAAAAAATGCAATGAAAGCAAAACTTAAAGCCGGAGCAGGAGTGCGGTCATTCATGAAAGGTGTTAAAAAAATTCAAAAGCAAATGAAAAAAATAAAATGTAATGATAACCGCACGGCTATAAAATATGCGCATGCAGCTGCAAAAAAAGTGTTTTCTAATATAAAAGGAATACGCTTCCCACGCTGCATTCCTGTTCCGAAAACTGGTGGGTTGTTACCCCTCATACCAATCTTTGCTGGTTTATCAGCTCTTGGTTCACTCGCTGGGGGTGCTGCAGGTATAACAAAGGCTGTTAACGATTACAAGGTCGCTCAAAAAAATCTTCAAGAATCAGAACGACATAACAAGATGATGGAAGCTGTTGCACTTGGAAAAGGGTTGTATTTGAAGTCTCACAAAAAAGGAGCGGGCTTGTACTTGCAACCTCCAAAAAACTAATTAAACGGTTACCCAAACGAGCACTTACTAATTTAGATATATTAAAGCACTCAGTTGATATTCCATATTTTCGTGGCGTTTTTATGAGAGATACGTTACCCTCAAAACCAAGAAAAATTGAGTGTGCTATTCTTAATTTAGATAGTTCTTCAAATCCTGGAACTCATTGGGTAGCCTATGTAAAAGAAAATAATTACTGTGAATATTTTAACAGTTTTGGTAACTTAAAACCTCCATTAGAATTAATAAAATATTTGAAAGATAGGCACATAAATTATAATTACAAACAGTATCAATCTTTCGGTACTGTAAACTGTGGTCATCTTTGTTTATTATTTTTAAGAAAGTATTGGAAAAATCATTTATATAGGTTACAATTAAAATAACTTGACAGTATAAAAATGTCTTTCACTGTATCCATAACTGGGCAAGGAGCCTCATTAATAACTAACTATTCACCAACTTTAGAATTACGTGGGCAATATGAGTGCGGACTTATATACTTTTCTACTTTTAATTCTATTCCTAATATAGACGAAAGGAACAATAAGTTTTATTACGGTATCAATGAGTTCATCGAAATTCCTGAAGGATCATATGAACTTCAAGATATTTGCGAATTTTTAAAAAGCAACATTAAGAACACTGCATTAAAATTGACTTGTAATAATAATACTCTCAAAACCAAAATATTTTGTTCAGAAGATGTTCATTTCGAGAAAAATAATTCCATTGGTAGAATTTTAGGTTTTGCTAACGACACAATTAAGGCAAATATAAGTTGTGAGTCTCAGTACCCAGTCAGTATTTTAGCAACAACCATCGTACGCATCGAATGTGACGTAGTTAGCGGATCATTCGTGAATGGGAAAGCAAGCCATATTATTTATGAGTTTGTGCCTAATGTACCACCCGGTTATAGAATTATTGAAATTCCTAAAAACTTAATCTATTTTCCAGTCAATCAAAGTTCAATTAGTGCAATTAATATTAGGTTGTTAGACGCTGATAATAGACAGATTAATTTACGTGGAGAAGACGTACAACTTTATTTACATTTTAGAAAAAAATGATTAATTTTAATAAAAACCCTACCTCATCAGGTGTTCAAGTCAGTTCCAAAAGAGCAATAAGTAAAAGAACACCGTTTGACTTAAAAAAGAAGGTTACTAAAAATAATAAAGAATTTCTAAAGCTAGTAGGCTTGTTAAAATGAACATATTAAATATATCTCAGCCAACGTCATACGATAACAGTATCGAGAGTTTTGAATATCATTCGTATAAGCCGTATGTAACAAGTTTCAACAATAATGATGAAATAAGAATACCAATCAATCAGCAAGATTTGTATGTGTTGCCGTCACGCAGCACTTTGTATATTGAAGGTAAAGCTGATGTATATAACAGTACCACTAAAGAAAAGGTAACAAGTGTGCATTTTGTAAACAATCCTGCGTTATTTCTATTCCAAGATATTCGATATGAGTTAAATGGAATAGAAATAGATAAAATAAAAAATGCAGGTATCACAACGACAATGAAGTCTTATTTGTCTTTGAATGAAAATGAATCCAAAAGTGCAAAAGTTTGGGGTTGGTCTCCTGCAGGAATAACCAATGTTACAAACGGAGTTTTCTCTGTCTCCATACCATTAAATAAAATATTAGGATTTGCAGAAGATTATGAAAAAGTTTTAATTAACTGTAAACATGAGTTAGTACTGTTGAGGAGCAACACAAATGTCAATGCAATAAAATTGAGTAAAGAGCAAATAGTGGAAAATATAACAATAAATAAAATCGTTTGGCGTGTTCCACATATTAAAGTGTCAGATCGAGAGAGAATTAATTTATTAAAGCATTTAGAAAAAGATCGAGCCATTACACTAGCGTTTCGTAACTGGGACTTGTATGAATATCCGTTACTACCCAAGACACGTAAGCATACTTGGGCTATTAAAACTTCATCGCAAACAGAGAAACCTCGATTTGTTATTATTGCCTTACAAACAAACCGAAAACATAATGCTCAAATGTCAATGGCTGAGTTCGACCATTGCAATGTTCGTGACGTAAGAGTGTTTTTAAATTCATCATATTACCCCTACGAAGGACTTAACATAAATTTCTCTGACAACAAGTTTTTATTAATATACGAACAGTATGCAAGGTTTCAGCAGTATTATCACGGACGTCGATCAGAACCGTTGTCGAGTTTAAAAGAGTTTAAAGATATTGCTCCTTTATTCGTTGTTGACTGTTCTCGCCAACAAGAAATGCTGAAGGGATCAATCGACGTAAGAGTAGAAATCGAAACAGATCAAGAGATACCTGATCAGACCGCTGCATACTGCCTTATACTGAACGATTGCATATTTGAATATAAACCACTGAGTAACATTGTGAAAAAGCTATCATGAATAACGATACTATTATAGTGGATGTGCAAGGATTTAAGGATTTGAAAAATAATTTTATTGTAAAAGAGTTATCAATAGCAACTAAAAACCATACGCAGACGTTCTTAATTAAGCCACCATATGCTTTTAAAAACCTAACAGATGAAGAAAAGAAGCAAATCCGGTGGTTAGAAAGGAATCGCGGGCTCAAATGGAGTCAGGGATTCATTGATTACCGTGAATTTAGACGAATAATAGTTCCGTATTTAAGCAGTAAGAAGGTATTAGTAAAGGGATTGGAAAAAGGAATATGGGTTCGCGAGCTATGTCAAGATTGTGAAATAATGGAGTTGGAAGAAATAGGTTGTCCTAACTTTTTAAAATTATATAGTGATTACCATGTAGATGTAAATAAATTTAATTGTGAGTACCATAAAAAAATGTGTGCTTTAAAAAATGTTCTGTGTCTAAAAAAGTGGTACACTTTAAATGTTAATTGAGTTATTAATGTAATAAAGTATTTTCCTCAATAAATCAAATGTGTATAAATATCTTTTTGTTTAATTACTAAAAGTAAAAAGGGTGAATGAAACGATCTTAGTATTCAATTCAATAATATTTATTTTAGAATTTCTTAAAAACTATAACTATATCCACAAACTTTTTTTGATATATTGCTAATGATAGCCTCTGTTTGATCCATTATGGGGTCAATATGCTCTGTTACCACATACTGCGCAGATAATAATGGATCAGTATGATTTGTTTCGAAGTCCACCACTTCAATCTTAATTAATCGACGACCTTGAATCGGCGTACTTTTCATCACGTAAGAATGAGAATGCTTCAGATAACTTCTTCTTTTTCGAAGTCTCTTCTTGGTGATATTATTCACCACCTTGTTATACAGCGGGGAATCGCCTCGCCGTTCATCTGCTCTCCAATTCGGATACTCCTCTGTAAATCCCTCGAGCATATCTTGAGCGTTCTGTTCAAAAGTGGGAGATGACGGTTGTACGAACTCCTTGTTGATGCTGAGCGACACCAGGTTCTCTTGAGTATTCTAAAACATAAAATAAAATAGTTTATTACATACATAAAACCACGACTATTATCCCCGAAGGGTTAGTCAGCGACTACGCAAGGAGGACAGCAAAAGCAGTCCTTTACCATAACCCACTTTTCACCAAATAACGACACAATTACAACACAAATAAAATTAATTTATAATCATACAAAATTATTTAAACTTACCATGTTGATATTATCTAGCTGGACTACTGACGCCTTCACTTTAATAATTGAAATTGAAACTAATTTGAAACCCATTTATATTAATGTACATGATGACACAGCAAGACAATATAGGTAGTAAAACATGTAATTAATGGACATTTCAGCAAAATAAAAAGAAAGAATTGATATTATTAAAGAATGATTAACTTGCCAATAACGTGACCTGATTTGTATTAATTAGGTTTCATATTACCTTATAATCAGAAGAGTACAACCTACTCTGAATTTGACTTGTTCAAACTTGTTTGCGTTAGAATTTTCTTACTTATTTACCGTCAATGTTTTATTATACAAAGATATATAATAAATTAAATAAAAATGCAAGTTAGTCGGTTACTTTTATATTTTATTAGGTATATTAATACAGCTGGGTAGAGTAAATTTTACATTACATTTCATAATCTAAGTTAGATTTCCTATTCAAACAATAAATGAATCTGAGCAAAAGCAACAACTTACATATTTTTTAACAATTTTTATAAATCAAAATATTCATTATATGTACCTACTTAAGTATATTGAAAAACTGGTTACAATAGTTTATAAAAAGTTAATATTATTTTAAATTCAACCAATGAATCTTAGTAATGGTAATAAATAATAATACATTTTTTTATTTCTCAAGCCTTAAGTATAATATAACTCTAATATAATATATCTAAATCATAGTCATATATCTAAATAATAGAATTTAAAAACACAGTGAAAAAAATAATTGCTAAAATATATAATCCCAGTGGCCCCAAGACATAGTAGATATTTTATTTTTTAATATTACGCGTTTGTCATCATTACCTGACAAAGCTATCTTGTTCTGTTCTTGGGTAAATATTTCATGCTTTAAGGATTTAAAAATTATGTTTTTCTTTCTTAAAAAAGTATTTTTGTTTAATACGTTATTGTAATCTTCGAAATGTACGTTTTTCAAAACCTGTTTCTGTATACCTTTAGCCCTTTTTAACTCCTCTTGTACTGTTTTTATACAGTATAATTTTGATCGTAAACCAACAAATTCAGAAATTAAATTTCCACCTAGTTCATCTTTGAAAAGACCTGGTACTTTTTTGTTAAGACCAGGTATACCGTAACAGTTATTTAATGGATAATTACTAGTATCAAAATATCTAAGGAAATTCAACTTTAAATCTGTATAAAAATCTTTGCTTTCTATTGAATAAAGAAAACTGTCAGTATCCGTATAACAAAGCTTTAATTTTTCCCGATAAAAAGGTTTCATAATAGAGTAATGAAAATCAAACATATGACTTTTGGATATTTCTAATACAGAAAAGCCAATATATATGGGTTTGTCTAAAGTAATTGTCTCGGGTTTCATTTGAACAGCTATAAAATTTTCTGTAAAAATAGTAGCACTATGGAAATTTGGTCGAGCTATTAGTTGCTCAGCACCGAAACTTTTCTTTGTTATATTCTTTTCATCATTCCACTTATTAACCAACTTCACGCTGACCCTTTTCTCGGTGTCTTCTAGTGTTTTACCAAATATACTATTATTTAAAAGTTTGAAGAAATCTTGTTCAAATATAGATTTGGCCTTTTTTCGTAACTCAGTGTTCATATCAATGTACTGTTTTAAGTATGGACTCTGATTGAATTGAATTACTCTATGTATTTTTTTTAGCAATAAACCATGTTTTAGACATGTTTTCAGATGGGAAAAATGAATGACATACAAAAACTTATCGTATAAGTTTGGTATCAATTTCGAAGTTTTAGATCCTGGAGGAGCAAATTTTTGAGCACAGAATGGAAAATCGTTATGATAATTATGCAAATGGAAAGGGTATTCTAAGTCTACTTCGAGTATATAGCCAATGTCCCCGTCAATGGGTATATTATGAAAATCAATTTTTGAAATTTCTAGTTCACTTAATAACTTAAAATTTGAATGAGGTAAATAAGCGCACATAGCATAACCATAAAGATTATTACAATCAATATAAACAAGGAAGTTATCACTTTTTGCGGGGTCATAAGTTTGTAAGTACTTGTTATTGGCTTTCGAATATCTTGTAGAACATAAACATATACCACCGCGTATGCCTTTTTGTATCATTCTTATTATTTCCAAATCATTTATTAATTCTAATTTAACATCTGTTTTTAATAGCATAGCGTCAAAACTTAGGCTAGGTGCTGTTAAGTAAAAAGAAGGATCCAGTTTATAATTCGTCTTACACGTTTTTCGAAAACTTTCGAAGACGTCCGCTAGTAAGAGTACATCTGACTTAAGATATAAATCAGTGTATTCTCCAAGGCTCCGTAATTCAAAGGTTTGCCATACTCTTTTTGCGTGTTCATAATCTACTATTGATACGTTGCAATTGTGCAATTTACTAAAAAAGCATTTATAAGGAGGTATTTCTTCTTCATCATAAGAACTCCAAGTAGTGACGTATTCGTAAGGATAAACCCCTTTACGTCTAAGTAAATTAAAATGTTCCTGAGAAGGAAAAAAAAAAGATAGATGTTTAAAATCATTTGTATTTAAATTTGCAACTAGCTTCTCTAGGCTTGTGCCTAAAAATTTAAAAGAATCGACAAAACGAACAGGTATGATAGCTTCGTTACTAATTCGAAAAAATTTGGTAAACGATATGTAATTTTCTTTATTTTTTGCAATCACTTGTATCCTACCTGATAATTCTCCTAACTGTCGTATGAAAAGATGACTGTCGTAACCAGCTAAATTATGAAAAAATATGGGAACGAACTTAGGCAAACAATATTTTATATTACAATAAGAATGAGCTGCACCACGATATCGTCCAGTAAGATGACAGTGATCTTTTACTTTGTCGTCAAATAATATTTTGTTACAAAGATAACAGTTTTTAGCTTGAGCAAAATTGGTTCTATCTTTATCTGTTAAGAACATAGGGATCGATGAATGCAAAATATTATAAATTACAGTTATATCAGATAGAAGGTTATCAAAAAATTTATTCACACAGTCAGGTCCTCGATAAGACACATATTTATTAAGGGAGCTGTCGTAGGAGCATACAACGTAGTAAGCAAATGCAGCTGGTACATGCTTTTGCGTAATCGTTGTGCAACTTGTTTCAGAATTTGGTTCAACTGGCTCTAACAAAGATTCAAAGTCTGCGTATAAAACGAAAGGCATGTCTTGCATGCGTTCATAATGTTCAAATTGTATTCGAGTTCCTTGATTAGGTAAAATTGTTGCTACACCACTGCAAACGTGGGCTTCGAGTTTAAGATTGTTATCAAAAAATATCATACAATCCTCACATAAAAATATTTTGGAATGATGTTTAGTTAACTGCTTGCGAAGTAATTTAGCTAAATCTTTAATTAGACAGTAATGCGTACGTTTTCCATTTTCGAGAAAAAGCATGTTGACGTGATGTCTTTTACGTAATTCGCATTTGTACAGAGGTCCAACAACCTTACTGCTATTTTTAAGGCCATAAACATTAATACTTATGTTGGGATTATTCTTTTCAAAAATTCTTATATCTGTGAACCCTACTGGAAATGTCATATTTTTAACTTTAAGTACACTTTCAAAATGCGGATATGCGGTGGTTCGATTTGCGTTATTTTTTGCAGGAAAAAGTGATGCCATGACACACCATAAAAAGCAGTAATCATCCGAATTTTTAATGTTGATACATGCACGTTTGTTTTTTATAGCGTTAGGTAAATCTAAGTAACCTGAGGCTCTCAACGGGTTATATTTGTTTATATTTACTTCTAGATACAAGCTTCGTAAGTAAGCCCAACCACTATCTCTTTCCTCAAATTCTTCAACTTTTTTACAAATTTTATGGCTAATGTTTGTATACATAGCATCAAAATTATAACTTTTATGTAAGATAATGTTTTCAGTAGCAAAAGATTTCGTTGAAATCGAGTCATCCTTATGCAGAAAAAATTCAGAAAACAATTCGAAATTTACTTTAAGGTTTGTATAAGCCTCAATTCGGGCTGAGAGTAAAAGTTTCACGCGGAGGCGCAATTGCGATAAAAAATCTGCAGGAGCAAACACATGCATACGTTCTTCAGCGTCCTCGCATTGAACACGGTACGACGCTATGCGACCGCGAAGAGCGCTATGCACTTGTTCGATACCCTCGCTCTCAATTACAGAACTATTATTTTTGTGTAAAATACTTTTTAAATGAGCAGAGAAAGCATTATTTTTAACGGATAAGTTGCAAGTTGAACAGAATATAGTCTTAACCATTATGATTTTGTTTTCACTGTGTTAAAAAATTACAAGAGGTTAAAGTAGTTTTTAAGTAAAATGTATAAAACCTAACACACATATAATATATAAGTAAAACTAGTTAAGTCCAAATTTACCGAAGAGAGTGTAACTAGTTAATATGTAGTACCTAGCTGACTGTGACTATTTTTTCTTTTTATCACTAAAGAATACCCCCTCTTCAGTAAATTTTGATTTGGCTAATTTTATGAATTTTTTTATAGTCAACAATTCAGGAGACTCAGCTTCGCCTTGTAGTCGAACCCAAATTATTGCCTTTTCACACCTTTCAAGACCGGTGAGGCTACGCACCTCCTCAGCGTCGTAGAGACGCAGCTCCGCCACCAGTTCACCGTCGAGCTTCGCAGTCCGACGCGTTACCCCGCCTGGTACTCGTCGCGTTAGTACACTGTCGAAGGTCTGGTCTGTCTTGCGTGGAGGCGGCGAAACTTCGTTATCTGACTCTGAATCATTTAACCAGTCTAAAGCGGAGCTAGACCCTTCTTGTTTTTTCACAATCGTTGTTGAAGTCTTAGGCACCGACGACGAGTACAGGCATTTCTTCTTAGAGCTAGAAAGATAAGAAATGTAATTAAAAACTAATTATTAATATTGACGATATACGAAATAACATAAAATATATTAACAGGTTTTAAAAGTAATCAACGCAAATTACCTTATGCTTTCGTTGTCCGAGTCAAATGAATTGGCTAACACACAGCTTTTCTTGGCAGAGCGTTTAACTTGCTTGCTTTCAGACCTAAAATAACAATAAATATTAGTGACATTAACATTTAACATATGACAGTAAATACTAGTACGATTAAATAATAACATTTGCTGGTCTAGGTCACTGCTCCTCTACAGACCTTCTTTAATAACTTCTTTACACATAGAGAGAGATCCGTGCTTCGGAAGGCATGTTAAGCCGTTGGTCTCGGATGTTGTCGTAAGATGACAGTCGTTAAAACCCACCGACCCGCATTGGACCAGCGTGGTGGGTTATGGCTTAATATCCCCGTGCTATTATTCACGTGGGAGGTCTCTGCCCAGCAGTGGGACGTTTATAGGCTGATGATGATGATGATGATGACATAGAGAGAACGGACCATAGCCCACCACGCACACCCACTGCGGTTTGGCGGTGCTAACGGTTGCAGATGCAGAAGGGATCAACCGTTGACATACCTTACAAAACATATACGAAGTCGAGCAAACGCAACATTGCTAATAGAAAAATAAAAATATTTAAAACTTACGAACATTGTTTCGGTGTATATCTTCTGGATGATTCTCGTAGCGATTTCAGAGTACCGAAGCACTAAATATTAAAAACTTAGGCGTAGCTTAGGCGTACTAGTGGTCGATCTGACTTAGGAAGCACTGATACGACAACTACCATTTTTCGGGTATTTATTGGAGAAAAGTGTTTAACAGCAATTTTACTAAGCAGGAGTGATCAACATTTTTTTTTTTTTTTGCTTGTATACAATTAAACTATTAGTGCTAGTTTTTACTTTCAAGAATAACACCGTATGTAAAAACTGTTAATTCCAAATTTTTTTTTTATTATTATTGCTTTTATTACAAACCAAATAGGTACATATTGGGCTTATTATAAACACATACATTATCTAAGTAAAGCAAGCTTAATCGGTAGCGTAACCTTCTGTACTACAAACCGTTACCTATACGATGTACACATAAATGCTTGCATTCATCAAACCATTAGCCTGAGCCTTTTTCGCGTTATAGTCAAATACCTACCTAACCACTACATTAGCTGTTATATTTTAACGAGTGTACGTTTAAGCAAAAGTAATTAAATAAGTATTACAATGTTATAAATAAATATGTGTTATTAGTAGCAAGAAAGGAAGTAATTACAAAATTGAAGCAATGTTTGTAACCTCTGTTTTTTTTTAAATTTTAAGCAAAATATTTAGTTTATCGATTAGTGCGAAAACTTGCAGCGAAAGTATTTTACATTTCCTGTGTAATTGCTAACCTTTCGATAAAGCGCTGACGACGATTGTCCGGATGTGCAACATTAGGACTGTTTTCACTAAGCATGAAATTTACTATTACATTTCATCTCATGATCGTCTTAACGAGAGTTTCATAACCACCACAATCACAGATCGAGTTCACCACTAGGTACCTCATCGAGTTCCTCACACTCTAACCCTGTCATTAATAAACGTTGATTAAAGTTACACTTAGGATTAAATTGACGCTGTCTCTATCTGTCTTCTTTAACAAAAACGAGACAGCGTCACTTTAAACCGAGGTGTAACATTTGGCCATTTTTATTAATGAGACGGTAAAAGTTAAACATTTTGATGTACGTACTAAATTAAACAAATGTCTCGGTATGTTACAAGTTAGCCGCTCGGATATCGAGAGACGCGGGTTCGATTACCGTGAGGCAGTCTATTTTTATAACTTCGGTGTTTATGTACTCATATTATTCCCACAATAATTAAATCTAACCATATTTAGTGGGTACGTATTCAAATCGACATTTGCTTTATAAGTTAAACCATAATTTGAAAGGTACTGTTATGAAAATCCTATCTGATCACTTGTTGCTAAACGTGACTTCAGCATGACGTAATTAATTGTTACTTGTTGCTCTGTCTATCCCACTTGTGGGAATACGCCGTGATGTTTGTGTTTGTATGTATTATGAAAATGTATGTTTAATGCGTTTGTCAATTAAAACAGTATAGACTTAGCTTTATCTTTCTAATTGTGTTTATGTTAAAGGTTATTCCCATTCTCCCACAACAAAATGGCCCAAAGTCCTCCCCAGAAAAAATACAAATATATTAATTTTCATGCTCCTCCGTGATAAAAAATGGTCATCATCATCATCATCATCCAAAAGACGTTCACTGCTGGACAAAGACCTCCCCCAAGGATCCCCACCACGTCCGGTCCTGCGCCGCACGCATCCAGCTGCTACCTGCAATCTTCACCAGATCGTCGGACCACCTTGTTGGAGGCCTGCCCACACTGCGTCTTCCGGTGCGCGGTTGCCACTCCGATCTGCCCCAACGGCCGTCGGTTCTTCGAGCGATATGCCCTGCCCACTGCCACTTATGTTTAGCAATTCTTCGGGCTATATCGGCTGCCTTAGTTCGTCTACGGATCCCCTCATTTCTGATTCGATAATATCTTTTATAATATTTGGTCTTTGGAGGAGTATAGGAATTGATGTATGGATTTCTTATATTTTCCAAACAAATTTTTGATGGCGCTTGGGAATAACCCGTATTAAAATTGTTTTCGTTAGCATTGAAACGGGAAGTTTCAAAGTCGAACTCGTAGTTAATGTATGTGTGTGTGTTTGTGTGTGTGTGTAGTGATTGCATACGTTGTTGTTTGCGGGATTGATATAAATAAGGTAACTAACAATTCCCTGCACAGTTGTCTGCATTGACTTAGATCAAAAAATACAAGTGTTTTTTTTATGAGAACCTTGAAAATGTGTTGAGTAGATCAGAGTCGACAATGACAATTGGCAACTGATTCTAATCAAAATACACAAGTGTTTTCCTTGGATCGAGGTTGAGGTGTTTCGGCATAAAACCTTTTCTTCCAATTGTTGAAAACCTTGAAAATGTGTAGAGTAGATCGGAGTCACCGTATACTGAAATGAAGTTTGGTTTAAAAACACAAGTGTTTTCCTATGGGTCGAGGTTCAACTTTAGCAAATGTTATTCATAGTTCAACTTATTCGGGGATCCAGTCCTGGGAGACCAGGAAGCCCCATCCAGCTTAAGTTGTGCTGTAATTCCATATTGTTAAAAACCTTCGCATTCATTAGACGAAATCCTTGAAAATGTGTTAAGTAGATCGAAGTCGTTGTATACAGAAATTAAACTATTACATACTGGATTCTGATCAAAATACACAAGTGTTTTCCTATGGGTCGAGGTACTACTTTGATAAATGTTATTCATAGCACTAACTTATTCGGGGATCCAGTCCTGGGAGACCAGGAAGCCCCATCCAGTTTAAGTTGTGCTGTTATTCCATATTGTCAAAAACCTTCGCATTCAGTAGACGAAATCCTTGAAAATGTGTTTAGTAGATCGAAGTCGTTGTATACAGAAATTGAAATATGAATTCGATTAAAATACACAAGTGTTTTCTTATGGGTCAGGAATAAAATTTGACAAATGCAACTATATGATACACCTTGGAGCGTGGTGGCAAATAAAAACCGTATATGACGGATACTTAAGTTTAATAATGTGATCTCAATGATGAATCGAAACTATATTACAAAATGGCATTATAAACAATATAGAATAAATTGACCAAGCGCCTTCGGAAAGACTGAGGAGCGTAGCTGTTAATGGTATATTGCTATTTTAATCGTGTAGGCGCTTACGTCTAAACAACACTTATTCCGTACTGAGAGTTCACTAAGTCACATTCATTTATAGTTGTGCTGTAATTCCATATTGTCAAAAGCTCCTGCATCCTATGAACGAAAGACCTTGAAAATGTGTAAAGTAGATCGCAGTCGTTGTATGGGGTTCTAGATCACGAGAAGTCGATTAGACATTCTAAAACACGAGAAGTCGATTGGACAATCTAAATCACTTTTTGACGTTGACTGAGCGAGTGGCAGTGATTTTCAAAAGTAATATTGGGACATTCTAGATCACTTTTAACGACATTGATCGAACGTCAGTGAGATCAATGGAGTGAAAAGTGATCTAGAATGCCCAATATTACACTACTCACTTTTACTTAGAAATGCATGCAAAAACCAAAATTATCAAATTACAGAAATAGTGACCCTTACTTACTCTTGCATAAATTTGAAAATTTGTCTGTTTGTAATATTGTTAATTATAAAATTAAGTAGTAAGTAACTTCTAATAATACAAAAATTTATATAAATGCTTGGAATAAATAAAAGTTACAATACTTAGATATAGGAACAGAAAAGTTAGTAATTTTCAAATCAACTTTTAATAAATGTTGCAATTCTTTTCATATTTTTTTTATAATAAGCCCGGCAAATGACCCCACTCTACCTGATGTTAAGTGGAAATGAAGTCCAGGCGCGAGGACAACTGGTGCAGCGTAAGAGACGTAGCATCAGTCACCCTCACTCTGCCGGCCCACAAAGTGCCTCTTCACGCCTCGTTTGAAGGACCCTATGTCATAGGTAGGAGGGAATACGTGTGCTGGTAGACTATTCCATCTTTTGGAAGTGCGGCAAAGAAACGAGTCACCAAATATCTTTGTGCGTGATGGAACGTTAAGACTGTAAATTAGTGACTCCGGAGAGCAGCACGCGTACTCCTATGGAGGAAGGGAGAAGGAGGGATGAGGTCAAAGAGTTCTTCAGAGCACTCGCCATGGTATAAACGGTAAAAGACGCTGAGTGACGCAATATCTCTACGCAATTGCAAAGGCTCGAGAGTTTTAGTGACCTCCGCATTGCCGATAATGCGCACAGCGCGGCGCTGCAATCTGTCCAAGGCACCGAGAAGGTACTTTGCGGAGCCGTCCCAAAGGTGAGAGCAATACTCCACGCAAGACCGCACCTGTGTCTTGTATAGACACAACTGATCAGGCGTGAAGAATCGCCGCACCTTGTTCAGGACACCGAGTTTACGTGAGGCATTTTTAATCACGGTTTCGATGTAGTCCTTTTGGTTCAGATCGCAGCGGATATCCATACCGAGCATGTTAATACTGCTCTGCAGGCCTAGAGATGTACCTTGAAGAGAAGGAAGGGGAAGGAATGGCGACTTTTTTGCTGTGAACGCGCACACCTGTGTTTTCTTGGCATTAAACTCCACTAGATTATCGGAGCCCCATTTAAAAATAAGGTCCAACACCCGATCGAGCTCAATGACAAGATTTGCTCGCTTCATTTCGGTGTCTACCCGCCCAGCCGTTGGGTGACCGTTATATCCCCCATGCACTGTGCTATCATCTGCATAGCAATAAATGTTTCCAAGAGGAAGCATGTCATTGATATGCAGAAGGAACAGCGTGGGGGATAGAACGAAGCCTTGAGGAACACCAGCGTTCACTGACATGAACCGCGAAGCGCATCCATCCGAAAGGACACGGATTCTACGCTCATGCAGGAAGCTAGCAATCCAGGTACAGAACTGAGCGGGCAAACCGTATGCCGGGAGCTTGGAGAGAAGAGCTTTGTGCCAGACCCGATCAAAAGCCTTGGCTATGTCAAGGCTAACTGCCAGTGACTCGCCACGCTTGTCAATAGCCTAACCCCAGAGATGTGTGACGTACGCTAGAAGATCACCCGTTGACCGTTTTGGCCGAAACCCATATTGACGATCGTGAATTAGGGAGTGATCTTCTACCCAAGTAACAAATTATCGTTGCATAATAGTTGAGAAAACGTTTTACATTTCCTTTTGGTTCTATAAAGTGGGTCATATAAACGTGTCGTAGACGTTTATACAACGCGAAATAGGCCCATATTAAACGACATTATTGTTATTTACAAGTTAAATAAACGTCAGTCAACAACTTTTAAATGTTACATAAAAGTTTTCGACCGACTGCTATCGAACCACTGAAGTCCTATAACAATTGCATAGACATTAGAAGATGACTATAATGTCGGTTAAGTGTTTAACATCGACTTTTATTGTACACATTCAGTTCATTCCATTCATTCGTTCCTGTGATGTTTGCTGGAAAAGTGCGTGTTATCAAATACAAAATTTAAACGGTATATAAGTTATAATTTACTTAACTAGTTTTACATTTACTTTAACAATATTATACACGAACAGGGTGTAAGAATAAATGCGTGCAGTGCACCTAGTTCTTATGGGACGTTTAGTTTTGTGGTGAAATATAGGTGTGTTGTTATTAAATTTATTACGCCCCCTTCGAATTTCTTGAAATTAAATTATTATAGACTATTGCTTAAAATTTCTTTACATACAAAAACAGCAGCCATCTTGTCTAAGTTAAGAAACGACTTTTATACATCAATTATAGAATGAAAAGGTCGCATAATGCGGTTTCTTGCGACCAAGATGGTCGGCCATGATAAATTATTTTAGAATTCTGTGAGATAATAAACATGAACAGATAACCTTTAATTTAAATAAAACCTTTATACATGGTGTCATATTTTTTTTATTTATCCGACCTACAACCTGGCTTCATAATACGACGATATAATAAAACAGTCGTAAAAACGTTCACGTAACCTATACTCTAACACCACTATTCGACGTTGTATGAATCAGTCCTAAAAACGTCTACCTAACCTATACACAGGCACTACTATACGACGTTGTAGGAATCAGTCGTAAAAACGTCTACCTAACCTATACACAGGCATCACTATACGACGTTGTATAAATCAGTCGTATAAACATCTACCTAACCTATACACAGGCACCACTATACAACGTTGTATAATACAGTCGTAAAAACGTTTACTTAACCTATATTTTTGTCCCATTATATGACGTTGTATAAAGTAGTCGTAAAAACGTTTACTCAACTTATTTAGTGGACAATTTAGTTACGGGACTAAATCGTTGTAGGAATAACGGTTCCACAACGTTGTAGTTGTCTAATAACATCAATACAACAGTTATATAACCGAAAGTCGTATAGCACAGTTTTTATATGACCAATTTGCTAGTTGGGTAGGTATCGAATAAGCTGTTTGTTCAATATTCGTTCTAGGATCTTGCACAACATTTAAGTTACGGCTATAGGGCGGTAATTAGTCGGATCTGACCGATCTCCTTTTTTAGGGATCGGTTGCACATTAGCTTCTCTCCAAGATTCCGGCACACAACCCGAGGAGAGTGAGAGACGGTACAGACGCGTTAACACAGGGGACAACTCCGCTGCACACATTTTCAGGACTATTGCTGGGATGCCATCAGGACCGTTAGCTTTCCGGACATCGATTGACTGCAGCTCCGTACGGACATCACACTGCCTGATTTTAATATCAGACATTGTGTGGCCACAGTGAGGAATTGAGGGTGGCTGTGCATTACAGTCATCGATCCGGGAGTTAGCCGCAAAGAGTTTGGCCAGGAGATCGACCTTTTCCTGCGGCTTGTGAGCTAAAGTTCCGTCAGGACATCTTAGTGGTATGCGGCGGTGGGCGACGAGCCTGGAGTCCCCGGTCTATGGGGCCCGGACCATAAACGCCATCAGGCCGGTGCTGAGGCAATGGACCGACCGCAAGCACGGGGCCCTGACGTTCCGCCTGGTGCAGGTGCTGACCGGACATGGTTGTTTCGGTCGGTATCTGTACCGGGTGGCGCGAAGGGAGCCGACGGCGTCCTGTCACGAGTGTGGCGCTGCGGAGGACACGGTGGAGCACACCTTAGAAGTGTGCGGCGCTTTTTCTCCCCAGCGTCACACTCTGACAGGAGTGATAGGCAGGGACCTTTCTTTGACCGGCGTAGTCAAGGCTATGCTGGCTAATGAGAGGTCATGGACGGCTGTGGCCTCCTTCGCTGAGGAGGTGATGTCCCTCAAAGAGGCCGCAGAGAGAGTGCGCGAGACGGACGCCAATGCGGACCTACTCCGCAGAAGGAGGACGGGCGGTCGAAGGCGCAGGTTCTTGCGCCACTTGCCACCCTAGCATTGGCCAGCGGGTTAGAGGTGGGGACCTCGAGCCCGCATTGCACGGCCGTGCAAGCCGTTCAGGAAACGCCCAAACATCCCCGGGCGCCTCCTCCTCCTGATGGAAAATCGCCGGGCGACACTCGGTAGCCGTGTTGACCACAATCCCGAGCCGCCCGTCGAACGAGAGGATGTACTGGAGGTTTTAGTGGGTAGGCCCCCCTCCTCCCTAGTCCCCGTCGAGGCCGCAGGGCCTGGACGGGGAGGCGGGAGTTGGGGGGAGAGTCCCACATAACTCGGGGTGTCCCCATGCCCCGGGTATTCGTAAAGAATTTATCTTAGTGGTGGCAGCGAGGGTTGGCAGAAGTTGGATTGCACGGCTTTGGCCAGACGCCAGTAGCTACGGCTGCCCGTAGGATGCGTCAGGAGTTCTAGGCCTACTCGTGCAACGCGCTGGGCATCCGCTCTAATGTAGGCCCTCTTACACGACTTGGTGGCATTATTATAGGCTGCTTTTAGCGAGCGAGTTTCGGGATCCTCATGAGCTTTACCTCTGATCCAAGCGCGGTATGCCGTCTGTTTGCTCTCAACAGCGCTGGCACACTCGCGATTGAACCAGCGGTTGCGTCTGCCTTTGCTGATGACATAGGAGTGTGGAATATAGTATTCCATTCCTAATACTATCTCATCAGCAACGGTAGTGGCGCTAGCGGTCGGGTCCTTCCCACCAAAGCAGCGCTGCCTCCAAGGGACGGATGCAAAATACTCCCGCATACCGTCCCAGTCTGCCGACGCGTAGTGCCAAATCTGGCGTTTCGAAACCGCTGTTGGCGGGCGCGACGCCAAGGGCACTGTGCTGGATATCAAGCAGTGATCCGAGGAACCTAAAGGAGCTCGAATCTCCACCCGGTATCCAGCTGGGCGACTCGTCAGCAGAAGGTCGAGTAAGGAGGTCGCATGGCCAACTATGTCTGGGATCCTGGTGGGCTGGTTCACCAGTTGCGTCAGGTCATGCGTGAGAGCGAATGCATGGGCAGTTCTACCAGCATGGTCTGTTTTGGAGGAACCTAACCACAACTCATGGTGGGCGTTGAAGTCCCCCAAAAACACCAATTCCGCCGATGGAAACTGCTCCTGCGCATCATCTGCTACCCGACTAAGATGTTCAATTAGTTGAGTTGTCTCCATGTCGCCGTTATGGGATCGGTAGACGCAGACGTAGACACGGCAATGAGAGCCTAAGTCGACGTGTACCACTAGGAGGTAGAACGAAGGGTCCTCCAGACAGCGCAGACGGCGACAACAAACGTCCGCCCGAACGAATAAGCAAACTCCGGCTTTGGCTTTGAAGGATTCTTCAAGCACAAAGCTGGGATAGTTCAGGTAGGTGGTGTCAGCTGGGCGGATTATTTGCGTCTCCGTCAGAAACAACATTGCTGGCCGTGCCGTCTCAAGATGGTGGTGGACGGCATTGAGGTTTGCATGGAGTCCGCGGATGTTAGCGAACTCCACCTCAAACGGTAAGGTTGTAGTGGAGGTGTGCACCGCTGTAGTACCAGTTTTGTTGTTAGGCGCTGTCATTTTAGGAGTGGAAAGAGAGAGGCGTGTATCGAGAAAATGATGCCGCGATGCGAATGGTCAAAGTGTGGTGGCCTGTTTCCCCAGGAATTTGCCCACAGACGAGTATTATTAACCTGCCGAACGGAAGGGCCCCCGAACCCCCCCGGGAATGGCCGTCGGGACCCCACCTTCCGGTCACCAACCGGCACGACGGACCACCCGGAGATTATGCGTGGCATGGTGAGGCAGCCTCACGAGCTGGTTAGGCTCGCTTGGGCCCCTGTACTGTGCCACTGGCGGCCAGCGGGACAACCGTTTCTACGGGTCTCCCTGGTCGGCAGGTTAACGAAGTCCTCCTGGCACTGGTTTGACGCAAGCCTCCACGGACCAAATACATCGCAGGATCATCCTCTCGAGCTCTGGTTATACGCTGGCTGATCCCGAAACGCGACCGACAAGCAGTCACTTGACGGGTTTTACACCATGCGTACGGTGGTCACCAACCAGACGGGTCAAGCCCTACCACCAGTGGAGCAGATCATCGCTCGAAAGAGTCCGTTAGTCGCTTCTTACGACACCCACCGGACGGAGAGAGGGGCGGCGATTGGTATTCTTTCTCCGTCACCGCACGGATAAGTTATTATTATTTAGAGAGGATACTTAGAGAATTAATTTAATAAGTAAAACATAATTTTAGTAAACTATGTTATCTTTAGTATGTTAAAAAATTAAGAAAAAATTGAATTTCAGCAAATTGGGATAAATTAGCTTACGTTAAGGTCGTCACCTAACTGGCAAAAAAACAAAGAACAAAGTTGATTTTTAAAAATTTTAATGGAATGCTTAAAATCAGTTCATCCAAATCACTTTGATGAATAGCCACCCACGTTCTTTCTAAAAAGTCAAAAAGTTGTTGTGGGGTACGGCATCCATACTCGGCAGAGCTCTTCCTTGGAACATGTCCAATGCATGCTCAATGGGTTGGGGTCTGGTGATTGTACAGGCCACGGTAGGACGTTGATATAAGAATCGGCTAGAGTGCGTTACGACTCTAGCCGTGTGTGGACATGCATTATCATGCATTAGTCAAAACGAATCACCCAATCAGCCTCGTAAAGATATTATCACATCTGAAACAATCCTCTATGCATAGATTGCATTGAGGTTGCCCCCGATCCAAATGAGATCGGTTCTTCCACCGATGCAAATACCGGCCCAACAATGATTGTTCCCCCTCCGAATGGAGGAACTTCCTGACAAAATCTCAAGCGTTCTTGAAGTCCAGAGGTCCTCCAAACTCGAGTGCGTCTTGTATCCGGCCTCATACCGAAACGTGATTCATCAGAGAAGCAAACACAGCGCCAGTCTTCTTCCCAATTTCGGTGTTTGCGAGTCCGAGTAATCGGGCCCTACGATTCTGGGGTGCTATGGGTGGAACCCTCAGCGGCCTTCAGGAACGCAGACGCACTTCGCGTAAATGATTCCGGATGATTTGGTCGCTTATCAGCAAGCCTGAAGCGCTGTGGAGCCTTGTGGCCAACATCATTGCGGTCATGGTATCCGTCGAGCAGTGTTTTAGATGTACCGGTCTTGTCTTCGAGTGGTGATAGTAAGAGCTTTTAAAGCAGTATTATTGCAGGTTGTGAAAATGAGACCCGTGTAGCGGCGGCGTATACACGCGTTTCGTTTCAAAACTGCAACAATACTGTACGAGCTCATGGTAAGGCCCAGAACAATTTACTTAACACGAAACTAACTTTTGGGGGTTAAGTTACTCGCGTCCGTAGGTTTACCCTTGAAACCCTACACGTGACCCCTGGGTGGTGCTAAATGAGTGACACTAACCGAGTGGTAGAGCCACGCTGCGTTGCAGCACGCATTGGGTCGGCTCGCCCGGCGTAATACCACCCCCTCACGAATATTCGGCGTGAAACAATGGCACTCTGTGCTGTTGTGTTTCGTCCGGCGAGTGAGGGTTCCGGAGACCCCTTCCCCCCCCCCCTCACAATTGATATGGCAGCGAACTTTAATCTAGATTTACCCCAGGGGGGTACCGACACATCCAGTGTCGGAGAATCCCTCCCTGAGCGTTCTCGCTCAGGCTGCCCTACGTATTCTGGGGAGGGCAAAAGTTCGCTCGTGTCAAGGCATGCTGCAGGCAGAAGAAAGGCGAGACAATTGGCACCCCCTCCTACGCCTCGCGTGGACTTCTGCAACATCAGGGGAATCCACTCTAACTTGAGCGCCGTCCATTACCACCTCGAGACGGAGAAACCGGCCTTGCTCTTCCTCACCGAGACGCAGATATCCCCCCCTCCTGACATCTCTTACTTGCGCTACCCGGGGTACAACCTGGAACATTCATTTGTGCCACGAACCGGTGTTTGTGCCTATGTCAGGGAGGATATGTGCGTCCGTCGCCTTGGCAATCTTGAAGATAGGGACCTCTCCATCTTATGGCTACACGTCGACTGCGGACGTCATCATCGCGTCTACGCGTGCCTGTATAGGTCCCACAGCGGTAACAACGGAACTGACCGACTTATCGAGACCGTCCAAACAGCGACAGATTCCCTTCTCCAACGGATCCCCTCGGCCGAGATTGTGGTATTGGGAGACTTCAATGCCCACCACGTCGAATGGCTTGGTTCACGCACAACTGACCACGCGGGTAGAGCCGTTCATGACTTCGCTTTGGCCTACAGTCTGTCCCAATTGGTAACCGAGCCAACACGGGTTCCAGACGTGGAGGGCCATGCACCTTCTTTATTGGACCTTCTGCTGACCTCGCACCCAGACGGCTATCAAGTTTCTGTTGTTGCACCACTAGGCTCATCAGACCACTGTCTGATTCGCAGCACTGTGCCTCTCACAGAAACTTCAAAACCGCAACCAGCGGCTAGCCGTCGAGTCTGGCATTATAGGTCGGCGGACTGGGATGGGATGCGAAGTTTCTTTGCGTCCTACCCGTGGTGGCGAGTTTGCTTCTCGCTGAATGATCCTGATGTCACCGCTGATTCTGTCGTTGATGTGATACTGCAGGGAATGGAACTTTTCATTCCAAACTCTGTGGTTCCCGTTGGCGGCAAGTCCCAACCATGGTTTGGTCGTTGCTGCAAAATGGCGTCTCGCCAAAAGCGTCAACATTACCAAGCCTGGGCTAATGCGGTGTCATCAAAGGATCTAAATACCAGTGCGCTCAAAAAGAAGTACAACTTTGCCGCCAGGTCTTTTAAGAAGGACATTGCCAAGGCGAAGTCATCATTCATAGGTAGAATCGGCGAGAGGCTAGTGCGTCTTCCTTCGGGGACGCGTGCGTTCTGGTCTCTCGCCAAAGCTATCTTAGGGAATTTTTGTAAGCCGTCTCTACCACCATTGCACAAGACAGATGACTGCCTGGCCTGCAAAGGAAAAAGCCGATCTCTTGGGCTCTCTTTTCGCATCAAACTCGACCTTGGACGACGGGGAAAACTCTCCACCAACTATACCGCATTGCGCTTGTACAATGCCAAACGTTCAGTTCCTGCAAAGGTCAGTTCGTAAGGCTCTTTTTTCCCTTGATATCCATAAGTCGAGTGGGCCTGATGCAGTTCCACCCATTGTGCTTCGGACGTGTGCTCCTAAATTGGCACCAAATCTAACGCGCCTTTTCCGGCTCTCTTACACTATTGGCGTCGTCCCGAGCTCTTGGCCCTTGTCCACCCGATCCCAAAAAAAGGCGATCGCTCAGATCCGTCCAACTATAGGCCAATAGCTATTACCTCTTTACTCTCAGTAATGGAGTCCATTATAAACCGCCAGCTCTTGGGGTACCTAGAAGAGAACCAGCTACTAAGTGATCGCCAGTATGGTTTTCGTCGCGGTCGTTCGGCTGGTGATCTTTTAGTGTACCTTACTCACCGATGGGCGGAGGCAGTCGAGAGTAAAGGGGAGGCACTAGCAGTTAGCTTGGTCGTAGCGAAAGTCTTTGACAAGGTATGGCACAGGACTCTTCTTTCTAAACTTCCATCATACGGGCTACCTGAGAAATTGTGTTCATGGGTTGCCAGCTTCCTTACTGGGCGTAGCATCAGAGTCGCAGTCGACGGTTCGTGCTCCGACATGAAGCCCGTGAATGCTGGAGTCCCGCAGGGGTGTGTGTTGTCCCCTACTCTGTTTCTTCTGCATATCAATGACATGTTGCATAACAACAGCATTCATTGCTATGCAGACGATAGTACTGGGGATACGCTCTACACCGGGCGAGCTAATATTTCTCTGGAAAGCGTCATCGGGAGCCGGAATAAACTTGTGACTGACACCGAGAACACGTTAAGTCATGTCTCGAATCGGAGCCGACATAACCTAGTCCACTTTAACCCCTCAAAAACACAAGTTTGCGCATTTACCGTAAAAAAAACATCCCTTCGTCGTACCTCTAAACTTTGAGGGAGCTCCCCTTGATACCAATCCGACTATTGGAATCCTTGGCGTCGATATTTCGAGTGACGTTCAGTTTCGTGGTCATTTGGAAGGTAAAGCTAAATTAGCTTCGAAAAAACTGGGTGTGCCTAATAGAGCGGGTTAGTATTTCACGCCGGCCCACCGCTTACAACTGTATAAAGCACAGGTCAGGCCGCATATGGAATACTGCTCCCATCTTTGGGCTGGAGCACCCCAATACCAACTCCTTCCATTTGACCGCATCCAACGCAGAGCTGCTCGAATTATCGACGACGTGGATATTTCAGGTCGGCTCGACCCACTGGCTCTTCGGAGAGACGTTGCGTCTCTCTGTATATTGTACCGTATATATCATGGGGAGTGTTCTGAGGAATTGTTCGGCTTGATCCCTGCCGCTGATTTCCTTCACCGCACTACACGCAATCGACTGTCATTCCATCCACATCACCTTGATGGATGGCGGTCTACTACTGTGCGTTTTCCAAGAAATTTCTTGCCTCGATCTACAGTGTTGTGGAACCAGCTCTCGGCGGCGGTATTTCCGGACCGTTACGACTTAGTGATCTTCAAGAAACGAGCCTATTCCTTCCTTAAAGGCCGGCAACGCGTCTGCGATTCCTCTGGTTTTGCGGGTGTCCATGGGCGGCGGTGATTACTTTCCATCAGGTGACCCGCTCGCTCGTTTGCCTCCTTCTGCTATAAAAAAAAAAATTAATGACAAAATATACGTGAAGTGTGCATTATTAAAATGAACACAATCAATTTAAATAATCATTTGTGAGATGAGATACCTACGAGTTTTTTGAAAGGTACCTACTACATGTAAAATAACTAAACATTCATCTAATGGTACCTAACATAAAATCAACAGTCACGAAAAGTTACTCAATCAGTAAATGTAATATCATAATTAATTAAGTTACTTTGAACAATTGATACATTTTAACTGAAATAGTAATTGTAATAATCAAATCACTCACCAGTAAAACATATTATTTTGTAACTGGGTTTACGAACTTAATTTCCTTTTTCTTCTCAATAAACAATTAGGTAAACTGTTTTGTTCTTGATTGTCCATTGTCAACAACCCTTGTATATGTAAAAACAAGTTTACTTTCACAAATCACTCGCACCTTTGTTAGGCTGAATGAAAGATGAATAAGACCGACCGAACGAACGTATAAAGCTGTAACAATATCGATCATTCGCGTCGATCTCAGCAGTGTTATAAAAATGAATAATAAAAATGAATGTATGTCATTGTATCTAATGAATCTGATATGTATTTAATGAATCTCATTGTAATTGTTTTACTTTCCTATTGTTTGGAAAAACTAGTTATGTCACATGAAACTTTAAGGACATAGTTCTCGATCTTTACAATGTAACAGACGAAAAAGTTTCCTACTTCAGATTATGGTGTAAAGAAACAAAATAAATGGCGTAATGTACATATAAATTTAACATCCCGTGGTGTAAAGGACAAAAGGGAAACTTTAAAGAGCTTAAGCCCAATTTTGGTATTGTGTAATAAAAAGCTAAAGTAGTGTGAAGTACACTTATTTTAATTGTGTATATTGTAAAGGACAGAAAGGAAACTTTAAGATACCTTTTAGAATAAGAATTACATTAAAAATTCAATATAAAATTTGAAATAAGTGTTTTTTATGACACAACGTCGAAAATTACCATCAAAATATTGTGTGGTGTAAGGGACTTTTTTATAGAGATTGCTAAGAATTAAATATACAGAATGGTAGAGGAGAAAATTTTGAGAAGTATGGTACAATATTTTTTTATGTCCCTTACGCCAATTGAGTTTCTGACCGTCGAGTTGCGATTCATATGTATGTATGTATGATAAATTCTTAGACTTTAGGAGGAAGATACCTAACTAATAATTAAAACAAAACGTAGGTATACTTAATTTTTGTATTTGATTCTATACACTGAGATTTTTCATTGGTTTTGGAGCCGAAAACGTTATAATACAAAAAGTGTTGTACCTATTTATGAAATAATAATCGCTTTACGAGCTAAGAAAAAAAAGTTGTAAAAGTGACTTTTTGTCGAAAACACGTAGTAACGTTCTCCTTATCTACTCACTACACCGTGACCCCTATGAACTTTCCCGGCCTGCCGCCTGTGCCGGCGGCGGGGCGGGGGGTAGGCGGAGCGTTTGAAGCGCCTCGGTCATTGACTTTCTTATGATCGTCCGGTACTAAGGGTTCTTACATTTTTTATGAATATTTTTTAATGATTTTTTATGCTCATATTTTTAGTTTTACATGCTAAATAGCTTCTACTGATGATAAACATGAACAGGGTTTCGGCTCCAAAACCAATGAAAAATCTCGGTGTATCTGCCTGTTTCCCATAGGGGTAGGCAGAGACTATGGATCGCCATCTGCTACAATCCTTACACACTTATTTCGCTTCATTCAAATCCATGAATCTTTTCATGCATTTTATTTTATGCTTCTTATATTACTTATAATTAAAATATCATCTGAGATATGTACAAGTGGAGCAAATGATCTTGGTACTTAGCGTCATAAGCGTGTTTCTTCACCTCTAAAACCTCATGAAAGAGCGTGGAAGTCGAAACCGTTTCCAAACCACTAGTACCACTACTAGCTCCCCGCACAAAGGGTACGCCAAAGCATTGAGATATTATAACCAGCGACGCACCTCGAAGCAATTTTGTGCGCGCTCATTTGTGGCTGCAAGGACCACAATCGCTTGGATCACTCACAATCGGCTAGTTGATTAAATTTCAAAATCATATAAGAACGATACCTGTTTACCTAATTTATCCTAAAAATATATAATCGTTCATTTTCAATATTTATTTGGCGTTTTTATATTCCGATTTTAATTTACCGCAAAAACGCTTAAGACTACCATGTTGAGTGAATGACGTCACGCCACCGCCGGTGCCAAACATCTGTTTCGTTCGAGCCTTGTTCTATAGAAATGTCACAACAATAAAATGACATTTGGCCCGGCATGACGTCACGGCTTTTGATTTTCGTTTAATGTCATTATGACTGAATGTTTAATAATGTAAATTTTTTTCTTTAAAAATACTTATAATCCCATTTTTTTATAATAAATATTTTAGATATTTTCTTTCTATAAATCACAATTGATCATTAGAAACGCCAATCCACCCGATTTATTCTTAGCGGACACAAGCCTATTATTGAGGCGTTTGCAGCTTATGGCCGCAACTCAATGTGCAAAAACTTGCTTTGCGGTGACGTCTCTAGTTGTACCACAATGCGCCAAAGTCTTGCCAGAACAAAACGCTTCTCTTCTCAGGTGTCCGAAAAAGGAGCCAACCGTTTTTCGCGTTTCGTTTTCATTTCCGCATCCGGGAGTTGTTTAATTTGTTTCGCCTCTCCCTAATGGCTCTCAGAATCAACTTTCACTTTGCGATCACAAAAGCTGGGCTGGATCTATTTTATAACGCCGTTTCTGTTGAATCACTTTCCAAATTCGCTTGCCACTTTCAATTGTTTTGTTGATACGGTATTATCAGCTTTGTTTAGAAAACTCAAACACACATGAATCTAAAAAACTACATATCTATCTACATACAAATAATCACGGCTATTATCCCCGAAGGGCTAGAGACCGGGTAATAAGGACCGCAAAAGCACTCCTCTACCATAGTCCACTTTTCACCAAATGGCGACTGCACATGTTCTCAGCGTGACAGGTGGTGAGCTCATCGCCGCTCTATGCTGTTGGTAGTATGTGCAGTCTTTAGTCCGTTAGTCGCCCTTCACGGCACCCAAGGACCCAAGGGAAGAGAATGGGTGATACAGTCACGGCTCATTATTTATATTATACAGGTTTGGTTTGTAACAAAATACTTAGTCGCTTGTTTTTGCTGTATACACTCTAATATTACTTAACAATTGCAACTTAATTATTTGCTTACTCTGAGACCTAAGCTATTTATCAGAGATAGGAATAGGCAGACTGTATTTACCTAAAATTCTTGCCATACATGATGTACCTACACCTGGTACCGGTATTATGTATACTCCGGTATTTCCCGAAAACTCTGATTTATTTTTCTATTCAGTACCAATGCAGAAAGTGTTTAAAAACCTATACTTCATTTATATAATAATAGTTTAAAAAGTAAAACAAGAAAAAAAAATATGTGTGTAAAATACAATACATGTTTAAACAGTTACAACCACTAGTACTGAGTTAGAATAAGATATCCTGGAGTTCTCGGGATATACCGACCGGTATACCTATACAAAATACCGGTATCAAATTTGGGGGTATTAACAGCTCCGTGTCATAACACGGAGCATGTCATAATGATATGTCCCATATCCCGTCAAGAATTTTAGGTAAGCATAGTCTGCCTATTCCTATCTCTGGTTATTATATCTCAATTACCCAGTAACTTTACTGGACCACTCTCCAAATCGGAACAACCCGTTCATAATACCTACTCAGTCGAAGTGCTTAAATATTATTGGTGACTTAACCCTAAACCAATAACAATTACGCTGTTAGCAGCGTAACCCCTTAAACCCTTTATACCGCAACCGGTATAAAGGGTTTGACAACGCACTTATACAAAAGAATCAGTAAAAATTAAAAAATGTTGTTCATAAATGGATTCCTCAGACTTCCACAAAAGTAGACTTTACAGAAAAGCAGTAAAACGAAAACATTTACTGAAGTGTAGGAACACTTCTTTTAAACTTAAGCACTTTTACATATTTATTGAATAGTAAAGTGACAAGCCTTTTAACAGTCACATCAAAGAATAATAATTACTGTATACATTCTCACAAAAAAGTTTCGGGAACGGATGATTTGTCTGTGGAGTTTTTTGCGCCCGTTCTTCTCCACAGCTAAAAGATATTGAATGGGTGAGGTGGGTGCCCATCCATCCATATAGAGATGTAAATTTGAACTTACAGTTTTTGACAATTCAAAATGCTTATTTTAAGCTTACTGAATAAAGAATTTTTTGATTTTTGATATTTGATGATACCAAATTATTTTATTTGTTTTTTTTTGTTGTTAGATTGGCACAACTGTTATTCATTTTGGCGCAGAGATGGAGTTGCATCTGTTATTTGAATTAAATACAGTGCTGTTTATAGTTAGTTTATATCTAGTGTGTATTGCAAATTTCATAATGGATAAAAACATCGAACAAAGAGTTTGTATTAAATTTTGCTTCGCCAATGGAATTTCGTGTCCGTAGTCACTGAAAATGTTAGAGAAGGCATACGGTGAATCGACTTTATCAAAAACACGTGCTTATGAGTAGTACAAAGCGTTCAAAAGCAGTCGAGATGTGATGGAAGATTTGCTTCGCTCTGTAAGCCATCAACGTCTTCAACTGAAGTTAACATCGCAAAAGTGAAGGAAATGGTGACTGAAAATCGTCATTCAAGTTTGAGAGAAATAGCCGCTGAATTTTCTGTGTCTCACGAGTCGATCCGTACCATTTTAAATAATCACTTGGGTATGAAACATGTTGCCGCTCGGCTAGTCCCAAAAGACCTGAAATTTCTCTAAAAACTCAATCGCGTAAGAGTTGCTGAGGACATGCTAGAACGAGTCAATTGCGACCCAACATTCATGCAACGCATTGTTACTGGTAACGAGACGTGGGTTTACGAGTTTGACATGCAAACTAGTCAACAAGCTTCGGAGTGGCGCCTTCTGACTGAACCGAAACCGAAAAAACCACGCCAAAGTCGATCAAAAGTCAAAGTCATGTTGACTGTTTTCTTTGACTATCGCGGTGTTGTACACTCGGAATTCTTGCCAAAAGGTGAAACGGTAAATAAAGAATATTATTTGAGCGTTTTGCGGAGTTTATGAGAGCAAATTCGACAAAAAAGGCCAAATTTCTCGAAAGAAAATTCTTGGATTTTGCACCACGATAATGCGCCTTCGCACAAGGCCGTCATTGTGAGAGCGAGTGTCAAACAAAATATTTGAACCATTGTCAGTGTAAGTTGTCGTATGTGTTTTGTTCTCGAGTGAATAATATTAAAAATTATGTCACGGATTTAACATTTAGATGATGCCTGGGCTTTTGTAAACAATAGTATAAATAAGGTATACAATAAATACAAAACTGTACAGAACAATAGTTAAGTTTGTATATTAAACTTATTTAATCTCATGTTCACGATATTTTTACTTTTCCCTTAGTTTACATTGTACTCGTTTACGGATTGTACATCGGGTTTGTTCTCGATGTATATGTTTACCATGCAGCTTCTTTAACTCACTCGGTAACCTGTCACGCGCTTTTATCCCTTTGACTAATTCTTAAAAAAAAAAAAATACATTGTCTTCTCTCTGTAGTCCATCTGTCAAACTTCATTCTTTGATTTCGCGCGGTAACCGGCGTTGTGGAAAAAACGTTGCTACTAATATTTTCAGAGATTTTGTGAAAAGCAGGTGAAATATTATCTTGTATCATGGGTAAAAAACGCAAATCGGAAGAAAAGAAGTTACAGCGGTACCTTAAAAAGATTCGAAAAATGGAAAAACGTTTGGCAAAACGTGTCGAGTTGAATAGTGATGAAACCTCATCAGGTAAATAAATAATAGGTTTATCATTAACCACAAGACACGGGTGATGCACGAGATGCATCGACGTGCTCTTTTGTCTTCAGGACGCATTGTGGTTAGACGTGGGCGGTGTACGTGATACACAGACATGTTGTAAAAATTACATAGGTAGGTACCTACCTACCTATACCTATAGTATTTATGAAGAAAATACAGAAACACAGACGCAAGCTGTCTACGAGATAGATAGGTGTGGTCTCAGAAGGTTAGAAATAACCATTATTTCTGTTTGCAGATCAATATTCGTCAAATTCGGACGAAGAACTTACACCCAACCTAGATATAATCGAAAGTAGCTCATCTACAGCACAGGTTCCTGTGACGACAGCTCAAAGCTCTCTTAGTCCTAACATACTTATGGCATTAGGGGATCCTATGCCTGTACAGCCCAAGTTTGGGCCAAATATATGTGATGAGGTTGCGGGTATCATGAATAATATTTTGAAAAATGGGCTAAAAAAGGAGTCCAAGTGTACTCTTATGGAAGAGCTAATTCCTGAGAATTGTCCATTGCTAATAGCACCTAAGATAAACCTTGAAGTTGCCACAGCGGTAGGCGAAAATATTCGCAACAGAGACAAGAAGATTGAGTTTGAGCAAAATCAACTTGGGGTTGCACTTTCTGTATTGAGCCAAATTTTGTCTTCACTTATAGTAAATGAAAACATTGACAGATTACATGTGGTTTCATCCCTAAGTAATGCCGTCAGAATCCTGGCTGATCTACATGCCATCCAAACTAGAGCGAAGAAAAATTTAACATTACCAGCTTTAGACAAGCAATTTTTAAATCTTGTAAAAGATGTTGAGAGAGATGAATACCTTTTTGGTACCAATCTTAATGAAAAAATTCAAGCTATTAAAAACAGCCAAAAAAGTGGGAATTCTATTAAAAAAATTATTCCTAATCCAAAACAGGGAAACTACAGTGGCCCGTCCCGTTACCAACAGAATGGTACTCGATCAGTAACGAGGGGCGGGCCCCAGAAATATCCGGTAGTGAGAAACTACCAACAGAAGTTTCAGAGGAAACCCAATCCGGAGCAGTACAGGCAGTCAGCTCAATTGAAACCCCGTGTTCCGGGCCCCAAATAGAGGTAAGCCATGGTGGCAGAATTGCACACTTTCTGGACTGTTGGTCTAAAATATGTGATGATAAGGTCATTTTAGGCTATGTCAAAGGCTATACTATACCTTTTATAAATTTACCATGTCAGTATTCAGAACCAATCCCCAATCATTTGAAATCTGAGCAGGACCACAAAAATATGCAAAAGGCAATTAAGAGTTTGTTAACTTTAGGAGCCATAGTACCATGTAAACCCTGTAACAATCAATTTGTATCAAACACCTTTTTGGTTCCTAAACCTAATGGTGGTAACAGGTTTATTCTTAACCTAAAATGCCTTAATGAATACATTGCTACTTCCCATTTCAAAATGGAAGATATAAGAACAGCTATGGCCATCCTTAGTCCAGGTGATTTTATGGTTAAAATTGACTTAAAAGAGTCTTATTTACTAGTTAACATAAATCCAAGTTCTAGAAAATTTTTAAGATTTCGCTATCAAAAATTATATGAGTTTCAGGCATTAACCTATGGCCTTTGTACAGCGCCATTGGTCTTTACAAAAATAATTAAAGTTGTTGTAACTTACCTTCGGCAAAGAGGTTACAAATCAGTCCAATATTTGGATGATTTGTTACTTATAGGCTCTGATTATAGGTCTGCTCTTAAAAATTATCATGAGACTGTTAGTGTACTGCAATGCCTAGGATTTGTGGTGAATTTTGAAAAAAGTGTAACTGTACCATCACAGTTGTGTCAATTTTTAGGTTTTGTATTCAACACTTTGGACATGACCATTAACTTACCACCAGAAAAGATAAAAAGTATTAAAAATATTGTTGCTAAATATACACAAATGGATTCTTGTTCCATTCGTGATATTGCTAAGTTGACAGGTACCTTGGTGGCTGCCTGTCCAGCCTCTCGCTATGGCTGGCTGTATACTAAAACTCTAGAGTTTCATAAAATTAAAGCTCTTACTAAGAATAAAAACAACTATGACTCTACAATGCAAATACATTCTGACATAAAAGAAGATCTTAAGTGGTGGTTGGCTAATATTCATATGTTTAAAAAATCTCTTTTGGGTTCTACTTATGACATTGTTATTTTTACTGATGCAAGCCGATGTGGCTGGGGGGCCGTATGTAATGGTTTAAAAATTAATGGAAAGTGGAAAACTGTAGAAAACAAATATCACATTAATTATCTTGAATTATTGGCTATATTTCTTGCCTTAAAAACATTTGTAAAACACAAACAGAATTTAAACATATTATTAAGAGTAGATAACATAACAGCAATATCTTATATCAATAAAATGGGGGGCACTCAATACCTACATCTTAACCAACTATCTAAAGATATATGGAGGTGGTGCGAAGACAGACATTTTTGGCTTTTTGCATCATATATTAGATCATCAGACAATAAGGAGGCTGATGAACAATCTCGAAAAATTAATCCTGACACAGAGTGGGAATTGAGTGACACCGCATATCAAAAACTGATATCAGTACTTGGCTGCCCCAGCATAGACCTATTTGCATCACGACATAACACAAAATGTAATCTCTTTGTTTCATGGAAACCAGATCCAGAAGCTTGCAACATTGATGCATTTACAATCCCTTGGTCACAACATTTCTTCTATGCCTTTCCGCCTTTTAGTTTAATATTGAAATGTATTCAAAAAATTAAATTAGATAATGCAACAGGCATTTTGGTTATGCCTTATTGGCCATCACAGCCATGGTTCCCAATTATGAATGAGATATTGATATCTAAATTAGTATTTTTAGGACCTCATAGAAATCTTTTATCTTCTCCTTTCAGAGACAGTCATCCACTTCACCAACAGCTGACATTAATAGCTGGAATATTATCCGGCAAGCTTGGATAAATCGATCTGTTCCTCCTGTAGCTAGTGATGTTATGATTCAATCCCTTGCTAAAAATACACTTAAACAGTACAATGTTACTTATAGGCTATGGTGGGTTTTTTGTAGAGAAAATGATATATGAATGATATTGACCCTTACCAAGCTTCGGTACCATTTATCATGACTTTTCTCACAAAGCAATTTAGCTCAGGTGTATCTTATAGTACATTAAATTCACATAAATCAGCTCTTTCATTAATTAGTAACTCTAAACTTGGGAATGATGACCGTATAAAGAGACTATTAAAGGGTTTTTATAAGAGTAGACCACCTTTACCTAAGTATAACATAACATGGGATACAAACAAAGTAGTGAATAAGTTAAAAGACTGGTATCCAAATAATAGTTTAAGTTTAGAGACTATATCGAAAAAATTAGTGATATTATTAGACTTAAGTACTGCTCATAGAGCACAAACTTTATCTCTTATTAAGTTAAGTAACATAAAGTATTCTGATTCTGGTATTTATATTATAATTACTGATATTGTAAAGACATCTGGTCCAGGCCGTAATCAGCCTAGTATTAATTTAAAATATTTGAATCACTCCAATTTATGCCCAGTTGTGACATTTCGAGACTATTTAACAGCCACAAAAGACCTTAGAAATGGTTCAGATTTATTAATATTATCTTATAAAAAACCACACAAACCTGTGTCCTCTTCAACCATAGGGCGTTGGATCAAAAATGTATTATTAGTTAGTGGCATAAATGTTGATATGTTTACAGGACATAGTACAAGACATGCAGCAACCTCCATGGCTCAAGCTAAGGGAGTGTCGCTGGACGTTATTAGACAGACAGCGGGATGGACCTGTATGTCAAAAACTTTTGAAAGATTCTATGATAGACCAGTTTGTGATTCTTTTACTGAGGCAATTTTTAACTAATAGAAATGACACTAATAGATTTAAGTGAAATTGTTAATTACTTGTTTAAGTACCTTATAGGAAAACTTAATTTGATTTGTTTTTTCTTTTTAATTATTTAACTTTCCTGGAAAAAATTATTTACATATTACAATTTGATTTTATAAAAATTATATAATTTTATTGTACTTCCTGTTTTTTAGATAAACAATTGTTGATTTTACAACTTGTTTCGATAAACTCTAAACATCTGCATGGTAAACATATACATCGAGAACAAAGCCGATGTACAATAGTATGATCAAACAAACTCACCTGAGTGACGTTCGATCATTATTGTACGAAGGCTTTGTTCGAAGATGTATATGTTCCCTCCCACCCAATAACTAATTTTAGTAGATAACCCTATAAATGAAGTTGTAAATTTAGCATTAGTACCTAGCTCAGCTCTAAAGAATGAAGTTTGACAGATGGACTACAGAGAGAAGACAATGTATTTTTTTTTTTAAGAATTAGTCAAAGGGATAAAAGCGCGACAGGTTACCGAGTGAGTTAAAGAAGCTGCATGGTAAACATATACATCTTCGAACAAAGCCTTCGTACAATAATGATCGAACGTCACTCAGGTGAGTTTGTTTGATCATACTATTCTACTATATTAACAAATTATTAAAACACCATTTTATGGTAAATTTTACGGAGAATCTAATTATATACTGTATAATAGGGCAATCCTACAATATTATCGAGTAATATGCAAAATAATGCAACTGTTCCCACCCCGCGAGGGCCCCCCGCGGGCCCCCTGCCAGCCGCGCGAAACTGCGCGGGGGGGGCGCGCCAGCTGACAGTTTTTTTGAAAAACGCCCGGAAATGGCGGTTTGCCAGTTGAGAGGTTACATACTTAATGTAAAACAATATTTATTATTGTTATGCACCTAAAATACACAAAACTTCTACTCTAGTTAGTTAAAGTTTATCCAAATAATCAAAAACATTTCTTCGAAATGATGCAGGTGAACTGTCAAAGATTTCGAGACCGGAAAAATTTTCATTATAGAGGTTCATGATTCTGTGAAGCGGCGCGCGCTTACCTGCATTAGTTTTACACAATCTTGGTGCGTTTACGTTTCTGACGAATTGGATATGAGCGGAGAGGTATTGTATGTATATTTGATTTATAAGTTGATTGCATTCAAACTTACTATGTGTAACATTATAAAGTAACAATGTATCCAAGAGAACTCTTCTAAATTGAAGTTTAGACAAAGATAATTTATTTAGGAGGACATCATAATAACACTTAGAATGAAAACATCGATAGTTTACGGAACGTAAGAATTTCTTTTGTACTTTTTCAATTTGTTCACTATATTTTGAGTAAAAAGGATTCCTTATGGTAGTTGTAAATTCTAATTGGGATCTACTAAGGGATTTACAAAGTAAAAGGCAGGACGAATGATGCTTAAATGGAGTACAGGACCGCATCACGAAACCATATAACTGAAATGCTTTGCTAACTATGTGTTCAATCTGTAAATCAAAGTGAAGTTTCGAATCCACAAAAAAACCTAATCTTGGAGTTTATAACAATAATCCTAAAGTTGTTATTTCTCGATAAACCTTAAGATTATCAGCATATAATAAAAAGTTACTATTTTTAAAACAATGTAATCAGACGCAAAGCCATTAATAACAACACGTTGTGATCTATTCTTTACTAGCGGCCGCTCGCGGTTTCACCCGCGTGGTTCACGTTCCCGTGGGAATATCGGGATAAAAAGGTATCTGTATGCCGAATTTCATCCAAAACCATTCAGTAGTTTTTACGTGAAAGAGTAACACACATCCATCCATTCCTAAAAACTTTCGAGTTTATAATATTAGTAGGATGTAGGACGAAAACCATCATAATTAGTAAGTTGCCTCTAATTCCATTGAATGCCAACTTTTGCAGAAGAATTTCAATTTCAATATTGAAGACAAAGATACACCAATACACCTATACAGGTAGGTGAGTGCTGTAAAAATAAATTATTTATCGAAGACAAAGGTGGACGAAATATTGGATTACGCCAAAGTCTATTGAAATTACGTATCAGTAACCAAAGTACTTATTGATAGAATGTCGGATTCGCTTTTTGTGAAACTGAAATGTGTCAAGAGCTCGATCACGTTCTCATTAATCAATGTTACACAAAATTACTGAGCCTTTGTAAAAATTTAATTAATTGTTCAATTTAAATCATTTTATTTTGTTGATAAAATGTCGATGGGGCCGGCTAATAAACGTATGTACTTACAATCTAAAATGATTATTTTTAATATAACCGAACCTCCATGTGATTGTTTGTCGCTCTATTTAAAAAACTATTGGGTTCAAAATCGTTACAAAGCCGTAACATAGAGTCAACTTATAGTAGTTTTATTTATTTCCTCGTTTTATGTATTCCTCCTTTTCGAAAGTCGGTTAAAAACCGATAGAAATTGTTGAAATAAAATATTTTATTTAGTCTAATCAACTAACCCAATTAACTATTGCACGACCTTCGTGGTCGAGTGTTCACCGGTTATGGCGTCACCATCTCTGAGGTCCCGGGTTCGATTCCCGGTCGGATAAATATATAATATAGATGTTTATCCGTCATCTAGCTAATAAAAATACATACTTACATACATATAATCACGACTATTATCCCCGAAGGGTTAGTCAGAGACTAGGCAATGAGGGCCGCAAAAGCAGTCTTCTACCATAGTCCACTTTTCACCAAATAGCGACTACACATGTACTCAGCGTGACAGGTGGTGAGCCCTTCGCCGCTCTATGCTGTAGGATGTATGTGCAGTTTTTAGTCCGTTGGTCGCCTTTTACGACACCCAAGGGAAGAGAAGGGGTGGGAGTATTCTTTCACCGCTACGCAACACAGTAAAAATCAAGTTTCAAAAAAAGTTAAACTGGGCTAGATTATTGGTGTAGATAAGTTATTAATCTATATCTGGAAACCCGAGCTTCTGCCTGTTCGACTAACGGCGCTTCAATAGATTTACATAAATAATGCGGATCTCGGTTTTCTGAGAGCTTTTCCAATTAAGCTACTGCGGTCATTTGATCTTCTGACAAATTTATGAGATTGTTTCAAAATGTAGGTGATTCATACTTTTCTTGGAAATTACAAAGCATAAATAAATATATTAACTTTCCTACACTCACACCAATTATTTAGCCCAAGAGAAGTTTCGTTATAAAACTCGTTAAATGGTTACTAGACAACGAATAAACATACTTAAATACATACCTAATAAACATAGACAACACCTAGACCCGAGACAATTTAGAAAAACAATAATTTCTAAATTGACCCGACCGGGGATCGAACCCGGGACCTCAGAGATGGCGACACCACGAAAACCGGTGTACAAACCAATCGACCAAGGAGGTCGTCAATGAAACATAGAAAATGCTTGCCAGCAAAGTAGTACTACGAGTAAGTAGGACCTACGGAAATCAGTCGGACGCTTTGTTACACAGCCAATAGGTTTCTAACGCCATTTATAACCTTACATATTCACGAGGGGTGTGTAATGTTTGATATAAATACCTATGATCTAACGTTCATTTTATATAATTTCATTTCATATAATTTCATTTTATATAACAACTGACTTAATATAATAAACATTTAATATAATTTTATAATCTATAATTTCATGTGATCATGCTAGTAATCATGCAACATGCAAGCAAGCGTGCAGCATGCAAGCAAGTATGCAGCATGCAAGCAAGTATGTAGCGTACAAGCAAGCATGCAGTGTGCACGCAAGCATTCAGCGTGCAAGCAAGCAAGCAGCGTGCAAGCAAGCATTCAGCGTGCAAGCAAGCAAGCAGCGTGCAAGCAAGCATGCAGAATGCATGCAAGCACGCAGCATGCAAGCAAGTATGCAGCAGTCATGGTTTCTTTCACGGCTTCGGCGCTGCGGGCTTAAATTACACTCTAGCGTAGGGCAGACAAGTCTACGTGGAGTCGGTTCTGCCGCGATCCGTTTCTGTCACTGACTTTTGTGGCACAACCTTACCAAAAACACAACGTATTAACCTTAAAAGAATTTTTTTTAAATCAAATTGGGGTATAAATCTAATTTTATTTTAAAGTAAAAAATATATCAAATGAAGTTATAGAACATGTTATTATACCAATATAGCTTTATAGAAAAAGTTGTTATAGAATATGAGTATTATATCAAATGACTAGTATACGTAATGTTGTTATGGGAAGTGTATATAGATCAAGTAAAAATTATATCCAATGAACGTTATGTCCTTTGTAATAAGTTCATATGTCATTATATGAAATGATACGCACCCATTCACGAGTCGTGTAATTTCCAAGAAAAGTATGAATCACCTACAATTTGAAAAAAAGACATCATTTTTTTGGGCCTTTCTAAAAGTGCCGGCCAACAAAAAAAAATGGTAAGTACGTATTCTTAGAACTAACCATTTGGAGAAATAGTTAACATGGCACAAAAGTTGCAGTATTTGTTGCAATGCGAGTTGGTGGGTTTTAACGACTGCCATCTTACGACAACAACTGGGACCAACGGCTTAACGTGCCTTCCAAAGCATGTTCTTAAAAGTTATAAAGGATATTGAAAGTTAAATGAAAATCCAGTTATATCGCAGATAGAAAACGAAATACTGCCACGACGCTTTAGAGCTTCCTAATTGAGCCGCCCAAATGGCTTAACTTCGGTAAATAATGGCTTTCACGCCGTCTCTAAATATCCGAAACACAGCCTTAACGGAGCCTCGTGAAAAGCAAGAGCTCCATAGTATAAGTATATAATAACAGAGAGATGTGCGTAGGTGCCGAAATGAGTTATGTTTTCATAATGTTTATACACGTAATTAATATTTATTTTGTAATTGATATAATAGAACTAATGTTTGTAATATTCGTTGTTTTTAATATAGGTACTCTAAAGTATTAAAATGTTGAAGGTTCTTTTAATGTTTCAATGTCTTAGTTACTTACAAATTGTAGTAACTAGACGTTATATTTTCCCACGGCAATGCAGCAGCGGGGCATTGGGATCACCACATCATTATCAGTCATCACCACAATCTATCTATCTATCTAATCAGCCGGTTACACCCACTGCTGGGTAGGCCTCTTCTTTTTTCCGCCACTCCTTGCGATCCTGTGCCAACCGTATCCACCGCTCTCCCACGACTAGGTTTGCCAACTCCAAAAAAGACATTTCCGGGATTACCCAGCTCGACATCCGGGACTTGGGTATATTACGCGGGACACAACGCACCACATATAAAATGGTTAGAAAAAAAACTACATATATATTTTCTATCATTTAATAAAAAATCAATACAAATGTATGACAAACATTTTAAATTATTAAATTAAATTGACAAAAAGGACCCGGGATTTGACATCATAGACAAAAAAGTATTAAGCGAATTGCCTCATAAAGGGGTTGTCTACATTAATTTTTTCAATGGCGTATTGAGGACAGGATGCTTTCCAGTCTTGTGGAAAGTGTCTCAAATCATCATGATCCTCTATGTATTAAGAAATTACTCGGGCCAACTGCCTAACCCGAGGGAAGTTGGTACGAGAAAGATACATCATATTATCACTGATTTCCGGGACAAAAAGCGTCCCGCAAGGGGTTACGGCGGGACAACCCCAAATTGATACAGAAGCGGGACGTCCCTGAAAATCCGGGACGGTTGGCAAGCCTACCCACGACCCTCACAATATCGTCCGACCAACGAGCAGGTGGTCTGCCCCGTGGCCGTCGCAAATCTCTTGTCCACCATTCGGTCACTGCCTTGGTCCATCGGTGATCTTCCTGCCGTGTCCCGCAAATCTCCACTTAAGCCTAGCAATCCGTATACCTACATCTCGACCTTCGTGCGGCGTCGAATCGCGATGTTTGGTACACGGTCTACAAGGTGAATACCTAGCATGGCCCGCTCCATGGATCTTTGAGCAGCCCTTATTGCGTACATGTGTACTTTGTGAGGGGCCATGTTTCGGCTCCCTAAGTAAGATCACCACAATGGTTTAATATAATCACCAAAGCCAAAAAGGTCGGTACCAAACCCGACCTACAATATAGCATCGAAAAATCCGAAAAAACCTTAAGATATCGGGCTTTGCAACATATTGTACTTAATAACTGTGTGTTTTATCTTTGTGTAATGTACTGATACGTGATTGTTAATTAAACGTCTACTTTACTTTACTTTAAAATCATACTTTAATGATAAAACATACATACGTATAATCACGACTATTATCCCCGAAGAGTTAGTCAGAGACTAGGCAATGAGGACAGCAAAAGCAGTCCTTACCATAGTCCACTTTTCACTAAATAGCGACTGCACATGTGCTCGGCGTGACAGGTGGTAAGCCCATCGCTGCTCTATGCTGTTGGATGTATGTGCAGTCTTTAGTCCGTTAATCGCCTTTTAGGACACCCAAGGGTAGAGAGGGGGTGGTAGTATTCTTTCACCGCCACGCGACACGGGCACGGTTAGGTTAGGATGAAAATTTGTTTTTTTATTTGGTTTCTTTTCACATTTTTGGCCAAGGCACCGTGTTGCTTCGATCGCTTTGACGCTTAGGCCCTTCGTACACAAGACTACGAAAATCTCCGATACTAATGTTGTATAATACATTAGTATCAAGTCGCGAGTATCGAGTAGCGTACAGTCCGTACACAAGGCGACGCAAATCTCCGATACTAATGTTGTATATATAGGTAAGGACATTTCTCCACCTCAGAAACAAATTTAATATTTAATGATTGCTCTGCCATCTTGGAAATCGCCGCGACTAAGTAGTGAAGATCTCGACAGGCAGGTAGCGTGTGACTGGTGCGATGCGAGTCGCGAGACAAATGTCGGCAACGCGACTAGTGTACGAACCTCAATAGATTTGTATGGCGGTAGTCGCTTGAGGACTAAAATCGTCGAGTATCGGAGATTTGCGTAACCTTGTGTACGAAGGGGCTTAGTGTTATTTTTACTCCCGGATTTTATAAAGTCAACCTTGTTTCCAAACAATACGGTACATTACTGCATACACAACACCTAATTGTATTGTCATTATCGCAGCCAATTAACACCGCGCATCTAATGGTAGTTTGTGTAATTAATCACACAGCTTTAATCATTATATTATCTACTGGTTAAATTGATTATAATCTTCAAAATCAAATCAAAAATATTTAATTCAAATGTCGTAGTAGCAAACAATCCACATCATGCCACTTACATCTAAAAAGTAGAGTTAAATTTTAAAAAGTACCCATCAAATAACTATTCTATCGAAGACTTGATTTAAATGGTGGAGGCCTTTGCTCAGCAGTGGGAAAGTATTTAGGCTTTACTAAACTATTATCTTTATTGATAGGTCATACTAATACTATAATCGAGTTTTTAAATAACAAATTGTAATATCGGTCTGTCGCCCAATTTAAATATGAATTTGCTGCGCCGCGCCGCGCCCAACAAAATGATTGTTTTACGTTATTTTACGTTTTTTAGATCTGCTATATATTTAAGTACTATGTATTTATTAAAGTATTTACTATAACAAGTGGACTGTGTTTATAGACTAAATAGCGCGAAATAAATACTTAATTTAAATTTAAAAAATCGTAACTAATTAATACTTACATAATTTAAATTATAAAAGGCGAGAGTTAGGAATCTTCTGGGGCAGCTCGCTCTATCGTAGCCTCATCTACGCTCACCATCAGGCGAGATCGAGGTCAAGAGCTGTCTTAATAAGTATAAAAAGAAAAATGAATATATAAATAAAAAAAGTATAAAAAAAAATAATAATGTAAAATAGGACTGTACATATTTATAACCGTGTCGCATAGCGGTGAAAGAATACTACCACCCCCTCTCTTCCCTTGGGTGTCGTAAAAGGCGACTAAGGGACTAAAGACTGCACATACTTCCAACAGCATAGAGCGGCGATAGGCTAACCACTTGTCACGCTGAGCACATGTGCAGTCGCTATTTGGTGAAAAGTGGACTATGGTAGAGGACTGCTTTTGCGGTCCTCATTGCCTAGTCTCTGACTTACCCTTTAGGGATAATAATCGTGATTATATATAGGTATGTATGTAAAAATGCGGCGCAATTGATATTGGCATACACGACTGTTAGGATATACATACTTATAATAATATGTAAGCATGCATGTACATTATATAAATGTAAACATGCTCCGAAGTAGGTACTGACATTGTATCTATAGACATTATGGTACCTACTGGCAATAGTGCAGTGTGGTAATATTTCAAATAGCAATGACACTGACAACAGTGGCATAGTAAACATTACTACAGTATGGTCTATCGCAGAAAAACTTTTAATATTAAATAGGATGGATGGAATGGGTATATAGCGCCCTAATTGGTTGCCAAAAACTTTTTGCAGTTTTGTTACTTCTTCTTCGCGACATTAATCTTTTTCCTGTCAGTTGAGTTCTCACATATTTATAACCATGTCGCGTAGCGATGAAAAATACTACCAACTCTTCCATTGGGTGTCGTAAAAGGCGACTAACGGACTAAAGACTGCACATACATCCAACAGCATAGAGCGGCGATAGGCTCACCACCTGTCACGCTGAGCACATGTGCAGTCGATATTTGGTGAAAGGTAGATGAAAGAGGACTGCTTTTGCTGCCTCATTGCCTATATAGTCTCTGACTAACTCTTCGGGAATTATAGTCGTGGTTATATGTACCTATGTATGTATGTACATATTCAAAGTCAAAGTCAAAGTCAAAATATATTCAAATCAAAATATCTTTATTCAGTAACCTTAAAATAAGCATTTTGAATCGTCTAAATTTATTTTTTTATGGTTGGATGGATAGGCATAAGAACCTACCCACCCACCCCACTCAATCAGGAAGTCTTTTAGCTGTGGAGAAGAACGGGCACAAGAAACTCCACAGCTTTAAAATAACATAGAAGTAACGACATTTACAAAACAACATGTCGTTACCAAATTATACAATCAGTTATAAAGATAATGGATTAAGATTATTTATTCAATAAACTCAATTAATAAGTACTTTGAATCGTCCAAATCTTTTTTAACCTACCACCCATTCAGGACATAATTTTTTAACAGTGGCAAAGAACGGGCGCAAGAAACTACAGAACACAGAAGCAACGACATTTACAAAAAAAAAATATGTCGTTACCAGGTCATTAAATACAAAATATGAATTTGAATGTAAATAGTTTAATTAAATATGGTGCTCTATATTAATTAAGTATAGACAATTGTAAATAGCTATTGCTGAACTGACTGATTATATGAGGTCGCATATGAATATAAAAATAATTTACCAACTTTATGATATAGGACGTGCGAAGTTTCACTTCTGGTGTTCTTGCACTGTTTTGCTGTTGTTATCAGTGCATAAAGGAATACCTGATAACCATTAAATAATGACAGCTATTCAGTATGGAGGTGCGCCCGGTAGACGGCCGGAGCAAGGCCGGCTAACTTTAACTGGATATCGTATTTCAAACTGTCGGAACACAACAATGCTATAAACATCGTTGTTATGGCGACAGACTTAGATAAGATGGTGGTAGCTAGCCAGGCGGACTTAACAGCCCTACCACCAACCAAACCGAGCACACAAAGATGTACCCCCCGCTGGGAATCGAACCCGGGACCTCGAGGTCTGAAACCAGTAAAACATTGACATATGAAGAAACCGAGTCTCTTTTAATATATGAATTTGTGTTGATATTTGTTTAGTATTCAATACAGTATTCCTATCAATAATGTAGTAATTTACACACACACTCAAACACGCACACACTCACACTTGCACTCATACACACACACACACAATAATACTTACTTATATTTTGTTTTTATAGTTTATTTCTTTATTTTGTATGTAAGTGCTAAGAAAGAGCGAGGCTGCCTGTTACAGGTATTTTATAATACTTACTAGGCAGTCCCAACCTAATTTTAAGAAAGCCAATGTATGTTAAAGAAATAAAACTTTTAGGTTAGGTTAGGTTGGGTTAACGGTTAGGCTTCCCACATAGACAACACATAGAGAGTTTGGGACGTAACCCATCACATTGGGCCAACGCGGGTTGGTGGGTTTCAACGACTGTCATTTGCGTGCCTATCGGAGCAAGGAGTTTGAGATATTTTAATTTGGTCACCCATCATGTGATATAGATCTTATCGTCATTTCGCTGCCCTATTATTGCTTTGTACTAACTCCACTTTTTAGGTATTTTGAGTTTTTTGTACCATGCTAATGAAGTAATTTTTCTGTACTATAACCACCGATCGGATCGTAAAATATTTGTATAGTTACTGAGATACGCAATATGGTATTGTACTACGTCCAGGTATTTCCAGGTATTGAAGAGATGTGATAAGTATTGAAATGTACTAAATCCATAAACAGTTTATTTTGAATCTGATGGTACAAAGCTATATTAAGAAACTTTGTAACTTGCTTTGTTCTATATCCAACCATGTGAATTTTATGAGGAAGCCTAATAAAGATGACTTTAGCAGAATGGACGAAGTAACATGCGTGGTAGCGTACAAGGCTGTATGAGCTATTATTACCCTTTGCCTTGCCCTTCGGAAAAAAAAGAAAAGAAAAAACAAAGCTTCTGCTTCTCTTGAGTTGAGAGGAATGTCGAGTCGAATGGCGTTGTTTTATGTGGTAGGGTTTTATGAGACGGACGTGTTTTTTGATTCGATTTTGTTCCTTCACCATGGAGAACACTTCAGATGCAAAAAATGGTGAGTATTTACTAAAAAGCTTAACCTTTTTACGTACGTTAATAATTGGCATTGATTGCTGTGAAAATCATCTGAAACTACTTCTAAGTATTGGTTTTGTTTCAGAAATTATTGAAAACACTCCACCAAGTAGTCCTAAACCCAAAAGGAAAAGTACCTACTCGTAAGTTGCATAAAATTTGTAAGCAATATAATATAACATCCAACTAGTTGGTAATCTATAAATCTATTTTATTAATAAGGTGCCACATTGTCAAGTAGATACCTACAGCACTACACACAATAATATTAATTAATTGAACCACCTTATATTAATAATGTTAAAATTGTTTTATACTTAATTAAAATTATTTTTGATAGGTATTAAAATTATAATGATACTTCATTAACATGGTGTTTTACCCTATTGAAAAAATAATTTCAATTATAAAACAATATTAATATCATAATATAACTATATCTTAATATCTATTGCAATAAAACAATATTTGACATTGATTAATTTTATTGTAGGTTAGTGCTCTATTTCTTTATTTATGTGAATATTCTTTTAAATGGTTTATTGTCAAAACTATTTAAATATTGATTTTCTGGCTAACTTAGATTATATTGAACTGAAGTGAGTAAGTTTAATCATACACATAAGTACCTACCTACCTATCTTTATTTAATGATATTTCCTAATTTTGGTGGTGTTGGTTTGGTTGCATGGAACTCGAATTATTTAAATGAGTTTTGCTATGTAATGTTTATGTATAAAATAGTTTTATTAAGTATATAAACATTTAGCAGAACTCATTAAATATTTTTTTAAACCGGTTTTAAATTTATGTTTTTACCTAGGTACATTTTCTTGGGTAGTGGTGGGCGTGACAATAAAAGGTTTCTGTTTGTATCAATTGCTCTCAAATCACTTAATGAAATTATAAGCATGGACCATGCTTCAACCTCCTCACATGATTAACCATTAACTAAGGCCACCTACAGCTACTATTTATAATTTCGAATTTGTATCACTCTTTAAAGAACTGTCTTAGCTATGCTGACCAAAATACTATTTAATTAATAAGTATTCATTCCTCATTATTGCTTGCCATAGTTCCTAAATGGGTACAACCAAAAGTCGCTACTACTAACTACACAAAAGTACGATCAATTAAGCAATGCACACTTATTTAATATAAAGTAGAAATCTTTAGGTCAGCATAGCTGATCCGGTTATTTAAAATAACATACAAGACTTAATTTTATTTAGAAATATTTTGTACTTTGATTGTGTTAATTTTAGAATTTTAATGGTCAACTTTTGGGTCTTGTGCCCTCTTACTTTTTATAAATAAGTTTGCAAATTTTTTGACATAATATTATATAAGTACTTTTATTTTTGGTAAGTAACTGTTATGTTTGTAAATTTTTGAAGTAAGTAATTCTTTGACAGAATTATACTTAATAACCACATATTATCTCGTTTGTTTGAAAATAAAACATGTCTCATTTAAAATGTGTTTAATTGATATTCTCCAATCAGTCCTTTAATTTATATACATATATACATGTACTTGGTACTGAAATTATTTACTCTGAGGTAATACTATATTTAATATTGCTTTGTACTAAGTATGGATATAGAACAGAACAATAGTAAAAATTTAAAAAGTACAAACCAATATTGTAACAGGTTTGCTAATTTTGGACTACATAGTACAATTGTCATTTATATTTTATTTCATTATTATTATTAAATATGTTCAAAAACAAGTGTAATTTACATGGAATATCTCCTCAAAACCTGTTTAGCCAATGGAGCATATTAAACATCAGAATAGTATTACCTAAAGGAAGTATGATTTTTCAAAACTTTGGATGTCGATAACTCGAAACTAGGGTCAGTGGAGTTGGTACAGAGCAATAATATGGCAGCGATTTGTCAGTAGGGTTGCCACCTTTTTTTAGGACGAATAAAGAATTTTTAGGGTTCCGTAGCCAAATGCAAAAAACGGAACCCTTATGGATTAGTTATGTCTGTCTGTCCGTCCGTATGTCACAGCCACTTTTTCCGAAAACATAAGAACTATACTGTTGAAACTTGGTAAGTAGATGTATTCTGTGAACCGCATTAAGATTTTTACACAAAAATAATAAATAAACAATAAATTTTGGGGGTATACCTACTTAGAACTGAAACTCAAATTTTTTTTCATCAAATCTATACGTGTGGGGTATCTATGGATAGGTCTTCAAAAATGATACTGAGGTTTCTATCATTTTTTTCTTAACTGAATAGTTTGCGCGAAAGACACTTCCAAAGTGGTAAAATAACTGTACCCCCTGTAACTTCTAAAATAAGAGAATGATAAAACCAAAAAAATATATATATGATGTACATTATCATGCAAACTTCCACCGAAAATTGGTTTGAACGAGATCTAGTAAGTAGTTTTTTTTTATACGCCGGTTTTTCATTTTGGTAGAACAAAAATAAAGCATACATAGCATTAAAAAGAGTAAGTAGCTATTCATTTATTTGTCCTTAAAATCGTATTTTTTGTTGCATTGTGCGACAATTAACAAATATTTGTCTTTTACGTAAATAGAGTATTTTAGCGTACTGTATTGGTGTCGTAGATTAAAAAGTAAAGAAAAAGAGGACAATACTCTTTTTTAGAGTACGGGTGCAAGTGTGGCAACCCTACTTGTCAGATGGGCTGCTGTCCGGTGTGGCAAACGTCCATAGCCTAGTGGGCTATAACCCACCGCGCACAGTGGGTGTTAGTGGGTGTTGACGACTGCCATCTTACGACAGCAACCGGAATAATGAGATATTTTTAAAGAAGTTGGTGTTCTTACAGCTGCATCTCAATATATTTATAAAACGTGGATTACAAAGCACGGTGTCGGTATTAGATATACAGCGCGTTAGGTAAACCGAGGGACATTAAGGGAGGACATTAGGTAGTCGATTCCCGATCCGATTCATTACAAAAATATCTTAATTTTTTGCATAGGTAATTATTCTATTAAATAATGTTAGCGTATACACTAAGCGCGGGAAAAGATCGAATATGATCAAGTATGAAGGAAAAACGGGTCACACCAACTACGACAGCTATTTATTCAATATTATTCATACGCGTAAATGAGTCGAAAGCACTAGGGTGCGCCCAATCATTACGGAAAATTATATGAAATTTTAACATCGATTTTCTGAATTATTTTATGTCTATGTTTCGAGTAGTATTTTTTTATTTGTTTATGTTTACCTAGGCATAAACTACCATAGGATTAAATATGTCCCTCGTGATAACTAATACGCTTTATCTATATATATAAAAATGAATCCCTATTTCCCTTGGTCACGCCATCACGCGGAAACGGCTGGACAGATTTCGTTAATTCTTTTTTTGTTGTGTTTGTTTTTGTGAGGAGAAGGTTCTTATGAAAAAAATAAACATTTTTTAAGACAGGACAACGTCTGTCGAGTCAGCTATAGGTAAATAAAACTGAATTGCCAAATGTGTTGGGAAGCGCATAATTCGAGAACAACTCGACCTATTTGGCTGATTCTTTTTTTATTGACAATCTTTTAAATTTTCATGGACAATGTATATGGAAAAAAATGTTTAGAAATTCGTCACGGGATACGGGGTGTGCAAACGGACAGAGTCGCGGGCGGGCTGCTAGTCATAAAATACAATAGAACTAAGATTGCTCGTATGTATGGACAAGGAAGTGGTAGTAAACGGGCAGACAAGACAAGGCACGCTGAATGACGTTATCACAAATAGACGTTCATTAGAGTGGGACTAGAGGAAAACATTTTTTTAGTAAGTAGGTTACTCCTAACAAAAAGGATTAAGAATGTATGTTGAGTAATAGCGGTCAGCTACGTAGCGGTATTTCTTTTTTTTACTCAACATCGCCTGAGCGAACTTAAACAAAGATTCATAATTTATTGACAAAAAGCTAAATAGAAAAATGAATTGGCTCCTGTTGCAAAGCTAAGTCGTTATAAAAATATTTGTTTCAAGTTTCAAGTGCTTATCTGTAGTAAAAAAGGCATAAGTCTTTGGTTTCAGAGATTTGAAAGTTGCTGAAAAATTAAACAAGTAAGTACCTACTTATTATTTTCTGAGATTTAGAGGTTTGTTTTGTTTACAGATAAGTACAAAGTTGGAAGTGAATACTGAGTGATAGGTTCCTAATTGATAAGTGTTCGATAAGGAAGCTCTTCGATAAGAAAGTTCGATAAGGAATACACTATGACTATGTCAATAACATATGTAGAGAACCACCATCACGCACCTACTAAGTAGCATTAAGATATTTATCTGTCAGCAGGATTAAAACTAGTGTTGGATAGGAGTCGAGCCTTCAGAGTCCTTTTTAAAACGATTAGGCTCAATTTTAGCTACTATACTCTTGGCTAGATAGTTATCTACTAGGTAACTATGCTCAGACTTAAGAATTAGATTACAATAATGAGTTATTGTATTTTACTTAATATCCTGTAAGTATGCCTATAATATATTTTCTACATTCTTTTGAAACAATTATCGAATTCTTGAATAATAAATATTTTGGTCGATAATTTAGTTTTTAAAAAATATGCCTACAAAAACTTTTGAGCAAAAAAAAAATATTTGATAGAGAGATAGTAATAGTTTAGAATATTAGTTTTATCTTTTGTCTAAAATCCGAGATACAAAAGTGTTGTAAGTATCTCAGTCAGGCTGGGTTATTTTTGCGCCATCGCCACTAGGCTAATGTTACGAAATCAATGGCCGATCTTTCTTAACCTTTATATTAATCAGACACATTTATTACATATTTTTTATTAAATACAATAACAAAAGATAAGTAATTATACTTAAGAGCTTTTCTTTCTCTAGTAATTCGAGAGTCTATTATTTTTGTCAATCTCGTGATCTCTGCTAAAATGTGTCCAGTAGTTAAAATTAAGACTTAAAGGACTTAAACCGTTCCCAACATTAAGTAGAACCTAGTATGTTGGTTCTATAATCACAAACACGTACTCGACGCGTTTGCCTTCACGATAGACAAACAACATGACGCACATCACTATGGTAATATAACTAGAGACGACACACCGCCAAGCAATATTTTGCGCGTGAAGTTGCGGTTGTTGCCCATGTGCAAACGCCTATTCACTTTTTCAGCGATTGCGTTACGTTTGCAGGATTGTTGTCTGAGTGGTAGAGGCACGCTGCATGAATTGGGCCAGCTCGCCGAGCGTAATACCTTCCATGGAATATTGGCGTGAAACAATGGCTCTCGTTGCTGTTGTGTTTAGTCAGGTGAGTAAAAGTATTAAAGGCCCATCTCTCCCCTCTTCCTACCACAATTCCTACTCCTTCCTCAAAGGTCTAACCCCTCAAGCCCCAAGCGGTCGCATGAGACCGCACCTACAAAAACATACTTAACTTTGTACCGTGTTTTCATAGACTTACAGACTACTTTAGTATGAACAAGTTTGATTATTTCGGTTCTGTGGTACCTTTTATGCATCGTGATCGCAAAATATCGCATAGTCTATGCTCGATTCTGTCAAATTTGACGTTGACAGTTGCGCCAATTTTTGTGTCAGAAAATTTCCACGAGTGAGTGGTGGTGTTCATGAGCGACGGTGATAACTTCCCATCAAATGACCCGCCTGTTCGATTGCCTCCCATTCCTTCACATTAAAAAGGCCGCAACTCTGTGCGCAAATAAATTTCTTTGCGGTGTCTTCTCCAGTTGTAATATTCCAATGACGCACAATGTTGAGTGAGACCAGTGAATCATGCGCTCAACTACAGTTAGTGCAACGAGAAGCAAATTAACATTGTTGCAGTCTCGGTGATGCGATGATTTGCGCGTTCGTATCGTGATCTTGCGAGTTAAAGAGTCTCGTAATGTCGTGTCACCGGATCAAAATATAATAAACTAAAATTGATGCAGTCTGATGCGGCTAGTCGCTTTTTGTTATGGCCGCGATCTTACAAGTTAAGATAGTTTCGGAATGTCGTGACATTGGATGGGTGACAGAAATAAATTCAAAATACTATTCAACCGTGTTGCGTAGCGGTGAAAGAATACTACCACCCCCTTCTTTCCTTGGGTGTCGTAAAAGGGAACTAACGGACTAAAGACTGCTCATACATCCAACAGCATAGAGCGGCGATGGGCTCAGCACCTGTCACGCTGAACACGTCATGAGCAGTCGCTATTTAGTGAAAAATGGACTAAGGTAGTGGATTGCTTTTGCTGTCCTCATTGCCTAGTCTCTGACTAACCCTTCGGGGACAAATAGTCGTGATTATATGTATGTATGTACCTATACTATTAAATTCAAATTATTTTAAATTTATTACCTTCTATCTTTTATAAACATACTGGCAACTTTATTATTTGATTGCAGTATCATAGGCGCGTACCACGTAAGCACCCTTGTGATCAAACTGGTATTTCGAGTGAATATTGTTTCGGGGTTTTAACAAATATTGTAATTTCTAAAATATTAATACAAGTAAGTAACAGAATACAAGTAACAGTAAAAAAATGCCAATGCAAATCTGTTCTGCCGTTCTCAAGTAATGCGTTTATACCAACGGACAGCATTTTTTTTATATAGATTACTTGAATTGACACAATCTAAATAAGTATAGGTAGGTATATAAAAATGAATCTCTATTTCCCTTGGTCACGCCATCACGCGTGAACGGCTGGACCGATTTCGCTAATTCTTTTTTTGTTGTGTTTGTTTGTTATTGTCAGGAGAAGGTTCTTATGAAAGAAAAAATTAAAATAAACCCTTTTTTATATTTTTTTCAATATTCATAATTAATACAAGACAACATCTGTCGGGTAAGCTAGTACACAATAAAATTGACATTGTGACAAAAGTACAGAATCGTTTATTGTTGACTTTGTGCAGTTAGCCGAAACATGAGCAAACATCTTAATGGCAGTGTATTGACTTCTGTGATTCGTTAGTGGTTTTGTATGCTCTTTGAGACTCCCCGATCGTTTCATGCGTCAACACCGAGGGCAAATATACGTCTTGCAGTTAGTAAGTACTTTGATGTATCGTTACCTAAAGTACAGATATTGGCCCGTAATGAAATTAAAAAAATACAACTTGTTTAACAATCATTTTAAATGAGCTCAGGTGTTGTAACCGTGACGCGCAGCGGTGAAAGAATACTACCACCCCCTCTCTTCCCTTGGGTGTCGTAAAAGGCGACTAACGGACTACAGATTACACATACATCTGACAGCATAAAATCAAAAATGAATCAAAATAATTTCTTTATTCAGTAAATTTAAAATAAAAGTTAATGGATAGATGGGCACCCGAAATTCAGGAAGTCTTTTAGCTGTGGAGAAGAACGGGCGCTAGAAACTCCACAGATTTATAATAAAATAGAAGTAACAACATATCATAGACATAGAGCGGCGATGGGCTCACCACTTGTCACGCTGAGCACATGTGCAGTCGATATTTGATGAAAAGTGGACTATGGTAGTGGACTGCTTTTGCTTTCCTTATTGGCTAGTCCCTGACTAACCCTTCGGGGATAATAGCCGTGATTATATGTATGTTTATTATAGTAAGTATACATATAATAGAAATAATAGAAATCCAATTGATAGATAGATCCAGGAGTCTTCGTGACAAGGACAAGGCGATTACATTACTGCATTGTGTATTAGGCGGGAGCCAAACCTATGAACACCGTTTAAAATATGAATGCATTGAGTATTGGTTAAGCACTTAGCAGACAAACCAAAGTGGAGGTAGCAGTCCCACCCGAAGCAAGCATCATCATCACCAGCCCATCGCAGTCCACTGCCGGCCATTGGCGCGCCACTGAGCCCGGTCATTAAATCAAATCAAATCAAATCATTTATTCACAAGAAACCAATATGTTAAATACATAGACGTTTAAATTATAAAAAGATAATTTATGATTTGCTAATTTAGCATGCAAACGTCAATTAATTATAATTAGGTACCTACTACAATTAATTAATTATTCAAATTTTTGTTTATAAATTACAATAATATTAATCACTCACAATAAAAATTTCATATATGTCAAGTACATTCAGCATAACAAATAACAAAAATATAAGACCATCTTCAACTTTGATGTCTTAAATGGTATCGAGATATTTACCAACAGAATAAAAACACTGTTACTGTAGCCATCGTTTAACAAATCTACAGAATCGTGTCTTTGCCAAAGTTTTAAAGTCTGCTGGCAAGGCGTTGAATACTTTAAATCACATGGCTCAGCAATTTTTTGTGTAAAGAGTAGTCTTTGGTTTCATCGCCTCTCCGCATCCAGCTACTGCCAACCGCCCTGCGCAGATCGTTGCTCCATCTGGTCGGGGGGCGTCCCACACTGCGTTTGCCCATACGCGGTCTCCGCTCCAGAACTCGTCTAACCCAACGGTTACCGTTTCTACGACTGATGCGATCAGCCCATTGCCACTTTTGCTTGCTAATGGCATGAACTATATCTTGGTTCACTGTCGAATCTCCTCGTTTCGGATTCGATCCAACAAAGATAATCCGAGCATAGCTCGTTCCATTGCCCGCTGAGCAACCTTAGGGTGTTACCAGACCAATCGATCGATCGTCGATCGACGGCATCGATCGACGTCGATCGAAGTTGATCGACTGGTCTGGTAGTTTTAATCGATCGACGGATACCGTTTGACTAACTAATCGATCAACGACGGTCGGTCGACGTTGATCGATGGGTGTGGTTAATCGATCGACGGATACCGTTCGTCTAACCCATCGATCGACGATCGGTCGACGTTGATCGATTAACCCCAGCTATATTCCATCGGTTTCTTTCGAAATGTATTCAGAAGAGGACTCGTTGTTCTTGGCCAGTACGGTGTTGCTCGTACTATTAAACGCAGAAGAATCTGGATGCGGCCGTTTTATAAAGCCAAAGATCGCTTATTTTATCCAAATGACATTTTAGCAGCGGTTTTTTTTGCGTAGCGATTGTCATGAATTTTGAGGTTAATTTTTTTATTAGACAACAGAAAACTAGCTCCATTCAAAAATATCTTGGGGGAGGAAGGGACGGGAATGGAGGGGGTATGGTAATGGTAACTTAGTAGAATATTTGATTTTTCCTAAAAAATAACCTAAAAAAATAAATAACCGAACATAACCTCAAAATAAAAATATCTTGAAAACTACGCATTTTCGCACTTTGGCTCCCCCCCCTCCCCTTCCCCCCTTTTTCGGTGTTGCTTAATCTAAAGTGCTTTCCAAGGGGTTTGGGGGAATATCATAGCATTTAAACGTTCAAATTGTTCTCATTATTATCAACTTTAAGCTAATCAATGAACGCTATTATTACGACTAGTATCCATGGGCACGAAATAAATTTATAAAAAAAGTGAAGCGGCCGGCGCGTCTAATCAAACAGCTCGATCTAACACCCAATCCATTCTACCGGTCGATTGTCGATCGACATCGATCGATTGGTCTGGTAGAAACTATCGATCGACGTCGACTAATCCATTTTACCATCGATTGATGTTGTCGATCGACGATCGATCGATAGGTCTGGTAGACACTATCGATCGACGTCGACTAATCTATTCTACCATCGATCGATGCCGTCGATCGACGATCGATCGATTGGTCTGGTAACACCCTTAAACTTGTGGACTAGTTGCACTGTTAGTGTCCACGTCTCGGCTCCGTAGGTCATTATGGGAAGAACGCACTGGTTGAAGACTTTGGTCTTTAAGCATTATGCTATGGGCGACGAGAGCGACGTCTAGTTTTCAAGTCTTGTGCTAGTTTCACTTTAAATACAAAATGTAGTGTTGTAAATAATAAACTACAATTTAGAAATAATTGAGCAAACATCTTGGTATCAGTGTATGGGTTTCTGTGCGCTGTTGTTAGTTGTTGTGTATGCAGTGTATGCTCTTTGTGAGTCCACCGATTGTTATATTCGTCAACAATGGGGGCAAATATTGGGTCTTGCTGTTAGTACTTTGATGTTTTGTTACGTAAGGTAAAGAGCAGCAGGTATGTATACGCGAATTACGAAGGCTTCAGCCGAAGGATGCAAAATAAATGTAATGGCACTAATTGAGAATAAGGACTACGAATTCACGACCTTTTACAATTATAACTACTAGCTTTTGCCCGCGGCTGCGATCGCGTTTATTTTTCGCGGGAAAAAGTCAATAATCACTATAACCGTCTTCAGGGCCCTTTCTATTTCTATACCAGAATTCATCAAAATCGGTTTAACAGTAAAGGCATTTAGCTCTAAGATCATTATCATTACCCTTACCCTTGCTAATACATATTAGTAAGGGTAACCCGCCACCTCGCTTCATGTCGGGGCTGCTGCAGTAAGTGCTAAAAGTCGCAAACGGAACAAGTACGAGAACCTAGACCGCAACAATCCTACTTCCTACTAATATCATAAACGCGAAAGTTTGTAAGTATAGATGGATGTTTGTTACTCTTTCACGTAAAAATTACTGAATGGATTTGGATGAAATTCGACATACAGATAGTTTATAACCTGGATTAACACATAGAATACTTTTTATCCCGATATTCCCACGGGAACGGGAACCACGCGGGTGAAACCGCGAGCGGCCGCTAGTATATTATAATTGTTCAGTTTGCGGTGGAGACATTGGGTCCATGGGGGCCAGAGACCAAGCAGCACGTTAAAGAGTTAAGTACTCGCCTTATTGAGGCCTCCGGTGACAAGAAGGCTGGCAGCTACCTCTGCCAGCGCATCAGCCTGGCAATCCAAAGATGTAACGTTGCCAGCATTCTTGGTACCGTACCCATGAGCCCACAGATGGAGGACATCTTTTATTTATAGGTTTATTTTTTTTAGTTTTATGTTTAGGTAAGTAGTTGAATTTTACTTTTGTTGTGTTCTCTTAACACAGTATTTGCATCAATTAGAGAGAGCTGTATGATGGCGATTCATTTTTTTTTATTTATTTGAAAAAGGTACCTAGGTACATCTACTACATAAACACATATAACGATACAATGATCAAGTAAGTATAAGAAAATGACTAATGCTTATGTCTATTACAGACGTACACAACATTGTTATTACCTACTTATACATGACCTTAAATAAAGAATAATTATATTTGACAGAATATTATTTAATTTGTAATTTTAAAGAAATCGTTACCTAATATAGAATACTACTTACCATACCAACCCACCTCTTCCAAAGTGTCGTAAAAGGCGACTAACGCACTAAAAACATCCAATAGCATAAAACGGCGGTGGGCTTACCAGTGACTGGTGTGGTGAGCTCACCACATGTCACGCTGAGCACATGTGCAGTTATTATTTGGTGAAAAGTGGAATGTGGCAGTGAACTGCTTCTGCTGTCCTCATTGCCTGGTCTCTGACTAACCCTACGGGGATAATAGTCGTGATGTACGAGTATGTACTGGCCGCTTGCGGTTTTAACCGCGTGGTTCCCGTTCCCGTGGGAATATCGGGATAAAAAGTATCCTATGTGTTAATCCAGGTTATAAACTATCTGTATGCCGAATTTCATCCAAATCCATTCAGTAGTTTTTACTTGAAAGAGTAACAAACATACACACTCACAAACTTTCGCCTTTATAATATTATGGTAGGATGTATGTATCGATTTCTGCACTATATCTATCACTTTCTTTCCGTGAAACCAAATTTCGGCTGATTTTCGTTTGCGTATTTACAGCGGTCCCCATTCCTTCCGAAATTTCATTTATTCATTGTTTGGGAAACAAACAATTACATTACCCATACAATTTCATAATATACATAGAACACAAATCAGCAAAGTTTCCACAAAAAAAAACAATCACATACGTATCAATAACATGCGCAAGAATTTAATGCAATTCAATTTCGTTCATACAAAATAGGTTTGGCGTTTAGATTATTAATTTTTAGAAAATTGTTTAAAATTTCTAAAGTAGTGGAAAACGCTATAAATACCAAACGAAATTTCGTTTCGGAGAAAGAAAGTACCTACCTACTGCGCAGTGCGTTTGATTCAATGCACTTCAATAATAATACAATGCTGTTTAAATACTTAGTTATATTGTGCCTTCCATGCGCGCTCACATACACACAAACACATTCATACAATTTCAATAATGTTGTTTCGCACTGTAATTTATGTGCATATATTGTATGGTATTTTTATTATGTGAATGTAATAAACATGTTCACTTAACAAAAACACTTTACAGGCAATCTATTCACGTAAGCATATCACAATCTTATTTTATCATGTCGTTTCGAATCTTTTGCGGTGTGGTCACATGCAGGGAGACAATAATATCGTTAGTTTTATTTATTTTTTATTTTTAATGGTTTCCAATTTTTACAATAATATTCATGAAGATACAGTAATGAATAGTACCTAGGTACAGCAGCTATAAATTGCATGACAGCCCCAAAACTGTGAAAAGTGGAAAATGGGGAAGGGAAGCCTTTGCCCAAAGTTATTCAATTCGCACGCTTTAAACTCGCACAGATGTGCGAGATGGCACCTTTTGATTTTACCTATTATTTGTGTCGTCAACTCGCACAGCAGTTAAAATCTGAGGTATCGTTAACCATTTAACATAATATAACATAACGTATAATTACGACTATTATCCCAGAAGGGTTACTCAGAGACTAGGCAATGAGAACAGCAAATTAAAAGCAGTCCTCTACCATAATCCACTTTTCACCAAATAGCGACTGCATATGTGCTCCGCGTGACGGGTGGTATGCCCATCGGAGCTCTATGCTGTTAGATGTATGTAATGTTTTCAGTCCGTTAGTCGCCTTTTACGACACCTAAGCGAAGAAAGGGGGTGGTAGTATTCTTTCACCACTCACTGTTATATTAAGAGAGTTTACGCATTCGGTTTCCCATACAAAATTCCAAGTTGAAATTTTTAAGAACCAGTAAGCCAACTTTGATGAAACTCGGCATGCTGAAGTAAAATATAAAGATCTAAATAGTTTTTTGAAAACATTAAAAAAAAACGTTTTTTTAACTGAGTTATTGCGATTTTTAACTCTCCATAGTGCACTATAAATCGCATGTTTTCAACATACTATTAAGATCAATGTATTTTACTATAGCATGCAAAGTTTCATAAAAAATAGCTTATTGGTCTTTAAAAATTTCGATTTGGAAGTTTGTATGGGAAACCGAAATGCGTACACCCTCTTAAGCAAGTTTTAAAAGAAGCTTGGACTAGATAATTGGGGAGAGTTCAAAAAGTTACTTGTTCATTATCATTTAATGTAAGATCATATGTTTACCGATGTCGAAGAAACCGTAATATACTTACTTGCCTGCCAAAATGCCTGCCAAAGAGAAACTTCGATCTTAATCAGCCGAATTACGCACACGTCCTTTGAGAATTCCATTGCTCGTCGCAAATAAGGCCTTCACAGACGGCAGCTATAATGTAAAGATGTATATTATAACACGATACATTTCACTACAACTTTCCATAGAAATCGCCAGGAGACCACACACGATACAGCTACAATGTATATTAGAGCTGCAGTGTTAAATCCCGAGATGTAATGTACATTAATATACATTATAACTGCCGTGTGTAAAAGCCTTAAAAGTAGGTATGTATAACTTAACATGGCTGAACTTGTGTGACTCTCCTGACTTCACAATTGAACATTACTTTAGAAAAATGAAGTTGAATAACAGAACAAGTTGTAGGTACCGATCTTCTCCAAACAAGGGCACCCCTTACTTTCTGCTACAACTGTTTTGCACCTTAATTTTTGTTGCTGTTGGCTTTCTATAGCTTTTACAACGTTACTGGATTTAAGAGGTGAAGCTGAACCCTTTAACTAAACCCTTATAAGGCTTAAACCAACATTAGGTATACTTTATTCCCTAAGCATAAAGTCGAAAACCAATGAAAAACAGTAGGTAAGTAAGTAGGTACCTATACAAGGTAAACTTGCGAACAGCGAACAGCGGTCGCAATTAGTTACTATAATTAATTACCGCATTGTGCGGAACAAATCATAAAATAGTCAATTATGTTTTATAGTCATATTGTCATACTTATAATTATACATGCATAAAAACGCATGTTTATATACTATAATTTAAAATAGCGTTCAAATAATTCATACAGCGAGAATTGATATTCTTCCGCCTCATACATTTTTTGTGACCATACTTTAAATTGGGCTTGTATTTTATTGTCACAATAAGTTTGATATATACATACATATCACGACTATTATCCCCGAAGGGGATATTAGTCAGGGGGTCGAAGTTAATGAGGACCGCAAAAGCAGCTCGCTACCATAGTCCACTTGTCACCAAATAGCGACTGCACATGTACTCAGCGTGACCTATGGTGAGTCATTCGCTGCTCTATGCTTTTGGATGTACGTGCAGCCTTTAGTCCGTTAGTCGCCTTTTACGACACCCAAGGGAAGAGAGGGGGTGGTAGTATTTTTCAACGCTACGCGAGACTGTTAATAGCACGGTTTGATAGCAACTACTAAATACCTTAGCCACTTAGTCACTATCGATAAAACTTTTTACCACAGTAAAAGCATTACAAGACCGCTATATAAGCTAAACGTTTCGATTCACAACAACAAACGATAAATTAAATTCTATCTTGTTCTGCTTATTCCGATCAATGGCGCATTTAATAGCTCCAATGATGGCGCTCCATAGATGAAAATAGAACACTCCGTTAAATCATGCGCACAATGTACCAACTAATCATTGTATAAAGATAGCTGTAATGTGTTTTAGTTCTAACGCTTGTTACTATACCAATGAAAATTGCCGGCGGTAGCAGACTAAGCGATGTATGCCAAAATAAGATAGTTTGTGGAACTTCACGCTTGTAGGATTGTGTATTAAGGTTGATTGCGACTTATTTGTATCATGCTCTCTTCGATCACATGTCATATAAAAACCCTTTAACCTCACAAATAAACAGAGAATAAGGTCGGAATAATTATTTCGTGTTTTGTCTCTTTTACTCTTATTTGAAATTACGTTTACACGACAGGAACAAAACACAGAATAACTACTCGGAGCTTATTCTTTGTTTATTTGTAAGGCACTACCAATAAACCTAATGCCCTAAAATGCTCTAAATAAAAACCACACAAAAGACATACCATCCAATACGTATTGCAATAGAAAAAGCAATTTTTGAACGTAGGCCTCATAACAATACTAAAGCATAGAAGGAGTGCTATAACATTTGAGTGCGCACTCCGTCCGTATTTCGATGGCGCAGCGGCTAGCGCGTTCAGCTTGCGATCTTGTCCGCTAAGCAACTCTCGCAATGCCGGATCGCTGGATGGGTGACCAAATTAAAAACATCTCGAGCTCCTCCGTGCTTCGGAAGGTACGTTGAGCCGTTGGTCCCAGTTGTTGTCGTAAGATGACAGTCGTTAAACCCACCGACCCGCATTGGACCACCGTGGTGGGTTATGGCCCAATATCCCCACGTGCTATTGTCCACGTGGAAAGCCTGTGCCCAGCAGTGGGATGTTTATAGGCTGATGATGATGATGATGATGTGCACTCCGTTTGACAACCCTTCGAATCACATTCACATCGCTTTAGAATTCGGTATCATAAATGGTGACCGGGTATCCAATATTTATTTTTTCGCTTTACATTGACGTTTTTAGCAACATAATTTTGTCTCTTTTCTTTCAATGTTTATGGCCCATTTGCAAAAATAGGACAACTATACGAGTCTCATTTGGACTCCTTCTATGCTTTAGTTATTATTCTATTGGTTTTGAAGTTTTGAAGGAGCTCTTTGTCACGTTGACACTTTGCTCGCACAGTGCACTCGCAATCTATCAAATGCTCGCACACTATCAAATAAAGTGTGTGAGTTTCTCCCGTATCGTTTTAGCAACAACACGTGTTGTGAGACTCCATTTTAATTCAATATACCATATAATCCTAAAATGTACTTTATTAATTTAAACCACTTGAAATTGGCTTAATGCTAAATGCGAAGCCATTGATTAAATTATAATAATAATAATCTACCATCACGGACAAGACTAGTTGTCGCGAATAAACCTCATATCGTGGTGGTCGACCGATCTCAACGCCGGGCAATATTGGTAGATATTACCATACCTCATGATGAGAACCGTGAATTCCGAGAAGGACAAGCTCAGTAGGTACCTTGACTCGGCTCACGAGGTTACCGCCATGTGGGATGTAGATTCGACAATTATTGTACCGATAGTCGTTTCGGCAAACGTTCTTTTAGCCAAGAGCCTCGATCAACACCTAGAGAGTCTCTCGGTAGAAGGTTGGTTCAAGGATCAGATGCAAAAGGCAGTATTGTCAGGAGGTTCCTCACTCTGCAGCCCTAACCACCGGTAGCTTGGGTCTATCCCCGCTGCCCGTGGCAACCTAGGTTAAGTTTATTATAATATTTTATAGGGATAATATGTTTTTTATATGTAATATTGTAACAAATTTTTCTTAAGATGTATAATCTATACTAATATTATAAAGAGGAAAGATTTGATTGTTTGTTTGTTTGCATTGAATAGGCTCCGAAACTACTAGACCGATTTGAAATTCTTTCACCGTTGGGAAGCTACACTTTCTCCGGGTAACATAGGCTACATAATACCTATTTTAAAAAAATCGTCACGGGGTACGGGGCCACGCGGACGAAGTCGCAAACGGTCCGCTAGTACCTATTTAATAAAGAGAATAATAATGAAATGTGTACCTACTTAAACATCTCACTAGGTACGTACACCCTTTGTGTAGACGTTTTGAGAGCGTTAATTGTGCATCTAGTTTTTATAATGATCGAAGGTTGCAGTGTTTTTATTAAGGAATCGTAACTAATCTATTGCTGTGTATTGGGCCTAACGCTCGTTACAACACTGATGACAAATTGCCTGCAAGAACTAAATAAGTGATGTACTCGGCCTTATGTAAAAATAAAATGGTTTGGCGGAGTTTACGATTTTCGTGTAAGGCGCTGACAACAGCAATCAATCAAATCAAATCTACCAAATGGCCTTCAACTCCTATGCCAAGAAATAAATATGTGATTATGGACTAGACTTGCAAGAATGTTGGTATTTCCAAAATCCAGTTTCATTAGGTATGTTTTCTTGATCGAAACTAATCAGAAAATAAAAAAAAACTATTTTGAAGAGGTCTTCAAAATAGCTTCGAACGTCAAATCTTTGCAATTGTATGTTGATAAAAACCAAAGTAAGTAAGTAGTAGATACGTCGTCGTCAATGAAAGTAAGTTAATTAATACTTAACGATTTTTTTATTTTATTTTTATTAAAATAATTGGCTTACCGACTTATAGACAATGGTCAAAGAATCGCCTCACAGCGGCAAGGTCGTGGCCGGACTGTCACCTAAGGTCGACAGCGATGTCGTTGCATACTTTATATACGCCAGTATATAAATACTGTTGTTCGGTTTATTATTGTCACCGACACGTGCAAGGAACAATGTTCGTTTGCGTTCCGTTTTATTGCAAATAACATGTTGACACAAATCACAGCCGACTATTTTGATTACAATTAGAACAGTTCAGATAAGGTGACAGAACTGTTCCATGCGTGTAAAACATACTTTCTTGTATAAACTTTAAAAAATGTAAAATGTACATATATGATTGACCTATGTCCTAGTATTATTTAATAAAGTAATAAACTCTTTGGCCTCGGCTAAAAATCCAGCATTAAGCTGGCAATAAAATAAGTAGAATTCCTAAAACTAACTTATTATAAGTTACAGTGTCTAACAGACAGGGGCTAGGCCAGGGAGACTTGAACTGCCTCTGTGCTCTAGTGGCTAAGCCACCGGTCTTAGATTCAGAGGTTCCGGGTTCGATTCTTTGTGTACGGTCGGGGTGACCGTCGCTTTACCACTTTGCAGAAATTTTCGTATGGAGCGCGTCCCGCGCCCGGGTGCGTGCCCGTACCAAATAGACGACGCGGTGTGCAAGGGATTTTGACCTTTAGACTGGTAAAACGACGAAGTCCGCGTAGTACCTACTTGTTTTGGTTAGTGGTAGGGCCTGTTAAGTCCGCCTGGGTAGCTACCACTATCTTAAATAAAGTCTGGCGCCATACAACGATGTTAATAGCATTGTTGTGTTCCAGCAGCTTAGGGATAAGATAGCCAGTTCCTCAGTGGTTGATGATTCTGGGTGAAGCGTGCTTCCACCTTCGGCTTTATCGCCACTTACCATCAGAAGGTCAAGTGCTTTCCGTAGTGGATAAAGAAAAACCATAACAAGTTATAAAATATTTTGATTGATTGGTGTAGAACATTTATAAAATTAGACAACGCCTAGACAAACCATTCAGGTTTACAGGCCCTAAGTCGCTAAAAGAATCCAATATATATAAAGAGTCATTCATAACGATCAATTTCTTTTAAGCAACATAGTATCTTAAATTAAAGAAAAACCAAGAAAAATTTTTTTATTGTAAAACTTACTAAACTTACTTTTATTATTGTTAAAGAAAATACTTATGAAATCTCAAAATGCAACCCATTTTCACGTATGCACAGACGTATTCTTTGACTGAATTTATTCATTCTGATTTATTTAAGATACTACCTATGTTGTTTAAACAGAAATTGATCCTTATGAATGACTCTTTCGATTGGTATCATTCCGATACCGATTCCTGATTGGTTATGCAGCCAGTTAGATAAATTGCCGAGTTTGTCACCAGATGGACTGCTTCAATGTCATGCAAATAAATTCTGGATTAACCTATATGAATGAAAATCAATTAACACGAATGTTTGTTCACGCATCACTTCAGACCGGATGCACCTAATTGGCTAATTAGTTCCTCTTTTTCACCTCGTTGACCAAACTACATAATATCCGTTGTGCACAGCACGTTACATACCTATACGACCATTGTGTATTTATTATGTATAGGTACTTAATTAAGATTTAACTCTTTTTGTGTTATTGTTTTTTGTGCTGTGTTATTATTAACCTTGTTTTTAGTCAATAAATGTTTATCTATCTATCTGGATAGATAGATACATAAATGAACACTTTATTGCACATACACAAGGAACACAAACATTACATAATGTTAGAGCTAGTATGGGCAAAGGTCTTATCGCTAAAAGCGATCTCTTCCAGACAACCTTTGGTTTATGGAACCTGGAAAAGAGGATAGAGAAAGCGCGCAAGTACTAATTATTAAATTAATAAACAAATTAACATAAGATATAAATTAATTATTAAACATACATTCTTATATAATTACTTACACATACTTATACGTAATGTAAAATAATATGTATAAACATATTCAAATAAAATAAACAAATAAAAAATAAATAACAAAAAAGATTACTAAAACCTATAACATGTTACGAGCAGATGACTTAGCTAAAAGGTGTTTATGCAGTCTAGATTTAAATAAGGACAGGGATTTGGAGTGACGGATTTCAGGTGGTAAGTTGTTCCAAAGGAATGTAGCCTGGGCAGTAAAAGAATCCTTATAAAAGGGAGCCTTTAGCACGTTATCCGATTTGGACCGAAGACCACAATTGTGATCCTCCCCGAGGAACCGAAAACATTCTTTAAGGTAGGAAGGAGTACGAGGATCATACAGCACGTTAAAAACAAGAGTGAGGATATGTTCCTATCTATCTATCCAATTATTATTGTCCGAACAAGGTTTGTATGAAAGATTTTTTTTTATGAATTGGTCACTGGGTATGATGGGTACGATTTGCGGGCGGGCAGCTAGTAGTAAATAAAGTTCGCACTCAAAATCAATTTACTTACCTATTATTTAACTTTTGGAACATTAAGTTGTTAAAAAACTGTTGTTTGGTCTGTCACAACATTTAGAAAACATTGCCTATGTACCTACTTAATAATTTAATTCTTTATTTAGTATATTTTCAGGTACCTCAGATATTCCCTTTTCATTGGTCCTTCGAGCCCGATACCTCGATCCTCGAATCGCACCTTTGGGGAGTATGCTGGTTCACTACCCACAATTTTGCAGTCGCAACCTTTTATTTTTTTACGTAAACACATATACTCACGCACGACTATTCACCAAATAAAAAAACATAATTTCTTTATTCAATAAACTTTAAATAAATATTTTGAATCGTCTAAACTTAATTTTACTACTCTATATGGATGGGTAGCATTTACCCACCTACCCTACCCATTCAGTGAATTTCTATTGTGTCTGGTATTACGACAGCTGAGTCATATACAGTCCCAATGCTGGGCATAGGCCACCATCATTGAAATAAAGTAATCGTTACAATTAGCGTCTTTTAGTACTTAGTTAAGAATTAACGAAATTTTAGAAATCTGTTATTTTATTAGTTTTGACGTCAATAAGTGCCTGTAAAGGTATATATTATATTTAATAAACCATGGACTTATCACATAATGTCCATGGAATAAACAAAGCTCAATGATAAGCTTAAGTAACGTTTATAATAAGTGAGGCTGATGATCTCTAAATCCTTATATCCTAAATAATATCCGATGGTAGCTCCGATTCCCTTCAAAAGGTTTATAATAACGTGGTATCAATCATCAAAGTAAGTGATTACTTCTGCACAATCACGTGGACGTGTTTATTTGACAAATCATTGGCGTATTCAGCCTCGTTCCCCGAATAGAAAAGAATCCCTGATGGTAAGTACTTATATCTGTTCATTATAAGATACCTATTACTCAATACTTCGGTAAACTAATTAATGTTCGTAATATTTCATTTTTTGCGTAAAAAACGCTCAAATAATCTCGAATATAACAAAATGTTTAAAAAAAAATCTACCTCAGGTGAGAATCGATTCCACCTGGGGTAGATTTTTTTTTACAACCCACGTCCTCCGTAATCCGCAATGCAAGAATCCTACCTCTGCACTAATTATAATATAAGTAGAGTAACAAAAGCAAACTTAAACAAATTTTTTTTTAAATACTTTTTCCATTTACTGAAAACCTACTACAATTAATTGAAGACTCCTGACAAGAATATCGATACAAACGCCGTATTCTTCGACATGAGCAAAGCTTTCCACTTTGTCTCACATGACGTACTTTTGTCTAAATTCGAGAAATACGGTTTAAGAGGAAATGCATTAAAACAAACTTACCTTAGAAATCGTACACAGTTTATCGAACTTAATTACGTTAATGAACATAAGGAAAGAATTTCTGCAAAATCACTACTTGTCCGAATTAATGTGAGGGTCCCACAAGGGACTATCTTAGGACCCTTATTATTCATAATCTACATTAATAATCTACCTCGTGTTACTAATCATCAATGCAATTTATTCGCTCACGACATATCGGTGGTAATACCTAAGACTCCAGGCCGAAACTTTAATGAAGATATAAACAATACTTTATATTACGAAATAGCTGACAGAGCAAAATCTAATAATTATTATCAATTAATCTTATTTGGTATATGTGGCGTATTATTCAATAAAATGTAAGTTGGCTACAATGTATAATTAATTATTTAATTTTTTTGAATTTGTTTGTTTAATTATTTCCATTTACATGCCCTGCGTTGGCAAAATAGACGAACCTTATTATGAATTACCATCTTTTGTACCTACTCTATTTTCAGTGATAAAATTATTTCTTTTTATTTCACTCTATTTGTAATATGCATTATTTTCCCACTATTGGTTAATTATTTTCTAGCTATCATCTGAAAATAATTGTTTTTTTTTTAAATTTATTTAGGAACGAACAGTTACATATTTTTAAATAAATCTACGTTCAAATTATTAACTATAAACCTAAAGTTCCCTAAATTATACATTTATATTATATGAGGCAAACTTACTTATAATCAAAAGAATAACAGGCAATAGTTATATAATCTTAACTGAAAAAATCAAAATCAACAATACTAAATTACTAATGGACTACGCGCGCAGCAAGCCCAGGCCAGTAACGGCGCACTGCGCTCAGGGACAGACGTGGTCACTGCGACAGTACAAAACATTGGTAAAAAACAGTTCTTTACATTACAAATTACACTACATGATTAATACAGAACAACATAAAAAGGTCTCAGTGAGAGATCTACATTCTGCGAGGTATGTAAGGTAAGACTTAGATATGTAGGTACCCATATTTTGCAGCAAAGTTTAAATGTAAGCAAAAATTAAATGTTTCCTTAAAATTAAGTTGTTTTCCAGTTAAACAATCAAAAAATGTTGGCTACACAAATCGTCCTGGTGCATGTACAGTGCCGGCATGACTATATTTGCTTTGAAGTACTTACTTACTTATTCTAACGCGGATAAAGGATGCCGCCAATAGAAAACAAAAATAAACCACTACATGCCCATAGGCCAGAAACTTTGGGTAAGTTATAAACAGAATCATGTAACCCATCTATCGTTTACATTGCATTTTATTCTGGTACTAGCTGTTGCCCGCGACTTCGTCCGCGTTTTCGTCGTTTTTCGTAAAAAAAAGTAGCCTATGTCCTTCCTCACGGTTCAGTGGGTTTGATGTAACAGACAGATATAGATACTTTCGTATTTTAGTAGGGAAATATAATATGTCAATCTACAATACTGTTGAAAAATACACAATACGGAACCGCACAATATTATTGTTAATAGCTGTCCCCGCGACTCCGTCAGCGTGTAACTCTTCGTGTGTTATTAAGTTAATGTATTGGTAATATTGTTTAGATCACATCACATAGAACGAAAATACTTAAGCGCAAAGCTTCCGGGTAAACTATGTTGAAAGTTGACCCGTCCGGCACGTGAACATAAAGATTTCTAGAACTGCTAACCCGGGAAAGAGCGACGTACAACTGACCATGCGAGAAACAACTGACACCGAGATCTACTCCAGCAACACGAAAAGTCTGCCCTTGAGCCTTATTAATTGTCATTGCATAACACACCGATACAGGGAATTGCAGTTTTTTAAATTGGAATGGAAAATTATTTGATATTATGGGAATTCTGGGAATAAAGACGGTTTCTCCTGCACCGCATCCTATTAAAATTTGAGCCTCGATTATATTTTGTTGCAACTGGGTTGCTTTTAGCCGAGTTCCATTGCAAAGTAGTGGTGGTCTTCAATTTCGAGCTTTGAGACGGCCGTGATGTAGCTCGTCTCGCTCTGTCAGCTGCTAATCGCATCTCTCTCTCGGGAGAGCTTTCATTGGCTCGAGATGTTAAGGCACTAACTCTCATAGAGTTTAACCGATGTGCTCTTTCCTCTGCCGATTCTTGAGAACGCCTATTTCTCATTCTTTCAGCTTCTCTCGAATTTCGAGACATTGGTGACATTGATGCAGGCAAATGAAAATAAAGCGAAAACGTAAATAAAAATAAAACTAATATAAAAAAATGAACGTAAATTAGCCAAAACTTACCTATCGGTATCTAAAAATCTATGCGTACCTACTACTACTTCACCTAAAAAGAAATAAAATGTGAACTATTAATAATTTGTAATTTGAACGAATATTTAAACACTTCCAAAATAACTAATACCTATTTTAACACTACCAAAATAAAGAAACGAATGAACGAATATTTAAACACTGCCAAAATAACTAATACCCATTTTATAAAATAACAACAAAAGGAATTTAAAAATAAAATATCAAAGACTAAAAGTCGCGCTGATAAGCACGGTTTGTTAATATCAATTAGGTACTTATTGTCTTATTTCAGGTCTGATATTACAACGTGGACACGACAGCAGTATCAAGAAAAATCATACAATTTGATAAAACAAGTTTATGAGAAAAACATAATTTCATCAAGATGAACAAAAAACAGGCCACAGGTCCCAACCTAATACAAATACAAACAGTGAGTTAAAAACAAAACAAAAATTCTAAAAGTGGGAAAAAAGAAAAAAAACTAATTATAAGTCTATAACAATCAGAATGTTGAGTATTATGCACATGGATGAGTTCAGTGATGCGATGCTTAAATCTAACTAATGATGGCTCGAAAAGATCGATATTATTATATGTATATGTCATAATACAATGCACAGGATCGCTTTATAAAGCTGTTGCTTCCATAGCAGGTTTTACTCGCTTTTACAGAAAATAATTCTTTCATGCGAGTGGTTCTCTCTTGCCTTCTAGGCACGCGGAAATATATATTCTCTAAAAGAAAAGGAGCGTCGACCATATCATGTAATATTTTAAATAAATATGTTATATCTATAAGATCCCGTCGACGCTTCAGAGATACAGTGTTATGGAAAGCAAGAGATGACTCGTAGTCTATATGTGGATTGCAAGTTCTATAATCTAGTGCCTTAATAAACTTTCGTTGTACCTTCTCGATTTTATCCTGATGTACTTGATGGTAAGGATTCCAAACAGGGCTTGCGAATTCTAGCTGACTACGTATGTAACTATTAAAGAGCAATTTATATGTTGCGGGATTTTTAAAGGGTTTACCTATGCGCAATATGAAACCTAAGAACTTAAAAGATTTGTTAACAATTTCATCAATGTGTGGGACAAATGTAAGACTATAGAGTCCATTATCACGCCTAGATCCCTAATTTCAGTTACACGGTTTAAGGTCTTTCCACACAACTTATACGGGAATTTAATTGGATTTCTTTTTCTTGTAAATGTAATTGTATGGCATTTGTCTGGGTTTAAAAACAAATTGTTTCTATTACAGAAGTCTTCAAAGTCATTTAAGTCTCTCTGTAGTAATAAAGTATCAGAAGTGTCTCGTATTACTCTAAAAAATTTTTGTGTTAAATCTGTTTACCGTCATTACTGCTTTTTCCTTTGAAACTCATAGTTTCCGGTAACCTATTGTTGGCTTTTATAGCTTTAACATACGTCCAGAAATACTTAGGTAAAGTTTTTATTTTATTTTCGGCATAATTTATGTAACTGTTATAGCATTCTCTTTCCATGCATTCTGCTCGTTTTCTTAGCACCTTAAAACTTTGATAATCTAGTGGATTTCCATATAATTTCCATAATTTGTGAAATTTTCTTTTTTCGTTTAAGAATGACGACGTTATGACGACAGATTTAACTAGAAAGGCAAACATTGTATGAAGTAAGTACTTAGGTATTTACAATCTCATAAAACGATCTAGTCTTATAGTACATTAAAATAATTTGTCATCATACGTCAAGTAACATTTTTCCATTCATTATTTCTCAGAAATATTATTTGAGACCTTAAGAATTTATAAATATTATAAATATATATAGATTATCATGAGTTTTAAAATTAGTTAATTGTTTGATTATATTTTTATTTAAGAAATAAAAGCAAAACATTACCATAACATTCAAATCGACGCCATTTCGCTATTGTCACAGAGAAATGAGAATTCTCTTTCGAGAACTCAAGCAGGGATCTCATAAATATGGAGCTCCATTAGTTTTGCCACATCAGCTTTCCTCTTACGTGCGAAAAGAAAAAAACGCGCAAAATTAAAAAAAAAAAATAAGTAAATACTCCGCCTCTTGAAAAGTACGAGAACGCGATTCGCAACTTCTAAATTAAATTCTACCGTTACCCGCATAGTATTATAATTTCCCGCGTTTATAATCTAATTAAAAACTTGGGAGGTAGACCTCCCAAACAAAATACAACAAACGCATTTGGCGAAACTTACATTTTGCGATGGTGGCTGCAAGTCCAACAGTGGGATAAGCAATTGTGAACAGAGGAACACTTCAACACACACAGTCACTAACACTTCAATTTAAATGTGGCACTCGTCATCGTAATATTATCACTCGCGAGAACATTCGACACAGATCGCACGTCCACACTCGACGGCGGATGCCGGGGCACTGAATCGAGCCTGGTCCGATTCTTGCTACGAGACTACGACGGGCATACCCCGCCGCAGAGGTTTTCCATTTCCGCGTTAGGGGCCTACGCACTGGTGCTTGATGCGAAAATTGTAGCCACTTTTGCTCGCGTTTCGGACTTTATGTTTTCAAACATTACCATTAACGTTTAAAAGCATTATTAAAAAGTCGTAGAAAATTTGCGTAACTTCAAAATGTTATGAATTGCTAAGATTTTACTTATCTCTCTACACTTTAGTAAACTGTAATAAGGTGAATTTATTATATGGAATTTTTGAATATTAGCAGACAAACAGTTAATTCATAAAAATATAAGTTATTACTCGAGATTTTTACTAGATCTAAGGATCTATTCATTTGTAATGAAGGTTTCTTAACACTTCAACAACTTACCGGATTTTTATAGTAAAAACTATGAAATTATGGTATTCAAAGATTTGGTAAACGCTTATCATTTAAGATATATATTTTTTATTGAATCCCGAAATACCGGAACTAAGTACTTTTCAAAAAAATATGGGTTATAAGTAAATGCTCTCTTTAATTATTTATGATGCAAGTACGAAAAACTATATACCTTCTCCGATCACTAAACATCACTTTTCCAATTTTCTCAAGAAGTCAGTGTGCGATCTCAGTTAAGTCGCAGATTTTTAATGAAACTCGAAGGGTTAGGGGGGACTATAAAGTACAGAATAAAAAACCTTTACGTGATACTGGTTAAATTTGCGAACCGTTAAAGTCTACGTCCAAGCCATTAAAAAAAAGCTTCTCGATAGCGACCGTGCGCTCTACTGACCTTCAAAGGCACGTTAAGCCTTTGGTAGTTGACGATGTCCTTCATTGACCCAGCCCGATGGAATGAAACACTTTATACGCATTTTCCCGAGTTTTGTTTACATTTTATTTTGTCCTGGCTTTTTTGACTCTTTGCAGCGTCCTTGGTTGGCCAAAATAGTTATAAGTAAGTGATTTAGATAACACAACCAGCGTTTAAGGTTTAAGGCCGAATGTTCAATGACGGTCGGCAGAGTAGGTCGTTTATACACTGTTTTTTTTTTAGCTGGCTGCTCCCGCTTTTTGGCAGGTTTTTGGTTTTCAGTCTTGGTTTTTTGTTTTTCTTTTTTTTGGGATTTTAATGAACTGGAGCTTGAAGAGCTCTACTCTCTTTTGTCTTTTCTTTCCTTTTCTTCCTTAGAATAATAACGCTATAGAAACCAAGTTCGCGCGCCTATTTTGAAGCACATTAATTGGAGCCAGAAATGGCACCAAACGCCGGACCGCTCCGTAGTGTTCAATGTCACAGCGCGCCGAACGTGTCTCGCGAAAACAAAAAAAGATGACGGTTTGTGCAGTTAAATTGTGTCACAACACATCTGAAAAACAAAAGAAGTGTAATAACATCACTTTTCACTTAAACTTTCAGTATTTCATAGTATCTTGTAGTTAATTAGGTCAAAATATAAACGTACTGCAGTGTGATTCTCTAAGTTAAAGCCTCGGTAGCAGCGGGTGCCGCAGTGCTGTCTCTTTCATATTCATAGAATTGGAAAGAGACAGCAGATCACGGCCATGCGCGCACGTCACGCGTGTGTGAATCGGTTTAGTGCTTCATTTTTGACAGAGCGCTTGTATGAAGACTATCTTTCTATAGCGTTATTATTCTAAGTTTTCTTCTTTATTTCTCTCTTTTGTATCTCTTTTACTTTTTAATTTACATACATTTCTTAATTTCTATTTACATTCTTTGCTAATATTTTACAAATTTTTCTTACTTACTAATTAAAATTTTACTTACTTAAATACATTTATTCTAACATAAAAACATTATCTCATTTCCACTTAACATCAGGTGGAGTGGGGTCATTTGCCGGGCTTAGTATAAAAAAAAAAATTTCTTTAATCTTAATTTCTAGTAATTACATTTCTTAATTATCTAATATTATTACATCTTAAAATTATTTCCTTTTTCATTTCCTTTATTTAATTTACATGTATGTATTTATCATTTCCATTTCACATGTTTACTTATTCTAATTATTCTCTAAAATTTCGTTTCTATCCCTATTTTACTCCTGCCACAATGTGGTCTTGCTTAATAAATTACTCTTATAACTACTTGTCCCTGTTTCTTTTATTTACAATTATGACGATATTCTTAGCAAATTCCATTAAAAGTCTCCTCTCTTTTTTATTTTCATAATCTCATTATATATGTATCTTTGCATAGTTTTGTGTCGATTTTCTGTTGCAGAGTGTACCTAGCTTGTGTGTGTCCTGGACAATCGAGTAGTATGTGGAAGATGTCCTCGTCCATCGTCGGGTCGCAGACACACGAGGAGCTGTCCCTGCGCTTAAATCTGTGCAGGTATGCACAGAATCCCCCGTGGCCAGTGAGAACTTGCGACGCAGTCCGGTCGATGGACATCTTCCTCACCGTGTATGCCTCCACCCCATTAGGGAAAAAGACCTTGGTGGTCGCGGCTGTGGCTTCGGTTCTATACCTGCAGTCCCACTGCTCGATCGTTTCCGCCCGTAAATGACGTTTAACGAACGAGATGGGGCTGCAGTCATAGTCCGCTCTGGTCTTCAGTTTGAGGGCGACTTCCTTCGCTAACTCATCCGCTCTCTCGTTCCTTCTCACTCCGACGTAGGCCCGTATCCAATAGAGAGAGACTAGTTGGTAGTTGTCTCTCAGGAATTCTAGGTTACCTTGTATCGCCTTCGTGATTGGGTGCGAGGAGTCTGCATCAGTCAGCGTCTGGAGAGCCGATCTCGAGTCGCACAGAATAGCTGCTTCTTTAAATTTTTTGCCAATAATAATTTCAGTCGCTTGGAGGATGGCATATAGCTCGGCTTGAAAGACCGTACAGTATGGATCAAGTCTCAATTTTCGGATACACGTCTCAGCCGTCCTCTCAGGTCAGGGCGGCTCCGACTTTACCCTCCAGCTTGCTGCCATCCGTGTAGATCTTAACCAATCCTTCTGCTAACTCGCCATTCTCTTCCGCGTTTTCCAAAAGGGTAAATTTTGAATTTAGCATCCTACTGGGGTGGGTGTTTTCGGTTATACACTGTTAATGATGATAAGATGATGACTAGTGATCAAAAGGGAGAGGAGATGATAATTCATTTTCTGTCATATGATGATTTTGTGTTGGCGGAGCGTCGTTTGATATTACTCTGTTCATCGCGTTCTTTCTACAACGAAGACAACGAGAAAAAAGATAAATGTTGCGAAGAAGAAGTAAGAAAACTGCAAAAAGTTTTTCGCAACCAATTCATATTTAATAGCTATATTGCACAACGTCTTTTTATGTTTATAGCTTTTTTTAACAGATTACAAACAAAGAGTTTCGTACACTTCGGACTAGATGGCTGTAACAGACCTAATTTCTAATCAATCTAACAAGTTGAACCAATGACTTGATTTTAAAGATGGAGGCGTTTGCCTAGCAGTGGACCAGTGAAACGACTTCTACTATAAAGCTCTCTACAAATCTAATCCTTCACTTAGAACAAGGGCGGGCAAGCCAACAATGCAATATCAACACCCTTCAGGAGCTCAACCGTTCCTTCTCATTGTTATTTCTCACGATCGCGGCGCAGTCATTGTTCACTCTTTAAATGACGCCTGTCGATTTATATCTTGTAGACTTCGATAAGTCCGTTAGTCCCGCGGTAATTGATGACGCCGATCTGACGAGCCGCGAGCTGCGGTGCGTTTTTTGGCCTGCGAAAGATTTTTTTAAACTGATAAAACAGTCGGTGTTAACAAAAAAGTTGGTGGTTTACAAAAAGAGGTGTTAAGTAGCTTACAGAAACTTATGGTAATTATCGCTAATGCCTTTTTTGTATATTGTAAAAAGTTTATTCCGTGAACAAAGTAGTAAGTAAGTGTCAGATATTAAACATCTGCTTATAAAGACTATTTAAGCATTATTTAATAATATTAGTCTTGTCTACGTCACATAGTTTTGTCTACAAAACACAAACGCCCTTTTACATTTGAGCAAAAGAGACAAAACAATGTTTAACTTTATAATGCGTAAATTATAGTGTTTACACTAAGTACAAGCCTCATTTCTTTCAACTACCGGGTAGAGTTTAGCCTTTATCTCACCTAATAAGTAACTGCTGAATAATAATAGGTTAAGTTGGTTATCTTACCTCTACCTAATAATTAGTACGAGTAATCGTGGTTATATCCTCATAATTTACTACTGACAAAATGCGAGCCCTAAGGTTAGTGTGTGATATGAAAAATGGGTTGGTTAGATGGTTAGGACAATAACCTATTAATGTGATAGCAGCTTATTCATTTAAAATAATCTTTGTAAAAAGATCAAAGAACAGAGATCATATCTCGCGTTGCTCACTAATTCAATTCAATTCAAATCATTTATTTCGGATCGTATTCCATATTGTGTTAGTAAAATAATTGCTTAAAAGAAATATAGTTTTATACAGTTATAGGCATAATTATTATCATTATTATTTATGTAACTAAATTCACTAACTGGCAAAACACAATTCGCCGCCCTGAAGGTCTTTGATAACGGAACACCAAAAATATATTCGAAAACATTAGCCCCTTACGGGTTACACAGAAAATTATTGCGTTGAATACTAATTCGGTAGGTGCCGAAATAGCTTCTCATCCTTACTCAATAGGCTTTCTACATAGGATTATACCTTAATCCACACAGAAAACACAATAGCGGCCGTTACAAAGCTGCCGAGGTATCCCGGTGATATTTATTTTACTCCCTTTGACTTCAACGCATTCATTTTGGCAAACATTTGATCTACTATTTGTATTACGTTTTCGAGTCGATTTAAATGCATAAAGTTACCTATACCTCTAGGTATAGTAACTTTATGTTTAAATGTAATAATGTATGATGTTTAGTCATGGGCGATTCCGAGTTAAAAAAAAAAAGAAATGTTCCTAATGACTTCATAGATGGCGCTTAGTAAAAGGCGAGTCCATTTAGAGCACGTAGATTAGATTAGATTAGATAACTCTTTTATTGCAACAGTTTACAATACAAATACATACAAAACAAGAAAATAGGTAAAATACATAGTCACAATTTGGCGGTCTTATCGCTATGAAGCGATTTCTTCCAGACAACCAGTACGTAGGTAGAAAATATCAATATTGTGCAACTGTCAAACTGTGAACGAAATAATAAAATAGAACTAGTTAAATGTTTTTTACAAATTTTAGAGTTTTATAAACGCTTAAATATACTAAAGTAAAGTAAGTACGAGTAAAGAAAGAGTTCCTGAGATGAAAATATGGAAAATACTATTTTTTTACTTTTTTGGTTGAAATTGACAAGCAAAAGTGCACAATTTATTACAGTCTTTGTGTACGGCTCCGGTTTTCATAAAACGCCATCTATCGAGTGTTCTTGAACTAATTTTTATTTTTTATTTTGAGCTGTCAGAAAATCGCCTTTTGGTTCAGAATCCCGCAACTGGACCATCCTATTATTGTACCAAGAACAATTACATACCTATTTGTATAGTAGCAAACTAGCTGTGTTAAGTATTTGCAGTGTTTATACGACTATTATTCCCTAAAGGTTATAGTCAGAGAGTAGAACTAGCAACCGTGTCGCGTGGCGGTGAAAGAATACTACCACCCCTTCTCTTCCATTGGGTGTCGTAAAAGGCGACTAATGGACTAAAGACCGCACATACATCTAACAGCATAGAGCGGCGATGGGCTAACCACCTGTCATGCTGAGCACATGTGCAGTCGATAATTGGTGAAAAGTAGACTATGGAAGAGGACTGCTTTTGCTGTCCTCATTGCCTAGTCTTTTTTAGATTTAGATTTAGATTATATGTATGTATATGTTACCGGAAATGTATGAAATCTAGGAATTGTATAAAACTCCTAGGAAATGTGTACAATTCCGAAGCTATTTAGGAAATGTGTAAAATATAGTTTTAAAAATTATTTAGTACATAATCCTGAGAAATGTATACATTTCCTAGGATTTGTATATAATTCCAATATCGTATTAGAAAATGTATAAAAAGAATGCTTTCTGTAATAAAACACGTTGTTAAAATCAGAATAATAATTTTTTGAGCACCGTAAAACCAGACACAATTGAAAATCAATTGTTTCGCGACAACCTGTTCTAGTATTTCTGTTGTCTATTAAAAAAATAACCTCGAAATTCAAGACAATCGCTACGCTGCGCTTCGCGATTGTCTTAAATTTCTAACCTATCACGTGACCTACAAGCTAGTATTCCCACTATCCCCGCGTATCCATTGATATCTTAAATGTTTTTCATTTCCGATTGCTATTTAGGAAATGTATAGATGTCCTAGGAAATGTGTCTTATATAATTTATTTCACACATTTCCGGGCGATTTTAGGAATTACATACATTTCCTAGGAATTGTATACAATGACGGATTCTCGGAGTTTCGGGTCTGGGTGTTTTCTATGTATAATAAGTATGTATTTATGTATTTTAAGTAAGTTTATCCGTTGTCTAGTAACCATTCTACGAGTTTCGTAACTAAGCTTATCTTGGGCTAGATAATTGGTGTGAGTGTAGGAAAGTTTATTTATTTATTTATTTAGTCAAAGAGAAATAATGATGGTTTGGTAGTATTTTTATTACGAACCGCCACCACGCAGTTAATAAAAATCATCATCAGCCTATAAACGTCCCACTGCTAAGCACAGGCCTCCCACGTGGACAATAGTACGTGGGGATATTGGTCCATAACCCACCACGCTGCCTCAATGCGGGTTGGTGGGTTTTAACGACTGCCATCTTACGACAACTACCGGGACCAACGGCTTAACGTGCCTTCCGAAGCACGGAGGAGCTCGAGATGTTTTTAATTGGTCACCCATCAGGCGACCCGGCATTGCGAAAGTTGCTTAGCGGGCAAGATCGCAAGCCGAACCGCTGCGCCATCGAGCTCCTCCTACAATACCTAATACAAATACAGCATTAAAATTTGAAAATACTTTAAATCTAAATACACACTTAGGTACTTTTAAGTTGCAATATCCAGGTAAGTCGCCTTAAATCGCGTTAAAATGCTTGTCTACATAAGGAAGCTGTAGCACCTTTAATATCGTGAGATTTATTCTCACATTGACACAATTTATATCCCTTGTGAGCCCGTCGTATATTTCACAATCATTTTCCAATAACGCCAAGATTTATATCGATATTAAGTTGCAATATAAAAAACTTGAGCTCGTTGGCGTAGCGCGAAAACGGGTTACGAACGTGCAAAATCTTTTGACGTGACAACGTCTTAAATTAGGTTGCGGCTGGGAGTCACTTATGAAAAAGTGTAACGCTGGGTAACGTTACGATGAGTCACCGAACGAGAGAGAGGCCCGCCGAATGCCTTGCGTCTCTCTCCCACTCAACTATGATAAATTTGTGCAATTCTTATTTTCATTCAATTCCTTGTTCCTATTGTGCAATTTAATTATATTCATATCAATAAATATTCTACCGAGAAAAAGACGTTGTCACGTAAAATCTTCGCCCGTAAAACCGACTTTACAGGCAAACAATTTTTCGCAATACCGAGTCGCTGGATGGGTGACCAAAATTCGTCTTCGCTGAGGAAGGCACGCGTATATGTTGATACTGGTTATTTTGATTTATTAATTATTTAGTAACTTTTTAGTTTTTGCTAAAATACACAAAAACTCGTAGTACTCGTAGTAGTTTTTCCGGACAGTGTTCACCCGTCCTCATCCGATACTATGCCTTATCACTACATTTGTGTCTTCTACGCACAGACCTACTTTGAAAATGAAAGATCCGAAACACGTTGTATCCAGCAGCGGATTGGAAATTGAACCTAGGACCTCCAAACGCTTTGCCAAACGGACACCGAGGCGTTAGTCCAAAAAAAAAAAGAAAAACATGACAATGTGAACTTACCTTAGTAAACCGACACCGCCAAACACTTTTCTCGACACCTGTACTAAAACTCTCCTTTTTTATATGAGTTTAGTACACAAACCTGCAGATCAACCTAATCAAAACTGTCAAATTCCTCCAATCGATATTGACCCTTTTGCCATAGTGACAACGTTTTTAATGTATAAAAGATTTTTTTAAAGTTACGGCGTTCTATGCAGAATCAATAAATTTGGCAAGTCGTTCCTCTGTAAGACTATTCGGTTTTGGAATTCTTTGCCAGCGCATGTTTCCCAGCTCCTATAGTCCCGGATCTTTTAAGTGAAACGGCATTTATGCAGGCCGTCATAATGGGTGCGCTTTTGTTACCGTGCTTGTTTCACGGTGAGGAGCGCTCTCATTATTTTGGACTGCATCGGCTGCTTACTATCAGGCAGGCTGTGGTCACAATGACGAGTCACATAAAAAAAGATCGAGTTTTGCATACGTGAATATTTGGATAAAAACGCAACTGATCCATTGTGTTTCAAACTGGTATCATTATTCGGGGAAAAACGCTACTAACCCGATGGAGTATGCAGCGAAAGCGCGAAAGCTCGGATTCAAACCATTGAGTTTCAGCTCACGTCCGCCAGAGGTCGGCCGCAGATAATCCCGCGTAATTACAGAGCCGCCCGGTAAAATAGATTCCGAATAATGATCCGTCGTTACGCAAACTTGTGAAAAGTCCCGCGGTCCATTTAATTGTTTGGGAATGTTCGTGGGTTTTAGTATAGTAAACATAATAAAGTAAGTACAAAAACATTTTTAGTACTCGAAAAAAGTTTGCCACAGTTTGCCACCCGAGAGCAATGAATCCGGATCACTTATTCTCGGAAACTAAGAATTCTAGCTTAATGAAATAAATTGTGTTTAATAGACAATTAAATACTCCTTAAATAAAAGTAATAAAATTTATGAGTACTACTACATACTACATTTTATTTTAAAAAAATTACATAAAGAAAAAAAACTGCTGATCTCGCCTTAAAACAAAAATAGGAAACATGAAATTTTTGAACAACATTCCGATTTTCTTGATATTTATTACTTCTTATTGCCTCCTCGTGTTTCCATTGCTGCATTTACGCGGTTTGGCATGCTGTACACCAAGTTCCTTATACGATTTTGGGGAATATTCTCCCATTCCTCTGTGAGAGCAATTTTGAGCTCACGAAGCGTGATTGGGGGGGGTTTTGTTGTTTTACTCATCTCCCTAGCTCGTCCCAAGCATGCTCGACCTGCTTGATATCCGGGCCGCGTGCTGGCCACTCCATACGAGTAATGTTCATCTCTTGAAGGAAGTCATTCACAATCCAACCTGTATGAGGTCGGGCATTGTCATGCATAAAAATAGTATCCTCACCCGAATTGACCATAAATGAACCAACGAGTTCATTAAGAATTTCTTCCACATATCTTACGCTAGTTAAAAATCCGTTTTCTATGAACTCCAGTTCTGTGCGACTCTCAGAAGAAATTCCGGCCCACACAAGTACAGACCCACCACCGTAGGCTACTTTTTCTTCGATGCATGCTTACTTGAATCTTTCCCCTGGTCTTCTATACACTCTGTGTCTTTCATCGTGTTTTTAGAGCATACATTTTAATTCGTCGGGGAACATAACTTTTAAACAATCTTCAGTAGTCCAATTTAAGTAGTTCTGGAAATATCTTAGTCTTAAAATACGATGCCCACGCTCCAGTTTAGGGTCGTTTGCAGGTCTAATTGGTTTCAAGTTAGCTTCAGCAAGTCGTCGTCTTACTGTCCACGCGCTTGGGTTACTTCCATTTCTTGTAGGTATCGAACTTAAGTGCCTTAATTGAATGAAGAACTTTTATTCACTATCCAAAGGTCCCATCCAGTTACGCTTCAATAGTCGATCGAAAGTAAATTCTGTCCCAAAAAAAGGTAAGGAAACTAAGAAATTTCTAACTATTTTAGAACTCCCCACAAAGAAGAAGACCTTGCCCTTCATTCTACCAGTTGGTCAGTGAAAGAAAGAGGCGAAACCCTAAAATACAAGTGCACTTCACCCGGAATCTTTAACTATTAGGTACTAACGAAATGATAAGTCACACAACAACGCTATAATGCCAGGTGGCCAGGTAGCCATATAGCCAGGCCTATTTTTCCCTCAATTTAGTTGAAGGCCTATTTAAACAAACAAGAATTTGTTTTAAATAGGCCTTCAACTACAAGTTTAGAATAGAAACAAATATAAAAACAGATTTATTTTATTTATCTATTTAGTTATGGGGATACTGTTATGTTACAAGTACTTAGAAACTTATAAATAACACAGGATAGCCATTACAGATTCTCACTGATAAAAATAGTTTAAAAAAATTGTACATACCTATTATACACGACTATAAATAGGTACATATAACGACTATTAGCTCCGAAGGGTTATGCAGAGACTAGGCAATGAGGACAGCAAAAGCACTCCTCTACCATAGTCTACTTTTCACCAAATAGCGACTGCACATGTGCTCAGCGTGACATATGGTGAGCCCATAGCCGTTCTATGGGGTTGGGTGTATGTGCAGTCTTTAGTCCGGTAGTCGCCTTTTATGACACCCAAGGGAAGAGAGGGGGTGGTAGAATTCTTTCTCCACTACGTGACACGGTTATAAAATTAATTGTGATACACTTTTATACACAACTTGGTCATCCAGTACAGTTCAGTTCAACACAACTTCAAAAAATCATTGGCTCATGAGTCCTTTTTTCCTGAGGCCCCAAGCGGTCGCAAGAGACCGCACCTACAAAAACACACTTGACTTTGTACCGTGTTTTCATAGACTTACAGACTACTTTAGTATGAACAAGTTTGGTTATTTCGGTTCTGTGGTACATCTTGTGCATTGTTATCGCAAAATATCGCATAGTCTGTGCTCGATTCTGTCAAATTTGACGTTGACAGTTGCGTCAATTTTTTTGTTAGAAAAGTGCCACGAGGGAGTGGTTAAAGATGCAAACAATACTCGTACATACGGTAAATATATGTCTACACCGACAATGACGCCTCAACGGCCGAATGATAAAAGCGCTTGGCACAATAGCTGGAGGACTCGTTTTCAAATTCCAGCTCCGGCAAGGTTCATAGATTAATGCTTTTTATATATTTTAGTGTTTTATTAACGCTTAAATATACTTAAGTAAAATTTTAAACACTGAAAAAAGACGACAATCTCAGGCGGGAATCGAACCACGCACCTTCCGCATTCCGGGCGGCTGCCTTAACCACTTGGCTACCGAGATCTGGTTTTCACCCGTCGAAATTTGTCAGTGCTTGATGCTTATGTTTTTTAGTCAACATTGCTTCATCAAACCTTAGAAGTTTTCACCTCTGAGAAGGAAGGAAGTTTCGGTTTTCCATACAAAATTCCAAGTCGAATTTTTTAAAAACCAATAAGACGATTTTGATGAAACTTTGCATACTGAAGTAAAACACAGGGATCTAAATAGTTTGTTGAAAACATTTTTAAAAAACGTTTTTCTAGCTGAGTTATTGCGATTTAAAGTCCACTATAGAAAGTTAAAAATCGCAATAACTCAGTTAAATAAACATTTTTTTTAAATGTTTTCAACAAACAATTTAGATACCTACCTGTGTTTTACTTCAGCAAGCAAAGTTCCATTAAAATTGGCTCATTGGTTTTAAAAAATTACGACTTGGAATTTTGTATGGGAATGCATAGCCCGGGTTAGTGAACGCCACTTTAGGCAAGCGAGGTTGTTTATAATACCGACGACGATTTGATCCGTCCGTGGTCGAGTGGTTAGCACGCCGGGTCTGGCGTCGCGCCATCTCTGAGGTCCCGGGTTTAATTCCCGGTCGGGTCTAGATAATTGGTGTGAGCGTAAATTTGGAGATCATTCGGGCTTCATACATTTTTAGACCTTTTCTGAAAGTGCCGGCCAACAAAAAAAAATAGTACGTATTATTAGAACTAGCCATTTGGAGTAATAAGTTGTAGGATTGCTCTGAGCCAAGTTATAGGTACAAGTTTGATGATTCATCATTTTCATACATTTAATGATTTCTAAAAGTGTTGGGAATGGGATACATAAAATAATGATAGATATTGCTAGATCTAATTATCTGAAGCAATTGTCATTGCAGCGCAAAAACTGTGAGGTTATCATCTGTTCTGTTTATACAAAAAAAATTGAGGAATTATTAAAATGTATGAAAATGATGAATCTTCGAACTTGTATAACTTGGCTCGGAGCAATCCTACAACTTTTGTGCCATATTAACTATTTCTCCAAATGGCTAGTTGTAACAATAAGTACCATTTTTTTTGTTGGCTGGCACTTTCAGATAAGGCCCAAAAAAAATTATGTCCTTTCATTTAATTTCACTTCATACCCATAGAGAAAAACAAACTTGCAAAAAAAGACTAGACTAAAAACCTAATTATCAGTAGACAAAATAATAAATAAATACATAGAATACGTAACATAAGAAAAATATACTTACGCAAAAAATTTAATAAATATAGAAATATAATAATACTTAATATATACTTACAATAATATATTTAAAAAAAAATACTATATAATATCAAACTATGAAATTAATGCAGAGATTTAAAGAAGTGCTCGCGTACCACTTCACTTTACTTAACACCGACAACACAACAACGCCTTACCTAAAAGTTTAATTTTCAGGTCACTCTTAATTTTTAATTTCTTAATTTCGAAATAATTTGCTCATAGCATAAGTCCTCCACCGTACGATTTCCTTTTAAATCCACTACGGAAGAGCTTGGCCTTCATTCGATATTTATGATGGTAAGTGACGATAAAGCCGCATTGAAGCTCTCTTTCTCGGGATCATAGATTAATAAATAAGTAGACGATGGTGGTGGCCGGTTAAGTGGACTTAGAACTAGTCTTACCGAAGGACTGATACATACGGTAGGTGAGACTGGTACGTATTTTGAAATAAACATGATTTCCAAAGCAGTTGCTTAAAATATCTTTTTCGGCCACCAATCCGGGGATCCGCGATTGCGCAAGTTACATCATCTATCACAATCAGAACCCGAGCGCTAACAGCTCCTCAATTTTATTTATTGATTTATCATAAGTGTAAAAATGTCTACTCTACTTGAATGATATAGTAGGTAGGTAGTAGGTACTTACATATAACGAAACGCTAAAGACACGTAGACATTAGGTACCTACACTGATTTCCATTATCGTTGTATTTCTTCCGAAAACACGATATTAGAGACAGGAGTTTGTAAACCCTATCACGTCTCCTGGGAGCAAAACCCGAACCAATGTCCGTTATTACCTCTTCCACCTTAGCCCTACTGTGGGTTTACGATGATAACTTTAATGAGGTGCGGCCGATTTATTATCCTATCCGACCGAAACGAAAATGGAATAAGATTATGTACATACAGTCACGAGCACCAAATATTGGTGCAGCCATATGGGCTTATGCCAAACTCGGCACGTTCTCAACTCGACACGCAATATAAATACCTAACAAAAACTCCTAACTCGGCACATTTCGAATTTAGAAATTATTGATTTTCTAAATTGTTTCGGGGCTGGGTGTTTTCTATGTATGATAAGTATGTATTTAAGTATTTTAAGTATGTTTATCCGTAGTCTAGTAACCATTTAACGAGTTTCATAACGAAGCTTCTCTTGGGCTAGATAATTGGTGTGAATGTAGGGAAGTTTATTTATTAGTTTATTATTTATTATTTATCTTGCGTGTCGAGTTGGGAATAAGCCCCAATATCTTATTCCATTGTATTAAGAGTTACAATTTTTTACATATTTTTGCTCGTGACTGTACATACATAGATTCACGACTAATAACCCCAAATGGTTAGTTATAGACTATTCAATAACAACCGGAGAAGCGGGTCACTTTCACTAATATGCAACTGCACATGTGCTCATGATAAGTGGTGAGCCCACCGCCGCTCTATGCTATTGGATGTATGTGCGTTCTTTAGTCCGTTAGTCGCTTTTTACGACATCCAAGAACGAGAGAGGTTGGTAGTATTATTTTGGTGAGCCGCTATACATACATACATATCATCACGACTATTATCCCCGAAGGCTTAGTCAGAGACTAGGCAATGAGGACAGCAAAAGCAGTCCTCTAACATAGTCCACTTTTCAAGAAATAGCGACTGCACATGTGCTTAACATGACAGCTGGTGAGCCCATCGCCGCTCTATGCTGTTAGAAGTATGTGCAGTCTTTAGTCCGTTAGTCACCGTTTACGAAGCCCAAGGGAAGAGAGGGGGTGGTAGTATTCTTTCACCGCTACGCGACACAGTTATTAGCCGCCGCTATACCATAAGGCTAAAGCTATACCATAAGAGATTTCATAGTTTATTTATGGTTAATTTTGTCCTTATTTGTGCGTTTCATATAAGTTTAATTTAATTTAAAAAAAAATACTTTTTAATTTCAATTTATTTTTATCTTTTTGATGGAAATATTTCTCAGTCTATCCTATCGTAGTTTTGTCAAGACGAATCAAACAAGTTATCTTTTTTCATTTGATTGCAGAGTTCCAAGGACCACCTTCTGACTGCATTATCAGACCAGCTCCATGGTGCCATATTATTGTATTGTTCTCAAAGTTACGTAGGTATACCAACTTTCAGCTCGACCAGAAGTGGTTCAAAATACGACATAGACAAGTACATACATTGCAGGTTAAATTAAAGCTGTTAAAGAGTAGCTTTTCTCGCCCAGGGTTTCGGGTAAAACGCGCTACCACCTTCCTTATCTTCACTTATCGTCAGGTGAAGTGAAGGACTAGTTCTAGATAACACTAGTGGATTTAAAAAAAAGTCAACCCCTTTAGATGCTTCTACCATAGAATCTTCTTTAACCGGTTCTATGTCTTCTACATATATGAGATACAATACCTATTTAACACAGTAGTGATGTCCGCAAACTCATGGTAAGGCCGGTGCCCGTAAAATTTAACACCCAACTCACACGCGCTACCGTGAGACGCTAATGACCGAAGGGCCTAGTATGTTTGCCTTACAAAGAATATAACCGGTACTTACAAAAACCGACTACGGGCAACGCTCGAAATGGATTACACCCCCGTTTTTGAGAGTGAATGAAAGGTGTTCAGAGGCTACTTGAAAAATAAATTATTTTTATTAATTTAAAATGTATGAAAACGGACCAAAACTGCAGTTACATCCAACAGCATAGAGGCGGCGATGGGCTCACCACCTGTCAAGCTGAGCACATCGATACCTGTAATTTCAATTGACGTAAAGCACATTTTCGCCAAAACGAGCTATGAATGCCATCTTACTTTGTTTTCTTTTCTCTTTTTTTCTATCTAATCCATGTAGCAATACGATTTTAGACACATTAAAAATGTGAACGTTTTCACTGTAATTATATAATTTTTTGCTCAACCATTTGCTCTAATATGTAAAAATGGACGTAGGTAAAGAACAATTTAAGGAATACACATTTAGACGGGGATTAACGCCAACTACACAAAGGACGGATGTTTTGCCACTGCAAACACCAGGCGTCTACAAAATAGACTGCAGCTGTGGTAGTTCCTACATAGGCCAGACAAAGCGGACAATTCATGAAAGGGTCAAAGAACATAGGTATCGCATCGCTGCTGTCAAAAACCGCCAGTCTAATAAATCAGCAATTGCAGAACATCTACTGGAAAGAGGCGCAAATCACTGGATTGAATTTAATCGAACGCAAGTCCTCTCCACAGATCGCCACTTTTATTCAAGGGTAGTGCGTGAAGCGATTGAAATCAAAAAACATCCTAATAATTTCAATCGGGAAGACGGTCTCAAACTATCAACAGCGTGGAATCCAGTATTTGCAAAAACGCAAATTCATTTTACTTCGCAATCGACTAACCACCAGGATAAGGCCTGTGTACGTAATAGGGACACCGTTAGTGTTGTGTGTGACGGTAGCTGGATAAAAAATGTGACGGTGGACGAGGATTCAGCCGCGCATACGGGGCAGCACATCGCGACACCAGTCCGCCCGTGACCACGACCGGTGCAACTCGGTCGAAACGTTGGTTATAAAAAGGTATGCGTAGTATGCCTATAATGTGTAGTTGGCGTTAATCCCCGTCTAAATGTGTATTTATAATGGAACGCGAAAGTTTAAAAGTGTATATAATTTAAGGAATTTTCTTAGATGTAACATCTATTTTCTAAAATAGCGAACTATACTAAAAACTTAATATTTCATCGCCTCCATCTCAAGATTTTAGTTATATTTTGTTTACATCACTTTTAACTTTAAAAACACAAGCGTAATGAATTTGAATCTAAAAAAAAACTTATTTTGGCTCTCCTGTAAAGTCGTGTTTTGTGTTTTACGTCAATTGATACAATTAGTATCGACATGTGCAGTCGCTATTTGGTGAAAAGTGGACTATGGCAGTGGACTGCTTTTGCGGTCCTTATTATTCCTTATATTATTAGTTGGTTTTAAGGATCAATATTCATTGGGGAAATTTGACAGTTTAGGGTAGGTTAGGTTGATCTGACGCCGTGTGTACTTAGTGCTGGTTTGTAGCGTAACTTTACTTTATCATTGCTGCAGCTTATTTCTTTTGTATAAAAATGATGTGCCATAAGCAGGATTACGATCTTAGAATTCTGAGTGCGAATTTTATTCTCCATCCGATCGCGATGACGAGAACAAGAATTTGTTTTGCAAAATTGCACCTCCTTTGTCACCAGAGGGCGCTGCTTCAACGCCATATAAATTCTCGTTTACGTTTTATTTAATTTTGTTAATTCTGGTAACAAAAGAGGTGCTATTTTACTATACAAATTCTTACTTTCGTGAACGTGATCGAATCAATGTCTTTCTACCTAAAGTAAATGCAGGTATTACCGAGGTAAAATCAAGGCCTATAGGTTTAAACTTTTAAAATAAGAATTTCCGATCGTAAAAACAGTTACAAATATATATTTTCTGATACTTTGAGTTTTGGACTTTAGGAATTTAATGATAAAAGATAGGTTTTGAGTAAACATGTAAAAAAATAAATAATTAAATATAAAAAGCCAAATTAACCTATTACCGAGGTATGCTAAAGTGATTGAAGTTAATACCGCCAACCGTGATTCTATTACAGAGGGTAGAAAAATAATAGGCATTTTGGTTCCGCACAAATCTTTATTAAAAACCAATTGTTGGCTACTCTATGTATGAGGGAAAACATCGTAAGGAAACCTGCACACTCAGGCGACTGAATGTGTAACCTTGATTTAAGCTGGTTAGGTTCCCCAGTTAACAGTGTTACGGAGATCAGACGGCAGTCACTCCATCGACCTGGATCATGGTCCATGGTTAAGGAGGTAGAGTTGGCAGTAAATCAAGCTGCCCACCATTTTTTTCAAATCTTTGGTTATAATAAGAAATAGAAAACAATATTATTTTTAAAGAAAAGAAAAGAGGTATGTTGTGCACAGTGCGCCACGGATCTATCCAAACGAATATAAATTGATCTATCATAAAAGTTTAACTTTTTGAGTAAAATATGAATGTAATTGCTTTAAACTACAATTATAGCTAGCTAGCTAGCTAGCTTAGCTTTGTTGGGGGTAGGAAGACAAAACCGTATAGACATACTTTTGTGCAGCTGTTGTTTTATTTTTATTTAAATAATAATATTGGTAATTTATACATATTTTTTCTATATAAAAGTATGTGTTAGAGTGCATAAATACCTGCAGATATTAATTCCTTTAATCATAGCACTATTTGTAAAACTGCATTATCACTTCACTTAGCAAGAAGCAATTGAGATGGAAGAATTGAAGGGAACGTTGGAATCACTGTCACAATCTTTTGCAACGCGGATGGCAGTCTTTGTTAATGAGCTCAAGAAGACTCACACACCTCAACCAGTATCTGTTGCCTCTCTTGCTGCTGACTTTGAGAGCTTTCGCAGCTTTGTTCTGGCTATCTTCAAAACCTTGGAGGGACAGGTTGCTATGTCAGCAAAGGAATGCGATGGCATTGAGATGCGGAGTCGACGTGGCATGCTGTTGTTTCATGGAATACCAGAACAAAAGGACGAGGATTCTGCTAAGGTTTTGTTGAGCACAGCGGAGAAACACCTGGGTATGCTCCAGCTGGCAGCGACAGATGTGGGCCGAGCTTTGCGACTGGGCCGTCCAAATAAACCACGACCTTTGCTTGTTAAATTTCAAACAGAGTCTATTCGTGACAGCATATGGTATGCAAAGACGGGCTTCAAAGGCTCTGGTGTGACCGTTTCAGAGTTTTTAACAAAGGTCCGGCATGGTATCTTCATAGCTGCCCGTGAGCGTCTAGGAGTGACAAGATGCTGGACACGCGAAGGGCGTATTCTCGGTGTCGAAGGTGAAGGCAAATGGCATGTTATATCATCATTGGCAGATATTGAGAGGCTTAGTGCGACAACTGCTGCCTCTTCCGGGTAGTCGCTTGTTGTTGACGCTGTCAGCCCTACTAAGACACTCTTAATGTCTGCCTCCAACACAAGGGCCAAACGTGCTGTCCCTGCAAGAAAGAAGTAGGTGTTTTTTAATTATTTTCATTATAATTTGGTAATTGTTCTTATTTTCTTTTTTTCTTTTTTTAATGTCACATTTTTTTATTTTTTTTTTATTTTCACACTTACTTTAGATGTTAGCTGCACTTATTTGCATTGGCTTTGCACTTGCTTTGTAGTTACACATTATGTGTAATTTGTTTTATTTGTAGTTGTAACTAATATGTTGTCTGTTTTTCTTACATTACTTATGCTTACTTGCTGCTTTGCTGTTATTCTGTATATCCTACATACTCTTTACTTCAACTCTTTTCAACTAAATTATTTTTGCTTTTTGCTTTTTGTTATTTTGTGAGAATGAGAAGATCAAAAGATATTTTATTCGTAGTGTAGTTGAGAATTATTAGAATCTTTCATTGTCAATTTGTTTGCTTCACTATTTTAACGTTTTATTGTGTTGCTTTTCTCGACGGTATCTGCGACGAATCACTTGATACGAGAGTATCGGGTGATTTCTTAGTATTTATCCAATGCTTGTCACTGATTTTTTGTTTTTTATTATACCTATTGTGAATTTGTGTAGTTTGTTTTGTTTCTGTTTTAATTTTTTAAGTCTATATGTTTTTATGTTGTGAATTTGTGTAGTTTGCTTTGTTTCTGTTTTAATTTTTGAAGTCTATATATTTTTAATTTTTTAAATTTTTCTCTCAGTCAACCTGTGGGTATTTATGTATATTATGTATTAGTTTATTGTTATATATTGAATAGGTAGTTGTATGTAATATTATTATTATACTTCCTGTTATGGATTTATCATCTGATAACAGTGATAACTTTTTCTCTTGCTCTTCTTCTCCTGACTCCAGTTTTTCGAGCTTAGATCGACCCTTGAATAAACATTTGGACGAATGCTTCTCCAATGTGCCAAAACATTTTAATGTGGTGCATATTATTGCTCAAAGTATTCCGGCTCACTACTCAGATATGCTTGCCACTTTGATATAAAGAATATACAGGCAATTCCTATTTCTGAAACTTTTCTCAATCCTCAACTTATGTCCACGTCTTACTCCCTCCCTGGTTTTAAACTAGTCCGAAATGACCGTGTAAGTTCCTCTTATGGTGGTGTGGCCATTTATCTTCGCTCACATATCCCTTATTCTATCCTTAGTTGATCTCCCCAGCCTCCACCCACCAATTCTGCCGAGCATTTGTTTTTGGAAATTTCATTATGTCACACCAAACTACTTTTGGGTGTTTATTACAGTCCTTCCTTGAGACTGGACTACTTCGCGTCTTTAGAACAACTTCTTGAAAATTTTACTCCTGTTTATAACTACACCATTATAATGGGTGATTTTAATACTTGTCTCTTAAAGAATGATTCTCGTTCTAGTAAGTTACTTTCTTTCTTCAACTCTTGTAATTTACATATTCTTCCCTTACAGGAGACTCGCCGTTTTCCCAACTGCTCCCCTTCACTTCTAGATCTCATGATTGTTTCCTCTCCCAACCTTGTTAATAAGCATGGTCAATTTTCTGCAGACTCCTTCTCTTACCACGTGTTGGCGCTTAAGGCACCAACATGCGGCGGAGTTAATGGCTGAAGGCAGGAAGGCTGAAGGAGGGAATGACTTACCGGGAACAGCTGGTTGATCTGGGGCGATCGGCGGTAATGGCGCGGGCGTTGCAGCGGGCTTTCGCCGGTGAGGGCGGTAGCACACACACTTCACTTTAGTGGGCACTGATCGGAGGCGTTTTAGGGATAGTTGGGCTGGTAAACACAGCGCTCTCAAGTCACATACACTTAACACATGGTTGTTCACGGGCTGAGTTCTTGCGCGCGCGCGCGTGGGTTCTCTTTGAAGGGTCGGAGCACACTGCCGTTGCGCCAGCGCAGGCGGCGCGGGCGAACACTTCGTCTTGTATAATTGTCACCTCGCTGTGATTGGCCGATCATTCGTTGCACATTCGTTGCACCAATATGCACCTTAATTGACCGGCGCAGGGACGGTTATCCGTTGCGCTGTGGCGCGAACATCTTCCCGGGCCCCAGAGGGTAAGAAAGGGGGGGGGGGGGGAAGGGATGGAAGTTAAAGGGGGACTACAGCCCCGATTCGTGCTGTGTTGAGTTAATGTCGAGTGGGTGTGTATATGATGAGCTGAGAGGAATGCACGTGTGTGACTGTATGAGTATAATTGTATGAGGGCTGAATGCCTGTGCGCACGAAGCACAGGGGGCGCGGGGGCGCGAAGCGCCGAAGGCGCATAGGCGCACGGGGCGCGTGAGCGCAAAGGCGTGGGGGCGCGGGGGCGCAGAAGCGCAGGCGGCGCGGGGGCGCAAAAGCGCAGGCGGCGCGTAAGCGCAAAGGCGTGGGGGCGCGGGGGCGCAGAAGCGCAGGCGGCGCGGGGGCGCAGGGGGCGCGTCAACGCAAAGGCGTGGGGGCGCGGGGGCGCAGAAGCGCAGGCGGCGCGTCAACGCAAAGGCGTGGGGGCGCAGAAGCGCAGGCGGCGCGGGGGCGCAGGGGGCGCGTCAACGCAAAGGCGTGGGGGCGCGGGGGCGCAGAAGCGCAGGGGGCGCCGCGTAAGCGCAAAGGCGTGGGGGCGCGGGGCGCAGAAGCGCAGGCGGCGCGGGGGCGCAGAAGCGCAGGCGGCGCGTAAACGCAAAGGCGTGGGGGCGCGGGGGCGCAGAAGCGCAGGCGGCGCGGGGGCGCAGAAGCGCAGGCGGCGCGGGGGCGCAGAAGCGCAGGCGGCGCGGGGGCGCAGGGGGCGCGTCAACGCAAAGGCGTGGGGGCGCGGGGGCGCAGAAGCGCAGGCGGCGCGTCAACGCAAAGGCGTGGGGGCGCGGGGGCGCAGAAGCGCAGGCGGCGCGGGGGCGCAGAAGCGCAGGCGGCGCGGAGGCGCAGGGGGCGCGTCAACGCAAAGGCGTGGGGGCGCGGGGGCGCAGAAGCGCAGGCGGCGCGTCAACGCAAAGGCGTGGGGGTGCGGGGGCGCAGAAGCGCAGGCGGCGCGGGGGCGCAGGGGGCGCGTCAACGCAAAGGCGTGGGGGCGCGGGGGCGCAGAAGCGCAGGGGGCGCGTAAGCGCAAAGGCGTGGGGGCGCGGGGGCGCAGAAGCGCAGGCGGCGCGGGGGCGCAGAAGCGCAGGCGGCGCGGGGGCGCAGGGGGCGCGTCAACGCAAAGGCGTGGGGGCGCGGGGGCGCAGAAGCGCAGGCGGCGCGTCAACGCAAAGGCGTGGGGGCGCGGGGGCGCAGAGGCGCAGGGGGCGCGTGCTGATGTCATGCACCGTATAGGTGCGGGCTGACTACATGTGTTTGTGTGCTGCAGGCTGATGTGTTGGTGCACGTGTGTAGAAGTACTATGCTCTTGTGGTGAGCACGCACGAGATTGAGTCGATTGCCAAGGCAAAAATTAAAAGCAGAAAAAATATAAAATTAACACGACCATAAAAATTTCATTACAAAATAAAACGGGAAAAACAACAATATCGTCGTCTAGACGGGGGTGTGTTATACGTACCTAAAGTTATATGTGCAACCTAATTAGTAAGTAAAAATATAACACGAATCGAACACTGTTCTTGGAACACATACATACACTGACATATTTGTGTTCTTTACTTATGCTCAGAAAATCTTGGGTTCACATTCTCTCAGCAGTTGTCAAACTTTTTGAATTGTTTGAGTGATGTGGTTATGCGCAGTCCTCTGGATTTATATCTTGTAACGGGTGATTTTAACTTAAGTGGCATAGGCTGGTCTCCTAGTGTTAATAATGACGGTTCTTATGATCCTTGCAACTTTAAATCCGATAACGAGATTCGGTTGGTTGATGAGTTAACCACTCTCGGTCTCAGGCAGTTCAATGGAATAAAAAATGCCACTGGTAGGATTCTCGATCTTATCCTGTGTAACGATGATGTCTCTGTGTCTGACTGTAGTGATGACTCACTTGTACCGACTGACCCTCATCATGGTGCACTGTCCATTGACTTATGTTTTGCGAACTTTGTGCCTTTGGATAGGGCCTCTCGTATCAAGTATCTTTTTAATAAGGGTGACTACGTCTCCATTAACAAAGAGATTTCTGAAATTAATTGGCTTGATGAATTCTCATCTAAATCCCTTGAAGATGCGGTTGAATATTTTTATAGTACTCTTTCATTGTTGAGAGACAAGTACATACCATCTAAGGTGATTAACAATAGCCGATTTCCAGTTTGGTATTCTTCTGCACTGAGGAAGGTAATTAAAGAGAAGTATAAGTACTTGAGAAAATTTAAGATTTACGGTAACCGTTCGAATGATATATGTTATAAGTTATTACGTGATCGAGTGAGAATCTTGGAAAAGACCTGCTATCGTAACTACATTGATTCTATTGAAAAATCTATAAGGGACAACCCCAAAACCTTCTGGTCATTTATAAGGGGTAAATCTAAGTCTAACGCTATGCCAAGTAGTCTTAAATGCGGTGACCTAGTTGTTAACACTGGTGTTGCTGTATGCAACGCTTTTTCTGACTACTTTTGCTCAAATTTTTTAAGCGCTTCGAATTGCCAATTAACTCCTTGCCTAGATCTAGTGCCCTATGCTACAAGTGGCTCTGGCATATCCACTATCTCCGTTTGTGCCGATGAAATCACCAAACTTCTCTCGTCCCTGGACCCCTCTAAGTCTGCCGGTCCTGACTCACTGCCCGCCCGATTCCTTATACGGTGCGCCAAGTCCTTAGCCATTCCCGTCTCACTATTATTCAAAAGGTCATTAGGCAGTGGAACCGTGCCGATTATATGGAAGCGTGCCTACATCACCCCAGTGCATAAAAAGGGCTCCAAGACCGATATTGTCAATTACCGTCCAATATCCAAGCTCTGCATTATCTCTAAGGTGTTGGAGAAGATTGTTTATAAACAAGTTTATCGAGCAATTCAACATTATTTTAGCCTGACACAACATGGATTTCTGACAGGCCGTTCTACTGTAACTAACCTTGTTGTGTTTAACAACTTACTCACTGAAGCTATGGACAGTGGCATTCAAGTGGACGTCATCTATACTGATTACAGTAAGGCCTTTGACAGAATCCAACATAACTTGCTTCTATCCAAGCTTTTGGGGATTGGCATTAGTGGGGACTTGTTTAGATGGTTTTCGTCGTACATTGACAACCGTACGCAGGCAGTGGTTGTTAATAATTATATGTCCGGGTGGGTATTGATTCCTAGTGGTGTTCCACAAGGGTCCTTACTTGGACCTCTTTTATTTACTATTTTTGTGAACGACATTGAACACTGCCTTAGGTCGTCGCGGTTGCTATGTTTTGCTGATGACATGAAGATAATCTCTCCTGTCAAATATATGAGTGATGCGGTGTTACTACAGGAGGATCTCGTACGACTACAGGATTATTGCGTGCGTAACCGATTGGATCTGAACCCATCCAAATGTTGTGTTGTAACTTATACTCGGAAGCGTAACTTGGTTCTGTACGATTATACGCTCGATGGGGTTGCTCTTCAGCGGGTCAATGAAGTGCGGGATCTTGGTGTTTGTCATGACGACAAGCTATTATTTGATAAACATATCGATAATATAGTTTCCAGGGCTTCGAAGGCTCTAGGCTTTGTGATGCGTAGTGCCAAAGACTTTCATCAAGTTAAAACATTTAAGATCTTGTACTGTACATTTGTCCGCAGCTACCTGGAGTACGCGTCGTAGGTTTGGAGCCCTCGATATCAAATCTATGTTTCGCGAATAGAGAATATCCAAAAAAGATTTTTGAAGTATTTATGTTTCCGTACTAAGACTAGGTATGAGTCTACGTCTTACATAGGTTTATGCTTACAAGAAGCACCATCTCCTTCCATTGGATAAGCGACGTGATATCTCGGACCTGGTATTTTTGTAAAAAATTGCTTCTGGAGCTGTCGACTGCCCTGAGCTTGTCTCTCACATTGCCCTAAGAGCTCCCCTAAAGTCGCGCAGATTCCATCCGCTTTTGTATCTTCCCGGTGCCACGTCGAATTTCAGGCAAAACACATATCTCTGGCGTGCGGCTAACAGATTCAATGCAGTGTCCAGGGAGGTTGACATCGACCTTTTCAATACTGGTTATGCAAATGCGAGGAGACTTTTGAGCGAGCAGTTCTTTATTTGATGTTATTTGATGTTTTATTATTGTATTATTGTATTTACTGTGAGTATGTGATTGAGCACTTGTAATGTTAACTATGTCTATTGAGTTAATTTGTTGCTACTTGTGAGGACCTATAATTGGCTGTTTGGTGTTATTTTAAGTTATAATTATGTATATTAGCTGTTGGTCTTCCAAATAAATAAATAAATAAATAAATAAATAAATAAATAAATAAACACGTTCTTAATTTATTTTTGTAGGTAGGTTAATAATATTTCGCAACGCACTTTGCAACGTCTATCGTGCAGAAAGGGTCATGTAAGGTAATGAAATTAGGAATGTTACGCGATAAAATTTTAAAATCAGAGATTAAAATTAAGCTACGTGATAACTACGAAATATGAGTAAATATTATTTTAACGGGTCGAATGACCAACATGTAATGAAATAGTTAATGGGCTGAAATAGTTATCCTATATATATATAATAGCGGACTGTATTAATAATGTGGGGCTGAATGTCTACGGTAACATGTACCTACTCCTGCGACCCCTGATGCGGCCGCTGTGCATGCGCGGACGCATGCAGCGTTCTGTCGGTGGGTCGCTTTGCCGGAGTGTCCCGCAGCGGGGGAGGAAGCCACCGCGCCGCCGATTCCGGCTGGTAATGCTGTGTGGCGTCATCCGGTCGGTGAAGGGACGTGTTATGGTCTGCGATGCCACACACTCTGCATGCCTTCACCGACTTGCATTCGTCCGGGTAATGTGGTCCGAGACAGCGGGGACAGCGCTCGCGCGACACCACAAAGTCCCACCGGCCCTGCGTCGGCTGGGCATTGTAGGTAGCGCACGCTATTAATCTATGCCCCCTAGTCCTACAGTAAGGGCAGTAAGGGGTGTTTGGGCTGGCGTGCATTGTGAATATATGTGTTGTATGTGTAGTTATGTGTAGGTGTATAGGCGTGGCACGAGTCGAGGCGAAAAAATTAAATGTGGCGGGTAGGGTTTGATTTAGTGGACTGTTACTGGGATGTATCCGGCTCGTAAAGGATCATAAATGTTGGCGCTTAAGGCACCAACATGCGGCGGAGTTAATGGCTGAAGGCAGGAAGGCTGAAGGAGGGAATGACTTACCGGGAACAGCTGGTTGATCTGGGGCGATCGACGGTAATGGCGCGGGCGTTGCAGCGGGCTTTCGCTGGTGAGGGCGGTAGCACACACACTTCACTTTAGTGGGCACTGATCGGAGGCGTTTTAGGGATAGTTGGGCTGGTAAACACAGCGCTCTCAAGTCACATACACTTAACACATGGTTGTTCACGGGCTGAGTTCTTGCGCGCGCGCGCGCGTGGGTTCTCTTTGAAGGGTCGGAGCACACTGCCGTTGCGCCAGCGCAGGCGGCGCGGGCGAACACTTCGTCTTGTATAATTGTCACCTCGCTGTGATTGGCCGATCATTCGTTGCACATTCGTTGCACCAATATGCACCTTAATTGACCGGCGCAGGGACGGTTATCCGTTGCGCTGTGGCGCGAACACCACGACCTGATTTTTTTATCTTATCGGGTTCGCCCTCAGAAAAATAAGCCGCGCGTGCTGTTCAGCATAATTTCGCTAAAATGGATTTAGCACAGCTGCACGAATACGCCGGTAGTTTGGATTGATCAGCCATATTCACTGCTGACTCTGTTGATAGGCAAATTGAACATTTTAATAAGCTTTTGATCGAGCTGTACGACGTGCACGCACCTGTCCGACCGGTCAAAATAAAACATTTGCTGCGCCGTGGTTAACGGATGATATAAGACTACTTATGGCCAAAAAGAACGCTGCAAAGTCTAGGTACAAACTAGATCCCTCGGTTAAGAATGAACATAAGTATAACCGTGCTAGAAATCGCTGCAACAAAGTGGTAAGGGACGCTCAAAGACGTCACATCCATAAATCCGTACAAAATGAGGACCCTGCTAAGGTGTGGAAATTCCTCAAATCTTTGGGGGTTGGTAAATCTCAGCAGTGTAGTCCCAAAACTAACCTTGATATAAATAATCTCAATTCTTTTTTTACTTCATCATCGCCTATTGACGTCCATTGCAAGATAGAAACTCTGCATCGTCTTTCTAATTTACCAACACCTAATTTTTCCCCGTTTGTCTTAAATCAATTTACGGAGGATGATGTTAAGAGAACAATACTCTCCATAAGCTCTAGTGCTGTGGGTAACGATTCTTTAAGTCGTAATATGATCCTTCCTTTATTAGATATCCTTACTCCCATTATTACTCACATCCTCAATACTTCAGTAGCGTCTCGAGCATTTCCGTCATCTTGGAAGGATGCTTCTGTTATTCCACTTCCTAAAAAGTCCAAACCTACCCTGTATTCCGACTACCGTCCTATTTCCATATTACCTTTTCTTTCTAAGGTCATTAAAAAACTTATTCATCGTCAACTAACTACTTTCCTAAATAAAAACAATCTCCTAAATTCCTTTCAATCTGGTTTCCGTACAGCCCCCTTACTCTCGAATCTAATCTCAATGTCGACATCAAAGCCGTCAAATAACAATACCATAATAAGCGCGTACTCTTGATGCGCTTAAATTCGGGATCAGATTGAAATCGAAATCATGTTCATATCGGAAAGATAAGTATGAAGTTTGCTGCCAATAATGTCATCGATAGTGAGAACCTTTTGTGTTTTTGACGTATCGATAAATGTAATGCATAATAAAAATCCACTATAACATCTAAAATTATAGCTGTATCTAATTAATGAAGTTATAACTCATTTTATATCAATAAATCCTTCAATGTTAAGCAGAATTTACAAAACAATATTGCATTATTTAAAGCGACATCAACATTTTAGGACGTATGAAGCGCTGCCTTCGCCTTGAAATGCTTTAAAAAATAAAAAGTCTGTCTGTGGCGTTGTCTGTCTGTCTCTGATTTGACAACATCACTTTCTGTCATGAAGGACAATAAATTATTATTAATTTTCTGCGATGTAAGATCTAATAAATTTGTTTGTTGTGAAAGTAAAGATTAATATTACACTTGCTATAATTGACCGACGACCTAAGTTTTACTTATTCCACCAATAGTCAATTAAAGTGACAGTGAACGTTTCAAACTTTCGTAACGTCTTGAAAAATATTTGGGATTATCGAATCAAATATCATAAAATTCATTGTTCACCTTTATTTTATAGTACTGGGCTCAAAAAAAGACCACTAAAAGCTCAGTATTCGGTTTTGATGAATGAGGCAAACGGGTAGAGGCAGTAAGGAAAGTGGTTGGACCGTCTCAGATGCAGTAGAGCCTCCAGCACAAGATATTTTTAAGGCATGGACGTGAGGTTGCCAATGCTCTCCAACAAGCAGCAAATAAATAATTATTGAAGCTAATTAAGACATGTGTATTTTTTTGTTATCTGGATTAAATAATTGTAAGCAAGCAGTAGGTGTACAGTGTGCAGTAATTGTGTGTTAGGCAATAAATTTTGCTGAATAGTATTATTGTTTTATTAAAAGAGTATTTGTTTTGTAAAGATACTGAGAGTTAAAGAAACTGAATATAACCTTACTTAATTTACCAAAGAAACTTTATTTAAAATTTATTATAAATCATATGAGGCACCCTGTTCCCCAATAAGCAACGTTAACGTTTCTGCTTAATTTTAGCTCGGTTCTTAGAGCGTTTCTTAAAATAAGAAAAGAAAGAGCCAAACGCGCCATCATAGTACTTACAAATAAGTAGGTACATACTCGTATACACATACATATAATCACGACTATTATCCCCGAAAGATTAGTCAGAGACTTCAGAGACTTGGCAATGAGGACCGCAAAAGCAGTCCTCTACCATAGTCCACTTTTCACCAAATAGCGACTGCACATGTGGTCAGCGTGACAGGTGGTAAGCCCATCGCCGCTCTATGCTGTTTGATGTATGTGCAGCTTAGATTAAAACATTGTTTTAATTTAAGATGTGTAGTCTTATAAATCATTTATTTAAGTAGGTAACAAGTCTTATCACACATTAATAATCTTTAGTCAGTTAGTCGCCTTTTACGACTCCCAAGGGAAGAGACGGGGTGGTAGTATTCTTACACCGCTACGCGACACAGCTGCTTAAAAATGAGTACCTATTTACCGAAAAATACGTAAACTCAATACACATAAAGTACCACTTTAGTTATTGTGACAATGTCAATTGACAGCCAATGTAAACACCATCAGAATACCAAATTTAACTGTCAAAATAGCGTCCAGGGTACGAATTTCAACAAAACTTAATGTCATTTAGTTCACGCAATAACCGCGCGACATGAATCCATTTTATCGCTAGTGTCGAAACTCAAGAGTACGAAAATTCACAATACCAATTCGATCCAATAGCGATCGGTTTCGAGAGTAAGGGGGCTGGTCATAATACAACATCAGCCTTAACTAAAATCACTGACGGTATTCATCATGGCATGGAGAATCGTCATTCTACTCTATTGACATTATTAGACTTTAGTAATGCCTTTAACTCAGTGGATTTTGACGTTCTCCTAAGTGTTCTACGTTCTATTGGCATCAATTTCGAAGTTACCTGATGGGGCGCCGGCAACGCATACGTATTGAAGAATCTTTCTCTACATGGAGCAATATTGGTTCTGGTGTCCCTCAGGGTGGCGTCTTATCTCCCCAACTTTTCTCAATTTTATTAGTTCAATTTCACAGTCGCTTTCATGTTCCTACCACTTGTATGCTGATGATCTCCAGATCTACACACAGGCACCGTTATCGGATCTGTGGAAGTTATTAATGCAGATCTTGACGTCATAAATAATTGGAGCAAGTCTTATGGTCTTGCTGTTAACCCTAGCAAAACGCGGACAATTATCATTGGCAGTCCATATTTTGTTTCTAGAATCAATTATGACCTTCTACCTCGTGTTAATTTCGCGGGCGCTGATATTCCGTTTGCAAAAACTGTCAAAAATTTAGGAATTATTTTTGATCAATGCCTCACTTGGCGCCCCCAAGCCCCCTCAACCGCGTTCGTAATTTTTTAGCGACTAGCACCAAAATAACACTGACACAGACACTTTTACTATCCATTCTTAATTATGCGGATGTCTGCTACGTTGATCTTTCGGAGGAACTCCTTAATAAGCTAGAGCGTCTGCAGAATGTCTGTATAAGATTTATTTTTAATTTAGGAAATATGACCATGTTTCGTATTATCGAGCTCGGCTTAACTGGCTGCCAATTCGACGGCGTAGGGACTTACACGTTCTTTCCCTTCTATATTCTGTCCTCTTTTTACCATCTTCTCCTCTTTATCTACGAAGTTGTTTTTCCTTTCGTTCTTCTTCCTCTAGTAGGACTTTACGTTCTGCTTACAACCTTTCTCTAACGACTCCACTTCACTCCACTGATTTCCTTTCCTACTCCTTTTCTGTGTATGCTGTCCGGCTATGGAATGCTCTACCAGAGAGCATCAGGAGTGCTCGTACGTTGGATTCGTTCAAGGGTCAGGTCCGGAGTCATTTTTTACGTTTAACATCTTAGTTTTATTTATTTCCCTAATGTACCATAATATTGCATGATTTCTTTTTATCTCATTCATTTATTTAAATTATAATTATATTTAATTATTATTATCCAATATATTTTATATTTCTATTTCTTATTTCCCTTATTCTTGCACCCATTTCAATATTCTTTTTATTATATTTCTATCACCCAAGGTTGCCTGGAAGAGATTGCTTGTTAGCAATTAGGCCGCCTGTTTTGTACTTTGTCACTGTATAAATGTTTACTGTTATATGTTCTTGAGTGCAATAAAAGTATATTTTATTGTTTATTATTATTATTATATTACATAACTCAGTGTTACCTGCAGATACCGCGGTAATACCTGCGTTTACCTTAGGTACCTCTACCTTACCTAAAAATTTATTGCCGCACGAATGTTTGTCACTTTAAAACGGCTAAGTATACCTATTCGGTTAATTCGTTTTTGTTGTGTTTGTAATAGTCAGGACAAAGTTTGTGTGAAAATTTTGTTTATTTTAGTCATTGTTCTAAGAGTGTTAACGCAGACAAAGTTGCGGGCGGGCTGCTAGCACATGAATTGTGCCGCTAGTTTGATTAAGAATCGCGCTCAACACCCACTAATAGTAAGTGGCAACAATCGAAACTTCTCGCCAGTATCCAGGCATTTCGTAAACGCCTTTAAAATAAAAAGCTTGTAAAACGGCGGAGATCACGCCGTAAGCCTCGTTCGTAGTTTTGTTCATTTCCACCAGCAAATAGCACGTGTCTCCCAAGTTTGTCGAACCGAGCGCAATTTTATTCCGCTCCGGTCTGGTTTGGAAAATGAAGTGTCGTCAGAGTCTTTGTAGTTTCTTTTGTATGATTTTTGATGTCGTACGCCCTATTTGAATGTGTTACGCTTGATTTGACGGCATTTGCACACCCCTGTATTTGTTATGTTTGTTATCTTTTTGGACTCTGTTAGATGTAGACTATATACCAAGGTATATTATTATTATACGGACGAGACGTTAGGTTAAAGAACTTACCAGGGGCCTTACCATTTATTTATTTATTTAAAACACTTTATGCACTTAAAGTACAGAGGTGGACTTAATGCCTTCGGCATTCTCTTCCAGTCAATCATAGAGTGGTGCAGAGACAAAAAATGGTAGGGTGCACAAATTAAATGAAAATATATTCACATACATACATATACGCTATACATAGAAACATATACATATTATTACATATATAATAAATAAATACATAAATATCACATAATTATTAGACAATTGCTAATGTGGAGCATCATCTTGTTCTGTAAGAAAGCTGCGCAACTTCGTTTTAAACGCATACCGACTGGTGGACATTCTGATATTTAGAGAGAGAGAATTCCAGAGAGGATTGGTTTAATAAAGAAGGAAGAGTGAATTATGTCAGAGTGGTGAGAGGGACAGATGACAATTCACTCTTAGAACAGTATTACTTTAATCTTACTTTGCATACAGGGACTGAAAGCAGTTACAGCATATAAGGTTACGTTACCGGTATAAAATAAGTGTACCTTAATAAAATAGAGGTAAGACTATACCGTTATTTAACCTTTATGCGATATCGGTAGGTAAAGAAAAAATTTGCATTGACAGTTGCGGAGCGCGGGGTTGAGGGGTTTTGATATCGAGAACCAAGCTAACTAATGCAAATTGATGAGCAAAAACCATGATATTAGTCGTTTATGCTTGAAATGGTTGTTGGCAGTCTATTTCATACCGAAATATACCTTTATTATTTATAAACTCAAAATTACGGTACCGATATAAATTTCGATATCGGAATATTCCGGTAACCGTTATTTTTCGGTATGACGTCATACCGCAATATAAAGATACCATATTTGTTGGGTTATTCAGTCCCTGTTTTGCAATGTTGGTATATGAATTTGCATATTAAGATTAAAGTGCCTACCTAGAGCAGTTCAGATCTGTCTATGCATGACTATGACTTCATTTTGGGCACCAACAGCTAAGTATTATTTTATCAGTAAGTATAACAGAGTCTGTTAATAAAAATACCTTCCTATTTCACTAAACATTTTAATTATTTTCATATATTGCATTTTAGTGCAAACCCTGAATTAAATAACAATACTTACTGCCCCCTATGCTATCCTACAATAAAAAAATGATATTGCAAAATCGCATAGCCCTTGCTCATTTTGTTGCTCACAATAAATATTTTTAATCTCCTCTAATCATCATCTTAAAAGAAGAATCGTGAATCGTGATGAATAAAGGTGACTGCGCATCTTAATAAGCGAGAAAAAAAGATTAATATAATTTTTTAACAAGGGTGCAAGGTAACAAAGAAAATCTTATTGAAATAGAAGCATTATGCATGATCGCGTAGTTGCTAAAAGGGTGTCGAGATAGTCCGCGTTATTCTTTAGATCGGGGAGGTAGGTTCCGATTAGGAGGGGAATATGTCGGGCCATTGAACAGAAACATAAGTATTGTAAAAATTCAATTAGTTTTAGAAGCGATTATGACAAGCACTTTTTAAAGTTCGAACGCTTGCGCGATTGTGATAAATGATGCTACTATAATAAAGGTGTAAGGGGCAGCACCAAAAATTTTATAGTATTAATACACATATTACTTATATACCTAGTTATATACTTAATAAGTAACTTAATTGAAATGAAACACTTTTTTACGGATTAACTCGCGTTTAATTTACTATTTACATAGTTTTTTATATTATCCTGACGTTTCGAACCCTTACAGGGTCCGTGGTCACAGGGAGACTGTGGAAGTAAATTATTAATAATTTATTGACACATTTATTTAGCAATTATTTGTTAACGTTTGTGACAAACCGAGCACAATAACAATACACACTGCAGTTGAAGTTGTTCATCAATAAAAAAACAATTCTTCGGGGAGGGGTTCGTGTCAAACAATTTTTAAGAAAAACCCTGCAGGTAGGAAACTGTATATACGAAGCTTATTTGATATAGAAAACCATTTTTTATGTTTTTGTTTACCAAACCTATAATTACTTTTAATTTTGAATGCGTCGTTGATCAGTTATTTTGTCCTTATTGAAGAACCCTCATACAGACATCAACAGTTTCGCAGATAATATAACATTTCTTGAATTAATTGAAATCAAAGTAAGTTACCTACAAAAATAGGTATTTTTTCTGGAGTGCCTAGGCAAGAGTTCATGTAGGTAGTTAATTTAACACTAAGTATTATCTGTTTACAGCGAATCTACTTGAACACGCATCCTATTTATTATTCGTCCACAATTTTGCGACGTTACTGTAGATTTTAGACGTGACTGAGAAGCTTCGGGGAAATAACCGTCACAATAATTCGGTTTAATTTAGGACTGCTTTGTAGTAGAGGGAAGAAAAAATATCAGAAAATTACTGTACAAATCCGGCACCAGCTCTCGGCACTCAGCCATGATTTATGTTTTCCTATTCTGCTGAACAAAATTGAATTTACATTTCTTACGGGATCGCGAGCGTGAAATCAAGGATTTATAACGCACCTCCCGAGACTGCGCTCACAAGTATTTTAATTCAGTCAACACGTCCGCCCGCCTTTGATGGGCCTAAGAACGTGTTTTAACACCCGCTTTGCGCGAGTTGCGTTTCGTTTAATTTTATGCGTACCTATCTATTGGTAATTTTAACATTATTTTCACAGGGTTTAGAGCTGGGATTTTTGATCTGCGGAAATTACACTAGCCTGCAAAAATAAGTATCACACTTTTAAAATAACATTTTTTTCTAAACTATAGAAGTTAGAGATTTAAATTATAAACGTTTTATTGCAATCTTTACCAGTTTTCTGTACTTTACCAGTTTGTAACTATAGTAACTAACTAACTCTATTTCGAGTCCTTTTTGTTTCGAAAGTATATCTTGTGTACTTAAAAAGTTATTGCAATTTTAAAAGTGTGATACTTATTTTTGCAGACCAGTGTATTTCGCACGCTATGATGTCACTTATGAGTAAGGTACCTCGCTTATTGTATGCGTGGTCACCTATCTATTTGTTATTCACGAACGGATTGTAACCAAATAAAAAAGTAAACACTTAACCCAACCTGGAAATCGAACCAGATAAAAGGCAGAGTGGTTTGCCACTCGGCCGCCAAGGCATTTTGTTCACGTAAACATTATTCTGAGACGTATACGTACATACATTCGCATGCCTAAAACATCGGCTTTAATAAATTTAGACAACAAAAACATGGCAATAATTAGTACCTACACTATCATTAGTGTAGTACTATCACTATCAATAGTCATTACAAGAAAAAAATCCTTTGCTAAACAATTTATTGCTGAAGTTATTGGAAGCATACGCCTACACGACAACAATATTCGTACACAGACATGAATATTGGCAAAAACTAGCAGTATTACGAAAACGCCATCAGTATTCCTGGCACGTCTTCGATTTCCAAGTCCAAAGAGTAACCAAAAACAGTCAGAAAAAAATCTACGGCCCCGTAGAATGGGCAAAAGGGTGCGCGCGACTTTCCAAGGAATCCCCAAATTATGTTGGGACTTGGAGCAGCTCAAGCAAAAACTTTATTCCTATATGTAAATTAAATTGCTGAAGTAAACCAATAAAGGAAACGGAGTGGAAGGATAAAAATGCAAATACATTAGTGAGAGAAACCTTCTGTAATTGTGAAGCATGAGACAATTTACGTAAAGATTGTTTAGTTAGTTTTTGCTTACATATTTTTATTTATTTAAATATATCTTTACTTAAACTTACATAGGTGAGTAACTAAGAGTAACTAAGAGTAACAGTAGTGCTAAACCTATACAAATTAGTGAGAGAAACCTTCTGTAATTGTGAAGCATGAGACAATTTACGTAAAAATTGTTTATTTAGTTTTTGCTAACATATATTTTTTTTTTTATAAAAGAGGGAGGCAATCGAGCAGGCGGGTCACCTGATGGAAAGTAATCACCGCCGCCCATGGACACCCGCAAAACCAGAGGAATCGCAGATGCGTTGCCGGCCTTTAAGGGAGGAATAGGTTTGGAAGGAATAGGAATTGGGAGGGGGGGGGGGGGGCGAAGGGGCCTCCGGAACCCTCACTGGTCGGACGAAACACAACAGCACCAAGTGCCGTTATTTTACGCCGAATATTCGTGAGAGGGTAGAGGGTATTACGCCGGGCGAGCCGGCCCAATGCGTGCTGCAACGCAGCGTGGCTCTACCACTCAGTCAGTGTTACTCATTTAGCACCACCCAGGGATCACGTGTAGGGTCTCAAGGGTAAACCTACGGACGCGAGCAACTATAACCCCCAAATTATTACCTATGTAAGTTTAAGTAAAGATTTATTTATTTAAATAAATCTTTACTTAAACTTACATAGGTGAGTAACTAAGAATAACAGTAGTGCTAAACCTATACAAATTATGACATTCAGCAAGACAGACTGTAAAATATAATAATCCTCGCTGATAATCGAACGCGGCAACACTGGATCTGATGCCGATGATCTTACCACAAGACCATACAGACGGTTAAAATACGTAAACAATCTTCAAAGTGCGCTAATCTTGAATATAGTTATCCTAAATAAGACTCCTTTCACTGACAAAACGGATAAAGGCATTGTGCCTCTTTTAGCACAAATAGGTCGTCTTCAAACGGCCCGTTCCTTAGGATACGTTGCCCTAGCCTCGTGTCCTCCATCAATAGAGTCACTTGACCCAGTAAACCACAGACATTCACATCATTTCTCGTTTAGGCTGGCGACCGGTCTCAAAGGCAGCCCACATAAAATTTTCACGGTACGGTACGAATAGAGACGCGCGTACATCTTTTTAAAATCGCCGCAAAGTTGTCACTCCTTCGCCTCGCAGATTTATGAAAAGTAACAAATCTTGGTGGCTTCAATCAAATTTGCACTCTATGCCTAGACATGTAAGCCTGAAGTGGTTTAACATAGTATTGAGTGACTGCGGCGGTGTTAGGTTTTTATGACATATCGTTTTCCTGAAAAGCGGCAGACTTCGTTTTTTTAGCGCACCAAGCGCTACCACTTTCGAAATAATTGCTGATGGAACCACCCCGTAATTTAATTAACAATGATTAAAGTCGTAAAGTATGCTTTCTATGCGAATAACCGCCTTTGTGTTGTGGTCACAGAAATAGATTATTATAATAAATTCACAGACTATTGATTTAGCTGTTGTTTTTTTTGTTTCCTTGTGTTTGTAATTGTCAAGACAAGATTTGTATGAAAAAAGTTTTTTGTAAAGGAGTTTGACCATTTTTGTATGGACGTTGGACCAAGAGTGCTACCCAACATTGAATCATAGTACATAATGTTCCTTAGACTAATACTATAGTACTCGTATGTAACCCAAAGCGCTTCAGAATCTATCCGAGGAGTATTGAGAAAAAAAACTTTTGTAAAGGTTTTACAAAACGAAAGGAAAAATAATAACAAGCGTCTTATTTTTAAAATAAAAGACGTTGTGTATTATAAACAATGAATTTTATTAATAGAGCAACGCTTAGATTTAAGGATAGTCATTCTGTCAATCAATCATATTGTAATGGATTACTGGCGGGGGGTCGAACCCCGGACTCTCGCGGTGGGAGCGCGCCGAGAGTGAATCCTACATTTCCTTCCGCCGGAGGGGCTTGGAAGGTTTCCTAGCTAGCTCAGCGTTAGAAGGGTTAGCCACGGGTATGCGACAAACAAACACAGGTATATATTTATCGGACGGGCGGGTCTGTTACGCCCCTTTATTTAACTTAAGTCTTAAGCTACGTCTACGGTAGGCGTGATGATAGTGATCGTGGGGTTTCTACTGAAACGGCATACGGCCCTACTTGAACAGTTCCTGGGGAACGGAGGTCTCAGACGAGCGAGTGCGGGCGTGCCCGCACGGTCACAGCTACGGTAAGAGAACACTCCACTAATCTACAGACAGGGAAATCCAGGTGAGCAACCTTCGGTGGTACCCGCACTGCTCCAACCTGAGGATACCTGTCTACACCGATACTACGTACCCACAACCACTAACTCACGCCCGTCTACGGGATCTACAACTATCGCGGATCGACTCAAACGTCCCTAAGGACAGAGGCCAGGTGAGCTGAGATACGGTGAAAGCCCGTACCGCTACAACCCGAGGTCCCTATCGGCCCAGACGCGCACATACGGTGAAAGCCCGTACCGCGCAGCCGAGGTCGGGTCAGGCGATGCGTCGACGACGGCGTCGAGGCAACGACTGCTCGCGAGTAGACTCAAACGTCCCTGAGGACGGAGGCCAGGTGAGCTGAGATACGGTGAAAGCCCGTACCGCTACAACCCGAGATCCCTATCGGCCCAGACGCGCACATACGGTGAAAGCCCGTACCGCGCAGCCTAGGTCGGCTCAGGCGATGCTTCGGCGACGGCGCCGAGGCAGCGACTGATGGCGAGCTCTGTGCGCGGCCGCTTTTTATACGGCTCGCGGCTGTGACGTCACGCAGCTGTCCGGCATCTCTGTGTTCCTTGCGCGGCGCGCGGCGTGGCGTCGCACTGCCTCCCCCTCTCTGGAGATTTTTACCTACGGGAAAAATCACCGTAAATAAATGCGATATATCTGTCTAGAAGCCTATTTGTTACGGCTTCTATTCTTATACATTTGTATTTCCTACATTTTATTCTTAATGCAATCTGTTGAAGCCCGGATTTTGCTTCCCGGTACCGATACCGCACAAATGAATATGTACTTTGTATGTAAACAATTAACGACCATTAAAAGTTTAGATCGATTGAACGAGAAACGGTGCGGAGTTGGTTTGTGGAACATAATGGTTCATCAACCTGCGTAATAACAATATAATAATAATAAAATAAAATAAAAACTACGTCTACACCCATCTCCCTACTACTAACTACGCCTACACTGGGACTATCTCGGCGACTGTTTCGTCTTCGCGAGGCGAATGAGCCCCCTCTTCTGCCCGCCGTTCCGCTTACGGCCCGCCCTGCGTGTCCCGTTTCTACGGACCGGCCCTGGTGGCTGCGGGGCCTCCTGTGCCGCACTCTCGCCCAGGCTGTCTTCAACCAAGTTGACGTACTCTGTTCGGTCGGGCTGTAGTTTCCCGGGTGGTGTGGACTCTCGGGGATCGGGTGGTTCCCAGTGCTTTCTATGTAAAAAGCAGAAGAAATCTTTCTTTCTCTTTCTTATGCGGTATTTTTGTGGTAATTTTAACCCTTTTTCTACTTGTCTTCGTTTCTTATTGTACCAGGTTTGTTCCGTTGCGGTGCAAATCGGATTTCGGGATAGCTCATCTGCTATTTTCTTGATTTGGTTCGGTTTCGGATTTCTTGGATAGTATTTTTGTTTCGCCGGTTCGTTGTGTATCCTATTGATCTTTTGTGTGGCGGGTATGGCTGGCTCTTTTTTATTCTGTGTACTCTTGGCCACCTCTGGCGATGTCACGGGGTTTTTTTCGGGGTCTTTTTGGTCCTCCGGTGTCACAGTTTCGCCTGCCCAGGTTATTACCATGCCTATCCTCCTCAGCACGTCCATCCCTATTATTGTGTATGCTGCCGTCGGTAGTACCCCTACACAATGTTTTATTCGTACATTTTTCATTTGGAGTTCCGTCACAACTGTCTTTTCCACCTGTGTGTTGGTTCCATCCGCGAGTATGACCTCTTTCTGGGTAGGCATTTCTGTTGCCCCCCGAGCTATGCAGTCTTTATATACTGTCTGGTTTATGTACGTGCTCGTGGATCCTGTGTCCACTACGCACCGGTGCTTGGTTCCCATGAATTCTGCTTCTACGTAGATTCTGTTGTCTTCCCTGTTTTGGTCGTTGGCGACCTCTACGGTGTCATTCGTGGTATGAATTTTCTCCCTACGTCCCTGTTGGTACTTGCCAGCGTCGTTGCTGCGCGGCTCCCTGTACCCTATGTACTGGTTTTCGTGCGGTGTCATAGCTATGTTCTCGTACTCTGCGGCTAGTTTCAGGAGTCCTGGGAGGTCTTTGTAGTCTTGCTTCTTGATATATAACTTATATTCCTTAGCCATATTCTCATGTATCCGGTAGATTTGTTCGTCCTTAGAGAGTTTGGCGTACCTTCGCATTAAAGTTTGTAAATCGGTTAAGTAGTCGGTGAAGCTTTCTCTGTACCTCTGTTTTCGGGCGACAATTCTTACAATGAGGTCCTCCTGGTAGTTATGTGGGTAATAATACAGTTGGAACAGCTCTAAGAAATTTTTCCACGTGTCACATGACTCCGCGTTGTTCCTGTACCACATTAAAGCATTTCCCTGTAATATTCGTGGTAGTGCCGGTAGTACGTCTTCCTTCTGTATGTCGCTGGCCATCACGAGCTCTTCGAGTCTTTCGATGAACTCCACCGCGTCATTCCCTGGTTTGAATGTCAGATTCCACTCTTTTATGAGTTTGTTAATCATTTTGCTTTTGTCTTTGTTTTCGCTGTCGGACATTCTTCCTGTGTGTCCCTTGTTTGGTGTTTTAAATTCTTCGCCTTCTTTTACTACGTCTACGAGTAATTTTCTTAATTCGTCCACTGTTAGCCCTTCTGTAGGTAGGTCTCTTTTCTCGGCTTCTTCAATTAATTCTGGCTTCCGCAATTGATATATCCACGCTGTCTGCATTCCTTCGGGGTGCTCTAAATAGCTTATTTCGGTGTCGGTCGGTCGGTCGGTCGGTGTGTCGGAGCGACGCGTTGGGTTTTTACGGGGCGCACTAATTTTCACTCTTAATTCTAAACTCACCCAGTTGCTGGTGCATACGGCGGGCGGCCAGGGGCCAATCTATCCTGGCGGGCGGGTTGAACGGCGGGCTAAATGGGAAGAAGTGATTATTACGGTTATATTACCTACTCCACCCTAAATTGGGTGGGCGGGAAGCGTCGCGTTCACTACACGTGGCGAGCTTGTATTTCTTTCCGTGGCTCCCCTTTGAGCTAATGAACTCTTATGTGAGTTTTATAGTTGGGCGCCAAATGTGATGGATTACTGGCGGGGGGTCGAACCCCGGACTCTCGCGGTGGGAGCGCGCCGAGAGTGAATCCTACATTTCCTTCCGCCGGAGGGGCTTGGAAGGTTTCCTAGCTAGCTCAGCGTTAGAAGGGTTAGCCACGGGTATGCGACAAACAAACACAGGTATATATTTATCGGACGGGCGGGTCTGTTACGCCCCTTTATTTAACTTAAGTCTTAAGCTACGTCTACGGTAGGCGTGATGATAGTGATCGTGGGGTTTCTACTGAAACGGCATACGGCCCTACTTGAACAGTTCCTGGGGAACGGAGGTCTCAGACGAGCGAGTGCGGGCGTGCCCGCACGGTCACAGCTACGGTAAGAGAACACTCCACTAATCTACAGACAGGGAAATCCAGGTGAGCAACCTTCGGTGGTACCCGCACTGCTCCAACCTGAGGATACCTGTCTACACCGATACTACGTACCCACAACCACTAACTCACGCCCGTCTACGGGATCTACAACTATCGCGGATCGACTCAAACGTCCCTAAGGACAGAGGCCAGGTGAGCTGAGATCCGGTGAAAGCCCGTACCGCTACAACCCGAGGTCCCTATCGGCCCAGACGCGCACATACGGTGAAAGCCCGTACCGCGCAGCCGAGGTCGGGTCAGGCGATGCGTCGACGACGGCGTCGAGGCAACGACTGCTCGCGAGTAGACTCAAACGTCCCTGAGGACGGAGGCCAGGTGAGCTGAGATACGGTGAAAGCCCGTACCGCTACAACCCGAGATCCCTATCGGCCCAGACGCGCACATACGGTGAAAGCCCGTACCGCGCAGCCTAGGTCGGCTCAGGCGATGCTTCGGCGACGGCGCCGAGGCAGCGACTGATGGCGAGCTCTGTGCGCGGCCGCTTTTTATACGGCTCGCGGCTGTGACGTCACGCAGCTGTCCGGCATCTCTGTGTTCCTTGCGCGGCGCGCGGCGTGGCGTCGCAATATAAAGCCATAAGATAAGTTTATAGGTACAATATAACCCCATGGATGTTTTTTTTTATTATTATTTTTTATATCTCTTCATGTAAGGAAAGAAATAAAAGTATTCCCATGCTTGGGCAGCATTTGGTCCAAAATTGTCAATCTCCTTTGTCACAGAACACGTAGTGTTCACCGAACAAAGCCGCGAGAGGGCCGCTTGTTTAGGATAAAATTAATAGAATGTTGTTTTCCGATGAGCCGAGACTCTCAGTTACCTACGCCAAGGCCATAGCCAGAACGAAAACAGCAAATAAATGATGTACAAAGAAAGTAAATAAAAAATAATGAACCGAATGTTAATATTGTGAAATACTTATTTCGGTGCTTTTGAGTAATGACATCCGATACGACAGGTAAACATGATTTAATGACTGTCTATTTACATATCATTTATTTGTAGACAATTCCAGCGCGCGTTTCGTTAGAGAGAGTTGCAAATATGTACTTTAGGTGAACGGGGACACGGATTATTTCTGTACACTTTCAGTTTCTTTTTTCGACGAACCAGCTCCCTCATATTCGGAAGCTTTCGTAAAGCTTTTCACGCGGCACCTGTCCTTCGTTTCTTTTTAAATCCATACATAAGAAGTTTTAGATTAAACTAATTCAATAGCTTTTCACTAGGCAGGGATTTGAGATTTTTGTATGCTAAAGCAATATAGACACTTACTATTGGACGGATTGGACACTGCTGTAGCTATATTTTGTCGGTTTTTCGGACCCAGAGTAAGTGTAGCGGCATCCAACAGACGAGAAGACAATGTTTCCCAGTCAGCTTCAATGCTTCCGACCTCATTAATTGTTGACGACAACTTTTCGGCTATGACATGGGCATAGTTTCGTCTCACCTCAAGATCATTTAGCCTATCCACGTTTATAAACGCAGGCTCTTTGTGTTAGATCTTCGAGGTCGACGAAAAGGAGTCGCAGCTTGACAAAACAATTTGGATTCGCAATTTGGATTACGATGACCACTCTGTGGTCAGTCCAACAATGCGCAACTCGCATAACACAGGTGATTTTAACTTGACCAAGGTATCTTTGTCTAACGACAGCATAGTCGATGAGATGCTAGCACAAAGACTTAGCAACAACTGCCCATTTCTATTCATGTTGCCGACTCCGTGTCTGCTCAGGACTCGGGGCCAGGCTTCAAAGTCACGGCCAGGCCAACTCTGGCATTAAAGTCGCGCAACCGTAATATTTTATCTTTGGGCCATATGCTGTCTAGACCTTGGGACAGTTCTTCATACAATTTGTCCTTAATGTCATCAGGTTTGACTATGGTTGGTGCATAGACACTGATGACATCAAGGTGATTGTATTTGTCTATGTAAAGGGGCAATGTAGTAACGCGGTCTGATATATGAACGGGGTACTCTTTAAGTCCCTTGACCAATGGGTTTTGATGCAAACCCTACCCAACTAGCAAAGTAGTGGAATAAGCGATCAGTTATTCCACTAAAGATCGAATAAACGTTGAATAACGGCTACCGAGTGACCATATTGTGCTAAAGATGCGTTCGTGTGACTTTTTAGCTATTTTCCCTATTGTGCGCTATAATTAAACGTTTGTTCTACGTACCTATACCGCAACTATTCGACAATCGTGTAATAGTGTATATTACTCGTTTATTCAACGTGAGTTTGTTATAGTAGCGCCATAAGAGTATTAAATTAGCTATGTGTAGCCGTGTAGGTCGCAACTTTACAGCCACTACTCAACATTCCGTTATAGGAGCCAATTTGCTGTTTATTAAAAAGCGTCATGATTACTGATAAAGCGTTATAAATCGACTAGTCCAATAATAGCTTTTAGATTACAGCTCAGTAGCTGTTAGCATAGCATTGAAACAATTCTGGTTCAGTAACCAGAATTGTTTTCAATGCCATTATATCACATTTATTCAGTACAAGATGCAATTACAGATTTTTGTGACCTTTAGAGCCCTAATTTGAGGATATTTTTTAACCACTCTGAAGATAGTGGTTCCGTACACAATTTATTAGTTCACGACAATCTTGAAATTAATCATTAGATATAGGTACAGTGAAGAAGTCGACTGTCAGACTTCACTGATTGCAATAGAAATAAATAATAATGAGTTTTTGAAGATTCCAGTGATTGCAGTTCAGTTGTTGAAAACCCAGAGAGTTTTGAAAATGAACAAGACCGAGAGATTTAGAATAAAATGTATTTTTCTCTTCTTTCAGTAGTGTCCGCGACAATGCTGTTACTGCTTTATAATATGTTAGGTTTGCTGTTAAATCACATCTATTCCATAATTAGGCGATTTATTCTACAGTTACTCTGCTTTTATTGCACCATTTAGTGGAGTAATTTGTGCCTAAATCCCGTTGAATACACGTCAACACCACATCTATTCAACTTAGAACGACGCTCTTATAGAACTGTTTAGTAAAACAGGAACGTGGCCGTGACTGTCATAGCACACCGTTTTTAACCACCTTCAAAAAAAGGAGGAGGTTCTCAATTCGGCTGTATTGTTTGTTTTTTTATGTTTGTTACCTCAGAACTCCGTCATTTATACACCGAATTAGAAAATTCTTTTTTTATTTGAAAGGATATACTTCCAGATTGGTCCTATTTTTATCAAAATCCAGTTCTGATGATGGAATCCTCAAGGAATTGAGGGAACTCCTCAGTGGTTGAGGATTCCGGGTGAAGCGCGCTTCCACCTTCGGCCTTATCGTCACTTACCATCAGGTGAGATGAAGGCCAAGCGCTTACCCGTTGCCAATAAAAAAAATATTGTAGGCATACCTATAGCGATTTTGGTATTTTCAGCAATAAGTCAAGCATTTGCATTCAGAAAGTATCATTTGATGAAGTAGAACTGATGAAGAAGACCACAGAATGCCATTGGAACTCCTCAATGATAAGTATTTTACGGGTGGCGATAAGATATCTCGATTAAGATAGTTAAGCGACTATGACGAAGCAAAAGAAGGCAGGTACCGGAACTTAGTTCTGATGGTGGGATCCTTGAGGAATTGAGGGAACTCCTCAAATATTGTAGGCATACTTTTAGCGATTTTGGTATTTTCAGCCATTAGTCAAATGAGATCCACTCCGGCAATAAATCCTTCCTAACTAATATTGTAAATGCGAAAGCGTGTTTGTTTGTTTGTCCGTATGTTACTTGCGCATCGACCTGATTTTGCACGAAGATAGCTGAAGGACAAATATCTATATATAATGCTGGGGGTTAAAGTTACTCGCGTCCATAGGTTTACCCTTGAGACCCTACACGTGATCCCTGGGTGGTGCTAAATGAGTGACACTGAGTGAGTGGTAGAGCCACGCATTGGGCCGGCTCGCCCGGCCTAATACCACCCTCTCACGAATATCCGGCGTGAAATAATGGCACTTGGTGCTGTTGTGTTTCGTCCGGCCAGTGAAAGTTCCGGAGGCCTCTTCCCCCCCCCCCCCCCCCTTTACAATTCCTATTCATTCCTTTCTTAAAGATCGGCAACGCATCTACGACTCCTCTGGTTTTGCGGGTGTCCATGGGCGGCGGTGATTGCTCGCCTGCCTGTCAAAAACGTCCCTGTAGTTTGCCTAACGGTGAATCCTAGTAACTCGCAAGTCATCATCGGGGGGGGAGGGGGGTCTATACAGCGTTCACGAGTAAATCTGGGTAACTTGCCGTCTGTTTTGGACGTAGATTTCTTACTTTGTGATAGGCGTTTCTCGTTTTCTTCGCTTGTCGTATTTAAACGGTGCTGTCTCATACGTGCAGCGCGTTTAGTAGGTTAACCAATATTAGCTTTCGATAAATAGATCGGAACGATTCACTAAAAAGCGAAAAAATAAACAAAAATTTTAACAAAAAGAAAAACCGACTCCAAAAAATTTGACTGAAATAAATGCACTAAAACGTAAAAAATAATTGCGTTGTTTAGTTTGTTCAATTTACTTGCAATATTAACCTTTATTCTACTCAATCTTATAATCTTAAAAATTATTTTTGGAGTCGGTGCCAGCCCAATACGACAATGTAGCAATACCTTATAAAACCTTATAAAAAATGAGCTTGATGCTTACGCGAAGGATTGGCCAACACACGCAAAAGGCCGCGAATGCTGGAAGGGGGGGGAGAAAGGCCTTTGCCTAGCAATGGGACAATATGGGCTATTATAATAATAATATAGTATGTCGTTTAATGTTAAATTTACCTTGGCTGACACCGCTCCAAAAATAATTTTTAAGATTATAAGATTGAGTAGAATAAAGGTTAATATTGCAAGTAAATTGAACAAACTAAACAACGCAATTATTTTTTACGTTTTAGTGCATTTATTTCAGTCAAATTTTTTGGAGTCGGTTTTTCTTTTTGTTAAAATTTTTGTTTATGCTAGTTGGGTACGCTTCCGACCGTCTATGTTCTGCTGACGGAGTATCCTTCCAGAAGAAAGTGTAGCCACTACCAATCTCTACCAACTCTCCTTCGTCGGCAAGATGTGTTTCACTGAGAGCAGCTACGTCCACGTTATGGCGACGAAGTTCTCGAGCTACTATGGCGGTTTTGCCCTTAGCACGAAACGAAGTATACATAATGTACCTAGGTGAATTAAAATTACAAATAGAATATTTAATTCACCTGGGTGCATTAACGCAGGTGAATTAAGTAAACGACGGGCGCATTTCCATCACGGTCTTGTAACGTTCTCACGTTCCACGCGCCAAATGTCTTATCATGTTCAGATTTTGTACATGTTTTCGTTTTCATTGTTCTTTCGACCACGTTTTATGTGATGCAGTGGCAGCCGCGTTACTACCACTGTTCGGATAGGAACGAGCATTTTTTTAGGACACCTTTTCTTGTCCCTTCTCCGGTTGGGCGGGGAAAGCAATCCCTCCTTAAATAAGGCTGCTCTGACACCCCAGGTGATACCGGACCCACTATTGCTCCCAATTTGCAGTGCAGAAACGACCACGGCGTTAAGTATACAACATCCCTGGGACCGCCTATGTGCAGGACTTGCACAATAGTTGTATTATTATGTATTCATGACATGTTGTCCTTGGGAAATATTCATTGTTATGCGGATGACAGTACGGTGCATGAGCGGTACTTGGGACATCCTGCGGCAAAGCATGCCGATATCATGGTGAAAAGGCAAGAAATTGAACCTGACTCTCGATCGTGTCTCTAAGTAGGGATCTAAAAACCTGCTCGAATTTAATGCTAGCAAAACCCAGTTTTGTGCATTCTCATCCAAGGTAACTCCCTTCCTTACTCCTCCCTCTCTTCAGAACTCTCTGTTACCCATTTCGGTGAACCTCAGCATTCTTGGCATGGACATCGGCCAGGAACTGAATCCAAAATGCTACATCGTGAGTCCTATTTTAACTGCGTCCCGTAAGTTGGGTATTCTCAATAGGTAGGTGAGGCGGTTTTTCACTCCTGAGCAGCGCTCTTTGCTGTACAAAACTCAGGTGCGATCGAGTATGGAGTATTGTTCCCATCTATGGGACGGCTCCGCTAAATACCTCCTCGATGCACTTGATAGACTGCAAAGGCGAGCGGTACGCATTATTGGAGATGCTGAGGTTATAGCCTCCCTTGAGGACCTCCAGCTGCGTAGAGACATAGCTTCTTTCAGTGTCTTCTACCGGAATTACTACGGAGAGTGCTCTGTAGAACTTTTTGATCTTATTCCGCCCTCTCCTTTCCTCTCCCGGACTACACGTGCTGCTCTTAGGAACCACCATCATACTGTACAGACTATCAGTACTCATACCAAAAAAATTGGCAAGTCGTTCCTCTGTAAGACCATTCGACTTTGGAATTCTTTGCCGGCGCAAGTGTTCCCAGCTCCTACAGTCCCGGGTCTTTTAAGCGGGGCGTGAAACGGCATTTATGCAGGCCGTCATGAATGGGTGCGCTCGTTATCGTGCTTATTCCACGGTGGGGAGCGCTCTCATTATTTTGGACTGCATCGGCTGCTTACCATCAGGCAGGATCCAGTCACTATGACAAGTCATGATAGAAAAAAAAATATTCTATGACAATAGCCCGGTTTGCACCAGACCGGACCTTTTTACCTTATCCCACCGCCATAGGACTGCAAGGAATCGGCACAGTATAAATATAAGCTAAAGTATATTTATACTGTGGAATCGGAGTCCTGATACGGAAGCAGCCGCAAATACGCAGGAAATATTAGGGTGCACAGATGTACCTACGCGCAAACGCAGGTGCACTTACACGTCCTATTCCTTCTTAACCTATTCATATTCATTTATTCCACTTAAATTTGTAACAAAAAGTACAATAACACATAGAAATATGTTTGTGTTAGAAAGATGTTATGCTAGTCACAAATTTATCTTTTGAAGGCATTGGGAAAGCACGGTTAGTTAATTTAATTACCTATATTAAATTAATAAATTGTTTCCAGTAAAACTTAAAATAGATAAAAGAACAATATGGGAAGCGATGGTAGGTATGGATGGATGCAACTTTGAGGAAGGCAAATGGAAGATCTTCCTCCGAGCTGGGTGGTATAGCTCGGGGACTGAGGTCCAACGAGTTAGTTGGAGGTGTTAACCGTGTCAACAGATGGCGCCACAAAAAGTCAACCCAACGACATCGCCATACTACGACGATAAATAGTATGGGAAGCCTGCATCGCGGTAGCGAAGTTTCACCACCTTCGCTATACAAGAGGCTTCGTGTCGAACTATGTGCGGCGTATGCGGTAGGTGGCGCCGCCACATCACTCCCCCCCTGAGACCGGAGGTCGATGTCAGTGCGTGTGCTCAGCAGTCAGCGCGTCAGAGCCTGCAAGTGCCAGTGGAGAGTGCTGCTGCAGGATGCCCCAATCTACGGTGAGTCGAGATGGTGGGGTGAAGGCGCGTTGCCAGTGATGCAGTGTGCTGGTCCTGTCTGCGGTGAGTCGAGACAGGTGATGACGGTGGGTCCGAGCTGCTGGTGTGCAGGGCTGCCACGCCGGAGTGATGCGGCCGACATTGATGCACCGGTCGTGGGCTGCGGAGACCAAATCGGGATGATGCCGTGGTACAGGAAGCGTCGTCCAAGATGCTGCGGTGGAACCTTGAGGCTTGAATGCTGGCTTGCTGTGACTGCTGGCGAAGGTAGACTTGATGATGGATGAGGAGTGATGGATGGGTGCTGCGAGGCTGCGACGATGATGTTGAAGGTGCTTCTGTGCTCCGTAGGGGTCACCAATTAAGGGAAGCGATGGTAGGTAGGATGAATGCAACTTTGAGGAAGGCAAATGGAAGATCTTCCTCCGAGCTGGGTGGTATAGCTCGGGGACCGAGGTCCAACGGGTGTTAGTTGGAGGTGCTATGTATAGCGAAGGAGGTGGTGAAACTTCGCTACCGCGATGCAGGCTTCCCATACTATTTATCATCGTAGTATGGCGATGTCGTTGGGTTGACTTTTTGTGGCGCCATCTGTTGACACGGTTGAGAGGCTTCGTGTCGAACTATGTGCGGCGTATGCTGTAGTTGGCGCCGCCACAAACAATAACATCATATTAAAACTTAACGATTATAATTTTTTTTCAAAATATTATTTCATGTTGTAAAAGAATTTATCTATTCATTCACTTTAGGTCCTTTTTAAATGTACTGTCTTGGAGGGCTTTAAGTTTTTGAGGTAAGTAGGTACTTGTACCTACTCCTTAATGGCCATGTACTTAGTACCTACGAGTTATTTTTAAACAGGCTAAGATTGACTGCACGCACTACTAAATCGTGCTCACGGCGGCGGCGCCGTGAAACGTCGTATCGACCTTGCTATTGTCTCCTTTTTTCTGGAAATTGTGGGAATATTACCTAACTAACCGACACTGTTCGAAAATGTATACTCCAGTTACAGTGAGGACGCGGAATTTTTTGAACAAGGTTCTACAAGTGTCCCTCCGTCCCACTAATGCAATAATTCTACGCTTTTGTAAAATGGTGGAACGGAAGACCGCTACGACTAGTAGAGGGTTCGGATCCAGTGTATCCCAGTAGTCCCCTGTGGCTTGTCCCCTTGGGGGATAACTGGGATTTTTTATAAAAATCTCCCAGTTGTCCCCCGTGTCACTGGTGGAGGGGACAATTGGGACTTACATTTTTAAATATCCCAGTCTCCCCCACTTAAAAAATTATACGGCAACATTTCAAGTGGGGGAGACTGGGACATCTAAAAATTAAAGTCCCAGTTGTCACCCGTGTCGTTGGTAGAGGGGACAACCGGGAGGTTTTATAAAAAAATCCCAATTGTCCCCCAAGGGGGAAAGGCTAGAGGTGACTACTAGGATACACTGGTTCGGATGATGTCTGTCCGAGACGGCAGCTAATGCTAACTACCGCCACCCTCTAGGCCATCCACTTTGCCTACTTCGCCGGGTTTACCAACATCGGTAGCATATCTGCTGCGAGCTGCCTTCCCCGCCGAAGCCCTTTTTAGTCGCCTTTTACGACAGGCAGGAATACCGTACCCTTAAATTAGTAGGCACCCAAACAGGACGGGCTCTATGTGTAGTTCAGGAGTTTCTATAACCACCTTCATTATCAGACCCGATAAAAGTATAACCTTGTAAGGTGCCCAACAATACAAGGTCATATTTTTGTCAAAAAAAACCAACCAAGCCCAAACACGTCGGGTTATCTTGTTTAGCAGAGTTCCTATGACTACCTTCCGACTACATCATCAGACCAGTCACCAGCTTCATACTGCCATATTATTGTTTTGTCATTTAAGTTACGTAAGTACCTACTTACACCTAATTTCAGCACGATCGGTCCCCGGGAAGTGGTTCAAATCTTCTTTGCAAGATTTGACCCGAACAGGCAAACGCCAGTATTTCAACCTACCATAAAATAATAACAACCGCGTCGCGTAGCGGTGAAAGAATACTACCACCCCCTTTCTTCCCTTGGGTGTAGTAAAAGGCGGCTAACGGACTAAAGACTGGCACGTACGTACATCCAACAGCATAGAGCGGTGATAGGCTCACCACCTGTCACACTGAGCACATGTGCAGTCGCTATTTGGTGAAAAGTAGACTATGGCAAAGGACTGCTTTTGCGGTCCTCATTACCTAGTCTCTGCCTAACCCTTCGGGGAAAATAGTCGTGTTTAAATACACCGAGATTTTTCATTGGTTTTAGAGCCGAAACCTTGTTCATGTTTATCATCAGTAGAAGCTATTTAGCATGTAAAACTAAAAATATGAGCATAAAAAAATTCAACCGGTATCAGGGCCTCAATCACACTAAGCACCAACGATATTACCAAAACTAAACCTTTTAGCTATCGCGTGTCAAACGCCAGAGCACCTTAAAAGTACGTCTAACGACTGCGTTTCAGTTGTGGTTTGGTTAAGAATATTTAGCGTGATAGCCCCCCTGAGCTTTGATGAGAACAGGGGGGTTACTCTTGAACGCAAACTCAATCTCAATACAATTACAATGCGATTAATATGTATCGATATTGGGTTAAGTAAAGATAATTTCGGAACGCCATCTCGATAATAATTTGTTCAATCAATTTCCACGCAATTTAATTCCAATGTGGCGCTATTGTCGCTTACAAAAGTGCCATTTGACATTTTTTAGATTTGTGTTAAAGAGTAAGCCTACTGAACTGAGGCCCTACACGGTAGTACTATTAGTTATTCTGTCAGAAACTTCGTCTGCCCGTAATTCGTAGTACCTACACGGCTGTGTGTGCATGTACTGCGTCAATCGCTAGTGAAAAAAACAGCAGCGCGCGTGCACTGTACGACGAATTACGGGCCAACGAAGTTTCGGATTCGCTTACGAGAGTAGGCCCCCTGAGCAAAGTTAAATGTTAGCGCAATTTTATCTGTATCTTCTGTCATTGCATCTCTGTGTCTTCTACCGAAATTGCTACGGAGAGTGTTCTGAAGAACTTTTTGAATTAATTCCACCCTCTCCTTTCCTCTTCCGGACTACACGTGCTGCAGGTCTTATGAACCACTATCATACTGTGCAGACTTCCAGCATTCGTACCAAAAATGTTGGTAAGTCGTTCCTCTGTAAGACCATTAATTCGGCTTTGGAATTCTTTGCCGGCGCAAGTGTTTCCCAGCTCCTACAGTCCCGGGTATTTTACATAAAGTTACTATACCATATAGTAACTTTATGGTATTTTAAGCGGAGCGTGAAACGGCATTTATGCAGGCCGTCATGAATGGGTGCGCTTGTTACCGTGCTTGTTCCACGGTGAGGAGCGCTCTCGTTATTTTTGACTGCATCGGCTGCTTACCATCAGGCAGGATGTAGTCACTATGAGTCACATTAAAAAAAAAGGATTCAACGAGATACGAATTCAATTCAGTCAGATACGTGAAATGGCAGATAGGCAGAATGTCGGAAACATGACATTTTGCTTACATGGCTATTCGCGTTTACGTCATACGGCGTATCCGTCGTCTTGCTATTAAAAATTACATATAAGCAGAATGTCGTATTTCTGACATTTTGCGTATATGGCTATTTATAAGTTTTTATTTTTAACTTGTTATTAATACAAAATTGTGATTTATACTTTTTGTTGTCACTGGAAATGAAAAAAAAATAAGTTTCTGATGATAATTCATTAACAAATTCAACGCAAGCGCATTGGCGGGTGCTCTAGTAAGTACAATATATTTTGATCTAAAAGTCTGACATTTTGCTTATCCGACATTTCGCGTATCCGACAATTTGCTTAACTGACATTTCACATATCTGACATTTTGCTTTTTCCGGCATTCTGCTTATCTGCTGTTTCACGTACCTGGCTTTCAGCGTTGAATCCAAAACAATCTAAATCTGTCGCTGTGTACCTTCTCCACTACCCCAGCATTCATGTATTCTAAAAGTTGCTTCCCTATAGTGCACTTATACGTGTGTGTGTGTAGAAAAGTGTCATATACTTACTCTTCAATCATATATATTATTATGTAATCAAAGCTTAGAACACACAGTGCGTGTTTTGTATTTTATTTTATGAAAAGGTTTCTTCTAAAAATCAGCGTCACAGCCTTGGCTGTGGCCTTTATGCTGAGAATAATCCTTTTTACCATTTCAAATGTGTTTGGGTTGTGTAATATTGACGTGACAACGTCTTATAAATTGGTTTGCCGGGTGACACTTCAAGAAACTGCGTTACGCTCCGCTCACGTTATGCGCTCACAATGAGAGCGAGTGAGAGGCACGCGTCCCTTCCACTCGGGCATGGTTAGCCCGCCTAAGAGCGAGAGAGACAGACATAAAAAGTGAAAGGCACGCGTCCCTTCCACTCGAGCACAGTTAGCCCGCCTAAGAGCGAGAGAGACAGAGCGAGAGAGATTTCATCCTTCTTCCTACTATACGAATGAATATTCACATTAAAATTATTTTACCACTCAGTCGTTGTCACGTAAAACTTTCGCCCGTATACCGACTTTACAGGCAACCAATTTTTTTATAATCTTGTACCTACATGACTGGAATGCTTAATAAATTTATTTTTCTTTCTTTCTTCTTTCTTACTTTAAGCTTCGATGCCCTTCCCATGTGATGTTGTCCACGTGGAAAGCCTGTGCCCAGCAGTGGGACGTTTATAGGCTGATGATGATGATGATAGAACACAAAAAGCTCTCGCCAATTTAGGAATTAAGTAAGAATGCTAGGAAATTAAAAAACAATGATAATTGTAATACCCAAACAATAAAATAAATGCGACAAAATATAATAATAACTCTATTTATTAATAGATAACGAAACGTTGAAAAAATGTCTACCTCAGGCGGGGTTGAAACCCGCGTCCTCCGCAATCCGGGCGGCTGCGTTGACCACTCCGCCACCGAGGTGTTGGTTTGACCCGACGAAATTTTTCAACGCTTTTGCCTTTGTTTTTATAGCAAGTGTCTTAGCAAACCTCTTAGAATCAGACAATATAATTAGAGAAATCCTTTTTTAACGCAAACAATCAAATATTACGAATCTATTTAATATTTTTTAATAATAATTTACACAATGCACAATATAACTATAGCACTTCAGTCACCCCATTTCTTAGAGACGTCTATGTATTCGCCGTCGGGAGATACGTAGTCCTTGATAGGTGGAGTTTCCACTGGCCCTCTTATAGAGTACGGAATCAGCGACAGGTCAGGCTGAAACATGTTCAAATAATACTTATTAAACTTCGGTACGCAGCAGGTACTATAACAGGTAAGGCCTTTGGTATCTTAAGCCTAGTTCGCATCTGTGCTAGTAATTTTTATTTGAATATTTTAAGGGGATCCTGCGCGAAATTGTGAAAATTTACGTATTTTTAAGTTAATTGTACTATGCGCTGGATTAGTTAAATACATTTAAAAAACTTACGTTAAGTTAGCCTGATCATTGCAAAAGGTCGTGGCCTTGTTGAAATTTGAAATAATTTTTTTAAACAATAACAAACAATACATAAATCGAATGACTCCTAAAACATTTTTCTTCGACAACTTTCTTAATTTTACGCATGAAACAATAATTCTTACATGAAAATATTTGTATTGATATTCCGCAGGTCACCCCCATCTTAAAAAAGTAAATTTTAATTTTTAACTCAAGCGCGTGATGGTTTGTACATTTCGGAGAATAAAAACATTGCTCTAATCAAATTACTAGGTCTGAATTTTCAATGCAGAATTGTTCTAATTTTTTATATCAAAATGATTGATTTTGCTTTGAAGTTCATTATGAGACTTATGTCAGTTTTTGCGATCGCGCGGCTCCGCGCGGCTCCGCGCGGCACCCTCTTAATACGATTTCTAAACTAACTAATCAATGTCAAAGATAACGAAACTTTGAAAAAAGTGTCTTGCGCAGGTGAAACCTCAGAGTTTATTTGAGCGTTTTTTAGCGCTAATAATCAAATATTACGAATAATCAATGTATCAACATACATACAATTACGACTATTATCCCCGATCAGAGACTAGGCAATGAGGACAGCAAAAGCAGTCCTCTACCATAGTCCACTTTTCACCAAATAGCGACTGCTTATTTGCACAGCGGCAGCGTGATGGTCGGGTCCCACGGCCTGTCTAAAGGCAAGCCGCGCCACGCCGTGGGATCGCTTAACTGCCACGCCTGTCGCGGCGCGTCCGCAAACGGGCCGTGGGACCGGCAATGCCTGTCGTGGCTTGTAGCAGCTTGGCGCGGAGTGCCGCGGCGCGGCGCGGCGTGGTGCGGCCGATGGATCGCACAGGCGACGACACGCCGCGGCAGGCTTCATCGGATGCGTTGATTCCTAAGGCCTGTTGGCGCGGTTGGGCGCGTGGAAAATCAGGCCGTCGGACCGCGGCTTGACAGGTGGTGAGCCCATCGCCGCTCTATGCCGTTAGATGTATGTCTATATATCGTTAATAATAATATAAGTTATTCGCCTTTTACGACACTCAAGGTAAGAGAGGGGGTGGCAGTATTCTTTTAATGAGCCGCTACACGACACGGCACAATGTATCAAATAGTCAAATAAATTACTAGCAAAGGTGCGAACTAGGCATAATTTGGAGGGATATCCATAATTTGGAAGGTACTCCGTTGGTTGTTGTCCCAAGTTGTCATTTGTCAAAACACACAGCGGTGGGCTATGATGCAATCTCCCCGTGTGCTTTCTCCATGTGGGAGAGCATGTGCCCAGTAGCATATAACACATGATAATATAAGTACGGTAGAGGTATGTTTATAGCTGATGAAAATGAATATTCTTATTGACATTTAAAATCTTTGCCCAGCACTGAGACAGTATCCTAGTTAATTTATTTTATTTATTAAATATTTGGCAACATCATATTACAAGACAAACTTAATTTTGGGGGTTAAAGTTTCTCGCGTCCGTAGGTTTAGCCTTGAGACCCTACACGTGACCCCTGGGTGGTGCTAAATGAGTGACACTGACTGAGTGGTAGAGCCACGCTGCGTTGCAGCACGCATTGGGCCGGCTCGCCCGGCGTAATACCACCCTCTCACGAATATCCGGCGTGAAATAATGGCACTTGGTGCTGTTGTGTTTCGTCCGGCCAGTGAGAGTTCCGGAGGCCCCTTCCCCTCCCATCCCTCCTCACAATTCCTATTCCTTCCCCTAACCCTATTCCTTTCTTAAAGGTCGGCAACGCATCTGCGACTCCTTTGGTTTTGCGGGTGTCCATGGGCGGCGGTGATTGCTTTCCATCAGGTGACCCGCCTGCTCGTTTGCCTCCTTCTCATATAAAAAAAAAAAAAAAAATGTCTGAAGCAGCTTCCACTCAACCCAAAGTGTTGCATAGTTGACATGGTTGGTGCAAATATGTGAGTAGTACTATACTAATATAGTAATGTAGTATATGCGTTTGCTAATTTGCATACCATCTTGTCTTAGTGGGGTCTGCCGAGAACTGCCTCATTGCAGTAGCATGTCGACTCACTGAAAAATTTTGTGCAAATCATATAATGCAAATTCTATATGCATACCATAATAGCTTCATCATACAACTCCTCAGACTCCTCATAGAGTCTGTCCAATGCCCTTCGCTGGGCAGACATGATGCGGTCTATCTGAGCTACGTGAGCCATGTACTCTTCCCTCTTGTAATGTGTCCAATCTTTTTGGAGTAACGCCCGGGCTTCTATCACCTCTGAAGACAACAGGACCGGCGGCCTCTTCCTCTTTCTTATGATAAAAACGAAACGAAAAATTCAATTTATATTTTTGTTAATAACAGGATTAGAAATGATACACTATAACAGTTTTCTCTTTTTGTATCTTTTCAAATGGAAAATAATTATTATAACAGTAACTTAGTACATCTTAATTTGTATTCCTAAAATTTATCATGATTGTCACTCAAGTCAAGGTTTGAACAAAATAAAAATAATTGAAGTTTATTCAAAAAAGGGCAGTAACACATGTTTTAAATATTAAAACAGAGAGGATGGTTCATAAAGATCTACCCCATTTATAATAAGAGTAACAAAAGGACAGGAATAGTGCATGGACAAAAATAGCGCTCAGACTTGAAGGCACAACAAACAAATACATCATTTATATCTACATAGGGGCAGACAGAAAAAATTGCGGCAAGAAGATAGGAAGTGGGACAAAATAGACTCATAATAATAATCTTCTTCTACTATAATATAGAACTTTCTATAATATATTATGAATAAAAATGAATTTCTAAATGTGTCGCTGAGCCAAAACTCGAGTAATGCTTGGCTGATTTGTCTGATTGATTCTTTTTTTGTTTTTTGTAATGATAAGTATAGATAGGTTTTATAGGACTTATTGGCGGCAAAGTAAGTGTTGAGCATAAACCGTTTTAAGTGTATAACTAAAAATTTATAGAAAGTAAGTTCGTGCACCCATTTTGAAGCACCTTTTTTGGAGACAGATATGGCTCCAAACGCCAAGTTTTCAATGTACACTACGGAGTTACAAGTATATGTGTGCGTGTCGCCGAGCGCAAGCAAGTAATCGTCACGAAAGAGTGAATCGGTTTAGTGCTTCGCTTTTGACAGAGCGCTTGTATGAAGACTATCTTTCTATATGTAATTATTCTAAAGTGTTTAATATGTTATTTTTTTTGGAAATTCGTCTCTTGTTTTCACGCCGTGAAGTCGCAAGCGGGCCACTAGTATCTTAATAAATTAATTTGTTACCCCATTTCGTCAAGCAGACGCAGAGGGACTTCCAACTCATCAATTGGTTTAAGTTGCCGGGCATTCTTTTGCAACCTTCTAATTTGTTTCTCTAACTTTTTGCGGCGACGGTCTTCGCGTGCTTTAACTATAGACGGGTCGATCTTTTTCTTTTTTTTCAAAGGCTCAGCACTGGAATGGAATTAATTACCTAATTAAAAATTGTTAACAGAATATTACTAGCAGTAACAGGTTCTACTTTAGCTGCTCAAGATAATATTATCAAAGTACCTATTACTTGTAACATGTAGCTGTGATTATTGTTACACTTAATGCAAAAGTCTTTACTTGCAGTAGGCCTGGATTCCCACTGTAAGTAAATAATCAATAGCCTTACCAAAGTGGCTCTGTCATTTTGAACTGTAGCGCAGTGGCTGTAAATATATTTCTTGTGTTGGCTTGGCTTTTTGCAGCTGTACATATTGCTAATCTGGAATAAATTAAGAAATTCGATAAATACAAAAATGTTAGGTTAAACACAAAAACTACATAGAAAACCAAAAATATTAATTAAATACCTGGAGAATTGCTTTAACACAGACAACTGAAACATATTCTCCCACGAAACTTCTTGCAATTTAATTATAAATGACTATGTTCAATGTTATGCTATTTATTAATAAAATAAAATATCCAGCTTCAGTTCAGCCAGCATCCAGCCGACTTACTTGACAATTGACATTGACACTTGACTGGACGGACATGACAATTATTTTCTGTGGACATGACTGTTTAGACTGTTTTATTTTCCGTCCTCTGGGTTAATGCAACGAAGTTTAGCTCAGACAGCCTAGTCTTCTGTATTGAACATTATCACATCAATGGTGAAATGTAAGAGTGATTAAATTAACCAAGAACTAACGTCGACTTCTCTACAGTTCACCACGTACAAATAGTACGTGCAGCACAGGCTAGCTGTCTTTAGACCTACATTACATTTTCTGAGTGGTATAGCCACGCTGCGTTGCAGCACACATTGGGCCGGCTCGCCCGGCGTAATACCACCCTCTCACTAATATTCGGCGTGAAATAATGGCACTTGGTGCTGTTGTGTTTCGTCCGACCAGTGAGGGTTCCGGAGGCCCCTTCCCCCCCCCCCCCACCCCTCCTCCCAATTCCTATTCCTTCCTTAAACCTATTCCTCCCTTAAAGGCCGGCAACGCGTCTGCGATTCCTCTGGTTTTGCGGGTGTCCATGGGCGGCGGTGATTACTCTCCATCAGGTGACCCGCCTGTTCGTTTGCCTCCATCTTTTATAAAAAAAAAAAAACATCACAGAATATATATTAGCATCAAACGACTTCAAATAAGTATTCCACGCGTGTCTAATTAGAGAAAGAAATCGCGACGAGATGATAGAAATATCGTTCGTTTGGCAAGACAAGATGCTTTTAATGGGTCTAACTAGATAAGAAAAGCATATTTTGGAGAAAACAACTCTTCAGCGATCTCAGCACGCACTATTCGGAGACGTTTGGTAGAAGAAAAGTTGCACGGACGTACCTATAGCAAGAAAGGTACCCATGTTGAAACAGTGCCATAGGCAAGCCCGTCTTGCATTTGCAAGAAAGTATGAAAACTGGCCAACTCGACAGTGATGAAACCAAAATAAACAGAGTGTGTTCTGATGGCAAACGTTACGTGCGGCGTCCTTTAAAAAAAGCATTTGATCTTAAATTCACAATAAAGACTAAGGCCTTTTTTTAACAAAACAATTTACCATGCTATAAGTAGCATGGTGGTGGAAATGTGCAAATTTGGGGACGCTTTTCGGTCATGAAATCGAACCTATTAAGCTCGTTAGAAGTTAACATAGATCCACATCAATACAAAAATATATTGGAAACAACAATAAGTATTATATTCTTTTATCTTTGCTGAGAGGTTCTTTCGGTAATTTGGATATTTTAGCACGATATAATGATCCTAAACATACGGCACGCTCAGTAAAGGAATTTCTCGAATCACCATCAGTTTCTTTCTTTCAACGAACATCTTTGGTGCGAAGTCAAAAAAAGAGTATCAAATCGACAATGCGGCAATTTGAAAGAACTTTATGGTGTTTTTTTAGAAGAATGGAACTCAATTTCTTTTGAAAAATTTAAGACATTAAATTGATGCCTCGCCGCTGCAAAGCAGTTACTAAGAGCCGTGGACATGCCACGATATAATATATTAATTAAGTTTAAACTATAATTTCACATAATTAATCTATTTTTAATTAATCAATTTATCAAAATAAATTCTAGAAGAATTCAATGTTCGTTCTTAATTATTTGTCCAGCTTTGTTTGTAAAAAAAAACTAAATCCAAATAAAAGTAGTTATTCAAGGCTACAACGATAATAAGTTATGTTTTTAAACATTTTTAAAAACCCTGATTTTGGGCTTTACTAAACATGGTATGCCCAATAAGGCCCGTGTCGTTTTTAAGTCTTTTGGAGCAAAAGTAAGCATTAAAGGTTATAAGGATATATACACATCAAAATTGTAACATTCATAAACTTCGATAAAAGTAATCGGATACTAAAATGATCAATATTTTGTTACAAAAAAATACTTTTCCTAAATTTTGACTTTTCCATCATTTTCCAATAAAGCAGATTGTTTGCGCCACCGCGCAACGGGAAACAGCCGTCGCTGCGCCGTATTAGAGTGCATATTGGACTGCACTACCCCGTCGCACGGACTCTCCGACAAATATACCGGACGAACCTTGTGGACCGCGGGCATCGCGGTCGCCCAAGCAGTGCATTTCGAGATCTCAGGACGAAATCACGCGTCGCGCGCCCTTGAACTCAGCCTTCGAAATAAGCAGTACATAGTACATAGCATATGTGTAAGGTTACGCCTAACGAACCGCCCCTAGTGAATAGTTTCGTGTAGTGACTGTGCGCCAGGAAACCAACCAACATCGCCGCCCTCAAGCCTGGCCGCCCGTGGTCAGCTCGCCCGCCGGTTCCTGACTCATCATCCCGGTAAGTCATTCCTTCCTCCAGCCTTCCTGCCTTCAGCCTTTAACTCCGCCGCATGTTGGTGCCTTAAGCGCCAACATTTTTGGTCCAATCGAGCACGGAATACCTCTAAATTTCATGGTCTTTCGACCATAATCAGCCCCGAATCAGCCCTTAACTTTGATTAATTATTCATTAATTATACAGTCCGCTAAAAATAATGTTTCATAATTATATTTATTTCACTTCCTAACATTTATAATTTCATCTCCATACAAAATTCGTTGCAAAGTTGACCTACCTACACGAATAAAAATTCGTGTTTCGGGTATCGTGTTCCAAATTTTCGTACCAGTATCCGATTCGTGCTAACTCCTAGTTAATTTACGCTAACAAGTTTAGTGTTTATGTTTGTTGATGTTGATTTTATGGTGTCATACAATGTGATTTGAGCGAGCTAGTGCACTAATTGTGTATTACTTGTACTAATGATGCGTTAGGTTTAGTAGTTAAATTATTGCGTTACGTTTGCGTTTTACGTTTTTCGGTTGCACATATAACTTTGGTTACGTAATAACACACCCGCGTCTAGACGACGATATTGTTGTTTTTCCCGTTTTATTTTTTAAGGAATTTTTATATTCTTGTCGTGTTAAATCGGCTCAGATCTCGTGCATGCTCACCACGCGTGCCAAATAGCGTGCTTTATTTTTTCGCCCGTGTTAATTTTATATCTATTTTTTTATTTTTTATTTTTGCCTTTGCGATCGGCTCATTCTTGGTGCGTGCTCACCACATGACCGTAGTGTGTTTCATTTAGTTTCATCAGTTTTTTTATATATCGCTTACGGCTATTTGCGTGCGTCGCCTTCGCTTCTACACACGTTAAGTTTAATTAAATTTTTATGATTAGTTTATTTTTATTTTCTTTTTTTGCTTGCGACTGACTCATTCTTCGCGCCAGTGTCGGCAACAGGTCTGCCCGATTGTGAGCGCCTTGCCCAACAGTGGGCTACGGATAACGTGATTCTTTTGTTTTTGTTGTTTTTGTTTGTTTTTGCTTGCGGTCGGCTAGTGTTACGTACGCGCGTTCAATAAGCATACATACATAGACACAGACATACCTACACATACACGCGTTTGCCCACCCGTAGGCCATATACAAGGCGCCCCAACTTAGTTTTGCTTTCTTTATTGTTGCGATAATTTTAGCCCATTTGCTCTTACCTTAGTAAACAAATACCTCCAGCCCAACTATAGAATATATACAGGGTGTTGTTCTTTTTACTGCCTTTAAATTTGTTTAATTTTTTATTTTTTATTATTTTTGTTGTCTCCTTTTATTCATCGCAATGCCGACCAAGTCACAAGCCGCGATATTTAGGGAGGCCGCCAAAGCTTTACACCAGCTCCTAGAGGTGGGATCAATGATCATTGCTGGCGACACCAAACATTCCATAACGGAATTTAACGTGCGTTTCGCACAGATACAGGGAATAAAGGAGAAGCTGGACTCAGTGTACTACAACATTCTCGACGAAGAGAACTTAGACGAGGGGGTTGAGAGGACATACACTGAGAACCACACAAAAGCCTCCGGAGCATACCTGGGGATACTTGTGGCTAGGGAGGAAATCTCACCCTCTTCCACGTCGTCCCCAACCCATAGCGCTCAGCCCAGTTTCGGCGTCAATACGCCCACCGCCGTCCTCCCCAAGATAGCGCTGCCCAGGTTCAGCTCAAAAGTGGAGGACTGGCCTTCCTTCATTGCGCTGTTTAGAAGTTTGACTGACGACATGGCGACCCTGTCGGACGCAGTCAAGCTCCACTACTCAAGTCTCAGCGGTGAGGCATTAAGTATGGTGTCCCACTTAAAGGTCACCAATGAAAATTTTGCCGTGGCCATGGACATCCTTACAAAGCGATACGAGAACCGCCGGGTTCTCATCGATAGTTTCGTCGACATAATCCTGGGGCTGCCGAGCATCCACACGCGCTCTAACATACGCACACTTTTCCTCACTCCGCTGGTGTCCGCCCAGTGTGCCCTTAGTAATTTGGATCTGCCCATAGGAGACGACTACGTGTTTGTGTCGATAGTGGTGCGAAAGCTTAAGGGTGAGCTCCGCACGTTATTTGAGCGCAGACACGGGTCCAGCAGCACCCTGCCCACGTTGAGTGACCTCATCTCCTACCTCGAGGAGCACGCGCGCTGTGTGGAGACAGAGTTCTCCAACATAGCCATGGCTCAACCCATTCAGCCCCAGCCCGGCCCTTCTCGTAGCCGCGCGCCTCCTCAGTTGCCCCATCGCACTTATGCTCAGATGGCTCAGCAACAACCCGACCATTACCGTGTCCGTTCCTCAGCTCCATCGCCTCACCGCGCCCATGAGCAGCCTACTCACCAACCGTTCCGCCCAGCGCAGCAAATGCGTCACCGCCCGTCCACCTCCCCGGCTCGCAGTCAGCCCTTCCCCGTCTACTCGGCCTACCAGCAAAGCTGCTCCTCATCATCGTCATCGTCCTCTTCCTCACGCTCGACGCCCTACTGTCCCTATTGTGCCATTAGGGGACATACGCTCATGACGTGCAGCTGGTACAATGCCCAGCCAACACAGGGCCGTTGGGACTTCGTACAGGCACGCGAGCGCTGCCAGCGTTGTCTCGGCCGTCACTACGAGAGCGAGTGCAGGTCAAGGGGGGCATGCAAGAACTGTGGGAGTACGAACCACCACACGTCCCTCCATCGACCAGACGGCCCAACGCACTCAGCTCATTCGTCGTCTGTACATGTGCCCCCACCACAGCTGACAGAGCACTCGAGGGAGCGTCCCAGAAACAGCAGGCGGCACGAACCCGCACATGCCAAACAGGCGCAACCCAGCTCTGCTCACAGAGCCAGCCCGCCCAGGTCCGGTTCGCCAGGTAGGCCCCGCGAACGCCGCCAGCAATTATGACTCCCTACTATCACAGAGCACCCTAGCGAAGAGGTAGATTTAGCCCATGCCCAGTCAACCCATGCCCACACAGCTGATACATACTCAGCTCATACAATTTCAGCTGATACTCAATCAGCTCACTCACCTTCTGTGCCCACTGGCACACCCATTTTGTTGCCAACCGTCTCACTAAGAGTCGCGGACGTACATGGCCATCTTCACACAGCCAGGGCTTTATTGGACTGTGGCAGTATGCTGACGTTAATAACGTCACGCATGGCACGACTTTTGAACCTGCCATTAAAACCCACTTCTTTAAAAATTACAGGAGTTGGGAATCAGCACAAACATGAGTCAAAGGCGGCAATAACAATAGTATGCCGACCCACTCACAATGATACTCCTATAATTACTGCCACAGCTCACATTTTAAAAAACGTCACTGGCTACCTTCCTTTAGAGAAGGTACCAAACATTTCCCACGTACTAGGCCAGCCACCCGTGTCATTGGCTGACCAGCTTTACCACACACCAGCCCCGATCGACCTCTTATTGGGGTCGGACGTTCTTGGTCAAGTGTTGGACGGGACTAAGGTCTCGTTGGGCCCGGGCAAGCCCATAGCCTTCGGCACGATTTTCGACTTCGCGTTGATAGGACCCATTGAGGACTTGTATGCGCAGCCGGCGCGGCAGGTTAACTCAGCTCACGTCGTCAGCTCACAACCAGACTCAGCTGAATCAGCCCAGGACATACGTCAGAGTCTGGAAAGGTTCTGGGAGTCTGAGGAGCCCCTCCCTCAATCTCACACTCATAATGATCCCCTGGAGGAACAATGCGAGGAAATCTTCCGCTCTACCACTACACGCGATCCCTCAGGCAGATATACGGTTGCTCTGCCCTTTCTAAAGGACGCCCCTCAACTAGGCAAAACTCACCCTATCGCGTTACGCAGATTCCTCAATATTGAGAAGAAGCTAATGGCGAACCCGTCTCTGCGTTCTAAATACGTCGACTTTATGGCCGAATACATCGACTTAGGGCACATGGCTCCCTGTCACCCAAATACATTCGCCCATAAACCTCACTTCTACATCCCTCACCATGGCGTATTTAAGTCAGGGTCGGACAAGCTGCGCATTGTTTTTGATGGTAGTTGCAAAAGCTCCAATGGTGTCAGCATAAATGAATGCCTACACACAGGCCCCGCCCTTCAACAGGACATTGTGGACATCATCATGTCCTTCAGAACGCATCCAGTCGTTTTCAGCACTGACATCCAGAGGATGTTCAGAAATGTGCTGGTTGCCCCAGACCAGAGACGGTATCAGCTGATACTATGGCGGTCCTCACCAGATCACCCTCTGCTCACCTACGCCCTCAATACAGTCACGTACGGCTTAAGATCAAGCCCATATCATGCAATCCGCACCCTGCTCCAGCTGGCTGATGATGAAGGCCATCGCTACCCTGGAGCCGCTCAGGTTCTTCGCAAGTCTATCTTCGTTGATGACATCTTGTGTGGCCATGACACGGTTGAATCCGCCCAAGCACTTCAGGACGAGTTGATAAGTCTGCTAGACCTAGGCGGCTTTCGGCTCAGTAAGTGGACATCTAACTCGCCTAAGCTGCTCGAGAGATTTCCCGACAACAAATGCGACATGCCCAAGGACTTCGACATGAACCCAGAGTCCACGTCCATTAAGGTCTTGGGTATACAGTGGAGCCCTCAGTCAGACGAGTTCACCTTCCGCATCTCTCTGCCCCCCATCACACATGTCACAAAGCGGTCTATTTTAAGCACCGTAGCCTCACTTTACGACCCAAACGGCTGGGTTTCGCCCGTTATCTTCCGCGCAAAGCTGTTGCTTCAGCAATTGTGGCTACTGAAGCTGGAATGGGATGAGCCCACTCCCTCTGAAGTACAAACGGAGTGGCACCACATCTCAGAGGATCTGCCGCTGTTGGCTAGCATTCGTTTCCCTCGGCACATTTGTGCAAACAAAGGCTCAGCTGCATACTCGCTTCACGGGTTTGCAGATGCCTCTGAAGCCGGGTTTGCCGCCGTTGTTTACCTCCATGAGCTCGATGCCTCCGGAGATACTTTAGTACACTTGATTGTCGCCAAGTCGCGAGTCGCACCAATCAAGAATCGCCTCACAATCCCCAAGTTAGAGTTGTCAGCCGCCACCCTACTCTCCCAGCTCATGATCCGTGTGTCGGTTCAGTTATCGGCCCATATCAGTATACAACAACATATATGTTGGTCAGACAGTACGATAGTCCTGGCCTGGCTCAATACACCGCCTCACCGTCTTCAACCCTTTGAAGCCAACAGGGTAGTCAAAATCAGCTCAGGCTCACCAGAATGTACCTGGCGACACGTACCCTCCGAGCTCAACCCGGCAGATTGCGCAAGCAGAGGGATGTCTGCGCAATCCCTGTCAGCCCACGACCTATGGTGGTCTCCCACGTGGCTTGGACAGCCTTGTGAGTCTTGGCCTGCAATGCCCTTAGCTCTGGGCCATCACGCCCTGCCCGGCCTTAAGCCCAAACACGTCCCGTCACTGGTTACAGTGCCCGGTCTTGACTTTGACCTGCTCACTCGGTTCAGTTCACTAGACAAGCTCGTCGGAGTGACAGCTTGTCTAAAACGCTTTCTGCACAACTGCAGACACCACCCAGATTCGCGACGCTCAGGCCCCTTGTACGTCAGTGAACGAAGAGAGGCCCTACTTTACTGGGTGCGCAGTGTCCAGCACAATGAGTTTGCGGAGGACATCCACCGCCTTCAAACTGGCAAAATCTGCTCCGTCAGACTCCAGCGGCTGTCACCTCTCATTAAAGATGAGCTCCTTAGAGTTGGTGGACGACTGTCCCATGCGTCTATCCGATATGACGCGCAGCACCCGCTCATACTTCCCAGCTCTAGCCCACTTGTAGACCTTATCATTGACCACTACCACAAAATACACTGCCACCCTGGCGCTGACACTTTACACGCTATCCTACGCCAACAATTTTGGATATTGTCCGCGCGCCGTATTATTAGACACCGAGTTTTTAAATGCATTAGATGCTTTCGATGCCGGGCCCAACCGCAAGCGCCCTTCATGGCCGACCTGCCAGCCGATAGAGTTACGCCTCAGCCAGTATTTAGTCAAGTCACGACCGATTTTGCCGGACCATTCCTCGATAAATCTAGTACCCTACGTAATGTTAAACTCTTAAAAGCGTACTTTTGTATATTCGTGTGCCTCTCGACTAAGGCGGTTCATTTAGAACCGGTCTCGGACCTCAGCACGGAAGCGTTCCTCGCGGCATTACAGCGTTTTATAGCACGCCGCGGTGCCCCGGTTCTCATCCGCTCGGACTGCGGTACAAATTATGTAGGCGCTAGAAATCAGCTCATCGAAGTACAAAACTTTCTTGCCTTGAATAATGACACGATTGCGCACAAGCTCGCTGGTCAGCACATTACTTGGTTGTTGAACGTCCCTAAGGGACCATGGTTCGGTGCGTTACATGAGATCAACGTAAAATCAACAAAGCAACTTTTATATCGCGTAATTGGCGAACAACACCTCACATTCGAGGAATTCTCCACACTTTTAGCTCGAATTGAAGCGGTACTCAACTCAAGACCTCTCTGCCCACTTTCGTCTGATCCTTCAGACTTTGAGCCGCTTACAGCCGGACATTTCCTTATAGGCCGCCCACTAACGGCCCTTCCCGAACTATCCGTGGAAGATAGGCCGATCTCCACACGTAGGCGATTCCAGATGGTACAGGCCCTTTCCCAGCGCTTCTGGACGCTGTGGACCCAGTCCTACCTGCATACCCTTCAAACCCGCTCCAAATGGTTGTCCCCATCCTCCCCTCCCCGAGTCGGCGAGCTCGTCCTCATCAAGGAGGACAACCTGCCTGCCCTTCAATGGAGACTAGGGCGCATTACTCGCACCCTGCCTGGGAAGGATGGCGTCGTGCGGGTGGTGGACCTGGACACCGCCAATGGACACCTCCGGAGGCCTGTGTTCAAGATTGCCAGGCTCCCTCTGGATGAGACCACCCCTGGGCCCCGGGAAGATGTTTGCGCCACCGCGCAACGGGAAACAGCCGTCGCTGCGCCGTATTAGAGTGCATATTGGACTGCATTACCCCGTCGCACGGACTCTCCGACAAATATACCGGACGAACCTTGTGGACCGCGGGCATCGCGGTCGCCCAAGCAGTGCGTTTCGAGATCTCAGGACGAAATCACGCGTCGCGCGCCCTTGAACTCAGCCTTCGAAATAAGCAGTACATAGTACATAGCATATGTGTAAGGTTACGCCTAACGAACCGCCCCTAGTGAATAGTTTCGTGTAGTGACTGTGCGCCAGGAAACCAACCAACATCGCCGCCCTCAAGCCTGGCCGCCCGTGGTCAGCTCGCCCGCCGGTTCCTGACTCATCATCCCGGTAAGTCATTCCTTCCTCCAGCCTTCCTGCCTTCAGCCTTTAACTCCGCCGCATGTTGGTGCCTTAAGCGCCAACACAGATGATCAGCCATCTTTTTGTACGACTAATTCTTTTCACAAAGTTTTATCATGACTTCCCTAGTAGAAGATTTCTCGCAATTTTTATTTTTTCCCCATTGTTTTTTTACGAAAAAATATCGTTTTAATAATAATTAAGTAAATGGCGCTAATATTACGTAATCTTAAAGTGTAAGTAACTAGTTAAATGTTTGTAATGTAAGATAAATTAACGTCACCAAATATTATGTAAGTTGAAAATTTTTTTTTTAGTTTGTGTACATTAATATTGTGTTGTTTTTAGTGTATTTTGATAGGTTTAGGTCTAAATTGGATAGGACAAAAGAAATTGTGTAAATAGGGTAATCCAATTAGACGCTATTAGAAATTTCCAATGGTAAAAATTATCAAATGTAATTTTTTTTGTAAATTTTAGAATAAGTATTATGCTGCGGGTTTGGAGTAGCCCCCTCAGTCTCGAGCGCAACTCTAGCGCGACCGTTGGGCGTAGGTATAAAAAGTGAAGTACCTATCTACATACATGAGATTGCCTTCTGTACCTATCTGTTTTGTGCTACTAGTGGCTGCGTTTTGTCGCTCGCATCGCGCGCACACTCGGCCACAGTGTTAGTGACTCGGCCACGGGCGGGAATTCTGCTAAAAGTAGTGGCTAAGTGGCGGCGACTGGTGGCCGCCAAGTCTCCTCTTCACGTCGGAAGATGCGACCGCGGACATTGGCAGATGCATCCGCAGATGAATTTCCACGAGCTGTCCACACGTCTGAAGGTCGATCGTCTATGTTCATTCTGGGCAGACGCAACTCGCGCTCGCACTCGCAATTTTAATAGTTAAAATCAATCACATCAAGTTATTTAAGTAATTTACTTGTTTATTTACACATACTTACTTATTCATATAGTAAATCTCACGACAGCCTTTATATCATCTTAAATTGTTTAATATGATATAAAAGGCGTGTGTGCACGCGTGCACTCTCAATCTTAACCCCGATCAAACCATAGAGTACTTTATATATGATCAAACTGATGCGCCGGCAGACGTGTGGACAGACGCCGGACGTTGGCGCCGAATCCCTTTGATGCGTGCCACAAAAACCGACAACAGTCGGATGCGAGGCAGATGCATCTGCAGACGTAAAATACCTACCACAGACGCGCAAATCACCCCCTCTACACGTCGGCCGACGCATCCGCAGACAACAGATCGAGATTTTACTTATAAATTTAGATTTTACTTATAAATTATTGTTATTTATGCAAAAATTAAGTAATTATTGTTTATATTCCTATTAAGGCCCAAGTAACTACTTCGTTGGGCCTTCCTATCCGTTGAGGGCTTTACAATACAAATTGAATATTTACAAAATAAAAAGCTATAAAATCGCGCATGTTTATGTAAATATCAAAAGAGTAATGATGAAATAAACATACTAAATAAAAATCTACTAACCAATCGTAGTATAAACAAGTAAAAACTGACGTTTTTAGGAACCAAAATTAGTAATATGAGCGACCGCAAACGATGTCGGCGAACTACCGGTTGTCAATGACAAGATGGTGGACGCTTGCTGTCCGCTGCTGCGTTTCAGCGTTCATATTGATGTGTTTCATGCATGCTACGAAGTTGGCACGGATCAAATGTAATAAACATAGTTTTCTGCGCTTGGGCCTTGGAAAACTGTGGGCCTTGTCACCCGGTAGTACGTTATATTAGTTCAAAACCTCACGTCACAGACACCCCAAATTAGTTTTTTTTAAATAAATAAGTAAGTAAGTAGGTAAGTACTTACTTAATTGTAATTTATTTTTAATTAATCCGCAAAAATATTTAATTCTGAATTTGGCGGTTAAAGACACTCTTGTCCGTAGGTTTAAAGAGTCTACACGTGACCCCTATAGATGGTGCTAAATGAGTGACATTGCTGAGTGGCTCGCCCGGCGTAATGCCACCCACTCACGTAATATCAGAGTGAAATAATAGCACTCGTTACTGCTGTTTCGTCCGGTGAGTAAAAGAACCGGAGGCTTAGAGTATAGAATACTCTAGGGCGGGCGCACACTAGGCCACTAGTCGCGGCCACTAAACGCGACCACTAGTGGCCACTAGACGCGGCCACCGATCGCAGCCGCTAGTGGCTTAAGGCCCCTCTTTACGTCGGCAGACGCATCCGCCGACGTCGTCTGCGGATGCGTCGGCCGACGTGTAGAGGGGGTGATTTGCGCGTCTGTGGTAGGTATTTTACGTCTGCAGATGCATCTGCCTCGCATCCGACTGTTGTCGGTTTTTGTGGCACGCATCAAAGGGATTCGGCGCCAACGTCCGGCGTCTGTCCACACGTCTGCCGGCGCATCAGTTTGATCATATATAAAGTACTCTATGGTTTGATCGGGGTTGAGATTGAGAGTGCACGCGTGCACACACGCCTTTTATATCATATTAAACAATTTAAGATGATATAAAGGCTGTCGTGAGATTTACTATATGAATAAGTAAGTATGTGTAAATAAACAAGTAAATTACTTAAATAACTTGATGTGATTGATTTTAACTATTAAAATTGCGAGTGCGAGCGCGAGTTGCGTCTGCCCAGAATGAACATAGACGATCGACCTTCAGACGTGTGGACAGCTCGTGGAAATTCATCTGCGGATGCATCTGCCAATGTCCGCGGTCGCATCTTCCGACGTGAAGAGGAGACTTGGCGGCCACCAGTCGCCGCCACTTAGCCACTACTTTTAGCTGAATTCCTGCCCGTGGCCGAGTCACTAACACTGTGGCCGAGTGTGCGCGCGATGCGAGCGACAAAACGCAGCCACTAGTAGCACAAAACAGATAGGTACAGAAGGCAATCTCATGTATGTAGATAGGTACTTCACTTTTCATACCTACGCCCAGCGGTCGCGCTAGGGTTGCGCTCGAGACTGAGGGGGCTACTCCAAACCCGCAGTATAATACTTATTCTAAAATTAAAAAAAAAAATTACATTTGATAATTTTTACCATCGGAAATTCCTAATAACGTCTAATTGGATTACCCTATTTACACAATTTCTTTTGTCCTATCCAATTTAGACCTAAACCTATCAAAATACACTAAAAACAACACAATATTAATGTACACAAACTAAAAAAAAAATTTTCAACTTACATAATATTTGGTGACGTTAATTTATCTTACATTACAAACATTTAACTAGTTACTTACACTTTAAGATTACGTAATATTAGCGCCATTTACTTAATTATTATTAAAACGATATTTTTTCGTAAAAAAACAATGGGGAAAAAATAAAAATTGCGAGAAATCTTCTACTAGGGAAGTCATGATAAAACTTTGTGAAATGAATTAGTCGTACAAAAAGATAGCTGATCATCTGCTTTATTCGAAAATGATGGTTTACCATGCTGTAAAGCATTTTAATATGTATCAAATAACGACTTTTAATAAGTAATCCGCTCGCGTCTAAACAGAGAAAGACATATCGCGACTAGATGATAGAAATATCGTTCGTTTGGCAAGACAAGATGCTTTTAATGGGTCTAACTAGTTAAGAAAAGCATATTTTGGAGAAAACAACTCTTCAGCGATCTCAGCACGCACTATTCGGAGACGTTTGGTAGAAGAAAAGTTGCACGGACGTACCTATAGCAAGAAAGGTACCCATGTTGAAACAGTGCCATAGGCATAACAGTGTCTTGCATTTGCAAGAAAGTATGAAAAGTGGTCAACTCGACAGTGATGAAACCAGACGTGCGGCGTCCTTTGAAAAAAGCATTTGATCCCAAATTCACAAAAAAGAACTTATGGTGAAAATGTGAAAATTTGGGGGTGCTTTTCCGTTCACGGAATCGGACCTATTATGCTCCTAGAAGATAACATGGATCCACGTCATTACAAACATAGGTATATTGGAAACAACAATATTATATCCTTTACAATATTTACCTTTACGTTACCGCTGAAGAGGTTCTTCTGGTAATTTGGATATTTCAGCACGATAATGATCCTAAACATACGGCACGCTCAGTAAAGTAATTTCTCGAATCACCATCAGTTTTAGACTTAAATCGTTCGTTGGATAAATCCAACGAACATCTTTGGTCCGAACCTTTTTGTTTTTATCTAAGGTGCGAAGTCAAAAAAAGAGTACTAATGCGGAAATTTGAAAGAACTTTGTAAAGTTTTTTTTTAAGAATGGAACTCGATTTCTTTTTAAAAATGTAAGAAAATAATAGAATCGATTGCATCGCCGCTGCAAAGCAGTTACATAAATATTAAGTATTAAGAGTAGGGCATCGAACCCGGGTTTACACGACCCGAAAAAACCCGGGTATTTCGGGTATTTTGGGTCGTAAGAAAACCCGGGTTTGAAAAATCAAAAACCGGGTTTTCGGGTTTTTCGTGCTTTTTTATAATCGTTTTCTTGTCGGTATTTATTTGTATCATAGGTATATTTACGCCTTTTCGAAATGATCTCTTTGATTGAACACGGTCAAAAAGTACCTAACTCCATTGTATCTCACTACATACAAACCTTTGTATGTTATCAAAGATACAAACAAGTTAGTGAAGTTTACTTCTCTCTCAACTTTTTTTGCACTAGGCACTAATAATTTCTGCTTGACCTAATTAACTACAGTTGTTTTTTTGTTCGAAAAAGTTTAAATTAATAAAGCAAGTTGCACGTTATTCGTGCGTTTGACTCAGATCAGAAATGACATAAACGGAATGAAAGATGGAGGCAAGATGCGTCGTCGCGTTGTTGACACGCAACGGGAGCGGTGAGCTGCGAGTGACTCCCCCGCTATTTTGTTTCGTCAGTCCTCCTCCCTCTCTTCAGAAATCTTCTTTACCCATTTCAGTGGACCTCAGCATTCTTGGCATAGACATCGGTCAGGAACTGAATCCAAATGCTACATCGAGAGTGTTATTTTAATTGCCTCCCGTAAGTTGGGTATTCTCAAACTCTACAAAGCGCTCTACAAAGGCGGTTTTTCACTCCCGAGCAGCGCTGTTTGCTGTACAAGACTCAGGTGCGATCGAGTATGGAGTATTGTTCCCATCTATGGGACGGCTCCGCAAAATACCTCCTCGATGCACTTGATAGACTGCAAAGGCGAGCGGTACGCATTATTGGAGATGCTGAGGTAACAGCCTCTTTTGAGGACCTCCAGCTGCGTAGAGACATTGCTTCTCTCAGTGTCTTCTACCGAAATTACTACGGAGAGTGTTCTGAAGAACTTTTTGATCTAATCCTCTCCTTTCCTGCCCCGGACTACACGTGCTGGTCTCAGGAACCACCATCATACTGTGCAGACTATCAGCACTCGTACCAAAAAAATTGGCAAGTCGTTCCTCTGTAAGACCATTCGGCTAGACGCACGTTATTCCCAGCTCCTATAGTCCAGGGTCTTTTAAGCGGGGCGTAAAACGGCATTTATGCAGGCCATCATCATGAATGGGTGCGCTTGTTACCGTGCTTGTTCCACGGTGAGGAGCGCTCCGTTATTTTGGACTGCATCGGCTGCTTACCATCAGGCAGGATGCAGTCACTATGACGTTTCACATAAAAAAAATCTGCCTTCTTATGCGTTAGTTAGCCACTAGACGAATTTAATGTTAGGAAAAAGTTTAATTAAAGTTAAAATAAGTTTTATAATAGTCTTTAGCAGATTTTTAGTTGAGAGAAAAACTGATTATTACTGAAAGACTTAAATTAAATTTTTTATTTTGATTCCAATCTGACTTCATGCGAGTAAGTTAGCTACTAAAACGAATTTATTGTTAATGTTAATAAAAGAGTTAAATAATTTAAAAATATTTCTATATAGGTATCAAAAATAATCTTAAGCATATTATAATTATTAGCAGTATAAGAACTGACTATTACCAAAAGACTAAATTAATATAAATAATTAGATCTGCGTGAGTCTGTGATCAAAAATAATTACTAGCTAGATAAATACTAGATATTTCTCTATTTTATATATGTTTTGAACAAATACTCATTGTCTAAAAGACTTTTTAATACCTATTAAAAATATTTTTCTGATTTTGAAAGTACTGTTTAATTGATATGAATCCTTCCCTTGTTTTACATAGGTACCTATTCGTATTGACTTAGCAAATCCATACTAAAATACAGTTTCCTCATATTTAAAAAAAATATCAAAAAGACCGAAAAAGCTCGAAAAACCTGGGTACCCGGGTTTTGACTACAGGAAAACCCGAAACCCGGGTCTTTAAAAAGTGGACCGGGTTTCGATGCCCTAATTAAGAGCCGTGGACATGCCACGATATATTAATTAAGTTTAAACTATAATTTTACATAGTTAATGTATTTTTAATTAGCCTTTTTATCAAAATAAATTCTAGAACAATTCAATGTTCGTTCTTCCAGCTTTGTTTGTAAAAAAATTTGTTACTTTTCAGAAAAAAAGAGAAGGTGTGGTAGTATTCTTTCACCGCTGCGCGTCAAGGTTACCTCTATCTTTCACTAGCGGCCTGCCCGCGACTTCGTTTGCACGTGAACACCCGTGACGATTTTTTTAAATAATTAATTCACACAAACCTAGTCCTGACAATTACAAACACAACAAAAAAAGAATTAGCTAAATAGGTGCAGCCGTTCTGAAGTGATGCGCGAACAAACATTTCGGCGATTGATAGTGGGACCGTTACTACTTACGATACTGAACAAACCGAACAAACTGATTTCAGGTTTTAGCAATTTCATTAACACGACACGTCGTATACTCCCAGTCCCAGTTGGGCAAAAGCCTCCATATTTGAATTTAGAAACAGACCTTGCCCGACCTACAGCCTACTGTCTTCTTAAAGCAGTACCTAAGTATTACTTTAATCTTATTATGTCATTTTCGCATACATATTTTGCATAGTAAGATTATAGCAATACTGCTCTAGGAGGACGTGGGTGGTGACAATTAGGCACTCTGGAAACTGAATCCTGGACCTACGGTTTAATCGAGCCAAGCACCGGGGCGTCACTGAAGGCAAAAAAAACGAAACTGACTTCTTAGTAAAAGGATGGGAAAAACCATGTCACAATCACAAACCATGTGTATAAATTATTGTCATTACAGTAACATATATGTTGGTAGGTAGGTAGGTATAGGACGACAACAGAATATTAATAGTATCCAAGTAGCTTTGTAAGTACCTGAAGGTCGTAAAAGGGAATTCCTTCAAGTGAAGGCTATCTGCTGACCTATACCTACATTACCTGTCTATACAAAAACAACGAAAGTAAGTACATAAATACCTAAGTAAGTACCAAGTTTCAGCTTTGTTTTTGTCACATCACAACTACCATTTCGACAAAAATTTGTATTCAGACCATGGCAGAGTTAACCCATGAACCATAATTGCTAATAATAACAATATGATGATGATAGTGTTTCTATTAAAACTAATGAGGAAACATGCAAAGAAATTATTTTATTAAATGTTGGTTCCGTATTGTTGATTTTTTTTTTATAGTTGAAGGAGGTAAACGAGCAGGCGGGTCACCTGATGGAGAGTAATCACCGCCGCCCATGGACACCCGCAAAACCAGAGGAATCGCAGGCGCGTTGCCGGCCTTTAAGGAAGGAATAGGGTTAAGGAAGGAATAGGAATTGTGAGGAGGGGGGGGGGGGGATGGGCCTCCGGAACCCTCACTGGCTGGACGAAACACAACAGCACCAAGTGCCGTTATTTCACGCAGGATATTCGTGAGAGGGTGGTATTACGCCGGGCGAGCCGGCCCAATGCGTTAAATTGAAATAAAAAAACACTCGTCATTTATAAGATCAGGCATCAAGAAATATGACATTACAAACAAGTTATTTACTTTCCTTAGTTCAGTATAATACGTGGATGCGTGGGGAAAAATGTAAATCATCGTCTAAAGATGCTTAGAATCAGTAGGTGTGAGATTTATCATCAAATATTAACAAGCTACCTGTACAAACTTACTAGAGCCAAATTCGAGGAAAATTTACTATGACAAAATTAATAACAGTTCTTGGTTCATATTACATCTAATTAATTAAACATAGTGGCACTTCAATTTTTACTGTTTCTTGAGAGAAAGACACCATTGTTTGTGGTTTTCTCGTTGAAAGAGATTTCCCACAAAACAGTAAAAATCCGAGCGACAAAAGAATGTAGGTACATGTGTACAAAGAATAGTGAACAATTTAATTATAAACATTATTTATCGAAGTAGCCTTTTGTTAGTTAGAAAGTTATTGGAATGGTTTTAAGTTCGCCTAGCCTTGTGATGATGATTATATGGTACCAATATAGATTGAGAAGTTAGGACTTAGTGATCGTTTTTATTTAAAGGCAAATAGGAAATAAATATCGCGTTAATACCTATTAGTAATGAAATTCTTCTGTTAAGACAAACAAATACTTAAATTAAAAGTAGATACTACCTAACCCATTAGTACGGAATACGGAACAGAAAAAAAAAACCCTTTAACAAAATATATACTTACATATGATGATATGACCGAAGAACCATAAAATGTAAATAGTCTCATTATAACAAACAAAATAACTTCATAGCTTATCCTCAAAATTGAGTGCGGCGTGTTTTAACCACAAAATCATTCTTTAAGAGATCTTAGCTGTGTTAACATGTGCCCACGGACTGGATTAACCTGTCTCGAGATACAAGTGACTCATAAAAATAAATAAACAGTGAACAAAAAAATGGACGCGAACATATCCGATTTCCAAGCGAACGTGACGATAGATCAAATAATAAACTTCTTCAACTTAAGTGTTACCAATTTCACAAATGAGAGTGAAGTGTCTCAGATACATTTATTCGATCTCTACGAAGCGTATAAGACTAAAGAAAAGGAACAGTTGTTTATGTACAAATGGGTGGCTTATATACTAGGAACACTAATCATATTGAGCAATTTGACCGTAGTCATATCCAGTGGTTTAATTTTAAGAAAAGGTGAGGCTTTTTTATAGTCGTATTATTTATTACCTAATTATTATCTTTGATACCACAAGTAATTTATACATAAATTTACATTTTGAATATATAATTAAATAATAAAAAACTTAGAGCTCCTTTATTGTATGCTAATTATGCCTTTGTATTTGTTAGTCATTCATATTAATTAAAAGTTCTTCTCTAAGTATCTACTCCATTTTAATTTGAGATAAAAGTTGAACAAAGTTAAACTCATAATCTTAAGTAATTAGATATAAAATTAGATATAACTAGCAGCCGCTCGCGGTTTCACCCGAGTGGTTCCCGTTCCCGTGGGAATATCTGGATAAAAAGTATCCTATGTGTTAATCCAGGTTATAAACTATATCTATGCCGAATTTCATCTAAATCCATTTAGTAGTTTTTACGTGAAGAAGTAACAAACATACACACTCACAAACTTTCGCCTTTATAATATTAGTGTGATATTAGTGTGATGATTACTTCCCTGTATCAGTATCAACCAAATTCGGCAGTATTCTTATGTATTAAGTATCTGATATTGTTTAAAAAACAGACAGTCATCGTACTAATAATAAATTATAAAGAAGAAGCGACGTTTTTGTCGGTTGGTTATTTCCTAAAATGCTTTGATTTAAAGTCAAAACGGAGCGACGCGCGCTTAATGTGATTGTCGACACTATAACGTTTCATAACGACGCTTAGGATCTACTATTTTATCACCGAAAAATATCTCAATAAAAAACAAAACCTGCGGACGAATGCTAGTAGACTATAAATATATTATTAAGTATTGCTTGCAAAAGCTACGCCAGCGTTGTATCTAATCATTTTGTTTATAATGACAAACAATATTCTAATGTTTTTAAGAGTTACTTATACAACTTAAGATTTGAATTTAGTCAAGATTTATTTTATAAATGGATAAGGTATAGGTACGCAATAGTATTATCGTGTATATTCATTTCATCAAACATTCTTCAATTTCATACTATATTAATAATAAGTTCTAAGTAATCCTCTTCATAATTTGTGAGTTGCCGTGAACATAAAAATCTACATAAATTGACAATGATAGAGCATGCCTACTCTTAGGCATATATGTTAATATAATGATCAAATAAGACTAATGTACCGATTTTACACCACTTCATGTAAGGTTATGATGGAGTTGACAAATCTTTTTTTAACTCCTACGAAACGGTGAAATCATTAGACATTGCTTTTCGTCATTGGATTGTATAGCGCCATCGGACAGATTAGTACTTGTGTTAGCACGTTTTTCGTATTCGTACCTTTCAATCGTATTATTTTTACACGTAAATAAGTAAGTAGTTGTTCAAATTTATCATCTAAACACTGATCGAAGCAAGCAATCGAAGATTTTTAAAATTAAATCTGAACTTGTCACCGCAAACACAACAAAGAGTACGAAAAACAAAATAAACTCAATTAGGTCGTAGGGCCTACTCCCTTTCTCCGAAACGAAATTTCAGCCGATTTTCGTTTCAACCGAGATTATTAATTTTTAGAAAATTGTTTAAAATTTTTTAAATAATGGAAAGCGCTATATAAATAGGAAACTCGGAAAATCGGCCGCCCCAGCCCCAGTTGATGTTTATGAAAATACTAGCGGCCGCTCGCGGTTTCACCTGCGTGGTTCCCGTTCCCGTAAGAATATCGCGATAAAAAGTATCCTATGTGTTAATCCAGGTTATAAACTATCTGTGTGTTGAATTTCATCCAAATCCATTCAGTAGTTTTAACGTGAAAGAGTAACAAACATCCACCCATACTTACAAACTTTCGCGTTTATAATATTAGTAGGATAATAAGTTGAACGTAGACTTACAGTTAGCTAAATCAGGAATATTATACCTACGTTAAGCAATCAAGGAACACAAAAGGTTACTGTCAAAGAAAAAAATATTTGAATGAAAAAATCAGTTGCAGTCGCAGTGAATCGATGTTGGACTGTTGTCGTTGTTGGATCATCTGATTTTAAACATTCTTTTATCAATGTTTAATATCAGACCTCCGAGCGTTGCCAGACGTACCGATGTTGGCGGGACGTCCCGATTTTTAAATCAAAATTAAATGTCCGGACAAGCTCAGTCCCGCTGTTCGGGGATAGATAACTCGACCGTGCGTGTAGCGTGCTGAGGAAGCCTCAGACGGACAAGTGTGGACCGATTTAAAATATCATATTTTTAATAAAATACATTTTCTATGACTATTTTTGCTATTTACATACTAACATACATACCTACATTATAATCACGACTATTATGCCTAAAAAGGGTTAGTCAGATACTAGGTAATGAGGACAGCAAAAGCAGTCCTCTACCATATACCTAGTCACTTTTCTCCAAATAGCGACTGCAGCTACATATGCTCAGCGTGACAGGTGGCGAACCCATCGCCGCTCTATGCTTATGGAAGTATTTGCAGTCTTTAGTCCGTTAGTCGCCTTTTACAACACCCTATTGAAGAGAGGGGGTGTTAGTATTCTTTCAAAGCTACGCGACACGGTTTTGCTATCTATTGTCACGTAAACGTAATTTAAAACTCAAATAAGCTTTCAAGCTTTTTAGTAGTTTGATTTACACTGGTTTGCAGCGTAAATCAAACTACTAGAAAGAATTCAACGAGTCTTCTGGGATCTCGGTAGCTTAGCGGTTAGAGCAGTGGACCGGCAATCCAAAGGTCATGGGTTCGAATCTCATTCGAGCTTCCAGAGACTGGTTGATTTTTTTCTAGTAAACATTTTATCAAATAACAAGATAAACAATATATAAAAACTTCCGATTTTATACGGTTTTTTTTACTATGTCCCGCTTTCGACGAAGGAATCCCGCTTTTTTCACTCAAAAAGTTTCAAAATCCCGACTTGACAAAAAAAAAATCTGGCTATACGCTGCCTCCGATATATGACGACCTCCGTGGGCGAGTGGTTAGCACGCCATCTCTGAGATAGATAGATAAAACGCTTTATTGCACACAAATACACAAAAATACAAAAAACATAAAATAATCATATTAAAACTAATGTGGGCAAAGGCGGTCTTATCGCTTAAAGCGATCTCTTCCAGACAACCTTTGCGGTATTGGACAACAGAAAAAGAACGACAAGCAATGCACCAGAAACAAGCAAATATGAAATAAAAAATAGAATTAAAATACTTTATATTTATAAAAATAAATGAGGTTTTTTTTTATGAGGTTCGAAATTTAGAAACGGTTAATTTAGAAATAACTTTTTCTCTAAATTGAATTCGGTTCTGGGTGTTTTGTTTGTTTTTTAAGTATGTTTTGTTTATCCATTATCTTACCAATAAAAACCATTAACATGAGCTTGTAAATTGGTGGAAGAGTGGAAAAGTTTTAATTTCTTTTTTTTCTCGTATACTTATGGACCTATAAGGTTGACATAGGCGCTATTTATGAGCTCGTTTGCCGAAAAACAAGACACAATAGAAATTTAATTGTTACCTCTTACCACATAAGTAATTCTTTACTCATGTGCTCTTTCTTACCTCTAGGAGTCTTCGTGACGTAACAGACAAGGGTAATAAAGTGGTACTCCTTACTTCACTAAGTTTATTTCTACTGGCACCTTGAGACCAACCGTTAGGTTATGCAAGAAGTGCCAGACGTCCCTGCGCCAGTAGAACACTTGCGCAGGAGACCACCAACGTTAGGTCTTGACGCCAAATCAGTGCCCGCCGCAGCGCGCTCTCCATTCGGTACTCATAAGACTAGTGTCTCAGGAGAGTATCCCCGTGAACACGTGTAGTTCACTGCCTATTGTCCAGATAGGTAACCGGAGCTGTCAAGCTCGCTCACTTCTCGTTGCACGAAGGGCACAACTCGCAGTTGCCACTGCTAGGGTCGTCGACTCTAAAGTCGACTCCCAAGTGTCCACCTTGGTAGCGGAGTAGTAAGCACACTCACTTCTCGGAACCCATCCAGGCGCCTAGCCAGTTCCCACGTCCTACGCGGCTGGCTGGACCGGAGACTACGGCATCTAGGAGGCCGCCTCTACTAGTTATCCAGACTAGTATCGGAGATGTCAACACCAATGTCCAATGAGAACCACCGGACAAAGCTGCCAACTATAAGGGAAACTCACGTTCCCCGCAGGACTTTTCGCTTCTGGCCCCTCAGAGACCGCTACTAGGCCCCGCTCGCTGTGCGCGAGTTTGGAAGTCCCGGCACACAATACCAGGACAAAACGACATTTCCAAACTCTACAGCTAACCACACGCCACTACGAGTCCAACCCACGTCCGGATCCCGCCGGAGGCGCCTGGTCAAAGGCACAACCAGCGGGGGGCTTGAACCGGAACCCCGTAGTACCCCTGAAAACACAACCGGACCCGTAGTTCCAGTTGCGATACCCTATCTATTGGGGTCAGTAGATAGGGACAGTAAAGTCCATAGGATCTGTCACGAGCAAAAGTATGTAAACATTTGTAACTCTTAATCCAATGGAATAAGAGTCAAAATGAATACATATTGGTGCTCGTGCTTTTACTGTACCAATTGCTAGTGAAAAATACAGAGCGCGCGCGCAATGTACTGCGAATTTCCTTGGGTGTTCATAATTTTAAGTTAAAAAAATTTATCTGTTAGTCGAGTTAGAGAATGCAGATTGTCAGTGGACTGACGCCATTTAACAACATCATCGGTAGGTACCAAAGCATATCGTGCCTTCAGAAGCATTAAGAAGCTCGATATAATAGAATTTTGGTTATCATTAGGGTACACGGCATTGCGAAAGTAGCTTAACTTGCATGATTGCAACAGGAACGCGCGGCGCAAGTCAGTCACTGCGACGATGCTCGTCCACATAGTAGTACCTATATGCTTTATATTGGTACGAGTGAGTACTCATCATTATTACTGTTTATGTACACTTAACAGCATTTCAAGCTACACAAAACTGTCAAAAATTTTTAATCGATTTTTAGCTTTACATTTTTGAGTGTTGAGTTCAAAATTGGATGCAGAATGTAGAGAGTAGTCTGACGTGTAAGTTCACACGTATCCAATAATTAGATTACATAATACATCTTTCTTGCTTCAATAAGTGATGTGTGCAACGAGACAGCTGAATAAAAAACGTACTTCTACGCACAAAGGTAGCCGCAAAAAATCACGAAAAATATGTAATATAATCGGCAAGTCATGCTGCCATATGGAATTTGGTACCACCACCGTTATTTTAATGGCTCAATTAGGAACAATACCTACTTATTATAAATAAAAAAAATATATATACTTACCTAAGTACTTGATTGAAATTTTTAACATTTAATATTTTATTCATTTATTTAAAACACTTTATGCACGTAAAGAACAGAGGCGGACTTAGTTTTATAATGTTATACATATACATTTCATAACTACATATAATCACGACTATTATCCCCGAAGGGTTATTCAGAGACTAGGCATTGAGGACAGCAAAAGCAGTCCTCTACCTATGTTCACTTTACACCAAATAGCGACTGCACATGTGCTCAGCGTGACAGGTGGTGATCCCGTCGCCGCTCTATGCTGTTGGATGTATGTGTCTTTAGTCCGTTAGTCGCCTTTTACGACACCCAAGGAAAGAGAGGGGTGGTCGTATTATTTTACCGCTACGCAACACGGTTTTTTTTTGAGGTTGATTTAACTTAAGGTTATTTTTGGGCAATTTTATCCTTTGCGGTTAATTTAGAGTTTGGGTATTTCCCCGCGAAAACGTAGGCTACTAGGGAAAAAGGAGGAAATTGGGTCAAAAGAGTAAATTTAAAGGAACAGTTGGATAGGGGTTTATTTAGGATAACACGGTTACAAATTACAAATTGGAAATTTTTTTAGAAAATTTCCTCGAGCAGGATTCGAACCCTGTTTGTGTTGATTGATTTCGGCAGGGTGGATAAGTCCACGGTAGCTCAACTAACTGGAAAGAGCATCTAGTCCGGAACCAGATTGCCATTACGGCATTTGCGCGGGTTCCAATACTGTTCGTGGAAAAACTTTTCAACACTTTTCCAATTTGTAACTTAATATTTTTTAACACTTTATGCACATCTGTACAGAGGGGGACTTAATGCCAAACATTACCAAACTTATGAGGCCTATTACATCTCGAATGTAATTTTTGCGTAAATTGCTCATTTTCTCATTTTGTAGTAATTTTGCAGTTGCATTTATCGTTTTTATCGAAATAGGATAAAAAATTCATGCATAATATGACAAATCTCCACTCTGCGAGAATAAGTTAAGTTCAGAAGGCCGGCGTATCGCATTTTGTAGTAATTTTGCAGTTCTTTGTAATTATCGTTTTTATCGAAATAGGATAATAAATTCTTTATAAAGTCTTTATTCCTCATGAGTCATGAAGTAACAATTATTCTGGTATAAATTTTGCTCAATAATATTATCGTAGATAGGAGAAATTCACAGTTAACTTAAAGCGATTTTCGATTTTTCCGAGGCCGCTACGCACTATACAACTATATAAGAGATAACATTCTATTTTTTTTTTATTTGTTTAGAACAGTAGTTAAATCGGAAAGGTTCGTTGAGGTCAAAAAAGTGCCTTCGCGCATTTTATGAAAATCTTTCTCTGCAATTTTAAGTTTAATTAAAAAGTTAAGCAAGATTTACAAAAAGCGAGGCCGCTACGCACTATGCTCATAGCTATTCTACAATATTCAATAAGTCAAAATTTATTTATTTATTTAAACTTTATTGTCTAAAATACAGCAAATGGCGGACTTAATGCCATAAGGCATTCTCTAACAGTCAACCAGTAAATGTGTACATAAATTTTTGTAGGCGGTGACATTATTAGAAACTTACAATTAATTTTAAAAAGAGACAAATGAAACACTTAACTTAACTAGCACAAATATACATAAGTACATGCATTATACACAAAATATCTATAACTATACACATACATATTATACTTAATATATAATTTCATTTTATATAAATATATATATATACAAACGACAAAAACATAGTGTAAATCAGCTTAAAACTATTGGACGGATTTCAGAAAGTACTCACGCGCTAAACTCTTGAATGCAACCTTGTTGGAAGCATTTCTAACGTCAAAAGGCAGTGCATTCCAGAGTCGAATAGCAGTAAGAGTGAAAGATTTAGAAACGAAATTAGTGCTATGAGAAGGAGTTTGGAGTACCAGATTAGTGCTGAAGCGAAGATGGCGTTGGTGTGAAGCACCCAAGAACTGAAAGCGGGATTCAAGATAAACCGGGACGCGTGGATCGAAAAGGATATTAAAAAGAAGGGAAACCAACCTTAGGTAGGTCTACGCTCACGAATAGGGAGCCACTTAAGTTGGTTTCGAAAGTCAGAGATGTGGTCGTATTTTCGTAGACCGAAGACAAAGCGTATAGTACTGTTGAGAAGACGATCCAATTTGTTGAGAAAGATTTGATTAATATCGGACAAACAAACATCAGCATAATCAAAAAGCGGATGAACAAGAGCTCGTACGAGCACAACTCTAGTGCTGGGCGGTATAAAGTTTCTTAGTTTGTAAAGTGCGCCAAGAGTCCCATGTACCTTACGACTAATATTTTGGATTTGACCCTCCCAACCCAAGCTGCAGTCAAGGACAAGCCCAAGGTTCCTCACGGAAGTAGCGTATGGGATTGCAATGCCATTAAATGTCAGAGCCAGAGTATTACTCAAATTGAGTTGTGAGAGCTGACGAGAACTGCCAATAATGATGGCCTGACACTTGTCTGAGTTAACAGAGATCCCAAAACTATCCGACCACGCACGTATCCTATTCAGGTTTTGGTTAAGGAGTGTTATAGCGTTGTCGAGGTTGCGCAGATCACTCTGTGCATATAACAGCAGATCGTCAGCGTACAGATGATAAGAAGAAAAATTGTTAATGTATTTTAGTTTCTGAGATCCGTAACGCCAAAATTGGCCATTTTACGCAAAAATCGCAGTCGAGATGTAATAGGCCTCTTAAATGACATGACCAAACCAAACTAAATGAGTAAAATTTTTAAACACTGAAGGAAGACGACAACCTCAGGCGGGAATCGAACCACGCACCTTCCGCATTCCGGGCGGCTGCCTTAACCACTTGGCTACCGAGGTCTGGTTTTCACCAGGCATCAGGCAATTAAGTACCCCTCCCCCTCCCCTGAACCCACCACTAGCAAACTAACCGGCAAGAATCATCTCTGTCATACCAAAAGAGCTTTTAAAGTTTTTGGGATATTTTAGGATCTGTCACATTTTGGTATCTTTTGTATTCCATGCAAATTTCAAAGTTAAAAAACATCAACCCAAACTTAATGAATAAACAGTTATTTAGTAGACAACCTATAAAAAGCTTTTTGATCATTGACATATTTTTTAAATGTTTCTATTTAAGTATATTTTTCTTTGGTGCGGTTGTCCATGTAGTAAGGCCTGTGCCTAGCAGTGGAACTTTTGAAGGCTGATGATGAAGTGAGGAGGGTCTTTTCAAAAGGGGATATGTGCTGGTTAACATATTTTTCAGAAAATGGAAAAAACTGATTGTATGAAAACTCTTTAGTGCACAGAAACTTACTGTTACTAAATATGAACTAGATAATAAAAAACTAAGAATTATACTTACCTTTTTTTATTAAATTTCCCTTTGGTTTATCGATATTAGGGTCATGAATAATGAAAATACCCCCTTTTGTCAGGACAAAATCAAAATATCCCCTTTTGCTCCACCTTTCATGGAAATATCCCCTTTTGTAATGTACAGTTTATACATTTATCCCCTTTTGACATGTACATTAAAATTAGGAATAAAATAAAACTGGTTTGGCTATCCACTTCTATTGTTTTATTAAACAAATTAGTAATTTTACTTGACAAAAAATATATTTTTAAAAATTATTCAAGTTGTGCACCTAAAGATGAAAACAATTCTATGTCCTTTCTTCAATTTAGTTTTCTTACGGTTTTATCATTCCTTTTAATGTATTAAAATAATGTTTTTAATTAAATTTTACGCGATTTACTTGTTAAAGCCAGCTCAATACAAGTTGTCGAATCGGTTATTTATTTTTATTCAATTTGTCAGGTTTGACAACTGTTACGAAACCTACAGGCCTCATTGATTATGTTGCATTCCATTTTACGAAATTACGAATTCCAAATCATGCTCAAACTATGAAAAAGAAACAGATCGATGATACGAATATTCCTAGTAAAAAATGTCCCTTTTTGAAATGAACAATCTGTTAAGTAACCGATACACTTGAAGAATATCCCCTTTTGTTACGAAGTCCGTAGATCGTGAACTATGGCGATGTTTTTTTGGAAAATATCCTGTTAGGCGCGGAACACGTTTTTTTAAGGTCAATTTTCTAAGCAGCATATCCTGTTTTGTATTCGTTTATGGTGTAAAATTATGTATTTAAGCTATTGTAAGAAGACCTCATACCTACTCAGTTTAAAAAAAAATATTTTAAACATATCCTGTTTTGAAAAGACCCTCCTCAAGTGATAATGAGCTCAACCCTTTCCACGTGAAGAGGGTTAGTGGATTTTAATGACCGGGACCAACGACGTACCTGCCTTCCGAGTTCCGAAGCCGAGCTTGGGATATCTTCTCTCCCGTCTGCCGGCCGGGGTGGACACTAGAGGTTAGGTATTGCGAAAACTATTCAACTTGAAAGATCTTAACATGAACGTGCGAGCCGCAGCGTCAGTCTTTCGTATCAAACTTTTCCCAATCTAGGAATTGAAGCCCATAACACTGTAAATCTGGCCCACCGCTCTGCGACTGAGGCGTTTAATTGTGTACTGACCCAAGTAACAAAAGCTTCTATAACCAAGGCATTTTATCACAAAAGACTGATATAGTAGGCCTATAATGGTAATCATTGTGACTGCTTGTACCATAAAGGTTGTTAACAGAGCGTTTTGCTTCTATAAAATTAATGAGCATTTACGTTCTATAATTTTGCTCCAAGAACACTTTCAGGACTATACAAAAAAATCATTAAAGTGTTGCACTATAATAGATATGGCAAAAGCGATTATGGTACTATTTAGTACTATAGACGACCTTATTGACAGTTTTGTGTATCTATGTTGCAATAATAATGCGTGAAAATAACTTTTACAGTACTAGTATTGTAGGAGTGTCGAAAACACATTACAGGAACAATTTGCACTATAAAAGTACCTTGCACAACCATTACGTAATGTTATATCTTCTTACAAGCTCCCTCAACATCGCTATGGAGCTAGTTCTGTAAAAATCATGATAAATCTTCTACAGTTCTTAACAGTACCATAGCGACTCCTGGTGCAGCTGCTAAATAACTTCAATTCTAAATAGCTCTATAGGTGAGTTTGTTTGTTCTCCTACGATACTAAATTGTGACAAAAAGGTACTAAAATAGCAGCCATAAATAATTAACCAAATATGGCTGCTGTTTTCTGCCATGATAGCACATTAGCAGCACGGCTGGTGCCAATGTGTACTATAGCAGCCATAGTCGGGAAAAGTACTTATTAAATTAATTTAAATTGATTTAAAACAAGAAAATTACGAGGGCGCATTGTCAAATTTGAAATCGACATTAATGATTTGATCAATACAATTAATTTCGCAAGTGCAAGTTACGACAGAGCTACGTAGTGTCCTTTTCCTTTTTATTACATCGGCGAATGAAATAAAGCATAGATATCTGTATATGTTATTTGTAGATTTTTGTTGTAGAACACACGACACGAGCACAACACGAATAAAATGATTGAATAAGAGTTTTTTTTTTTTTTTTATAAAAGGGGGAGGCAAACGAGCAGGCGGGTCACCTGATGGAGAGTAATCACCGCCGCCCAAAGACACCCGCAAAACCAGAGGAATCGCAGACGCGTTGCCGGCCTTTAAAGGAGGAATAGGTTTAAGGAAGGAATAGGAATTGGGAGGAGGGGGGGGGGGGGAAGGGCCTCCGGAACCCTCACTGGTCGGACGAAACACAACAGCACCAAGTGCCATTATTTCACGCCGAATATTAGTGAGAGGGTGGTATTACGCCGGGCGAGCCGGCCCAATGTGTGCTGCAACGCAGCGTGGCTCTACCACTCAGTTGGTGTCACTCATTTAGCACCACCCAGGGATCACGTATAGGGTCTCAAGGGTAAACCTACGGACGCGAGCAACTTTGACCCCCTAAAATATAATAAAAAATAAAATAAATAATAAATAATAAAAAAGATCACTGGAATTGTCTATAGTGCAAAAAAGCTATTTAAATATGTTTTGGTTACTTTTATAGTGCAAATTTGTGACATAAATGCAGCAGATAGCACTATTTCAGTACCAAAAAGCGTTTCACGACACTTTTAGGTTTCAACTACAGAGCTGATTTATTACCGTGAGAGCCTTTATGTAATGTTTATAGAATAAATCAGTGATAAAACTAGGGCCTATTTGGGGTTCTTTAAACGTTCTTAACATAATTATAGTACTTCACACGTGCTCGTGTTTTAGGGTACGAAGTTTAAAATTGTTATAATTCTGGGTTTTTGTCCACAGGGCAGCAGCCCAAGAGCACGTACCTCTTGTTGGGCAACGTCTCCCTAGCTGACACCATCATCGGCATCTCCATAATATTTGGTGCAACTGTCGACAACTCTTTGGGAAACAACCAACTATGTATATTTCAACTTGGTAAGAAATTGTTTTTCTACACTACACAGTCATGAATTAATTGATTAATGCACAATAATCAGCAGTAATTAACCGTGTCGCGGAGCGGTGAAAGCATACTACCACCCCCTCTCTTCCCTTGGGTGTCGTAAAACGCGACTAACGGACTAAAGACTGCACATACTTCCAACAGCATAGAGCGGCGATGGGCTCACCACCTGACAGACTGAGCACATGTGCAGTCGCTATTTGGTGAAAATGGACTATAGTAAAGGACTGCTTTTGCTGTCCTCATTGCCTAGTCTATTGAGTAACGCTTTGGGGACGTCTCACGTCTCAATTGTCGAATATTTCAGTTTTTCTGTGGTACGTCAAAATACAAAAAACTCTCATCAAACCATGGACACCATGGGCTTTATGTAATATGTCCATGCATCAAACCAAGGAACTTCTCGATTTCTTGCATCAAACAGCATAAATGTCATGTAGTTACCATAAAGTTAAACGGCTAAAAATTACATTAAATTGAGAACTGCTAAGCGAATATTTATGTGCTGTTGGTGGGAAATGTTATTTTTAAACTCTACCAAACAATTCTAGCTTGTTAATTATGACAAGAGACTGAGATAAAGTGCTAGGTGGTCTTAGAACCTATTATTGCCTATTATCCTAGCGGAGTAATATTAACCAATATTATATTCACTATGTTCTACTAATATTCACTATCTCCGCATAAAATCGGACCTGGGACTTTTAGGACTGAGACCGGTGGTGGAGGTTTAACCATAGAAGCATTTAATTTATTATTCGATGTCTAGTTCTGTTGTCATAACACCTTTGATTATATGTATACAATCAAAGTCATAACACCTACTTACTTTTGATTTATATTTACCGAAATATCAGAAATTCTACAATTCGGTTAGCAGAAGCCTTATTTTTAATATTATATTTTATTTATTGGACAGGAATGTTGGTGTGTCCCGCAATGGTGTCCATCTTTAGCGTAGGTCTCATCGCAGTAGACAGATACATTTATATATTACATGGATTGTACTACCAAAGATGGTTCAACACCACAAGGGTCAGGATCGGCATTGTGTGCATTTGGCTCATTGGTAAGTTTCTATAATTTCCGTCACGATATGTTGTGTTTGTGTCTAACTTTGTGTTTAACGTTTTATGTTGTCCCTATTGCAGGTATGGTTCTAGGATTTTTACCTTTCACCGGATGGGTACACGACGACCCTATATCAAATCAGTGTATATACGTATCGATATTTCCTAGTGCTCTTATAATAGTTAACTCTGTCATCAGTATTATACCAATAACAATTGTAACCATTTTGTACACTATAATTTTAATACAAGCTTTAAAAAACGTTAGAAAAATAAGAGCTTCAGAATCTTCTGTAAATTATGATGCAGAAGCAGATCAAACACCAAAATTAAGGATTTCTCGTGGTAACACCAAAACATTGAATTATAAATCAATGAACAAACAGAATAAATGTAAATTAAAAAGGAGTGCTTCATTTCAGAATTGCGATAGAAAAGTTTTAAATTCTAAACTAATATTAGATCCATTAAGATCCAAAAGTACCGATGATCTCAGTATTAAAACAAACAGCTCCCAAGTTAATGTCAATGGATTTGAAACGCAAAAAATAGCTGGGCGCGATTCTAACTTTAGTATCAGTACCGTTGAGACGAGTTGTACAGTCGCTAACTCATTGAGAGACGTAGCTAAAACTTCATTGAGGACATTGAAGTCCGTGGAGATTCCTTATAAGAAGTGTTGTAAAGTCAAAGGCCCTAAGAAATGTAGAGCAGTGACAGTTGTATTGCTTACTACTGGAAGCTTTATCATCACTTGGATACCATTCTTCGTTATGGTAATATTATTTGTACTCTGCGAGGAGAAACGCACAAATCCTCAATGTTTGAAAATTCTCTCTTTATTAAAGAGCCTTAGCACCTTAGCGTTTGTTAATAGTGTGTTGAATCCCTTGATATACGCTTGGTGGCACAAGGGCTTTAAGGAATCTGTTAAAGGCCATTTTAGAAAATGTGTACAGCGGTATCTATTCGCGAAGAGCCTAAGAAATAGCAATACTACAAGTTTGTTTTAGAACATGCTGTAATTAACATTATGTTTCATGTTTAATAATAAATAAATTACGTGTTAAATGTATTGTTATATGATATTAATTACTATACTAATAAGTGTTGTTTGTAATTGTTTAAATGATAATTATAATATGTACTTAATTATGAAACGTTTAACCTTTTAAACTTTTTATGTTTGTCCTCACTATTTACTTACGAGTACTGACATGTAACGTAAAGGGTAAGTGCTTAATCCCGTTAATATCTAAAGAATTTATGTTTATAAAAAGATTCGTGTAGACTCATCTCATGTGGTGTAGACTCCCTAATGATATGTAGAGGAAATACAATGTTGAGAATAAACACGGTTAGTTAGATCTATCTGTGTATGTGTTTCATTTCAATTAATCTTTAGAAAACAATGTATGGAATTTTAAAGTAGGTATATATATACTTACATATTATATATTCACGAATATTATCCCCGAAGGGTTAGTCAGTGACCACGCAATGAGGTATGGAGTTCAAATGTACTACTCTGTCAAGAAAGTACCGGGAAAAGATCAATAATACACAAAATGTTAGTTATTCATCCAAAATTATTTAATCGCCTTCAAAGTATGCTCCTTCTGAAACGATACACTTACGTCAACGAATAATCCAATCATCAAAACATTTTTAAACGCTTTTTCCGGAATTGAGTTCAGTTCTCGCCGCGAATTCTCCTTTGAAAACGGGTGCCATGAAGTGGTAATTTGAGTTTAGGAAAAAGGAAGAAGTCGGCTGGAGCCATATCTGGTGAATAAGGTGGTTGCTCAATGGTATTTGTTGAGTTTTTGGTCAAAAATTCATTCACAACGATGGCCTTGTGCGAAGGCACATTATCGTGGTGCAAAATCCAAGAATTTTCTTTCCACAATTTTGGCCATTTTCGTCGAATTTGCTCTCTTAAACGCCGCATAACGCTCAAATAATATTCTTTATTTACCGCTTGACCTTCCGGCAAGAATTCCGAGTGCACAATACCGCGATAGTCAAGAAAACAGTCAACATGACTTTGACTTTTGATCGACTTTAGCGTGGTTTTTTCGGTTTCGGTTCAGTCGGAAGGCGCCACTACGAAGCTTGTTGACTAGTTTGCATGTCAAACACGTAAACCCACGTCTCGTAACCAGTAACAATGCGTTGCATGAATGTTGGGTCGAAATTGACTCGTTCTAGCATGTCCTCAGCGACTCTTATGCGATTGAGTTTTTGGAGAAAATTCAGGTCTTTTGGGACTAGCGGAGCGGCAATATGTTTCATACCCAAGTGATTATTTAAAATGGTACGGATCGACTCGTGAGACACAGAAAGTTCAGCGGCTATCTCTCTCAAACTTGAATGAGAATTTTCAGTCACCATTTCCTTCACTTTTGCGATGTTAACTTCAGTTGAAGACGTTGATGGCCTACCAGAGCGAAGCAAATCTTCCATCACATCTCGACCGCTTTTGAACGCTTTGTACCACTCATAAGCACGTGTTTTGGATAAAGTCGTTTCATCGTAAGCCTTCTGTAACATTTTCAGTGATTCTGAACACGAAATTCCATTGATTTAATTGACCTTAAAAAATTAACATCTTTTATTTTAATGTAATTGAACGTGTCTTAAATATTGTGTCGATTACGATTATTTTGCAATCAACTTAGATTAATTTGCACACTCTTATGGGAGTGAAACATATAGTACATAATATAATTCTAACAACTGTAACATACGTTCTTGGCAAAAAAAGAATCATTTCATTGGCGACGCAAAATTGAAGACAAACTCTTTGTTCGATGTTTTTATCCAATGAAATTCGCAATACACACTAGATTACTAAAAACAACAGATGCAACTCAAACTCCGCGCCAAATGGATAACAGTTGTGCCAATCTAACAACAAAAAAAAATAATTTGGAATCTTAAAAAAATCATCCGTTCCCGAAACTTTTTTGACAGAATCTTCGATCAACAATACAACTAGATAACGCGTCACGTACAAAATCAAACCTAAATTCTGTCCACGTGAATAAATACTTTTTCAAAGCAATAAATTGCTCCTGTCACTAAAAAAAGAAAAGACGTCAATAACATTTAGTGGTGAAATCAACCGTAAGTGACAACAAATAAAGTACTTTTTCCCGTTATGCCTTGCGAGAAACTAAGAGCTCACTTCTCAAGTGCGCTCTTATATACCGAGACACATTTCTAGCGCCGACCTTACAGTACTACTAGTTGTATCGTTGATCAAAGGACAGAATGTAAGTATATCAATTTTGGATATAAAGAAGTGCATTACACTTCACACTTTACGGTCACTTCGAATCCACTTCAAATCCAGCATGTCGATTCTCTAAAGGTCGATCGTAAACTCGCCTCTCACTTCGACCATCACGTTCCGATCACGAGTGACATTGGTGTAGAGTCGAATTTAGAGTACCTATGCTGATTTATAACTCACAGAGGATTCAAGATCCTGTTTTGGATCAAGCCTTTACAGAATCTCACTGCTGTTCGTAGAAAATGTTTTAACACTTTTCCTGAATCGTAGGTATGTATGAAGTTAGCCTATCCCACATTTTTTTTATAATAACCTTGGTTACAGGAATCTTTATATCGTGCCTACCTGCCATGGGGTGGACCGGCCAAACGTTCAGGGACTACCGATGCTGGTACATCGCCGTGTTCCCACCCTCCCTACTGATAGTGCTCTCCGTACTCGTATTATCAGTCATAATAACAGTGTGTTTACTATACATTCTCATTTTGTATAGTGCCGTAAAGGCGGTTGACAAAATTCGTGAGTTCAAAGAGAGCAATGTAGCATACGTCAACAAAGCTTACGACAATACTAGTAATATCGATGAGATATCGAAGACAACCGTCACGATCATAGTTTCGACAGAGACAGTTTTGAACAAGGAGATCTCGTTAGAACTGCACGAGGTTAAAACCAATATCGAGCAGAAGGAGTCGAATGATTGTATTAAACAGAAGATGTCGAAGACGTCGCGGTACTATCGTAAGTCAAAGTCTGTGAACTCATCACTTAGCAAATTGAAAGCAGTCAAAACGGTACTCTTGGTCACACTTTGTTTTGTGGGCACTTGGGCGCCGTACTATGTGGCTGTCATAATGTATGTGAAATGTAACATAATGATACATGGGTACGACTGCGTACCATTGGAAATATTAACTCTTGGACCATTGTACTTGTTAGGTGTAAGTAATAGTTTGTGTGATCCTATAATTTATGCGTGGAGACATTCGGGTTTCAAAAATACACTTATGAAAATTTATACAAATTTTCGAATTAAATTAAAAGCATAACTGGGGACAATGGCTTGCACCAAAACTTACAATTAATCTCAATTAGCTCCAGTCGTAATATAAGAGTAATTAAATTATTATTCTGTTCCTTTCTACAAAACAATTGACAGAAATGTAATAATAATCTAAATATCCTGTTATCTAAATTGCGGTGCAAGCCTAGCTGCTTAAATGTATTAATACAACTGCTTAGGACAATTAGTTAAATATTTATTTAAACCAATAAATTGTTTAGACCTACATATTTATTTTTATTTAATGAGCTTGTGAGTCCACCGATAGCTATAAACGACGCAGAGGTACCTGTGAAGATAATGTATGATCACAAAAGAAAAATTTATGCAATTTCGAATTACACAAAACTAAGTACCTACCTAGTGGTACGTTAAAAAATGTAAAGTATGCCAAATTAGTATCAGTGTTACGTTGATCTTCAAAATATTGCATGTAAAAAAAATGTTATTGAATAATAAAATAATTATGATAATTTTATCACGTTACACAGTTATTATCAAACAAAATTAACCGTCGATAGGCACAACAGTATCATAACAATAAAATGTACCAATTTATATCTACGAATTTACGGGATTAGCGGTCCATAAAGATAAGTGATGGATTACCTACCCCATATCGACTAGTCCAAGTTAATAAGTATAACGCATGTGGCATAAGCTTAGTTATTGGACAATATGGCTTGGTTGCTGATCTGTTTTCTGGTAGTGGCTGCTACAGCGGTACATGGAGATCACGAGAAATATGAAGGGTAACTATTATATTACTATTTTTTATGTAGTACTTAAAGTAAAAATGTTTAAATAGACAACAAAAAATTATCTACTTCTCTTTAATATACACTTACAATATTCTTTCTGGAAGTATTAACTTGTTTGCGTAACGTAAATACTAAATACGATTCTAGGCACCAACTGTTCCGCGTGGCTGGTACACCCGAAGACATCCAGGCTTTGGAGGCCTCGTTAGATGTTATATCCGCCACGCCAGCCGCTAGGTCAGAGTCAGGAAAACTTGAAGCTCTGCTCCGACTGGCACCTGAAGAAAAACAGCAATGGCTGCATTACTTCGACCAGAAGAACATGGCTTACAGGAAAATTGCTGACAACCTGGCTGAGTAAGTAACAAAAGTGCTGTATAATTTTGCTATTTTCATTTACTTACTAAGGTTTTTTGAACTAAATCTCTTTCTTGTTTCATTAGTATCCTCCGTGATGAAGAACAGCAAATTGCCAAAACGAGAGCAGCAGCCAAACGTAGCGGCCGTGAAATAGGATGGGACACATATTACAGATACAATGAGGTATTGTGTGCAACCTTGGGTTCTTGGGACACAAGAATGTTGATTTGATCTTTGTAACCTTTCTTTATTTTAATATTCATTATTTAGAACTTGTTTGAAATCTTCTAGATCAACGACCACTTGGACAGCTTAGGTGAACAATACCCTGAATTGGTGACGGTCATAAACGCCGGTCTCAGCTACGAAGGCAGACAAATCAAATACCTTCGAATCTCCACGACACGCTTCGAGAACTTAATGAAGCCGGTCATCGTCATCGACTCCGCTGCACACGCCAGAGAATGGGTCACACCACCAGTTGCTTTGTACATCATCAACCAATTGGTGGTCGACATCGTTGACGGGAGGCTGACCGACGAAATCGACTGGATCATCATACCGCTAGTCAACCCTGATGGCTACGAATACTCGATGGAGGAGGTAAGGATATCACGGTAAATGAGCTTTATTGTTCATTGTTGGAAACCTGCCTATTTTCTAGTGCGTGACACAACTGCTGAGTTCTGTGGAACCCTGGAATGTGTGACCTACATTGGCGTTTACTATTCTGTCACCTTCACCTTACATCTTTGAAATAATGTTTTCTGGTAACCGGAAAATTGAATTGATACCACCTACGGTACTTTGGTTAAGCTATATCATACTTTGACATAATATACCAACTGGCGTTAGGCCCTTAGGATTTTTTAGAAGGCAGTTTGTAATGGTCCGAAGATTTCCCTAATCTTTAACATGTATATCACTGTCTTTTTGGATAGCCCTGGAGCCCAGCAGTGTGTCAATTTTTACGCCGCCGATGGTGATACTATAATGGTGACCCATAATGCGCTGGATGTTTACAATGCACATCTTTTGTTTTAAATAATAAGAATTCGATTAGCGTTATTTACCTCTAATTAGTAAGGCAATCAAGTTCATAACTACCTGTGCATTTATGTAAATTCATATAGTCGTAGATATTTTTTTTATTTAATGAAGGTTTTAATTAAATAAAAAAATAGGAACCAATAACAAAAACTAAACCAAATGACTTTAAAAAAAGGATAATGTTCTAAAACATTGTAGGACCGCATGTGGCGCAAGACTCGGTCTCGCTCTCACGCCAACTCGGACGCCTGTCCCGGTGTGGACGGCAACAGGAACTTCGACCACCACTGGGGCACCAGGCCTGACAGCGCCAACCCCTGCAGCATCATCTACGAAGGGCCCTCACCCTTCTCCGAGCCAGAAATCCGAGTAGTCCGCGACGCAGTCCTGAGAGACATCAGCCGCACAGCTCTCTACATCTCCCTGCATAGCTTCGGAAACATGTTCTTGTACGCTTGGGGTAACAATGGTAAGTTGATTAATAACTTGAAGATAAACTATGTGTAACAAATAACAATAGAAAATGTGGGTTAAAGTCCTTGGATCTAAGACAAGGGTAATGTAGGTGATATATTACTCTTGTCTTAAGATTCAATTCACATTAGTAGGTTATAATCATGTCTACAACAAATTTCCGCATTCATTCATGTGATCGAGACAAATTAATTAAGATTAACTTGATTAAGATTATTGAAGTAATTATAAAAAATAAACCTGTTTAAAAAAACTTAATGGTACAAATGTCTTCCTAGCTATTTATATAAAAAAAAATAATCCTAATGTTTTATAATAATATCAATATCACGTTTTTATTATTAGTTTACTAGAAAGGCACTGCTCTAAATTGAAAGATAAAGGTCACTGCAAAATTCTTTCAAAAAAGACAACGTCGTCGCACCAAAAAATGATATTTAAAAAAAATTTAACATTCATACTATATTCATTCCACAGCTACCCTCCCCTCGAACGGGCTAATCCTCCACTTGGCTGGCATAACGATGGCCACTGAAATAGACAAGCTGGCCCTGGAGAGCGCCAACCGGTATGTCGTCGGCAACGCTGCGCAGGTTCTTTACTTCACCACAGGCACCTCTAGAGATTGGACTCGTGCAGTGGGCATACCCCTCACCTACACTCTCGAGTTACCTGGCTACAGCTATGGGTTCCTGGTACCTCCAGAATACGTCAAACAAATTGTTACCGAGACCTGGGCTGGCATTGCGGCGGGGGCGCACTATGTGCTCTCTAACTTGTGAGCCTTGCGTCCAAAAGTATGTTAAAAAAGAGAGGCTTTTCCAGTATTCGAACGTGTAAGACAGAATTCGTGTGTTAGCGAAACCACGCCATCTATACTGCAGCCAAATTCGATGACGAATGTTTGTAAACATATTACTGTCATCACAGGGATTTTTACTGTTTTCTGGAAGAAAGACACCATGGATAACTGTTTTCTTGTGAATCTCTGTCAAAAAAAAGGTAAAAGTCCGAGTGAAACTAGATATTTGCACAAAGAAATGACAGTAATCTGTTTACAAACATTCGTCATCGAATTTGGCTGGAGTATAGATAGGTACAAGCTTGTAAACACTCCGATGCCATTCCAAATTGTAGAAACCTCGTCGAATAGTGAATAAAACTCACGCTTCTTTATTTTATTAATTTCATTGTATTTTATGAGATGACAAAATTAAAGTTAATGTGATCCTTTCTTTTCTTTATCAGTTACCTACTACCTACGTTTGCCCTTGTTGTGTAACGCGTGTGTTTAATATTTTTCGATGAGTACCAGCCCGGGGTGGTGATGGCCAACCCGTATTTGGCAAGCGTGCTGCGTGGTGATGATGATAGCAAATTTCAATGATGTCTTTCACCCAGGAGTGGAACCGTTTACAGGCTGTACTTATGTACTTCATTAGTGTTCATCATCATTAGTCATCCATCATACACACTATCATTAGACTTTGAAAACAATTAAAGAAGATAACATTTTTAAGCATCCTGATAAACAGAGGACAACAAGAAAATGCACAGATATACAAAAACAGCAAACAACAACGCAAGGGTCGGTCGCGGATTCCCTAAATCGCAATTCGACCAGTTTCTCACTTCGTACACATCGCAAATCGCCTTAGTGGCGTGGTATGGTATGGCGTGGCATTTTATAGGAATATTAAATTAGGTTTTATTGTTGCAAATCGATGAAAAGTTGCCAGAAACTGGTTTTGTGGTATTTGGACGACATACGCATACGCGACGCCCGCCCGCGCCCGTTTTTTATGTTACGTTAGGTACTATTATTTTATTAATCTGCCATACAAGGTTTTAGCTCGTCCTGTCTAACGATATTTAATTTTGTCACGTTGCGTAATCAGTAAGTATCACGCTAATTTATAAGTATATCAGTAGGTAGGTACTGTAAAGGTTGGGGGCGTAGCTACTAAATAACAACATCCTCTTCATTGGGAACATATACATTATTTGTTTAGAAGCTAAAACTGTATTATATTACATATTAAATATCAAAATAACATGGTAAGCCTACCCATGTTGGCACTTCAGATCGATCATCGATCATAAAGTTACTATACCTAGAGGTATAGTAACTTTATGGATCGATCTCCCCTCAATTCTACGTTTGACATCTTAATTCAAAATATATGTTTTATTCATTTAGGTATTACTTCAAAGTAGAACCTGCTAGCGCCCTAACACAATATAGACTCCACAATACCACGGCGAGTTTTGTGTACACGACCAGTAGTTAACCACAAAGGTAGTTGATAATTACTTATGGATACATTCTCGCGAATTGTTCAATAGAATTACCGCTACTCAACATTCCATCAACACCGTGCGCAGACAATCGCCTAAGCAGGTACAGACGCACTCAGGGCAACCTACCACAAAATGCCAAATTTCTTCAGTCAATTTTGAAGTGTATCAGTAGGGGGTATTAAGATCAATATTGATTAGAGGAATTTGACAATTTTGGGTTGACATAACCGTGCCGGTGGTGTGTGTACGCACATCACTTCACGCTGTACAAAACTATCAAAATCGTCTAATCGATTATCAACTCTAGCTGTTGGATGTTGAGTTCGTAATTGATTATAGCTTTGATGTCTTGGGTAATCTGACGTGCTGGTGTACGTACAACAGAATATCGGTGATGTCATAAAATGTGATAAGTATGGTCCGCAAGGAAAATTACAACGCTGATCGCTGTGGTAATTATAACAAATCGTTACACCATTCACGGACACTAAAAGGTAATGGATGGTAAATATTAAGGAATTTGAATAACCATTGTTCAACAAAATGTAAGAAAAAAACGAAAGAATTCGCTAAAGTACCTAGGTACTTCACTAACTTACTTTTGTAATGTTTCTTATGTATGTATACATAACATAAAATCACGACTATTATAATATCTCCGAAGGGTTAGTCAGAGACTAGCCAATGAAGACCGCAAAAGCATCCTCTACCATAGTCCACTTTTCACCAAATAGCGACTGCACATATGTTTTATGCTGTTGGATGTATGTGCAGTCTTTAGTCCGTTAGTCGCCTTTTACGACACCCAAGGGAAGAGAGGGAGTGGTATTATTCTTTTACCGCTACACGACACGTAAGTTTACGATTATATTACCTACCTTATATTAGTTAGGATTCAGTTTTAACTAAACCAGTGATAATTAGAAATTTCATGTGTAGTCCGTACATAACATACGCTACGTATGTGGTGAACTAAACTGCACTTGCTATTGGACCGCGATGAGTCTTACCAGAATAGCACAGCTCTCCCTGCTGATATTAACGTTATCAATATCTTTTGTTAACGGTTTAAACTTTTTAAGAAACATAATAGCTGTGGAGTTTCCATATTACAAGATATTATTTTCTCTGGGAGAATGCAAAGGTAAGTGCATAAGTACCTAATACATAGTTTCACCCCTATTACTAATATCCACAAAGGGTTAGTCAGAGACTAGGCAATGGGGACCGCAGAAGCAGTCCACTGCCATTACGACATCATATTCATATTCATCATCATCATATCGAATGGCAGTACTGCGGCGTCCTAAACCTCAATTTTCAAGTTTAACAGCCATTCTTTGGCTGCAGGCATCAGTTGGTGGAGTTCTCTCAGGTCACCAGGGAGACAGTACAGTGGGCAGTCCTCTACAATGTGGCGCAGTGTCTGGTCCGGGGCTCCACATTAACAAGCTGGCGAGTTCTTTAGTCCCCCTTTGTAAAGATGGTGGTTTGAACTCCCATGTCCAGATCTGAACCGATTTAATTTGACCCACGGCGCGCGTTGACCTTCGCTTCCTACGGGTTATTCTATTCGGTCAGGGATCAAAAACTTGTTCGGCACGTCAAAGCGGTCCCAGGAAGAACACGCTTCCTTCAGGCTAAAAGGGGCGTTTACACGTTCATCGGCCCATATAGGAGAACTTGACGGAAGGCGTTGGGTCAGCAGTTGTTCCAGAGTCTCCCGGATTGGAATATTTGACTTTTTTCCCATTCGGCAACAGCTGCGCTGAGCCTGCGTAGTTGTGTGTGTTGTGTTATGTGCGCTAATACTGGGAGCCGGTAGGGAGTGGTAGTATTCTTTCAACGCTAACGCGACACGGTTTTTTTATCCACTATGTGTAAACTGCCATACTGCCGTCCATAGACTATAATGCCGTTAACCGACCTGGTAGGCTACTCTTGAAACAGAATTGCATTAATCAATTTCCAATCACAAATCTAAAAAATTGTCAAATGGCACTTTTGTAAGCGACAATAGCGCCACATTGGAATTAAATTGCGTGGAAATTGATTGAACAAATTATTATCGAGATGGCGTTCCGGAATTATCTTTACTTATCCCAATATCGATACATATTAATCGCATTGGAATTGTATTAAGATTGAGTTTGCGTTCGAGAGTAACCCCCCTGAGGTCGAATTTGACTTTTTGATATCATTGAACTCAGAATGAAACGCGCCATCGAACAATCTGACCCATTTTCTTCTATCTTTTTATTTACGTGAGATAGCGAAAAACGCCGTTAAACACCAATTTTTTCAATAATAAAATGCTATATAACGCCGTTCATTCCAATTCCATAGCAATAACGCGGTTAACAGTTTATAACGTTTATATGCACTAGGCCTTCCAAGTCATTTCCATAACTTAATTGCCGTTAACTGGTTATATCAGTTATATTGCGGTTAAAATACTTTAACTGTATTATAGTCATGTAAACATGACTATAATACAGTTAAAGAATGAAATAGTGAACTATTAAATCGTTAAATTATAATCCCATGACTTAAATGCCGTTAATTAAAAATACTAAACTAAAATGTGGCTAAACACCAGGTAACGGCATTTTTGTTTTTTATTTCATACATTTAATGTTCAGAGTTAACAATTACGAATTGTAACAACTACCTGAGTCCGATTGTTAAGGCTGCAATACCTACCTACTAAAATGCGGCTATCTCCTATTATTACGCTAAAAAGCCGTTATCCGTTCTTGCCATTGGTTACAAGCATCGACAACTTTGAGTACCTAGGTATATTGTTACGTGTGTGCAAATAAATTGTTTGATCTTCAGATTTAATAATAAATTTATATACAAACAATAAAAAGAAAGCGACTGCTTAGAAACCTTTTAAACTGAGATCAATTGTCGTATTACAAATGAATTATTCATGAATCATGAATATTTTTATTTAAAAAAACTTCTTTATTAATGGATGACATTTGTATGAATTAAGATCATGAATTAATCATTAATTATGTTTTATTTTAACTTTTTCAATAAAAGTTACAAAGGAACTCAATAAGAATTAGACAAGTTATTACAATTAACTCATCAATGTGTTTGAATTTATAAATACAAAAAAGCTAATTTTAAGCCTATTATTACTTTTGAAAATGTTATCAAACATCAGAATATCAAATAATAATGATCAAAACGGAAGAATCACAAATAAAGCGACTGCTTAGAGGACTATTAGGCTGAGATCAACTGGAGTATTATTGCTAATTATAAATTCAATTCTCACTTTAACAATAATCATCATTATCATCAGCCACAGGACGTCCACTACTGGACAAAATCCTACCCCAAGGATCTCCACCACAACCAGTCTTGTATCAGTTGTAACCGCGACCTTTACCAGATCGTCGGACCACCTTGGTGGAGGCCTGCCCACACTGCATCTTCTGGTTCGCGGTTGCCACTCGAGAACCGTTCTGCCCTAACGGCCAGCAATTCTACAAACGATGTGCCCTGCCCATTGCCACTTGAGCTGCGCAATTCTTTGGGCTATGTTGGTTACCTTAGTTCTTCTACGGATCTCCTTATTTCTGATTCTATCAAGTAGAGGAACTCCGAGCAAAACCTTCTCCATTGCTCTTTGAGTGACTTTGAGCCTGCCTATTAGGCCCATAATTAGCACGGAGAACAGTATAGTCTTTGATAATTATCGACCACGTTTCGGTACCGTATGTCATCACAGCGGCAACACACACTGGTCGAAGACTTTCGTCTTGAGACACTGCGGTATTTTGGACGAGAAGATATTTCGTAGCTAACCGAACGCTGCCCAGCCGAGTTAGATTTGACGATTGGCCTCTTTCTTAAAGTGGGACCTACCTAGCTGGACCGTTTTTTCGAGGTATACATATTCGTCAACAACATTAGAGCAGAGTCTCCAACCTTCAGAGGAGGGGGTGGTGGTACGACACGTGAGTTAGACATGATTTTCGTCTTCTCCATGTTCATTTCAAGGCCCATTTGTTGAGAGAGTTAATAATGATGCCGAGTCCTCTCCAGTCTAAAAGTTTAAATACGTCTTCCAGTGCAGCAGTGAAGAGTTTCTGAGATATGTCGTTTCCTTGTTTCACTCCACGCTGCAGCCGGACTTGTTTCGAGTTCTGGTTGAAAGGTGAACTGTCATAGTGGCGTTTTCGTACAAACACTTCAACACTTCGATATACCGGTAGTCAATCAAGCACCGCTGGAGATACTGTAGCACGGCCCATGTCTCAATCGAATCGAAGGCTTTCTCATAGTCCACAAACGGTAAACAAAGTGGCCGGTTATACTCTTCGGTCTTCCGTATAACTTGCCTCAGCGTATGTTAATGGTTAATCCGGCTTGTTGGATTAACTGAAGTCATCAAACATGTGTGCAAGACGATTAGTTATGATATGGCCCTCTAAAAAAACAGTTTATAGGCATGACTTAGAAGTGAAATGGAACTGTAGTTCCTCAGAAGGGCTTCTTGCCCTTCTTAAAGAACAACACAACCACGCTTTCATGCCACGCTTCTGGCGTTCTGCCTCCGAGTACGACGGAATTTAATAGCTTCTAAAGAGCTGCGAGTACCGGTCTTCCGCCTGCTTTCAGGAGCTCAGCCGTAATTCCGTCAACACCCGATGCTTTGCTGTTCCTAAGCTGCTTGAGAGCCACACAGCCTGTACGAGGATATCTTCGGTATCTTCAGTATTTCGATTTTTCTGTGCTGATCATTATTATTTAATATTTTGATGTTTAATAACTTTATTACTACTTTAGAAATAAGTTTTTGGGAATTTACAAATTCAACACATTGATGTGTAAATAGTAATCATGTGTCTAATTTTTATCAAGTATTTTTTGGTTACCATTTTTGTTATATTTTTATAAAATACTCCAGATCTCAGTTTATTAGCTAAGCAGTCGCTTTCCTTGTGGTTTTTCCTATGTTTATTATCATTATTTTATATTTTGATGTTTGATAGCTTTTTGAAAAGTAATAATAGGTTTAGAATTGAGTTTTTGAGAATTTACAAATTCGGTCACATTGATGGGTCAATTGTAATCACGTCATCACGTGTCTGATTTTTATTGGGTTATTTTGTAACTTTTATTGTGAAGGTGAAAATTAAACTTAAGTAGCGATTCATAATGAATTAATTAATAATTAATTTAAAATTGTTGTACCATTTGATCTCAGTATATAAGGTTTATAAGCAGTCGCTTTGTTTTTAACCCCTTGAGGATCGTAAAACCAGACACAATTAAAATCAATTGTTTCGTGACCGCCGGCGGTCTTATGATCCTTGACCTATTAATGTTTGTAAGATTATTAAATAAATAACAATTTTGTATTGTTTTAATTTGTTGCTAAAATTTAAACTAAATCGCCGTTATGGTTGGAGGTTTTGTCTTTATCTGCATTTTGGTGTTGCGATATGCTGCAAATTATTAAACTTGTATTATTCTTATAAAAATTATTGCAATACTCAGTCTAAAATGCAGCTAAGTGACTTACTTGGTTGCATTGAAGAAAATTATTTTATAATTTTTTATTTGTAGGAAACTAAGCTATAACAACGTTAAAGTTCTTAACGGCAATTTAGTTTGGTGTTGATAAAAAAGAAACACGGCCTTTTAAAAGTTAATAAAAAGATATAAGAACTAATAGCTAAAATGCCGCGGCATTACAGCTATGTTTTTATGTACAAAAATATGGTAGAATAATAGATGCAAATAGTTTTTATTACTTAATAATTATTAAGTCCAATTCAATGGTCCAATTCAATTTAAAGTGTTTAAAATAAGTTTTCATAAAAAAAATTTAAATAGCTATCTATCATACAATTTCAAATCGGTTCGATAGTTTTCAAACAGCGACGCTTTTTCATTAAATGGCGATTATCTCGAAATGTCACTTTTGCAGATAACGGCATTTTAGTCTATGGACGGCAGCTGATAGTCCACGTTACGCCAAGTTACAACTGCACATGTACACACGGCGTCAGATCAACCTACCCTAAACTGTCAAATTTCTCCAATGAATATTGATCCTTAGAACCAAACCGTAAAGTTCAAAATTGGTTGTAGAAATTTGACAGTTTTGGGTAGGTTGATCTGACGCCGTGTGTACTCAGCCTCAGCGTGTCAGGTGGCGAGCCCATCACCGCTCTATTATATGCTGTTAGAATATGCAGTCTTTAGTCCGTTAGTCACCTTTTACGACACCCAAGTAGGGTTACCATCCGTCCGGATTAGTCCGGACATGTCCGGACTTTTAGACTCTAGTCCGGACTTTGTCCGGGTGTTTAATATGTCCGGATTTTGGATTATGAGTAAGAAAATACTACATATTAAGTAATTTCAAATATGTCTTTAATCTTTATTAACTTCTCATTTAAGTAAAAAGTGAGTAATGTTTCCATTTTGTGACTAAAATTCCGGACTTTTATCAAATTGTCAGGCTTTTTCTCAGGATTGCTTAAATTCCTAAATGGTAACCCTACACCCAAGGGAAGAGAGGGGGTGGTCGAATTATTTTAATGAGGCACAGCTCTCTTTTTTTTTGATATATTTGTAATGGCCAATTGGCTAGGACAGTAATGGGAAGACGCTAGTATAATATAAAAATAGAAAGATTTAATTTTTAAAGCTACTACTTTACAGGGCGTACAATTTACAGTGACAGCAAGATATGGGGCAGCGTGAGGATGAACCGAATCTTAGATATTTCCTATAAGAGTCATAATGGTAAGTAGATGAAATAAACTCTTACTTGAACTCAGTCAGAGTGGCTCGTGCAAGTTTTATTCACCTTTCAAGTTAACGAGTTCAACCGTCTGCTGTCTCGGGTTTTCGACACAGAGGTCCCGGGTTCGATTCCCATCCGGGGTACATCTTTGTATAACAAGCCCTACCATACCATCAACCAAATCAAGTATACTCAAGTACCTACTACTTGAGTATACTTGATTTGGTTGGTGGTATGGTAGGGCTTGTTAAGTCCAGAAGGCTAGCTAGCTACCACCATCTTATCTGAAGTCTAGCACCATAACAACAAAGTTAATAGAATTAATTAGTCTCCGAAACTACGTACTCATCCGATCACCAAAATTTTCAACAATATTAAGAATGTACTTTCATAGCATAGTAATTATTATTTGGGTGATTATCAGATTTCGTGCACATCCTATGTCCGTGGCTGTATAAAAATATGTATTTTACTTTCAAGTTATATGGTTTCTTTGAACGAAGTACTATTATACAGTAAGCTACAATATCTACTTAAATATGAACTGTTAAGTTTAAGGGTTTTAAAAAAAAAACAACATTTATATCTTAAAATGTCACTACCCTCAGTGTCCCAAACTCACATTTAGTAAAACAACTACTTAAATTTTGAAGAAGCGTTAGTTCGATAAATCTGAATTTAATTCATATTATTAAACTGATAGTAAGTCAACGTTATCCGCATTTTGGCACGTACGAACGAACGTAATACTTTTATAAATGTTTAAAGTTTTGTCATCATAATTTTGTCATTACCTTCAACAGAAATTGAAACGACAAAGTGTCCTGCTAGCGGACATCCTACTCCTCCACTCCCCATCTCCCCGGCGCTCACGCGTCGGTCAGTCAGCCGCACGGCATCGTAAGAAAAGCCTTTGGACTCGTTAAAAAAAAAAATGTTTTTGTGCTCGAAGTTGTCGTTTGTCGCGAAGTTTGTGTCTTTACCATCATCTATATTTTGATGTAAGTAGTAAGATTTTTCCTTACATTCTCATGAATAATAAAGGCTATAAAGATCCAATAACATAAATGTCATAAATATTACTCTTATGAATAAACGACTATAGACCAAAATGTGCTAAAACACTTTCAGTATCATTACCTTCATTTACCATCAGCTTTTGAACTGAAGGTAATGGCTTTAAACTGACGGTAGTGATTAAATGTGATGTTGTCCATGTGAGAAGGTTTGTGCCCAGCAGTGGGACGTTTATAGGCTGATGATGATTTGATTTGATAATAATATCTATAGTGATGTGCAGATAGCGGCCCATTAATAGAATACTACTGTCTCATCTCTTCCCTTGAGTGTCGTAAAAGACGACTAACGGACCAAAGACTGCACATACATCAAACAGCATAGAGCGGCGATGGGCTTACCACCTGTCACGCTGAGCACATGTACAGCTATCATTTGGTAAAACGTGGGCTGAGGCAGTGGACTGCTTCTGCGGTCCTCATTGCCAGTTCTCTGAATAAAAATTCCGGGACGGTCAACGTCAGCGTGACAGGTGGGCTCACCACCGCCGCCGCCGCCGATCGCCGATCTATGCTGTTGGATGTATGTGCAGTCTTGAGTCGGTTAGTCGCCTTTTATATATAAAAATTACTATAAATAAAAATACTTCTACGACAAATTCTCAATCTCAAACTAAGCAGAACTTGTACAGTGTCAATAACAACGATAACGAATAACGAACGAATAATAAACATTATCGATTCATGTAAAAAATGTCATGTCCATCACCCAAATACTTGACACCCATAGCGGGATTTGAACCCGCAACCGTATATTTTGTAGATATACTGGTAGGCTGTTTTTACGCAATTATTTAAATTTGTGATATTAACGCAAATGAAGATCAAAAGGAAAAAAAACTCGTAAGGAAAAGCTAGCACAAGCAAGACTTCACAAGAAAAAAAATATGAAGAGGTAAAAAATGACCCTGAGAAATATGCAGTGCAAAAAGATAGGGAAAGGTTAAGATATTTGAAGCGTAAATAACAAAATAAAGTAAAAGGAAAAGAAAAACAAAAGTTTTTCTTTTCTAAATAGCGTTGCCGATTTTCTCGCCACTTTCTTCTTTGTTGTCTATGTTGCCGTGGCGTCAAATCTTGAATACCTTTTATTTTATTCTTTACGTTTCAAATAATCCTTTCCTTCTCTTATAAAATGATAATTGTGGGACTGCACAGCAATAGCTTATTTTGTTTTAATTCAACAAATATTCTTGTAATTATGATTGTTACTATTTTTGAAATTGTAGAAGAAGAAGAAGAATAAGTTCATAAAATGAAGATGAAGCATAAATAATGCTCCCTCTTCATTTTATTGTGATTAAACTTTGAATTATTTACAACGTATTTTATTTTAAAGGGATCTTTACCGTTGGAAACACCTCACATAAAAAGCCATAAGGAATATATAGTATTCACCGTTATCATTACCATCCGACTATTAATCATTACCGTTTCCAAATAAAATTTTAAAAGCTCATAACTTGTTAATTTGTGAGTGCAATTGTCTATAAATTAGCAAATCAGAAAACAATAATGTATATTTTGATAATATCAATACATTTTTGTAATTAAAAAAATAACTTGGATGTGCACGAAATCTGATAATCACCCATTTAAATAACGTAGTAAATAAAAATTATTGAAATAGTTAAATAAAAAATTAAGTTAAGTAATAATATTAAAATAATATTATTAGTAACTTTATCCATGTCCCCTGCAATGCAACTTTTAGGTCCTTCCTATTTACTAAAATGTGGTAATTGACAGCGACGACACAATAGTTTAGTAATTACCTATCAAATTAACTTGGACATTCAAGGAAGTTCCCGGTCGACCACTTTTCTGCGGTATTCGCTTGCATACTACTTAGGTATCTACGCGCACGTAGGGTTATCATCTGTCCGGATTAATCCGGACATGTCAGGACTTTTAAACTATAGTCCAGACTTTGTCCGGCTTTTTAATTTGTCCGGATTTTGGAATATGAGTAACAAAACTACATTTTAAGTAATATCAGATAAGTCTTTAACTTTTCATTTATCTAAAAGTAAAACATAAAAAGTGAGTAATTTTTCCATTTTGTAACTAAAAGTCCTGACTTTTATCGGAATGTGAGGCTTTTTGTCAGGACTTTTCAAATTCCTTAATGGTAACCCTACTTGTAATGCAACTTTTAGGTCCTTATTTATCTAAAAACAAAACATAAAAAGTAAGTAATTTTTCCATTTTGTGACTAAAAAGTCCTGACTTTTATAGGTATGTCAGGCTTTTTGTCAGAACTTTACAAATTCCTAAATGGTAACCCTACTTGCAATGCAACTTGTAAGTCCTTGCTATTTACTAAATAAAATGGTCATAGACAGCAACGACACAATAGTTAAGTAGGTACGGTCGGGGTCACCGTCGCTTTACCACTTTGCAGCGATTTTCGTATGAGCGCACCGACCGCCCGGGGCGCCCGGGTACGTACCTGTACCAAATAGACGACGCGGTGAGCAAGGGATTTTAACCTTTAGACTGGTAAAGCGACGGAGTCTGCCATTGATAGGTACAAAATAACTTAACTTGGACAGTCGAGGAAGTTCCCGGTCAACCACTTTTCTAAAAAAACGTGGCTACCCTAGTAGAGTTTGACCAACGAAACGTGACTCGAAAGAATGACGGCAAATTCAAAAATTCTTGGGGTGTCAACACTAATCATACTCTGAAAAAACGATGTTGATACTTGTATTTTTTTAATAACTGTAGATCAACCAAACATATAATTTGTAGTGTCAATAAATAAGAATAAATCATAAGAATAATTGAAGAAGCATTTATGAAAATGGAATTACTTACTATAATTAATATTAACCGACTTACAAAGTAGAGTAGGAGAATTTTATTTGTTGAAAAATGGGTCTGTCATTGACGATATTGTTTCCAAACTTTACGTTTCATTAGATAAAACTTCCTTTTGTTCAAGTGATGTAATATTCTTAACAATATTTTAGTTTTGTCTTACTTTGAAGTTTCTGTAGGTAAGATAAACAAAAATTGATTGGAGAGCCAACTTAGGTTATTAATTTTTAATGAAAGGAAAAAGTAAGTACTTATACAGAATTAACCTAGAATTGTTTACGATTGTATTAGTTTTTCAGAGTAAAACGTAAAATAAACGTGAACAATAAATTAAGATAAGTTTGTACGAGCCTGCAAACGTACATTATAATAACTATAAATAAGAATAATAAGAATAATTAAAAAAAACTATTGCATATTGGTAATTTCACAATGACCTCAATGCGTTTGCATACGCAGCACTTTTACAGACAATTGTAGAATTAATTACTTACAATAAATTAGTGTTTTTAGAGCATTCAATCGGGTTAGTTTATTTAGCACTCTCCGGAGTAACCTATCCTTAGCAAACATTCGAGTGTGTGGTTCAGCCCCCACAAAGTTAAGTATCAAAATGATAAATTCAAGTACACAAAACCGTTTAACAGCTTAAAATTATTGCCTAATAAAACTTAGAAAATACACCACGTCACGTTTCGTTGGTCAGACTCTATCTACGCGCACGCTACTTACGCGCGGTCGGAATGGAACGCAAGCAAGGCATATATTGTCGAACAGTGGTCTACTGGGAATCCTCGACTGGACATTATACTTTTCAGAAGCAATCCTCGTCTCGAAGGTGGAAATCATGTTGGTTATCAACAACACCGATTGTATATCCCAATCCGACACTGGTGTTGGCTCATCCAAATTTACAGCGGTGCTCGTCCTGCCTATGAATGTGGGCATAGTGTTTTACGACTTGACGATTTACACGTGCAACCCCCTTAGTGAACACGAAGCTGAGTATCAAGCGAAGCCGGCAATAGCCCAAAGCAAAGAAGACAGTGAACAAGAGGTAGAGTGATGGGTTGTAAACTTCGATCATATACGAGATCGAAAGTTGTAAATCGTTACTATTAAGATGCTTATCTTGCAATAAATGTATTCTGAAAAAGGGTTCAATAATACAAATCTATCAGGTTATTTATTTTTAATAATAAATACTTTTGACTTTACCGTAGAACGGGGCTATTTGGTAAAAAAGTAGGTATAAAATTTGAATAATTATTTTTCCTTTAATTTTTAACAGATAAAGAAGTATGTGTTGCTTAATACAGATATAACTCTATAAAAATACAAAACTAAAAACATAGAATGAACAAACAGAAAGGTTTATTTTAAAAAAGAAGGTGCCTTTCCAAATAGCCCCCAGGGTGGGGTTATTTGGTATGCATACAAAATGACATAGAAAAGATCTTCATAAACTGTTTTTACTTCCATATAAACACGGACGGCGATATTTGGTAAAATACATTTAAAAATTTACAAATAATGCAAAAGTCAACACTAAATAATTTAACATTTTTACATAAAAACTAATTTGGAACAAAAGTTACAGACTCTCGCTAAATGTAATTCTTAACATCACACGCGCGGTGTTCTTTTCTCTGATTGGTCGAGATTGACAGATAACGGAGTAACCAAATGTTAGAGAATAAAAAGGTTACGTTCACGTTAATATGTTTGCGTTCGTTCAAAAATATTATTTTTTTCAAAAAGCCCCACGGTTACCAAATAGCCCCGTTCTACCGGTACCTATTTTTACCGTGTGAAAGAATACGACCACCCCCATTTTTCCTTTGGGTGTCGTAAAATGCGACTAACGGACTAAAGACTGCACATACATCCAACAGCGCATAGAGCGGCGTTGGGATCACCACCTGTCTCGCTGAGCACATGTGCAGTCGCTATTTGGTGAAAAGTGGACTATGGCAGAGGACTGCTTTTGCGGTCTTCTTTGCCTAGTCTCTGACTAACCCTTGGGGATAATAGTCGTAATTGTATGTATGTTTGTTTAAAAGTATAAAATAAAAATAAAAACGGTTTTATTGAAAATAAAGATAATGATGATGTAGATAATGTACTAAAAGCTACAAAATAATTAAAAATTAATTAAAAATAAAATCTTGCAATTTCTGTCAACAGTCAACCATTCCAGTGCGGGGCAGTGGTCCTACTGCTCTGTCCAACAAGTAGTTGGACCATAGGTCTTTACTAGGGGCTGTTGTCCAACTATGATCACATCATGCTACGCCCTACGATTTTATTTTTAATTAGTTTTTAATTATTTTGTACCTTTTTTTTAGTACATTATCTATACTTACATCATCATTATCTTTCTTTTCAATAACACCGTTTAACTTTTTTTTAAATCTTATTTTTATTTTTTTTTAATTATTTTCTGTATACTCTAGTCAAGCCCTTTCATTTGATACCCTTATTGAGGTGGTTGAACAAGAAACTGTAATCCACCGTTTTGTGGAGGGGCCATTTTGAATTTACAGTGATAGTAACTGAAGGATGTTACGATACATTGCTCAAGTCTGATATTGGTCAAATCGTCAAATCGACAAATTAGAAATTAAACAAATTGGTAATTTGTCAAATCCTCTTTTCGTCAATATATGTATTTTGCCAAATATGCCATTGGTCATACATCATAATATATATAATTGTATTATCATCATAACTAAAGGTGTGTGCCAAATTTCTGATCAATCGGTTAACAGGAAGGGGGCAAAATTTTAAGTACTCAATTTGACCCAACATCAACAAAACAACATCAACACACAGGTCAAGCTAAATAAAGCCGTTTAATAAAAATTACTATCTTCACTCTCATTATTTAACTAGTCCGACGACCAAGTTACGCTTCTTCTAACTGACAGAAACAAACATACATTTACGAAAAAACACCCAGACTCGAAATCAGTTTAGAAGGAGCCCTGGGGGGCGATCATATTATATAATCTCGCACCAAATCGCACCTGAACCGCAGGCACCGCAGCCGTTCTGCCGACTTCGTATAGCGCTATCGCGTGTATCAAACGCGATAGCACTGTAAAAGTACGTCTAACGACGGTCCAGTTGTGTTTTGGTTGAAATTATTTAGCGTGATCGCCCCCCAGAACCGGCGTACTAACCACTCGACAAAGGCGAAAGGTCGTCAAAATCGGCATAAATAATGGACACCCTACATTTCTACGCACTATTTTGGTAGGTACTTAAAAAAATACAGTGTTAACACTTACTTGACAGTATTGCCGCGTAAGGATTACGGAAGACTGCTACATATCTTTCATAATAATTTATAATTGCATATCGTTTTGAAACTTCATAGAGCGGATTCCATCATTATATATTTATTATTTTAGTATTTTTTTGCAAAGTTCAGCACAAAAAACGTAAAATACAAATATTTCCATATTTTAAAACAGGTACCTGAGGTACCAATTAACTCCCATAGAACATTTTTTATTCACCAGTGGCAACATTAGAAAAGGACAATGCGTTTGACGTTACTACTTTTTAGCTTGGCCGTTCTCGACCGCTTTTCTACTTTCATGTAGAACAGAGAAAAACCTTCGTAGGGGCTACCAGACTGTTGTAAACCGACGTTTACAACAGCCGTTTACAACAGTGTGGTAGGTTGTTTCCAACGAAATTTTGTTGGACCTTGGTTTGCGGGCGCTCGTTGAAAACCGCTATGTTGCCACTGCCTTAAAACACTATTACAGCAAGGTAGGTATCAATAAAATATATAATATTTTGAACATACTTACAGAAGTAAATTATTAATAAAATAGCTGAAAAAGATTTTTACACTAATTATTATAGTAGGCATAGAATAATAACGCATATTCTCGTATTAGAAAACTGTCATGGCGTGAGGCATTGATATATATACACTAGATTAGCAATTACCGCGCGAAAGCGTTGCCACCTCACATATGGCCACAGCCATATGCCTAGCTAATGTCAGTTCAGTCCTCAGTGTGACGCCGGCCAGGTTGAACCGGACGGAAAATGCGTAAATGCATAGTGAAAGAGTGGGATTAAGGGTCACAGAACCATCATAACTCAAGCGGAATTACTTTCCATACGTATGTACATTGTAAATGTATTGATATTGACGTAAAAACACACAAAAAAATTATTAAATAACAAATATTGTGATTTATGTTCAGTGTTGCCATTAAAAACCTCGTTTTGGTTTCCCACTTTAATGGGAGAAACAAATTAATCAATGGATGAAGTTGTAACCTCCGATTTTAAATAATAATATGTAATTATATTTTAAGTTTCGTTCAAAAGATAATGCAATCTTATTAATTTGTAGTATATTTAATCAATTAATAATCTAATAATCATATTATATTTTATATTTAATATGATCAATTTTGCAGGGTGCCTAAAGATGCAGGACGCCGTGAGAAGAAATATTTAAAACAAGATTATAGCATGAAAACATACAAAAAAGAGACTAAACACAAAACTGATGCTTCATAGCGGAGTTTGATTACTGTTTGTATAAATAAACTACCATTATGGCTAGTGATGGATTTACGCCCGGGCGTTTTGGGTGCATTGAATAAATGCCTGATAAATGTCTGTATATGCCGAATAAATGTCCATTCACTGGGCAAAAACTATAAGAGAACATTTATAACAATTTTTTTTATTAAAATAGTGACATTGCATCATGCAGCATGAGTAAATACCCTACATAAAATTAGATTATGACTATATTATTGACATATAAATTATTTAACTTATCAAAATGAAAAAAAATAATTATGTTTAGTAATTCAAAACACATTTAACTACTTCTTACTAGCGAAAACGATAGAATTTCGGGGGCAGGAGGATTATTTCGTTACTTATTCTTACTTTTATGTATCTAGTAAGCAAGACATGTTAATTAAATAATACTAGCTGTTCCTCGCAACTTTATCTTCGTAAAGTAAATAATAAATAAATATTTTTGGAGTCGGTGCCAGCTTGTAGAAATACCTAATAAAATCTATTTACTAATGAACAAGACAAATGTTAAAGGCTAATTAAACATATTTATAAATAAAAACGACAATGGGGTTAAACGGCAGCAAGGCCGACCCAGACGGAGGTGGAGAGATGAGTTTGATGCTTACGCGAAGGATTGGCCAACACACGCAAAAGACCGCGAATACTGGAAGGGGGGGGGGGGGAGGCCTTTGCAATAGGTCAATATGGGCTAATATAATAAATAATATAGTATGTCTTTTAATGTTTATGTTTACCTTGGCTGGCACCGACTCCAAAAATATTTTTTAAGATTATAAGATTGAGTAAAATAAAAGTTAATATTGCAAGTAAATTGAACAAACTAAACCACGCAATTATTTTTTTGAGTCGGTTTTTTTTTTGTTTAAAATTTTTTAGGACGCGCGGTAATGAGGTTTGCTCCTCTATTAGTTTATCTCAATGGCGTGAGGCATGAAAAAATTGGATGCAGGTGTAAGTTACGCGTACCTACTATATCGGCGACACGCACACAAGTGTTCAAGTAATGTTGCTAGAGGAATCAGATTTGCTCCAAAAGTAAGGAAATTGGAACTGTTGATAGATAGATAAGTTTAGATTATTAGTACTGACGCGGGCCGTTTCGGTACCAAGCCAGTATGGCTTGGTTTTAGTGGCCTCATTTATCGTGCGTGTTCTCGCTTTCTATTACTATTCTAAGATAGTAGGTAACAGCGATCATTAAGGCAGGCATTTATTGCTAAAAGGGAACATCATATTGCAACAATGGTAAAAAGTAACTCTAATTAAATGACGGAATTTTACATAAGTCTTCTTTATTATTTTTTTAGTAATAAAGTTAACAATAAATCCGTAATAGGTTAGGTACCATAATATTCACAAATATTTTTATATACTTACCTAATGTTTTTGTGTCCATAATTTTAATCATTTTTATCTTCGATCGTATTGTTGATCGAAGTTTTTATAGATGTCTCAAATGTTGTACAATCATTATTAAGATTCTGATATACCTTGTTTAATATGTAAAATCGAAGTTACATGGTCAACTGTTAACTTGTTTCTGTTTTTATTTTTATTAAATTAACTTGAGAGATAATTTTTTCACAAGCGACCTTTGAAGCGGGCAACAAGAGCATAGCCTTAGCAAATCTGCTGAGATCCCCATACTTCTTTTATTTTTGGCTACTGGCGTCGCCATCTGTAATGTTTCTCACATGGCCCCAAAATTTGTCAACTGTCAAATTACGGACACTGCTACTACTGCTACTACTACTGTTACTAGATTCGACATAACTTTTAACTAAGCAACTACATTGTGTGGACATAAATTAGTTTTACAGAAATATGTCAAATATGTAAAATTTTACGATAATGCTAAACATCCTTCTTTAGCCTAAATTTTACTCTTAAAATACTAAAAAAAGCAGGATCCTGCTAAAAATGGCAACACTGCTTGTGACGGAAAACATCAACGGCGGTTGTAAACCAAGTGGAAGCTCGTTTACAACTTGTTGTAGCTTCCCGCCAAGGTAACCTAGTGGGAAAGACTTGTTTACAACAGTCTGGTAGCCCCTTTATTGTAATGTGGTAGAGTGTAGTAATAGTAGTAAATTATAGTAAAAATAGTGTAAATTTGTAATAGTAGTAAATTATAGCAGTAGGTAGTAGTAAAGAAAATCACGGAGAAGATAGAAGACTTGGCCAAAGATCTCGAGAAATAGGAAAAGCCGCAGAAGGCAACATACGCAGGAGCTACCGCAGAAGGATGGTCAAGGGCCACACCCAGAACACTCCACTCTCTCATCGTGGCGTCGACCGACCAGAACCTGACCAGCGACCAGGTATGGAGATGGTCAGGAAAACGGCGGGTACCAATCCTGATGGAGAGTGGATCACGGTACAGAGAGTGAGGAAGGCGAAAGACCAAAAGGTCATTATTGGGTGTGGCACGGAATAGGATGCTGAGATCTTAAGCAGAAGATTGCAAAAGGACAGCACCTTAAGGATAGAGAAGGTCAAGAACAAGAATCCGCTAGTGATAGTGAAATACATAATGGGAGACAGCAAGAAGGAACAAGTAGAAGAGGTAATAAGGAGGAAGGTAGGAAAACAGAAAACCAAAGATGGAAAGGAAGAGATAGAAGTTATTTACGAGAAAAAAACAAGGAATCCGCACGTGGCACACATGGTGGTCAAGGTGGCCCCAGCAATTTGGCAGCAACTGACAGAGGCGGGGACTCTTCAGCTGCAATGGGGATTCTCCAGAGTGGAGGACCAGTCCCTGCTTATCCAGTGCTCCCGCTGCTTCGGCTACGAACACATCAAGCGGGTCTGTCAGGAGCAGCTGACAGTTGCAGCCACTGCGGGGGTATCCACCTGTACGCCACGTGTAAGGAGAAGTTGAGTCCCCCCCGCTGCCTTAACTGCGAGAGAGCCGGCCTGGAAGACAAGTAACACAATACCTTTAACGAGGTATGCCCAATAAGGGCCAAATGGGATAAGCTGGCCAGAGCTAAGGTAGCGTACAGATGCTAAGGGCATGGCGTCGGTTCCAGTTAATAACATATACGGAGTAATACAGGCGAACCTCCAGCGGAGCAACAATGAAACTTCCGAACTGTTGGCTGAGATAGCCAACAGTAAAACCTGTCTTGCACTAATTCAGGAGCCATACACAGCGGCATACGAGGCTGGGAAACGCAATAAAACCGTAATAATAATTAACAACAAAAATATTAAGATCACTCAATTTCGAGTCTACCTTTTACCACAGAACTTTTTATGTATAGAATAGAATAGAATAGAAAACGTTTATTGGTACAATTTACAAAAAAAAGAACATTTAATTTAACACAAAAATGAAACCTAATAAAACAGAACAATTAACAATTTATAAAAACTTAGCATAAAACATAAAAGTACCAAAGGGCCTCCACTCAGCAAAATGTTATGGGATAAATCCATGACGCTGATCTTACGTGGATACCCACTAAAGACTATATATATATATATATATATATTTTTTAAGTATTTGGACTTACATTATACTTACAAAACTTTATTCTTAAACATATACTTACAAGCTAAACAAAGTATACAACAACCAACCAACCTACATATTATTATAAATATCACAAAATTAACAATAATGAATTGTGATATAAGTGAATAATGACCAACATTACCTACTATAAAACAGAATACAATTATATATTTCCTATACAATTAAGCCATAACATAAAAATACAAGCCAGTAGCTTATACTTAGAGTAAACATTGTAAATGTAGTAAATATTTCCTATAATTGCGCTTAAATGAGCCAGCAGTAACAGAATTCCTTGGGGGGGGAGGGATATTGTTCCAACATTTTGTGGATGAATAGCGGAAGCTACCTCTGAAAGCTGCTGTTCTATATCTTGAGCAAACAAGACGAGAGGCATCTCTACATGGACGGAGGGAAAATTGGAGCTTTTCGTAAAGATATGATGGGCTTTGGTACTTGACAATGCCGAATAGCAAACAAGCAAAGTGGAGGGTACGTCTAGATTGCATATTCAATAATTTATTATTATTAATATAAGGAGAAATATGGTCTCTGTAGGGAACTGGGAAACAAAAGCGAATACAAGAGTTTTGAACTCGCTGTATTAGCCTCTTGGTTCTAGATAGAAGACATCCGCCAATAACAGTATCAGCATAATTGAGCTTTGACAAAATCAAAGATTCACAAAGCCGTATCCGGACATCTACACTAAGGTATTGGCGAATTTGATACAGCACTCTGATCCTGTACTAGCATTGGCGGACGATCTCCGACACATGCTTCTCAAATTTCAGCCCACCATCCATGAGTATACCTAAATTTCGGGCTTCTGTCACTTGCTCTAAGGTAGTCCCATCAATTAACACATTAGGAGAATGACTGTTTATAAGCTCTATTTGAGATTTAGAACCCAAGACTAAGCATTTAGACTTATTAGGATTTAACAAGAGACCATTTCTGTGTGACTAATTCACGACCCGTTTCAGGTCTTCGTTAAGCTTCTCCACCGCAAAAGCAGTCTCATTAGGTTTAAAAGTTATGTACATCTGCAGATCATCGGCGTACAAATGAAATTTACAATTCTGGAGGCACTCAGTAATGTCAGCACTGTACAATATAAACTGCAGGTGTCCCGCAAGGATCAATACTGGAGAAGCTGTAGAATAACTTTTGCTACCATCATCATGACATACCTCAACTCTTTGAGAACGACCGCTCAAATAGCTTGCAAACCACTTTACAGTTGCATTATCGAAGCCGTAAAAGGTAAGTTTGGATAAAAGCAAGTCAATGTTGATGCAATCAAATGCTCGAGAAAAATCTAGCAATACCAACATCGTACCCTCACCCATATCCTGGCCACATAAAATATCGTCAATCACGTCTAGTAATGCCGTAGCAGCAGCATCATAATTTATTATGCACAACAACGGAAAGCATAAACTTCATTTGGCAGAAAATCATTTGGCACACACTCATTAATCATACATTCAATACCCATAATTTTATTAGTCAGAATCATCTTTAGACATCAATTTGATATTCATAATATTAAGAGGCAGAACCACCATATTGCAGAAAGTCAATATTCAGAATCTTCTTTTAACATACTTTTCATTTCTGTATCCGTAGGTCAGAGGACACCGCCAAATACAGCAGAGAAGGGAATGTAGGTAGGTAGGTGGACTTACCGGGAACAGCTGTATGGGATCGCGGGGACCGGGATCTATGCTGACCGGGGGCGGCGATGTAGGCGAGTTAATGCACTTTCACTGCACTTAACCACAGGCGTTCACTTCGTTTGTTTGGGTCACAATCAATAAGGGCAGTTCCAAGGCGACACCAGAGCGCGTATTTTCTGCGTACACCTCGCGGTCGCTAGCAGACAGACTGACGCGGGCGCGCGTCCGGTTTCACCTCCGCGCGCCTACTTCGCGATACAACCCTAGATGGCGCTAGGCGTAACTTATAACAATACGTCTCGCCCGTGGCGAGTACATCCTCCGGGGCCCAGGGTGGGCTCATCCAGAGGGAGCCTGGCAATCTTGAACACAGGCCTCCGGAGGTGTCCATTGGCGGTGTCCAGGTCTACCACCCGCACGACGCCATCCTTCTCAGGCAGGGTGCGAGCAATGCGCCCCAGTCTCCATTGGAGGGCAGGCAGGTTGTCCTCCTTGATGAGGACGAGCTCGCCAACTCGGGGAGGGGAGGATGGGGACAACCATTTGGAGCGGGTTTGGAGGGTGTGAAGGTAGGACTGGGTCCACAGCGTCCAGAAGCGCTGGGAAAGGGCCTGTACCATTTGGAATCGCCTACGTGTGGAAATCGGCCTATCTTCCACGGATAGTTCAGGAAGGGCCGTTAGTGGGCGGCCTATAATGAAATGTCCGGCTGTAAGCGGCTCAAAGTCTGAAGGATCAGACGAAAGTGGGCAGAGAGGTCTAGAGTTAAGGACAGCTTCGATACGTGCTAAGAGTGTGGAAAATTCCTCGAATGTGAGGTGTTGTTCGCCAATTACGCGATATAAAAGTTGCTTAGTTGATTTTATGTTGATCTCATGTAACGCACCGAACCATGGTCCCTTAGGGACGTTTAATAACCAAGTAATGTGCTGACCAGCGAGCTTGTGCGCAATCGTGTCATTATTCGAGGCAAGAAAGTTTTGTACTTTAATGAGCTGATTTCTAGCGCCTACATAATTTGTACCGCAGTCCGAGCGGATGAGAACCGGGGCACCGCGGCGTGCTATAAAACGCTGTAACGCCGCGAGGAACGCTTCCGTGCTGAGGTCCGAGACCGGTTTAGACCGCCTTAGTGGAGAGGCACACGAATATACAAAAGTACGCTTTTAAGAGTTTAATATTACGTAGGGTACTAGATTTAACGAGGAATGGGCCGGCAAAATCGGTCGTGACTTGACTAAATACTGGCTGAGGCGTAACTCTATCGGCTGGCAGGTCGGCCATGAAGGGCGCTTGCGGCTGGGCCCGGCATCGAAAGCATCTAATGAATTTAGAGACTCGGTGTCTAATAATACGGCGCGCGGACAATATCCAAAATTGTTGGCGTAGGATTGCGTGTAAGGTGTCAGCGCCAGGGTGGCAGTGTATTTTGTGGTAGTGGTCAATGATGAGGTCTACAAGTGGGCTAGAGCTGGGAAGTATGAGCGGATGCTGCGCGTCATATCGGATAGACGCATGGGACAGTCGTCCACCAACTCTAAGGAGCTCATCTTTAATGAGAGGTGACAGCCGCTGGAGTCTGACGGAGCAGATTTTGCCAGTTTGAAGGCGGTGGATGTCCTCTGCAAACTCATTGTGCTGAACACTGCGCACCCAGTAAAGTAGGGCCTCTCTTCGTTCACTGACGTACAAGGGGCCTGAGCGTCGCGAATCTGGGTGGTGTCTGCAGTTGTGCAGAAAGCGTTTTAGACAAGCTGTCACTCCGACGAGCTTGTCTAGTGAACTGAACCGAGTGAGCAGGTCAAAGTCAAGACCGGGCACTGTGACCAGTGACGGGATGTGTTTGGGCTTAAGGCCGGGCAGGGCGTGATGGCCCAGAGCTAAGGGCATTGCAGGCCAAGACTCACAAGGCTGTCTAAGCCACGTGGGAGACCACCATAGGTCGTGAGCTGACAGGGATTGCGCAGACATCCCTCTGCCTGCGCAATCTGCTGGGTTGAGCTCGGAAGGTACGTGTCACCAGGTACATTCTGGCGAGCCTGAGCTGATTTTGACTACCCTGTTGGCTTCAAAGGGTTGAAGACGGTGAGGCGGTGTATTGAGCCAGGCCAGGACTATCGTACTGTCTGACAAACATATGTGTTGTTGTACACTAATATGAGCCGATAACTGAACTGACACGCGCATCATGAGCTGGGAGAGTAGGGTGGCGGCCGGCAACTCTAACTTGGGGATTGTGAGGCGATTCTTGATTGGTGCGACTCGCGACTTGGCGACAATCAAGTGTACTAAAGTATCTCCGGAGGCATCGAGCTCATGGAGATAAACCACGGCGGCAAACCCGGCTTCAGAGGCATCTGCAAACCCGTGAAGCGAGTATGCAGCTGAGCCTTTGTTTGCACAAATGTGCCGAGGGAAGCGAATGCTAGACAACAGCGGCAGGTCCTCTGAGATGTGGTGCCACTCCGTTTGTACTTCAGAGGGAGTGGGCTCATCCCATTCCAGCTTCAGTAGCCATAATTGCTGAAGCAGCAGATTTGCGCGGAATATAACGGGAGAAACCCAGCCGTTTGGGTCATAAAGTGAGGCTACGGTGCTTAAAATAGACCGCTTTGTGACATGTGTGATGGGGGGCAGAGAGATGCGGTAGGTGAACTCGTCTGACTGAGGGCTCCACTGTATAGCCAAGACCTTAATGGACGTGGACTCTGGGTTCATGTCGAAGTCCTTGGGCATGTCGTATTGGTTGTCGGGGAATCTCTCGAGTAGCTTAGGCGAGTTAGATGTCCATTTACTGAGCTGAAAGCCGCCTAGGTCTAGTAGACTTATTAACTCGTCCTGGAGTGCTTGGGCGGATTCAACTGTGTCATGACCACACAAGATGTCATCAACGAAGATAGACTTGCGAAGAACCTGATCGGCTCCAGGGTAGCGATGACCTTCATCATCAGCTAGCTGAAGCAGAGTGCGGATTGCATGGTATGGGCTTGATCTTAAACCGTAGGTGACTGTATTGAGGGCGTAGGTGAGCAGAGGGTGATCTGGTGAGGACCGCTACAGTATCAGCTGATACCGTCTCTGGTCTGGGGCAACCAGCACATTTCTGTACATCCTCTGGATGTCAGTGCTGAAAACGACTGGATGCGTTCTGAAGGACATGATGATGTCTACAATGTCCTGTTGAAGGGCGGGGCCTGTGTGTAGGCATTCATTTATGCTGACACCATTGGAGCTTTTACAGCTACCATCAAAAACAATGCGCAGCTTGTCCGACCCTGACCTTAATACGCCATGGTGAGGGATATAGAAGTGAGGTTTATGGGCGAATGTATTTGGGTGACAGGGAGCCATGTGCCCTAAGTCGATGTATTCGGCCATAAAGTCGACGTATTTAGAACGCAGAGACGGGTTCGCTATTAGCTTCTTCTCAATATTGAGGAATCTGCTTAATGCGATAGGGTGAGTTTTACCTAGTTAAGGGGCGTCCTTTAGAAAGGGCAGAGCGACCGTTTAACTGCCTGAGGGATCGCGTGTAGTGGTAGAGCGGAAGATTTCCTCGCATTGTTCCTCCAGGGGATCATTATGAGTGTGAGGTTGAGGCAGGGGCTCCTCAGACTCCCAGAACCTTTCCAGACTCTGACGTATGTCCTGGGCTAATTCAGCTAAGTCTGGTTGTGAGCTGACGACGTGAGCTGAGTTAACCTGCTGCACCGGCTGCGCATACAAGTCCTCAATAGGTCCTATCAACGCGAAGTCGAAAATCGTGCCGAAGGCTATGGGCTTGCCCGGGCCCAACGAGAACTTAGTCCCGTCCAACACCTGGCCAAGAACGTTCGACCCCAATAAGAGGTCGATCGGGGCTGGTGTGTGGTAAAGCTGATCAGCCAATGGCACGGGTGGCTGGCCTAGGATGTGGGAAATGTTTGGTACCTTCTCTAAGGGAAGGTAGCCAGTGACGTTTTTTAAAATATGAGCTGTGGCAGTGATTGTAGGAGTATCATTGTGAGTGGGTCGGCATACTATTGTTATTGCCGCTTTTGACTCATGTTTGTGATGATTCCCAACTCCTGTAATTTTTAAAGAAGTGGGTTTTGATGGCAAGTTCAAAAGTCGTGCCATGCGTGACGTTATTAATGTCAACATACTGCCACAGTCCAATAAAGCTCTGGCTGTGTGAAGATGGCCATGTACGTCCGCGACTCTTAGTGAGACGGTTGGCAACAAAATGGGTGTGCCAGTGGGCACAGAAGGTGAGTGAGCTGATTGAGTATCAGCCGAAATTGTATGAGCTGAGTATGTATCAGCTGTGTGGGCATGGGTTGACTGGGCATGGGCTAAAGGGGCATGGGCTAAATGGGCATGGTCTAAATGGGCATGGTCTTGATCTACCTCTTCGCTAGGGTGCTCCGTGATAGTTGGGAGTCATAATTGCTGGCGGCGTTCGCGGGGCCTACCTGGCGAACCGGACCTGGGCGAGCTGGGTCTGTGAGCAGAGCTGGGTTGCACCTGTTTAGCATGTGCGGGTTCGTGCCGCCTGCTGTTTCTGGGACGCTCTCTCGAGTGCTCTCTCAGCTGTGGTGGGGGTATATGTACTGACGACGAATGAGCTGAGTGCGTTGGGTCGTCTGGTCGATAAAGGGACGTGTGGTGGTTCGAGCTCCCACAGTCCTTGCATGCCCCCCTCGACCTGCACTCGTTCTCGTAGTGACGGCCGAGACAACGCTGGCAGCGCTCGCGTGCCTGTACAAAGTCCCAACGGCCCTGTGTTGGCTGGGCATTGTACCATCTGCACGTCATGAACCTATGTCTCCTAGTGGCACAATAGGGACAGTAGGACGTCGAGCGTGAGGAAGAGGACGAGGACGATGATGAGGAGCAGCTTTGCTGGAAGGCCGAGTAGACGGGGAAGGGCTGTCTGCGAGCCGGGGAGGTGGATGGGTGGTGACGCATTTGCTGCGCTGGGCGGAACGGCTGGTGAGTAGGCTGATCATAGGCGCGGTGAGGCGATGGAGCTGAGGAGCGGCCACGGTAATGGTCGGGCTGTTGCTGAGCCATCTGAGCATAAGTGCGATGGGGCAACTGAGGAGGCGCGTGGCTACGAGAAGGGCCGGGCAGGGCGTGAATGGGTTGCGGTTGGGCTATGTTGGAGAACTCTGTCTCCACACAGCGCGCGTGCTCCTCGAGGTAGGAGATGAGGTCGCTCAACGTGGGCAGGGTGCTGCTAGACCCGTGTCTGCGTTCAAATAACGTGCGGAGCTCACCCTTAAGCTTTCGCAACACTATCGACACAAACACGTAGTCGTCTCCTATGGGCAGATCCAAATTACTAAGGGCACACTGGGCGGACACGAGCGGAGTGAGGAAAAGTGTGCGTGTTAGAGCGCGTATGGATGCTTGGCAGTCCCAGGATGATGTCCACAAAACTATCAATGAGAACCCGGCGGTTCTCGTACCGCTTGGTGAGGATGTCCATGGCCACGGCAAAATTCTCATTGGTGACCTTTAAGTGGGACACCATACTTAATGCATCACCGCTGAGACTTGAGAATAGGTAGTGGAGCTTGACTGCGTCCGACAGGGTCGCCATGTCGTCAGTCAGACTCCTAAACAGCGCAATGAAGGAAGGCCAGTCCTCCACTTTTGAGCTGAACCTGGGCAGCGCTATCTTGGGGAGGTATTGACGCCGAAACTGGGCTGAGCGCTATGGGTTGGGGACGACGTGGAAGAGGGTGAGATTTCCTCCCTAGCCATAAGTAAGTGTGGTGCCGCCAGCAAACATTTGTGACCCTATCTCAAGGAGCTGAAGTATGGCCTTAACTACCTCCTTAAAAATAGCGGCTTGTGACTTGGTCGGCATCGCGATGTGTTAAAAACAACACAACCAAAAAATAAACAAAAGTAAACATATACAAAGGCAGTAAAAAGGAACAACACCCTGTATATTATCTACAGTTGGGCTGAACGTATTTGTTTACCAAGGTAAGGGCAAATGGGCTAAGATTAATGCAACACTAAACAAAAAAAAAAGGCTTATTTGGGACGCTTTGTATATGGCCCACGGGTGGGCAAACGCATGTGTATGTGTATGCTTGTGTTTATTGGACGCGCGTACGTAAGATTAGCCAACCGCATAAAGGAAAAGACAAAAAAAATCACGTCATCCGTAGCCCACTAGTGGGCAAGCGCATGCGTAAGCGATGGCGGCTCATCCAATCAGCCGGGAAAGCGTTAGGAAAAGAAAAAGAAAAAAAATCTAATAAAAATAAAGTGTGTGATACGTTGTACGTAGCCCACAGTTGGGCAGACCTGTAGCGGCAACGAGCGCGAAGAATGACTACGTTGCAAAAAAAAATAAAAAAAAAAAATAATAAAAACTTAATAAAAAATTTAAAAAAATTGGGACACTCTGTATGTGTGTCCCACAAGTGGGGAAAGAGCGAAGGCGATGCAGGCAAATAGCCGTAAGCGATTTAAAAAAAACTGATCACACTAAGCTCGTGTGGTGAGCACGCACAAGAAATGAGCCGATCGCAAAGGCAACAATCAAAAAACAAAAAAACTAAAAAATTAACACGAAAAAAAAATCTCGTATTATTATGTAAGATAAATACATCTGCAGCCGATAAACATAGCACGAAAAAATTAAAATAAAGGCCAAACAACTGAGCTGAATTATTTTATGCAGCGTTAAATTAGCTTAACTGTTGTAATACCAGGCAGGCACCATACAATTAACTAAATCTGTAGCTGGCGGGTGTGTTATGTAACAAGAATTATATGTGCAGCCGCTAAACGTAGCGCAAACGTAACGTGATAATTTAACTACCAATTTGCCGTTAGGAGTCTCAACAAAGAATCATTAGGCAACAATCGTATAAGTACACAAGCGCGCTTAGTCAGCGACATAGGACAAAATTGGTCAGTGTGTGTTAATGCATCAATCCAACACAAACAATGTGCAACTTAATTAGTAAGTTAAAAATTAACACGAATCGAACACTGTTCTTGGAACACGTTCTTATTTTATTTTTGTAGGTAGGTTAATAATATTTCGCAACGCACTTTGCAACAACTATCGTGCAGAAAGGGTCACGTAAAGTAATGAAATTAGGAATGTTAGGAGATGAAATTTAAATTTTAATATTATTTTTAGCTGACTGTAATTTATTGTATGAGCAGATGGAACGTGATACCTAGTTATGGTGAAATGGGAACCAGTTTACTGGTTACGGGAAGGTCGCCGGCTTTTATTTACCGGTTCGAATGACCAGAAATGTATCCGCGGGTCAGAGGACACCGCCAAATACAGCAGAGAAGGGAATGTAGGTAGGTAGGTGGACTTACCGGGAACAGCTGTATGGGATCGAGGGGACCGGGATCTATGCTGACCGGGGGCGGCGATGTAGGCGAGTTAATGCACTTTCACTGCACTTAACCACAGGCGTTCACTTCGTTTGTTTGGGTCACAATCAATAAGGGCAGTTCCAAGGCGACACCAGAGCGTGTATTTTCTGCGTACACCTCGCGGTCGCAAGCAGACAGACTGACGCGCGTCCGGTTTCACCTCCGCGCGCATACTTCGCGATACAACCCTAGATGGCGCTAGACGTATCTTAATACACTTATAACAATACGTCTCGTCCGTGGCGAGTACAATTTCCATAATAAGCAGCATGCAAGCACGCAAGTAGCATGCAAGCAAGCATGCGGTATTCAAGCAAGAATGCAGCATGCAAACAAGCATGCATGCAGCATACAAGCAGGAATGCAGCATGCAAGCAGGCATGCAGCATGCAGACAGGCAGGCATGCAGCAGGCAGGCAGGCATGCAGCGTGCAGGGAGACATGCAGCGGGCATGGTTTCTGTCACGACTCCGGCGGTCCCACGCGAGCTTATCGTCGCAGACATACCACCCGATGTTGTATTGTGTTATATTAAAATATTACCTACTTTGTGATGAGAAAATAAAAAATACATTTATTATTATTATTATCTCTTTATTAAATATACATCTTAAGTTAATTTTAAAAAAAATATTATTATGTATCTACTACCGTATATAACATTTTGGAATCCTTATTAAATGCGCCAACTTTTAAAATTACTGACCAAACTCCCATAGTACATATTTTCAGTTCAGTATGTTAAAGCTGGGCGAAATATTCATTTTGAATATTTGGTTAGGTAAAAAGTTACATTTCCTTCCAAGCTTGAGCAGCTGGCTTTAAAGTTTAGGCCAGAGTATACAGAAGCATTATTCGATTACAAAACAAAAGAAAACATTAAAAAAGTAAAGATTTGTGCTGTGTTGTGACTGAGATTTTTTTTTATATTTTTCTGATAACTATTATAACTTGGCCTATCACCCGGTTTCGGCTTGACGTCGATATCTGGGACACCCGATATAAATCTAATATTGAAAAATACTTACGATCTGTCATGACCGTAGCACAAGTACACAGTCCGGATCTTACCCAGACCATCCAGGACGCTAGCGATACCTAGTCGTAATAATCCAAGCGCAGCAGAGGAGTTGCCAGTTGTAAATCCAATATCGTCGGATTTTCTTGACGTTCTTGGAGTTTCTAAAGTGAAGGAGGTACCCCCTATGCTGTGACGCGATTACGGTAGTTCTATTCTTCGGTAATTCCTTCCAAATGACTCTTTGTTTGCGCGAGGCAGTAGTTACCTACATTCTATTTTATTTTTTTTACTAACCTTTTTATTGGAGTGTTTTTTTGTGTGCAAGTGATTTCTACAAAATCTTACAGTTCCGCCTTACATACTGCACACTTATGTAGTACCGTGACGTGATTACGGTCAGTGCTAATATGAAATCTAGTATCGTGACGCGATTACGATCGATATTACGGGTACCTACTCTTATGTAGTACCGTGACGTGATTACGGTCAGTGCTAATATGAAATATAGTATCGTGACGAGATTACGATCGGTATTACAGGTACCTACCCTATGCTGTGACGCGATTACGGCAATTATATTCCTCGGTCATTCCTTCCAAATGACGCTTCGTTTGCGCGAGGCAGTACCTACATTCTATTTTATTTTTACTAATCTTTTTACTGGAGTGTTTTTTTGTGTGAAAGTGATTTCTATACAAAATCTTACAGTTCCGCCTTACATACTGCACACTTATGTAGTACCGTGACGTGATTACGGTCAGTGTTAATATGAAATCTAGTATCGTGACGCGATTACAATCGATATTACGGGTACCTACCCTTATGTAGTACCGTGACGTTATTACGGTCAGTGCTAATATGAAATCTAGTATCGTGACGCGATTACGATCGATATTACGGGTACCTACCCTATGCTGTGACGCGATTACGGCAATTATATTCCTCGGTCATTCCTTCCAAATGACGCTTCGTTTGCGCGAGGCAGTACCTACATTCTATTTTAATTTTACTAATCTTTTTATTGGAGTGTTTTTTTGTGTGAAAGTGATTTCTACAAAATCTTACAGTTCCGCCTTACATACTGCACACTTATGTAGTACCGTGACGTGATTACGGTCAGTGCTAATATGAAATCTAGTATCGTGACGCGATTACGATCGATATTACGGGTACCTACCCTTATGTAGTACCGGGACGTGATTACGGTCAGTGCTAATATGAAATCTAGTATCGTGACGCGATTACGATCGATATTACGGGTACCTAGCCTATGCTGTGACGCGATTACGGCAATTCTATTCTGTGATCATTCCTTTCAAATGACTTCGTTTGCGCGAGGCCTCTCGCCTACCACAAGGCTTAGTGACTCCGATTTCAATAAAGAACCGTAAATAACGGACGTATATAAATCTAATATTGAGAAAGACTTACGATCTGTCATGACCGTAGCACAAGTACACAGTCCGGATCTTACCCAGACCATCCAGGACGCTAGCGATACCTAGTCGTAATAATTCAAGCGCAGCAGAGGAGTTGCCAGTTGTAAATCCAATATCGTCGGATTTTCTTGACGTTCTTGGAGTTTCTAAAGTAAAGGAGGTACCATTGGGACCCAAAATACCAGAATTGGTCTCTAAACGCTAGGGAAATCCTCATAGATGGTATGAACAAAGATAATAAAAAAGAACTGTTAGCAACAACTTTGATACCTGTTTGAAGTTGGCCAAATTATGCTGCCTTTACATTATGAAAATACCATGAACAGAAAATTGCTTACACTACCTGCCTACTCTTGATAAAAAATTCTTGTCAATGACACAAGATGTTAAAAGAGACGCACACTCTTTTGGAGAAAATTTGGGAAACAAGATAGAAGCTGCTAAGGCCGCTGAAAAATCTGTTCGCAAATACGGAATACTAACAACATTGGACCGTCAACTTCACTAGGAACTACGTCGCCCAGCAGGGAAAGTGGCAAGACCCATCCAAGCAACAAGGTCATGGGTTGCCAGGCCGGGTGGGAGCAAGCAAAGATTCCCGTATCCACCTCCAAGGCGATCAGCGCAAGCACCGACGTCCGCCCGCTATCACACCACGACAGCAGTGAGACCGTCATACAGACCGATGTTGCGTAAATAACAACCAAGGTAACCTTACACGCTGGTCGTATAATTTTTTTTTGTTGACACATGGTGTTCAATCACAAATGACCCGGTAGTCTGACAGCACGTTACGGGTTACAAAATACCATTTAATAATACTGTAAAGCAAGCTACTGAACCTATCACTCCTAACTTTTCTTCGGCTGAAATAAGTAAGTTAATCACAGCTATATCTGACTTGTGCCAGTCAGGAGTAATACGCATATAGAGGATGTCAAAGACCAATTTATTTCTCCCATATTCTTAACACCTAAAAGTGATGGATCGTCCAGATTTATCTTGAACCTAAAATCATAGAATAAAGCTGTCGCCTCATACCACTTTAAAATAGAGGGCATACGGACAGCAAGCAAATTATTGTTCCAAGACAGTTATATGGCCAATGTTGATATCAAAGACGCGTGTTTTTTTCTTTAGTTCCTATTGATGAAAACTACAAAAAGTTCAAATTTTTGGGACACAAAAGTAATACGTATGAATTTTAGTGCCTACCGTTTGGACTTAGTTCAGCACCATATTATGTATTTACAAAACTCATGAAACCGATCTATCTACCGGATTTATCTTAGAAACCGAGAGAATGTAAAAGTTTTGTTCTCTAAACTGTTTGTTTATTACAAAATCTAGGCTTTGATAAAAACTTCAAAAAGAGTAGTTTGGAACCACAAAAGACTAGAAAATTTCTCGGTTTTGAATTAATTTCAGAAAATATGTGTTTGCAATTGCCAATAGGAAAACGAAAACGCATTCTTGAACAAATAAATATCAATAGAATGGGTGGAGTACAATAAGTTCCTTTAAATAATATCACTTGTCGTCTATGGCAATGCGAGAAACGCAAAATATTTGCCTTTGCATCCTACATAAAATCTAAAGATAACTTCGAGGCCGAGAAGGAGTCACGGCGTATGAATATCGATACAGAATGGCAAATGTCGGCACCTGTGTTCGAAAAATTGTTCAATCGTTTGGGACACCTCTTAAAGATCTCTTTGCTACTTACCAAAATTATAAATGCAATAAATACGTCTCATGGCAACGAGACCCCTATGCCTTTGACATAGATGCATTCACCTTAAATTGGAATATATTTTATTTTTATGCTTTTCCCCCTTTCTCGCTCATATTAAAATGCTTCAGGAAAATAATTAACGACGAAGCCACTGGTGTACTAGTCGTATCGTATTGGCCGAGTCAACCCTGGTATCCCCTACTTAGCACAGTAGCTCACCACCAATATACTTCGGCCCAAGTGACGATATGTTATTATCACCTTTCAGGACCCAGCACCCCCTTTGCAAGAAACTTATCCTGGTAGCATACAAATTATCAGAAAAGCATTTCAAAGACAATCGTTATGTAATGAAACCATCGAGGTGATGATTTCCTCATTGTCTACATCCTCACTAAAACAATACAATGTCGCTTTTACGAAATGGTGGAGTTATTGTGATATTTATAAAGTTGATTTCTATAACTCCCCACTTCCAATTCTATCAAAATTCCTTACAGTCAACTGTTAACAGCAAAAATTGGTTGTAGTTCATTAAATATGCATCGTTCTGCTCTAGCTATTTAGGGCAAACGTTATAGTGAAGCTGATTTAGTTGTTTGATTTTTAAAGGTATTTACAGGACTAAACCTAGTCATCCGAAATATTCGGAGACGTGAGATCCAAAGATTGTAATCGATCACCTTAGTAATTTATATCCAAATGTGGAACTTGCTCTGGAGTTTATTACTAAAAAATTAGTAACTCTGCTCGCATTGTCAACCGCACACCGAGTACAGACGTTATCTTCGAATTTCTAATTTAAAAATAAATAATAACTATGTCGAAACCATTGTGGATGATTTAATTAAAACATCTGCTCCAGGGCGACTACCGCCTTGTTTATTTATACCATTTTTTCTAAATAAGATTGAGATCTGCCCTGCAAAAACATTACTGTCCTACTTAGATATGACTAAAGTTTACAGAGATAAACCTAGAACGGAAAGGTTATTGCTCACCTGAAGCCTATTCATAATGCAACTAGTTCTACATTAAGTCGTTAGTTTAAAAACACCCTATTTAACAGCGGTATTGACACTTCTTTATTCTCAGCACACACGTGTAAGAAACGCGTCCACGTCCACCTCGGCAACAAACAGAAAAGGCCTTTCAATAACTGCAGGATGGACTGGTAATTCTCTGGTGTTTGCACGGTTTTACTATCGACCCCTTACCATTGAGAATGACGATAATGCCTTTGCAGCGGCTATTTACATTGATTAATTTCTAGCTTATCATTCATTATAATATATCATACTGGTTTGTACTAATATGGTACCTAATTATATTTAATCGGTTATACTCGTAAATACTCAATTTTAATAGTTAAATTAAATCATATAGGTACTTAAATTATTTCGCAAAATTTGTGTTCTAAACATCTACCTTGTGAATATAAATCTCGAAGATGCAACGTCGAAGTACAATTGATGGTTAAACAAACTTACCTGAAGTGAAGTTTGACAGTAATTGTACGAGACGTTGCATCCGAAGAGATTTATATAAAGATCCCTCCCTTCCCTTACATGCTGGCCCCATATAAATTAATTTTGCAAAAAAGCTCTAAAAGTGAATGACGCGCGGGTGACAAACTCGTGCACTCGGTTGGTATTCAGTAGATGGCGCCTGTGTCTATACTATGGGTAACGTTTTATGTTTTTTTTAACAAAATTTCTTTTAGATAGCTCTTAATATGTGTTGGATGCCTGGTACATTGAAGAGTGAGTGGACTACCTTGTGAATATAAATCTCTTCGGATGCAACGTCTCGTACAATTACGGTCAAACTTCACTTCAGGTAAGTTTGTTTAACCATCAATAGTTTTTATCTCTTATTAACAATAGGCTTGACATGATTGTATTTATTTTCTTTCCCTTTCGACGTGTATTACGTCATAGAAAAAATTTCGCCATTTTTTAAAAGCAATACGTTCACGTATCGTATGACTAGTCTATTTATAAAAGGTCATTGGGAGCAACCCTGTTAATAATTTCCAAGATTCCGGGTATATTTGATAAGCTGGCCTTCGATTTATAAGACTTCCGGCGAAAGGAAAGCTGCCGAGTTGCGACGCCGAAATGATTTCATTCTCTGGCGTGAGTGGTGTGGTGATGTGTTGAGAGTCAGTTTAAAGAGGTACGTGTTGCTTGTGAATTGATATTAGGGAAGTAACAAGTTTGTTGTTGTGGAGCGTGTTGTAATCTACCGAAATTTAATTAATTGCAGGGATCCGTGCCACAACCGACCGGTCGTGACGCCGCTGGCAGCCACGCGTAAATATAGGATATCCCAGCACGTAAGTATCACAATGTCATTGTTCCTAAATGTTTTGCTTGAGCGCTGCTAACCAATTGACTGTCCTCTAGGAATGCAGACACTAGATTTTTAATGGTGTCCGAATCATGCCTTGTCGCCAGGCGACGCAGGGCTCTTAGCCATGTGGCGGACGTGTCAGACCTCATTGCAAAATGGATATTGCATCATCCAACAATAGTCTAGCATTGCTTAGTTTTGTTTAGTGGAATATCGTAGCCGTGTTGTGCCTTGTGTACTAGTTAGATGTGAAGCAACGCTAAAGTTAAAACATGGTATTGATTAGTATTGATATAGTGTTAGTTTATAGTTGTACAACAGCGCTGGGAAGCTTTTGTAAACCCATGGCGCTGCGAGTCCCTGATTATGATAGGTTGCAGCCCCAGATACACAGATAGCAGACTGCGGGACCCCAATTTATGTAACAGATCTGAACTAGGCGTGTAGTGTTATAAAGAGGCCCCGTGTTGATAATTTTAGATGCTTCGAGAGGCCCGTCTCGCCGCCAGGATTTAGAGCTGGGCCCTAAAGCCTGGACGCGAGACCTGCTTCGTCGGGGTACCAGCGGCCACCTGCTGCCAGTCGAGCTATCGCCGCCTAGCGGATGAGCAGGCGTTGACGGTTTTTTTTACCCAGTACTCTGGGATAATTGTTTTTTAAACTGGAACATTTTTTGAATTAAGGTCTCGACACCTTAAGCTTTATTTTCCTTTTACATCTAACTACACCAAGCGTTGGTGAAGTTGTGAAACATTTGAGGATCTGCGAGTTCGACCTGTGTGAAGTTGAACAGTGACGTCGTCAGCAGGTTCGGGTCTACTTTTAGATCCTGGCGCCCTTTAATATTAATTTTATATCGGTGTAACCCCACGGTTCTCTAGGGTAGTAGCTTTAAACGTTTGATGGTTTTGAAACGGTTAAATTGATTAAACATTTAATTTAATATTTTTATAGACGGAGTAATTTAATTTTAATTTCAACATCATACTCCGAACGGTACTGGCTTTATCCCAACCCCCCACGACCATAGCTCGTACCACTGAAATATTAGCTGGCTGGTTAGGTAGTAGTAGGAACCGTATTATAAAATTTATTTGAAATTAAGATTATCACCGACCCGCTTGGTCACTTTGGACTCTTAGGATTTTATTGTGTTTTAGGAGGTGATATAGCTTGGTAATAAGGTTTAGATTACTTTAAACAGTAAATTATAGTTGGCAAAATTATTAGAAAGTTTGTTGGACTTTCATTTGAGATTGACCCTAGGGTCAATTTCGAATGATAGTTTTTTTTTGGTTATTTCGGCTTAATAAATAAAAATGAGTAACGTAAATGATTAGTTCCTAACATATTATAAGGAAAAATTGTGACTAACCCCCTCTTTCGAATAATAGTAGTGAAATAAAATTTATAATTTTAGTTATTGTTGTAGAACAAAATTTTAGGGTGTGTGTTCTTTTACAATATACTGCCTAGCTGTTGAACATTTAATGGTTTTATTTTATAACAACCCACTGAAGCTTGCGTTTGGGATTTTCTTCCTTTTCCCCAAAAGGGACAAAATCTCAAATGTAACAAAACATCCAAATAATAATTATCCTAAATGATTTTTATGCATTGAACATATTCGTTTAAAGAAAATTCCATGTGTGTTATGCCAAATAAAATTTGGAACAACAAAATTCTGCCAGATAGAGGGAACCCCGCAGTGATAGGAGCGATAGTAGGGGTGCAGAATTGGTAGGATTATTTCTTAAGTTAGTATTAGAAATAATGAACGAAGGAAATACTCCAACTTTTGATACCTGGCGCGGAGGGAAAAGGTTTAAGAGCTATGTGGATGTGACGTGCTGCTCAGACGGGATGGCCAAATTGGTGCAGGAATGGAAGGTTGATGAAGGGATAATAACCTCGGACCACAACGCAATCACTTTTAATATCTATTTAGAAGAAATTAAAGAAATGAATGATACAAGAACAACTAGGAAATATAAGACGACTAAAATAGAGTGGAGCAAATTTAAAGAAGAATGTTAAATATAATGCAATAGAACGCTAAAAAGGAAAAAAGTAAAGAAAAAAATAAATATTGCGTAGTGGTCCGAGGAGTTACAAGAAATTAAGAAGGAAAAGAATAGAAAGAAAAGAAGAATCAAATGGGCGGCGCCAAACCGTTTGGCTTATGTCGTCGAGCAGTACACAAAAGCTAAAGAAAAATACCAAGAGGAGATGGAAAAAGCCAGGATCAAAAGTTGGAAGGAGTTTTGCGAGAAACAGGAAAGAGGAACGATGTGGGAGGGCATATACAGAGTGATTGGAAAAACGAAAAAGGCATATGAAGTTCTCCCGATAGCTAGGGACGGCAAGAACACCAGCCCAAAGGTGTCGGTGCGCATCATGGCCGAAAGCTAATACCCTGAGGATACCGAAGTGGGGGAGAACGAAGATCACAGAGAAGTGAGAAGAAGGGCAGCCAATGCGAATGAGGGAAACATAAATGACTTTGCCGACCCTCCATTCGTGGAGGCTGAACTTCTTTACGCGGTGACTTCGTTCAACCCCAAAAAGGCTCCGGGGTAATGACGGCTTCACGGCTGACATATGCGCAGCAGCCATAAATGCCTCGAGCTCTCCCACTTCCCTAAGCCCTGGAAGGTTGCAACAATAATCCTACTCAGGAAACCAAACAAAGAAGATTATACGCACCCTAAATCTTATAGAATAAGGACGGTTTAGGCCCTTTCGGACCGATAGAGCTCCTGGCTATTTTAGGATAAATTTTAGAAAAACTTGTGATTAAACGAATAAGATGGCATGTGCTGCCCAAACTAAATCCTTGTCAGTACGGGTTTGGGCCACAACGCAGTAACGAAGACTCCCTCTATGATATGGTCCAGCGAATCAGACGTAATTTGGTCGAGAAGAAAATTATGGTCTTGCTTTCGTTGGATATAGTTGGAGCCCAATTCTGCACTCTTCGTTCATTTCCCCGTTCGTCTACTCGCTCCCCGTTCGTCCATTTCTACATTCGTGAGCCTTCGATAATGCGTGGTGGCCCCAAATTAAATGTCAGCTGAAGGAAAAAGAGTGCCTGATAAATCTGCGGAGGCTTGTGGACAGTTATCTCAAAGATAGGAAGGTGACGGTGAAGTATGCAGGGGAACAATACAGCAAAAACACCAATAATGGCTGCGTCCAAGGCTCCATCGGCGGGCCCTTGTTTTGGAATTAAGTTTTGGATCCCCTGCTTAACGAACTCACCGTCGCAAATGTAACTGTCAAGCCTTCGCAGACGACATTGTTTTAATAATAGAGGACAGCACAGGCAATGGCAATGAAATCTCCGCTAAGGCCGGTGCCGTCCTCTCTCGTCGTCCGGAAGTGGGGTGTGTCGAACAAGCTCAACTTCGCGCCACACAAAACCAAGGCAATGGATATCACTAAAAGGCTCAAGTTCGACACGCCTTGTCTGGAGATGGGGGGGACGGTGATTGAATTAGTAGACGATATGAAAACTATAAGTCATCTTTGATAAGAAACTACTTTTTAACATGCATATACAATACATATGCAAGAAATCAATAGGGATCTACAAAGGAGTTTGCAAAGCGGCGAGGGCTACCTGGGGACTGCATCCTGAGATCATCAGAACAATTTAAATAGCAGTAATCGAACCTGTGATCATGTACGCAGCAAGCGTCAGGTCCGCGGAAGCGAAGAAGGCAGTCTCCCGGAAAGCCCTCGATGCAGTATTGAGAGGATTCGCGAAAAGATAACAAAAAGCAATAGGACAGTTTTCCTAAACGCTGCCTTAATACTGTCGGGGCTGCTTCCGCTGGATCTTCGGATCCAAGAAGCATCCCGGCTTTTTGAGGCAAAGCGTGGGATACTCTAGGCAGTATTAGGTGGCAGGAGAGTTGAGCAGCGCGTACCCTTCACCGAGAACACCCACCCCAGTAGGATGCTAAATTCGAAATTTATTACCCTTTTGGAAAACGCGGAAGAGGACAGCGAGTTGGCAGAAGGTTTGGTCAAGATCTACGCGGATAGCAGCAAGCTGGAGGGGAAAGTCGGAGCCGCCCTGACCTGTTGGGAGGGGACGGCTGAGACATGTACCTGAAAATTCAGACTGGAGCCATTCTGTACGGTCTTCCAAGCCCAGCTATGCATCCTCCAAGCTACTGAAATTATTATTGGCAAAAAAATTAAAGAAGTGGCTATTCTGAGCGACGAGAGATCGGCTCTCCAGACGCTGACGGATCCAGACTCCTCGCACCCGATATACTGCCTACCGCTAACACAAATTAGATGGAATTAGGAAACTTGGACAAAACAAAATGCGTAATTGCGCAACACCATTTTTGATTTTTTTATTGATTTGACAGCGGACGAGCGGAGAAAAGGCGCCCAGTGTTACCATTAAAATTACAAAAGCATAAAATAAAGATAGTCATACTACAAGGCTGCGTTCCGTGGCTTCACTCGAGTGCACTCGAGCGCACTCCGGCGCGCGCTCTAACCGTTCCGTGGCTTGGTGAAATTTTACTCTGATGGCTGTCAGAGCGTAGTTTCATCCGTTCTGTGGCTCAGAGCGCAGCAACCAAACAACCACCAAATCGGATGGTTGTTTTTCACTCTGACATCTATTTGACGTTTATAACATTGTTATAGTGTCAAATTTTGCAATTTATGTCAAAACGTCTCGAAAAATTCGGCCGTATTGTTTTACTTTTTAATAATTAGGTTTAAATATTGTTTAAAAGTGGAAAAAATGTAGACAAAAGAAGAGTTTTCTCTCGTTTTGGACAGGAATACTTCAGAAGAGGTTATAAAAACAACTCGATCGTTTCGTGGCTCAGTTGCAACTCAAACGAGTTAAACTTTAACCAAACAACTGCACCCAGAACGACGGAACGCACTCCTATTATACACAACCTTGAGACGAACGTGAAAAAATACAATAATATAAAAATATTATCTCATTTAAAATATTCAGTTAAACATTTTAAAAAACTGTTTTGAAATAAACGATAGCAACTTTAAAAATTAACAACCTCTAACTGAATTTTTAAAACATGGCATCTCTGACGCTATACAAAGCCATCTAGCAGATTATGTTTGAACTATTGTTGTTGTAATTGGTTTAAGTCGATGGATGTAAAAGTTAGGAACAGAATTAAAAGATGGCAGCAACTTCTTCCGAAATTATAGCTTACTTGTATGAAAGTTTCCTCCCCCTGGGTCTGTGTTCATGCAGCCCTCTACAGAGGCACTGCGGCAGCCGCTGCCGCACTGATGTGAAATGAATATTATAAGTATTGCTACTTACTGTTTTTTTTGTATTCTAACATAATTAATTTATACTCTAGAGCTGAAACAGTTTCAATTGTGGTTTCAATGCGTATTGTGTTTGTGAATTAGGTTGCCTTTTCGTAGTGCTAGTTAGTATTACAAAATTCTAGTTCGTGTTTATTATTGTATTTTCTCTGTAAGTTACCTAGTGTTTTAACATTATTGTGCGAAAACAAATAGTTTTTACTGTAATAACATTATTTATATCTGTTCTTATTTTTAGATATTACTATTTGGTCACAATAATTAATTCCTATCAGCTGTCCCGAAACGTGATGTTTTCTGTGGTGCACGCATAGCGTGAAACGAAACGTCGTGTTTATTTACGTTCGGATCGTAAGTGTCACTAGTGTCAGTCAGTCACGCATAATATTTATCACAATAGTCATTACGCACAAAAGTTAAAATTCTCAGTGTAATGATCTTAAAAAAGTGATTTAAGATGTTGTGGTATCTGCCATGGTCTGAAAGCATCAAAAAAAGAGCTTGCAGGTATCTTTTACAACGCTATCTGGGAAATTTTCTCGAAGAAAAATTGACTCTTGATCAGCTGAGTGTCGATTTATACAATGGCACAGGAACTGTATGCGATGTTAGCCTTGACTGCGAGGTAAGTTTATTTCATTAGTACCCTATAATGACACTTTCCATTTAGTACAAACGACATTTGTCGCTATTTACGTTACTTTTCGTCCATGTCCATTAAACGCATTTGCCAACTTTCAATTGCGCATTATCTCCAAATTAACACGTGCGACTGTTAAAACAAAGAAACATTCAATCACATTACATCAAAGTACGACTTAGTAATTTTTCAAAAGTATTTCTGAAAGACCTTAGCTTTTTAATTATCATTTCTCAACCAATTACTCATGTATATTTTTGCCTCTTTTTTTTCAGTTCTACCCTTTAAATTTTATTCAAACCAGTACAAACCGCATATTGATCTGAATCCAATATTCACACACTTATAAATTATAAACCTTCATAAAATAGAAATGTGACCCTATTTCTCCCTGTGACAGTCTAAAAAGACTACAAAATGTACAAATATCATCTCAATATGGTCATGAACTCACTAGGTCTCACTACTGTCACCTTCATAAGTAGTAGTAGTATAAGATTTTCTCCGCCATAACCATAGCCTTTAACCAATTTCAACTGTAGCTAATACAGGTATTTATAATTTGAAAATACCTTCAGCTAAAAAGAAATTATGCAACCCAATAATTTTATTATAAATAGCAAAAATACTGTTGTTTATGATGTCCACATTTCATACACCACCAGCTTGCATAATCTAATTAATGTGATTGCATTATAAATACCTACTTTCTTGCATTTCATAATGTTGTGATCACAGTAATAACTTGGTATTAAATCAGTCTTGCTAGTGACTCAGTATATTATATTGTAAATACCACAACTCATTATACTGTCTGTAATAAAATCAGAAATAAAGATTTATATTCATTCATTATTAGCTGTGGCTTGTAATTAATGAAAACCCTCAAACAGGTCCTCATAATAAAGGAACACAACAGGCCTGGAAATTTCTATCACAGTAACTGCACCATGATTTAAAAAATCCCTACTTTCAAAACATAAACTTCTCCCTTAGCCATGCTTATACTAGAAATTTGTAAGAAAACAGATCTTTTTTTCAACAACGGAAAGATGAACCCTCCAAATATTGTTTAGGAAGTAGAAATGAGCAACATGGCAATATTTTATAACAAACTCCCTGACACAATATCTAACAACTAAACTTACTATTTAGTTAGGCATTCATTTAATGATCTTATAACCCTTATAACAGGCCCTCAATGAGTTGGGTGATGCTCAAAATTGGCCCTTGGAGATAGTTGATGGGCAGATGAGTGAAATAACAGTAACCATCCCGTGGTCAACATTACTTAAAGATGACTCAGTTGTGGAAGTCAACGGACTGTCCCTCACAGTGCAACCAAAAGTCCGACAAGAGCCAGGTAAGTTCTAATAGTCATAGTTTTGCCAGTTTTTAATTTCGACAGGTAGCTTGTTCATATGTTTTATTTTAAATGAATACTTATGTATATTCTATCAGGCATATATTAGGAAGGGGTTTCTCATACTACCTACAATAAAATATACTTAAAATTTTCTTTTATTATGTTTTATTGTTATATTATTTTGCTAATATGCGATCGGTATTTGGACGATAAGCAGTTGTTTTGATTTGTAGTGTAGGTATGCCTTTCCACTGTCAGGCTTCCCTTATGATTTGCTAACTGGTATCATTATTATTTTCCCGAGTATGCAGTCTCTTTAGACATAAGGCTCCGGACCAGTCTGTTCTGATGATTAGTGATTTAATATTTATACAAACTTATACTAGCATTCATCATCACAATTATTATAATTAAGAATGCTTTATTACTATTTATATATTTAGATAAGTAGTGCTATAAAAAACGACTAATTCAAATAGCTTTTTATTAATTTATATTGCACACACTTTTTTGGCTTTTTTGGCTAGACCACTAGATTACTTAAAGAAAAAGTAAACTAGATTTTGTTTTTGTTTTGTAAAGGATTTCCTCCATGTCATATACCATAACACCTAAATTATCACACAGTATCTTCAATGTTGGAATCAATGTGGTCTTCCATGTCTTCATCAATGCAATTGGCTGCTGAATGTCTACGAGAAGAGGATGGACCACAGGAGTCGAATCCTGTGGAAGGAATTGAAATGTTTGCTCATACCATAGACTCAAGTAAGTAAAATAAATAAATATTTAAAGACTTTGTAGTTATATTTTATTCTTAGTTTGTTTTTAATTGTGCTGTATTGATATTGTTAATTTTTTAATTTTTGTCTGTTATGCCCATATACCAACTGATTAAATATCTTCAAGCCTCTACTTGAAACGCAATAAAGGCTTATAATTTTACTATAATAATCTACAATGATTTAAAGCTATTAAATTGGCAATAATTAAGAACAATATTTAATAAGTCTATGTCATGATTGTACCTATATCTCCTATTTTTATTTTCAGTTTTAAGTCGAGTTAAAGTGAAATTTGTAAATACCAAGATAAGATTAGAACATGTCCCCAAGAATGGTGATAAAGGAATCGCATTAGAAATTCACATAAAGAAGTAAGTAAATATTTATTTTTGTATTCACTACTTGATAATGCACATAGATATAGAGATATACTTAGAGATATCATCGAACAGTAGTCTTTCATAAATAATAATGTTAAATTAAATTGAAATTACTGATACTTTTTCTTACAAATATTAATCAATATAAAATTAAAGCAGTAGTTTATTAGTGCAGTAGTGCTGTACATCACCAAAGTAATTGTACTTTGTATTTAATGCATCCTAGCACTTCCGGGTAAATAAGTCTGACCTTTATTAAATTACTGATTAGAATTATATGGCATTGACTGTGTGACCTTCACTCTCATACTTGACTTGAATAATTTGATATTAGTAACTTTATTTGTTAGATTAATTTCGCGAACGCATTATTCAGTAGCAGCTAATTTTAGGGTCGCATTTTTTAGCGAAAGTTTTATTTATGTTCCTATAATTTATTAAGAGATGAATTTCGTGATCTCGTTTTTTAGTTGCAATAAATTTCAGAGAAGCATTTTTTTTTGCGAAAGCTTTATGTTCCCATAAATTTATTATTAGATGAATTTCGCGATCTCCTTTTTTAGTTGTAGTAAATTTCAGAGTAGGGAGCATTTGTAGCCTAGCCTAACCGACAGAACTATAGTTTTGCATACTTAACTTTTTCTTTATAGCGGGGGGCCTCAGACCCCCTGACCCCCCCGAGCAGGAGGGCCAGCCCCTGATTCATGCTGCATGATTGAAATTTTTTACGCTTAAATAATGCGATCCTGAAATTCGCTGCAACTGAATAAGGCGTTCGCAAAATATATCCAACATGAAATATTGATTCGCTAAAAAATGCGATACTGTAATCCGCTGCAACTAAATAAGGCGTTCGCAAAATATATCCAACTTGTAATATTGATTCGCTAAAAAATGCGATTCTAAAATTAGCTGCAACTAAATAATGCGTTCGCGAAATTCCCCTAACAAATCTATTATATACATCACCATTTCCTGGAGAGGTACGAGCTTTCCATTTGGTACGATACTGACACATCTTTTCCTTCTTTCAATATACTTCAAGTACCCCAACAGCTATTTCTAATTGTCTATAACTAATTTATATAGAACACAATATTTAAATAAACTATTTACATTCAAATTCATATTTTGTATTTTATGACCTGGTAATGACATAAATATATTTTTTTGTAAATATCATTGCTTCTGTGCGCTGTGGTTTCATGCGCCATAGTTAAAACATGATGTCCTGAATGGGTGGTAGGTTAAAAAAATTGGACGATTAAAAGTACTTACTTATTAATTGAGTTTATTGAATAAATATATTTTGGCTTTGACTTTGAATAATTTTTATGACATAAAATATCTAATTTAGTTGTTTTTAAATGGTTTAAATTATTGTAAGAGCAGTAGTTTCTAAAATGTTTCTAAAAGCATGTTGCTACTGCCACATCGTGCAAATGCGCTTTGTTACCATTTATATACATAAATCATCACATCTCCATGATATCATTGAAAAGTATTGAACAATAATTACCTTTTTTAGAATTGACTATTTTGACGAAGCTGGCATAGAACCTACCCCAGAAGTGACGGATCCAGACAAGTCCAAAACGTACCTGGTTGCAACATACACAAATAAGAAAATACGCTTCGAAGGCGTCAGTCTCTACACAGATGAGTTTCCATCAAAAATGCGTACTATGGCCAGGAGTCTTATTATGGAGAAATCAATGTCGTCGCAAGCCGACAAATCTGACATATCGCCAACGGAACAATCTGACATAAATTACCAGAGCACTACATCTGACGTGTTCTACGAAACTCGTAGTGTCATATCGACCATAGAATCTGAACCGATCAAGGAAGTGGTGACAGAAATAAAGACCCATATAGAAATAAGGGAGGCTACGCCCGAAGAAAGGGCTAGTCAACCTGACCCAATACTCTTTGCTAAGCTGACGGGGCAGCAGGAGTTGTCACTCAAGATCAAGCATTCCGAGGAAGTGGAAGGGCCGAGGGTAGAAGTGAAAATGCTCTTTGGGTCACTAATAGTTTTTATTTCGCCGAGACAACTGCATACTCTCATCGAGCTCGTCAATGCTCTTGGTCAACCTCACTTGGAAGACAGAAGGTAAGATACTCTCTCTCTCTCTCTCTCTCTCTCTCTCTCTCTCTCTCTCTCTGTCAGTGTATGAATTACAATTTTACAAAAGACTTTCACAAAAATCTAAAAAAATATTAAAGTTATTGTTCTTAAAAGCAATTAATGGCATGTATACTGGCCTTTATGAAGAATTTTTATCTACTGTTATTTTACAATAGCTAGTGAGACCAACGGGTTTACGTACCTTACAAAGCATGGAGAAACACGAGAAATTCTGAATTCAAAAACAGAGCGCTTCTAACTATAATTTAATTCGTTAAGCATTCGCTAGCTTACGATGTAGCGTTCGCTGTTTCCACTGCGACTGCAGTACATCAACCTATGACTCTATTCACATAATAAGCGCGTCGAGAGCGTTTCAAAAACATGAGATACTACTACCGTGTGTTATAAGCAGAGCAACTTAATTACTCAAATTATTGCACTTTACGCTCACTGGTCGAGTGGTCATGCGCTCGGCTCGATATTCGGAGATCCCAGGTTCAATTCCCTGGTCGGGCAAAGTGAAGTTTCAGATTTTTCGATGATATTTATTTATTTTATTTTCATTGATAAGTCCAACACGCCGACAAATCATACAATATACAATGATGTCAAAAAAGGTCAAAAACAAATTAATATATTCTAATTTAGATAATGTAAGTAATAATGCAAAAAAAAACTAAAATAAGTAATAACAAATATACTGTCAAATTACAAATTATGCACGTCAATCTGAAATAACAAATATAATATGTCAATAAAAATAAAAATTATGCATCTGCCAAAAAGTCAAATTCGATTGCCCGGGTTCACAGCCCGGGTTTGTGACCACCAACCCGCATTTAGCAAGCGTGGTGAGCCAACACTCTACAATTGTAGCGACGCGACGACATGATTTCAATGATACAGGCCTTTGCCCTGCAGTGGTACAGTAAACAGGCCGTACTTTACTTCTACCTGTACTTTTGCAGCAACATACCTTTGCGGCCTAGCAACATAAACGTGCAGTGCAAACCTATGAGACAAGCCGACTTCCAACTGATAGAGGCTCAGCTGCTTGGAAACTTGGAGAGAAATAACACGAAGCCTAGCAGCGCCAAGTATGGGTGGTCTGGCCCGAGTTTTGGTAAGTTAATAGATCGGCCTAAGTAAATAATTTAAGTAGAACAAATCAATTAAACAAACAAACAAATCCTCAGTTAACACTTAGAACGCGCGCCACTAGTCATTACGCACAGATCAGATCACGGCCGCAATCAAAAGGTTAATACTAACGTGAAAATTAGTTTTACGTCAAAAAACTAAACTAATATCTTTATTATATAAATTTTTGCATTCACAATGCTATATAGATAAAGGATAATATGTTAACTAGAAAAAAAACAACCAGTCTCAGAAAAGTTCAAATGGGAATCCAACCTTTGGATTGCCGGTCCACTGCTCTAACCGCTAAGCTACCGTGACCACAGAAGACTCGTTGAAAATTTCATGGGTTCGATTCCCATTCGAGCTTTCCTGAGACTGGTTGTTTTTTTCTAGTAAACATTTTATCCAAGCAGGGTTATTGTCATTATCATCATCATCGGCCCATAAACGACCCACTGTTGGGTACAGGCCTCCATGACATGAACAGCACGTGGAGAGGTCGGACCATAACCCACCACGATGGGTCAATGCCTAAATAGTCGATCGGTGAAAAAAACGAAACAAGTTAAAAGGTTCTGCACTTTTAAAAGTATTATTTCTGCATTCTACTTTTTTAAAAAAACATTGAAATTACTTGAGAGTGCAATGGCAAAGGGCCAACCATTCTGCTATTTTTGTCCCGGGAAAACATCTCCTTTCTTCGAAAATCCACGCCTGACCGAATTTCACTCGGACAAAGCGGAGGACGTAAACTAGTTATATTAAAAGAGAACTTCAACATTTCTATAATAACTTTTGGATGCATTTCTAAATCACATTTTCAAAATGACGACCGCCGTGGTCGCATGGTTGGAAGGCACGGGAAGCCGTTGGTCTCGATTGTTGACTTGAGACGGCATTCGTTCAAACCTACCATCCTCCACATGTAAGAAGGCCTGTGCCCAGCAGTGGGACGTTAATAGGCTGATGATGATGAATGATCCTGTTGCAGAAGAGAGCGACAACGAGAGTGAGAAGTTCCACCCGATGACGTCACAGGGCGGCAACATGGCGGAGAGCTTCTCCTCCTCAGTGAGCTCCATGAGCACCAGCATGACGTCCAGCGTCAACATGCCCACAGCTCAGCCACGGATCAAGCGTAATAGAAAAGGTAAGTCAACATTTGGTTCCGAGTATTAGAATGGTCAACGAGAGCGAGAATTTCCACCCGATGACGTCATAGGACGGCAACATGGCGGGGAGCTTCTACTTAGTGAGCTCTATGAGCACCAGCATGACGTCCAGCGTCAACATGCCAAGTATCAAGCGCAATAGGAAAGGTAAGTCAAGGTTTAATTCCGAGTATAAGAACGGTCAGCGAGAGTGAAGTTCAACCCGATGACGTCACAGGGCGGCAACGTGGCGGAGAGCTTCTCCTCCTCAGTGAGCTCCATGAGCACCAGCATGACGTCCAGCGTCAACATGCCCACGGCTTAGCCAAGTATCAAGCGCAATAGGAAAGGTAAGTTAACTTATTGCTCAATTAAGCCTCTTTCCGCAGTTAAATAAGGGACCAGAGCAGGAAGAAGAAGATGAAGGCCAACGAGGCCTCGGATACGCTTCTTAGACACTGAGGCCCCAGTTCATCCGCAAGCAGTTTATCCGCGGGCGAGTGAACTCAAATATATATCTTGACTAACTATAATGCTCCACGTTACGTGTTACGTGAAAAATTTTGTTGGCCGGGAGAGTGAGGGCGACTGATGCTTCGTCTTATAACGCTGCACCAGTTGTCTTCGCGCCAGTTGGACTCTATTTCCACTCAGCATCAGGTGGAGTGCCGTATAAAACCAAAAAACATTTCTAAGTAAATTTATGTTTCCAGTTCCTCACATCGATGGTGACCCTACGGCCGAAGTGTCTCATATAAGCTTCAGAGTTGCTTCAATTACCGGCATTTTACTACATAAGGTAACTTGATTAAAATATAAATAACGTTCATTATGTTGGAATCTAATGTCACTCGTCAGCGCGGATGATATTTAATAAAAATTCACAGTAGTAGCTATAACAAGTTTACTTACACAGGTACATATCTCACGTTCACGCAAATTAATAACATAATTGACAGAAGATATACAATAATTGACAGCAGGTAACTTAAAATGCTATCGCGCGACCTTATTTAGGCACGTGTCGTAACACTCGTAACATCAATGTGCGATGTAAGACCGTACAGACACTTTCTATCACAAGTTTAACATATTACCCTACATCATCACCCGATGATGTAGGGTGCCATCTTCATTCTGAAGGTTGGAGGTCAGTTGACAAAAATTTTTGCCGTGCCGTGTTGTAGCTTTTAACTGACGATAGCCATTACCTTTTAGGATATCTTGAACACCAACCCGTTGGGTGCCGAGTGCATATCGCCCGCGTCAGCAAGCCGGCTGCACGAGATCAGCAAGGAGTTCTTTGGCAAGCTGGCGCCCTTCGCAGTGGTCGACGGCGGGAGGAAGGAGTTCGCGGTGGCCAACGACGCCATTCATAGCGCAACCAATTTGGACCATGTGAGGTGAGAACCATGACGAACAATGTAAACATTTCTCTATCCCCTTCGGTTAGTTCTTTAATTCTATAGTTGCATAAGTACATACATACATACCCGCTACACGAGATTAGCAAGGAGTGCTTTGGCAAGCTGCCGCTCTATGCAGTGGTCGACGGTGGGAGGAAGGAGTTCGTCGTGGCCAAACAACCCCATTCATTGCTCAACCAATTTGGACCATGTGAGGTGAGAACCAAGACGAACGATGTAAACATTTCTCTATCCCCTTCGGTAAGTTCTTTAACCTGTTGCGCACTGTGAATACAGACACAATAGGATTTTAATTGTTCCGAGCACCTAATGATGCGCGCGGTAGATTAAGGCTTAATTTTATAGATGCATACACACATAATAATAAATTATATACATGCATACCTACTGCACGAGATCAGCAAGGAGTTCTTTGGCAAGCTGGCGCCCTTCGCAGTGGTCGACGTCGGGAGTAAGGAGTTCGCGGTGGCTAACGACGCCATTAATAGCGCCACCAATTTGGACCATGTGAGGTGAAGACTAAGACGAACAACTTAAACATTTCTCTGCCCCATTCGGTTAGCTACCTACTTAACTTGATAGATGCATAAGTTCATATACATACATACATGCCGGCTGCACGAGATCAGCAAGGAGTTCTTTGGCAAGCTGGCGCCATTTAAAAAAAATGGCGCAAAAACTGGCATAAGTCTCTTAATGAACTTCAAAGCAAAATTAATCATACTGATATTTATAATTAGTATTCCCACGGGAACGGGAACCACGCGGGTGAAACCGCGAGCGGCCGCTAGTCATTTATAATTATTCTTTCGAACCGTGCATTACCATCAGGTTAATAACGTCGGAGGTGACAATAGATGGCAGTGACAAGAACACGTCGCACGGCAACCAGACCGTGTGCGAGGCGTCCGTGGGCAGGCTGCTCGTCAGCGAATGCCTTTACTCTAAAGACGGCGGCAGATCGCAGAACTTCGACCTAATACGGTTCGAACACAATGGTAAGTGTTAAAGATGGTACAAATCCACGACCTTTGGATTGCCGGTCCACTGCTCTAACCGCTGAGCTACCGAGACCCCAGAAGACTCGTTGAATTCTTCCCAGTAGTTTGATTTACGCTGCAAGCCAGCGGTATTACGTCACTGTGCAGCCTACCCTCACATTCGAAAGAAATACTATTGCAAGTATTTAACAATCGATAAAGACGTAATTGCTTATAAATATCTTTATTGTTGTATCAAAATTTCAACAATAATGGTACAAATCATTGATAGCAGTGAATAATCATATGATTTAGTTTTTATATGACATCCCTGCTATTGTCATTTGCAATCACAGCTATTATGATTTCTCATTAGTGCGTGTATGAATGAAATGAAATACAATTTTATTTCACTTTTCATATAGTTTTTATCGAAACTAACGAAATGAAGTGACATTTCTCCTGTGCGGAGGCGGTCGTCCTCGCCAAACGTGTCCTGTTACATCATAATAATTATTCAATTACCATGTCATTTCATATTAATATTTTCAATGATAAATAGTAGGAAAATCACTCTCAATAAAAATAGCTGGTGTGAAAAATAGCAGGTGATTTCACTGTGATAAAAATAATCAAATGATTATGATTTCTAAATACCAATCATTTCCATCTCTAGTAAGTGTCATTATCCTATTAATTATTTGTGTAAGTCTGACAGAAAATTATGGTTAAGGTAACATTTTGTAGGGCTTTTGCTTTAACTAATCTTAGTTTAATTGCTAGTCAAAGTTGCCAAATTATAGTAAATTTGGAGGATCACACTGGCAGAGACGAAAGGACGTTTGGGAATATTGACGTTGAACATTATGTGAAATGATCCTTTTGCCCAAATCCTACTTTTAAAAAACAAGGGTACTTAACAGAGTTTACGATGCAACTATTAATATGACTAGAACTATAATATAACTGCGCGTGTGCGTTTTGTGTATTGCGGTTAAGATAAATCAATAAATTTGTAATGATTATTCAATAATAGCCTTCAAACATACATTACTTCGATATTAACAAAATAACTTTGTACAGAGGACGAAGAAAAAAAGGCGACTCGTGCCAACATCAGGGTCAACTTCAAACAGACGTCCAGATATATGCGCATCGCGGGAGAGAAGAAACTGGTCTATCCTACCACTGACTTGGTGTAAGCATTTTATTTTAATAATAATCACACTTCACACTAATATTATAAAGGCGAAAGTTTGTGAGTGTGTATGTTTTTTACTCTTTCACGTAAAAACTACTTAATGGATTTGGATGAAATTCGGCATACAGATAGTTTATAACCTGGAATAACACATAGGATACTTTTTATCCCGATATTCCTACGGGAACGGGAACCACGCGGGTGAAACCGCGAGCGGCCGCTAGTAAATAATATATTGATTTCAGACAGAGTCTATAACCGCGTAGCGGTGAAAGAATACTACCACCCTTTTCTTCTCACTCTCTTCCCTTGGGTGTCTTAAATGGCGACTAACGGGCTAAAGACTACACACTTTGTGGACGCGCAGAGTGAGGGTGACTGATGCTACGTCTCCTAAGCTGCATCAGTTGTCTTCGCGCCTGGATTTCACTTCCACTTAACGTCAGGTGGAGGTCATTTGCCGGGCTTAATATAAAAAAACATACACCCAACAGCATAGAGCGGCGATGGGCTCACCACGTGTCACGCTGAGCACATGTGAAGTCGCTATTTAATGTGGACTATGGTAGAGGACTGCTTTTGCTGTCCTCATTGCCTAGTCATCTGACTAACCCTTCAGGAATAATATGTATGTATGTAGAGTCCATAATTTTATTTAAAAAACTATCTTTTTTTACTATCATCATTATCATCAGCCTTCCCGCAGTCCCGGGACAACAGCGCAGGGGGAGGTTGGGGCATAACACACCACACTAGCACGATGCGGGTCGACTGCCAACAACAACTGAGACCAAAGGCTAACGTGTCTTCCGAAGAACTGAGAAACTCAGTCTCACTTTGGAAACTTGTGGAAAAATATTGTCATAATCATGAAGCTTACGGTTGGGTTCAAGGGTCCTACTGTCACCTCTTGGAGCAGTAATACTTTAATCTTACTATGCAAAATTCTTACCAGCTCGAATGGGATTCGAACCCATGACCTTTGGTTTGCCGGTCTACTACTCTAACCGCTAAGCTACCGAGACCCTAGAAGGTCCGTTGAATTTTTTCTAGTAGTTTGTTATTTACGCTGCAAGCCTTTTTTTTCCAGTAAACATTTTATCCTATATCTATAGGATAAAATGTATAGCATTGTGAATGCAAAAAAATCAATAATAAAGATATTTGCATTAAGATTAAAAAGATACTGCTCTAAGAGTCATGGTAAAGGACCCTGGCTTTCCCACTTGTACCTTAAATCCCGTTTAATTATATTGTTTTAATGAAGCGCGAGGTTTATGCCCACCTTCCTCTAAAAGCAGAGCGGCCTCCGTACGGTCCCCGTTTAACTAGAAACGGCAATCTTCATAGAAGTTTCCCAGTTCCCAGTGGAAGCACTTCTATGAAGATTGCCGTTGCGAGTTAAACGGAGGCCGTACGGAGCCCGCTCCTCTCTTAGTGGAAGGCGGGCAAGTGTACATGATAACTCTTTACCAGCATGAAATGCACGCCGTTCCACGTGGATATCGAGTTGACGTTGATGGAGCGCATGGCGGCGACATTCTTCGGCGGGCCCACGCCCAGCGCTGGGACTCCGCCCACGGCGCAGCCGCCGCAGAACCAATTCAACTTCTCTATGCAGTGTGCGAACCTGGACGCTGTACTAAGGTAGTGTTTTTCTATTACTTTTTTTATTAAGACTAGGCGCATGTGTTTGCTACATAATATCTAACACGCACATAGACGTCTCCGAGCACACACACAGACACACGCACGAACGAACGAACGAACGAACGAACGAACGCACGCACGCACGGACGCACGCACGCACCACACTGTAAAAGAAAAAAGAAAGATATTTGTTTTGTTTATTTTAACACAGCTAAATTGGTACTGTTTTTAATCAAAATTGTAATGTACACCTAGGAAGAGCAAGGCTATCCCAACACAGTTATCGTTTGATAACGTTTTGAGATGCCCCGGCAACTAATTTGTTAAAGATTATCATCTTTAATACCTACATAAAACAATTTCAAAATATTATAATCAAATTTTTAATGACGGTAACTGTTTATCATTATACCAATAAAATTATAATATGACCTGTTTGTGTCGTAAAAAGGGACTAACGCACTAAAGACTGCATATACATCCAATAGGATAGAGCAGCTATGGGCTCACCACCTGTCACGCTGAGCACATGTGCAGTCGCTATTTGGTGAAAAGTGGACTATGGTAGAAAACTGCTTTTGCTGTCCTCATTGCCTAGTCTCTGACTAACCCTTTGGGGATAATAGTCTTGAATCTATGTACACACGGCGTCAGATCAACCTACCCAAAACTGTCAAATTTCTACAATCAATTTTGAACTTTATTGTGTGGTTCTAAGGATCAATATTCATTGGAGAAATTTGACAGTTTAGGGTAGGTTGACCTGACGCCGTGTGTACAGTCGCGGAAGTTCCCGGTCGACCACTTTTCGGCTATACATACACATACACCGAAATTTTTCATTGGTTTTGGAGCCGAAACCCTGTTCATGTTTATCATCAGTAGAAGCTATTTAGCATGTAAAACTAAAAATATAAGCATAAAAGATCATTAAATAATATCAATAAAAAATTTAAGAAACCTTAGTACCGGACGATCTTATGAAAGTCAATGACCGAGGCGCTTCAATCGCTCGGCTTACCCCCCGCCCCGCCGCCAGCGCAGGCGGCCGGCCGGGAAAGTTCATAGGGGTCACGGTGTACGAGTAAATAAATGAACGTTAAGCTACGTGTTTTCGACAAAAAGTCACTTACAACTTTTTTACATTGCTCGTAAAGCGATTATTATTTCATAAATAGGAACAACACTTTTTTTGTTTTATAACGTTTTCGGCTCCAAAACCAATGAAAAATTTTGGTGTATAATCGCTTATTATCCCCGTAGGGTTAGTCAGAGACTAAGCAATAGTGATAGCAAAAGCAGTCCTCTGCCATAGTCCAATTTTCACCAAATAGCGACTGCACATGTGCTCACCGTGACAGGTGGTGAGCCCGTCGCTGCTCTATGCAGTTGGATGTATGTGCAGTCTTCAGTCCGTTAGTCGCCTTTTATGACACCCATGGGTAGAGACGGGGTGATAGTATTTGTTGGCGCTTAAGGCACCAACATGCGGCGGAGGGAAAATGATAAAATAGGATAGATAGCTGGGGCTTACTTGGTTCGGGCTGGAGCTGGTTGGAGCTGAAGGCAGCTGGCGCTCTAGGCGCGGGGTCGCAGGCTTGAGAGCGGCAACACACAACACAATTCACTCAGGGCACTGGTCGGTGGCGTTTTAGGAGTAGTTGAGCTGGTAAACAAGCGCTCTCAATGCACATACACTTAACACATGTCTGGCGTGTTCACGGGCTGATTTCTTGCGCGCGCGCGCGTGGGTTCGCCTGGAACGCTCTAAGCACACTGCCGGGCGACCGCGCGTGATGATCGCGGTCCCAGAGGTTCGTCTTGTATATTTGTCACCTCGCTGTGATTGGCCGATCATTCGTTGCACATTCGTTGCACCAATATGCACTTTAATTGACCGGCGCAGCGACGGTTATCCGTTGCGCTGTGGCGCAAACAGTATTCTTTCACTGCTACGCGACACGGTTAACTTTTCGGCTATATTCGCTTGAACTGCATTCTGACCGCGCGTACGTACAGTATCGGGCACTTAGACCTTGTCCAGAAGGGGCGAATTCGCCGCGAATCGTTTCGGCGCGAACTCATACGCGCGTTGGCGAGATACTGGGTGCCAGCGAATATCGCCGAAAAGTGGTCGACCGGGAACAAGGGATGGCGATTCTTTTTACAAAAGATCAATTTTAAAACGATTCGAATTGCAATCTAATAAATCGATTCACAAAAAAATCGAGTGCAAATAGATTGATTTCTCAAATATCTATTTATTTTAGAATTTGTATTTACGAGTACAACAAAAAAATCGAGTGCAAATAGATTGATTTCTCAAAAATCTATTTATTTTAAAATTTGTATTTACGAGTACAATAATAATAACAAATCCAAGATTACAAACGTAACTCTTTTTTTAATTGGTTTTATTTATTAAGAAGAGACGAAGAAAACAAAGCACACAGCTACCTCGTGAGATTTTTAAATAATTCAGTGTAAAACTATTATTTCTTTACATGTGTTTGAGCACATTCAACTAACTGTAAATCGTTAATGCTCTTTATCAAAACTGAAAAAATCTAATTTCGATTTTCTATTTTGAATTATCGATCACTGGATCTGTTCGGTGCTACATATCGTTTTAAAAAAATCGTTTTTTTTTTGGTACCGTGAATCGATTCTTCGATTAACCGATCTCAAATACGCCATCCCTACCGGGAACTACCTCGTCTGTATTTATGTTAAACTGCCGTACTCAGAGACGTCAATTAAATTTTAATGACAATTAAATGTCTTTCCTTCCCTATTTAGCACTATACATAAAAAAGTGACAGCAGGAGACTTAGGGCCCGTTGTTTGATCAGTAGTTAAGTATACTATTAGTTAAAAAGCGCTAGTTAAACTATTAGTTAAAAATGACAAAATACTGTTGTTTGATCAATAGTTAAGCTAACTACAGTTAAAATTTTTGACAATTTGTCATAAAGTTAACCATGCATAGACCGAGCAGTTATCTTTAACTATTTGTTGACATAAGAGAGGTTATTGCTGTAAATGTATTTGTAACTTATGTTATAAGATTTAGAAAGCTCTTCGAATGACGAAATTGTTATTGGGCGATCAAAGAAGAGGGGTTTTAGGGGGCTAACCTGGTTCGACGTTGCTCCCGCGTGCTGGCTGTAGTGGACGCGCGTCTCACTCTTTCCTGACCTTCCACGGCAAAAGTTCGTGATCACAGTAGTAAACTCGCGGCGATCACTTGGAAGATGTTATGACTTGACCGATAAATGAGGAACACGAGAGCTCGACTCAAAGGCCCTGTCGCGTAGGCAGGCTAGATCGGAAGTGAAGATGGCCGACACGACACGACGCGATATTGGTTTACCCCCATAGGATCGAGGATAAAAAATGATGAGGGTAGTAGAAGTTAGGTTAGGGACGTAGCATCGGTACAAGTCTAATTCGATTGATAGTGATGTGAATGTAATTGAATATGATTGATCTAAATCTACCATACCGCCCCCCCAAAGAGCGGCTTAGCTCTTTTAATTGAAACAGACAAATTTGAAATAAGTTAACTGAAAGCTGATTGAAAAGTGTAAATGTTATCTTACTATAGTTACTTACATGCTAAATTAATTGATAAATGTTGAAATATCTAGGTTTCGGGAATTAAGCGACATAACTTGGCTACAGGACGCTTGAAAACTCCTTTGGTTGTTTTAATGTCTACGACCCGGACAATACCGTCATTCCCCGGATAGAGTTGGGTAATTCTAGCCTTTTTCCAGAGTAACGGAGGTGTATTGGGCTCCATCAACAACACCAAGTCACCCATCTGTAAATTACGTTCAGGCTTAAGCCAACGATCACGTTGCTGCAGCGTGTGTAAATATTCGCTGTGCCAGCGTTTCCAAAAATGTTGGGTGATTTGCTGTAGCAATTGCCAACGATTCAGACGATGAGTAGCAATGTGCTCTAGATCGTGCTCCGGTAAGGCAAGAAGCGGTTGTCCAATCAAAAAATGACCCGGCGTCAGAGTTTCTAAATCGTTTGGGTCGCTACCAATTGGACAGATAGGTCGTGAATTTAGTATAGATTCGATTTTGCAGAACACTGTACTTAGTTCTTCAAACTTTAATACACGTTCGCCTATGATACGCTTGAGTAATGTTTTAGAAGACTTCACTGCATTCTCCCAGAGGCCACCAAGATGTGGTCCCGAGGGAACGTTAAGATGCCAATGAATTTCATGAGATGCTAGATGAGATTGAACTTTATCTGAGTCTCTATCGATTTGAGCTTTAAGCAGATAAATATCCTTAAGATAGTTGCGTGCGCCTAAAAAGTTTGTGCCACAGTCGGAATATATGTCAGAAGGTAACCCTCTTCTCGAAACAAATCTATCTAAACATGTCAAAAACGCGTTAGTAGACAAGGTGGAGACTACCTCCAAATGCATCGCTTTGGTTGCAAAGCATATGAACACACATAGGTAAGCCTTAAAGATTTTAGGTTTGCGAGCACTGGAATCCTTGACGTTGAACGGTCCGGCGAAATCTAACCCAACCCTTTGGAAGGGCCTAGCTTGAGTGACTATCGGCAGGTAAGTTGCCCATGAATGGATTCATAGGTTTCGCCTTTAGTCTGTAGCAGCGTTGACATTGAAAAATCCTGTGCCGCACTACACGTCGAGCCGACACAATCCAATACCTACGCAATAGGATAGCCATTAAAATAGCAGGACCTGGATGACCGTAGAGCTGATGATAATGATCGATGAGAAGATTTGTGAAAGGATGCGACTGAGGTAACAAAAATGGATGTTTACTATCGAAAGGCAAGTTGGCGTTGACCAGTCGCCCACCAACTCGAAGAAAACCTAGATCATCGAGAAAGGGATGGAGGCGACGTAGGCTGCCCTTGATAGGCTTACGTTGACGCAACAATTTTATAGTATCGGCAAACGCTGTCGATTGAACCGATTTGATACAAGTTGACAACACTGATTTTAATTCGTATATCGTCAAATTACCTACTCGTTTATCCTTTGGTGAGCGAACATTATGCATATAACGAAGCCACCAACCGAGTACTCGTGTAACTTTAGATAGAGAGCTGTACTCTACAATGACGTGTTGGACAACTTCGTCTGAGGAAGGTGCAACAGCCGATGTAAGGTGCTTATCCGGTCCCGTCTCGGCTGTTTGCACTAAGTGTGCAGCAACAGGAGGAGTAAATATAAATGTAGAGTCCGTGTGGGTTTTCGTGTCAACAGTTTGCACGACATGTGCAGCAACTGGACCTACTTTCACGCCTGGCAAATCCACAGGGTCAAGCAGTTGACATGTGGAAGGCCATGAACTGTAATCAGATTTGAGCCAAGAAGGACTCCACCAAAGTGGATGAACTAATAAGTCGCGAGGAAGCAAGCCTCGACTCGCGCAATCCGCGGGATTGTGATGTGAAGGAATGTGCCGCCAGGTAGCATTTGGAATGATGCCTTGAACCTGGGAAACTCTGTTTCCTTCAAAAGTTTGAAGCTTGTGCGGTGAAGTACGTAACCAAGTTAGCACTATGCTAGAGTCGCACCATGCAATTATTGGTATGGATTTTAATTTGGAGTGCAAGACCTTACACACATGGTCCATAAGGCGAGCCAACAGGACTGCTCCACAGAGCTCGAGCTTAGGGATCGTTTGCCTTTGCCTGACTGAAGCGACTCTAGATTTAGCGATTAACAAATGAACTTGAACTGAATGAACGCTGTCACCGTCACCGCTTTCATAGCATAAATAGACGCATGCGGTATATCCGCGCTCCGATGCGTCGCTGAAACCGTGAAGTTGATATTTAGAATGAGGATCACCCATAACGTGGCGTGGAATCCGTATTTGATTTAAAGATTTGAAGTCGTCAACAAACTTCAGCCAAGTTTGCTGGACATCGAAAGGGAGAGTATCGTCCCAACCCAGCTCTAAAAGCCACAAACGCTGCATAAAAGATTTAGCGAAAAATGTTACCGGCGTGATAAAGCCACAAGGATCATAGAGACGAGCGATGTTCGATAGAACACCTCGTTTGGTTAGAGTCTTACTCATGTTAGAGACGTGATAGAGAAAGTTATCGAATGAGGGGTTCCATTCAATACCTAAGATTTTGAAAATATTGTCACCGGAATCCTCGAATCGATAAGGTGTTTCATAATGATCTGCAGGTAAACCCTTGAGTAGCTCGCCAGAGTTGCTAGACCATTTCCTAAGAAGGAAACGACCTTGAGCCAACACGTCAGTGACTTGGTGCTGTAGCGTCTTAGCACCCTCTAGCGTATCACACCCAGTCACGATATCGTCTACGAAGGTGTCCTCCCGTAGGACACGTGCGGCCTCAGGATATGTAGAGTCGTTAAGATTCGCCAACTCATGAATCACCCTGATAGCCTGGTATGCAGAACTAGTGACGCCGTAGGTGACGGTTGTTAACTCGAACTCCTGCAACGGTTGATCTTGAGATTCGCGCCAGAAGATAGTTTGGAACCGCTGATCATCATCATGTAACCTGACCATTCGATAACATTGTTTGATGTCACAAGTGAAGACCACTAAATAAGTTCTAAACCTTAAAATGATATCCTGTATATTCTGTTGTAGCTTAGGGCCTGACAACAAAATTTGATTGAGGGAAACTCCGGTAGAGCTGGGTAGAGATGCATCGAAAACAGCTCTCAACTTTGTAGTGCTACTGCTCTCCTTGAGCACGCCGTGATGAGGAATATAATATCTGTCAACCGCACTATGAGAAGGTACTAACTTCATATGTCCAGACTCTACATAATCTTTCATAAATTGAATGTAGAGCTCACGAAGCGTAGGTTCTTTTATAAGTTTACGCTCTAAATTGTGAAACCGTTTTAACGCAATTAACCGAGTATCACCAAGCTGAGAGGACTCTACCTTGAACGGCAGCCTAACTACAAACCTCCCATCGGGATCTCTATTGTGTGTGTTGACAAAGTGCTTTTCACATATGATGTCATCAGGATCTGGAATCGGCGGCAAAGGAGACTCTTCTGATTCCCAGAATTTAGTTATAGTAAGTTGTAACCTAGACTCGTTGGTAAGTAGGCTAATATTTTGATACTGAGTTGTAGTCACTGGGGTCGAACCCATAATGACCCAACCAAAGATGGTTGAATGAGCTGTAGGTAAACCATTACCTAATTTTAACTTTGGACCGCTAAAAATGTCACTGAAAAGATTAACACCCAAAAGTAGATCGATTTTACCCGGAATGTTGAGTCTTATCAGCAAGCTGAAGGTCGCTACATTTCTCTGGCACAATCGGATTGACCATTGCTGCAGGTTGATATCCCGTGATGCGCTTAAGTACAATGGCTTCAGTGGACAAACCAGGAACGGAATCGTCTGTGAGAGACAAGATTGAACAATCTACCCTTCCATGAGTAGCTTGCCGGTGTTCACCGACACCGAACAGATCGCAGGACTTACGACGTCGCAGTCGAAGTTGCTGTGCTAAAGATTCAGTTATAAGAGATGATTGAGCACCAGGATCTACTAACGCACGAACAACATGTACCTGACCATCAACATCCTGGACTCCAACAAGAGCAGTACCTAAGAGGCCGGTAGACAATGGTTCTATGTTAAGTAACACCTGTTTCGAAGAGGAGGGTTCGGGCTTCACAAAGGAATCCGCTGCTTTAAACTCTATGTAATTTTGTATGATGACGTTTCTTGCATACTTGACAACAACGCTTAGATAAACATTGTGAAATACTATGTGGCCTTAAACAGTTGTAACAAAGTCTTTTTTCAGTTAAAAATAATTTCTTATCTTTCAGTTTCTCAAACTCTAAACATTGATAGATTGCATGATCACCACTACAATAATAGCAAGTTGAATTAGTTACATGTAAGGTGGACGCATGAGGAATTAACGCTTTGGGATTATTGTTTACACATGTGAAATTAGTTGCTTCTAAAACCCTTAAATTGTGTTCTAAAAATGTCAACAAGTTACTAAAGCGCGGTATCTCATTTTGCTGTAAAGTAAACTCAAATTTAGTTCTTAAGTCCAACGGTAACTTTTTAGATATTATATGATATAAAAGAAAACTCCAAGAATTGACATCAAATCCAAGAGTATTTAATGCTTGTGTGTTTTCTTTTAAGGTGTTGAGAAAACGTTTTAAATTCTTTAAGTTGGAACATGAAACTGAAAGTAACAAATCTAAATGTTTGTCGGCTATCAAGCGCTTATTTTCATAACGTTCTTGTAAGAGATTATAGGCCACACCATAGTTTTCACTAGTTATGCTTAAATGTTTAATTAAGTTAAGAGGTTCTTGTTCTAAAACACTCAATAAATAATGGAATTTTTGTATTGAAGATATTTCATTGTTTTGATGAATTAAACTGTCAAATATTGATATAAAATTGGGCCATTCAGTGTGAATGCCTTTGAAATGTGTTAATGTAATTTTAGGTAAATGAAAACGACTTGATTCGCAACTAGACCTGGAAACTACTTCTTGTGTCACAGGAGCATTAGTTGTTTTGGAATCCAATACACTTAAGTCAGACCAAATACTTTGAATTGAGTAATATTTCTCGTAAAACGTTGTAAAGCAAGATTCTATAGTTCCTCTCTGTTCATCGGGCTGTGAAGCAGCAACTAACAACGTAAAATTAGTATCAAACTGTTCACGCATCTGATTTAGATCAACGAAACGAACACGAAATTTACTCAATTCCTGCGGTGTTGTAGGAATGGTTTGCACAAGCACTGTAGCCAGTTTATAAAGCTCGCATACGAAATTTCGCAAGTAAAAATAAACAAAACAAACTCCTAGAGGTTAATATTATTGTCAGTTGACAGATGACTGACACTTGACAGTTGACAGCTTAATTGAACGATGTTCAGTGCTGCTAGTATGCGAAATGGAAATCCCCAAGATAGTTTTGTAAAACTATTGAAGGTATGCAAAAAATATTTTCTAAAAATAGATTTTTATGCAATTGATGAACTTTGAATAATTATGTTCCGATGCTTACGGAAATGAAGGGAATCGGGACGAAGGACCAAAACATGGGCGATCAAAGAAGAGGGGTTTTAGGGGGCTAACCTGGTTCGACGTTGCTCCCGCGTGCTGGCTGTAGTGGACGCGCGTCTCACTCTTTCCTGACCTTCCACGGCAAAAGTTCGTGATCACAGTAGTAAACTCGCGGCGATCACTTGGAAGATGTTATGACTTGACCGATAAATGAGGAACACGAGAGCTCGACTCAAAGGCCCTGTCGCGTAGGCAGGCTAGATCGGAAGTGAAGATGGCCGACACGACACGACGCGATATTGGTTTACCCCCATAGGATCGAGGATAAAAAATGATGAGGGTAGTAGAAGTTAGGTTAGGGACGTAGCATCGGTACAAGTCTAATTCGATTGATAGTGATGTGAATGTAATTGAATATGATTGATCTAAATCTACCAGTTATAGATTATATTATACTAAATCGACGCCCTAAAACATTTCGACCTAGGATCTTGCAGCTAGACTTTTGGGATGAAGTAGATTTCTTTGAAAGATATAGAATGTCGTCATTGGAAAGGCAAACCGATAGGTAAATTTTACTAAATATCAATAATAGGTACATACCTACATATATATAGGTATAAGTACACATTACATAAGTAGACTGTGATGTGTAGGTACTTACTTATACTTACCAATTTATAAAATGAATATTTTACCAATTTTAGCTTCTTGATTTAGTACAGTTTACTTATATATATAATATAGGTATTAGGTATAGTATTATAAGATTTTAAACAAGTTATTAAATAAACAACAAAAAATAAATTAATATTAAAAAACCTTTTTAAAAACAAGCTTTTATTTAAATGCGCTATAAAGAAAAAAATACTTTTACTATCAACTTATAACGTCGTTACACAATTTATATGATATAAAAGGTTGTCGCGAGATTATCTAAGTACTCGTATTTTACTATAGGTTACATTAAAAATTTTAATCAATCACATCAAGTTATTTAATTTACTTTTTTATTTACACAAGTAAATCTAGCGACAACCTTTTATATCATATAAATTGTGTAACGACGTTAATAAGTTAATAGTAAAAGTGTATTTTATTCTTTTTAGCGCATTTAAATAAAAAGCTTGTTTTTTAAAAAGGTTTTTAATTTTAATTAATTTTTACTTTTTAGTAATGGATTTAGAGTCATCTAGCACTAAAGTGCTCGAAAAGACAAATCCAACGAACCCAAACTCGATGAGTTTCCGCCGTTTCGTTTAGGAGTTCCTATGGCCACCTCCCGACTCCATCATCAGGACCCTGGAAATCATCTAGCACTTAAGTGCTCAAAAAGACTAATACAACGAACCCAAACTCGATGAGATTCCGCCGTTTCGTTTAGGAGTTCCTATGGCCACCTCCAGACTCCATCATCAGACCAGCTCAATGGTACCATAACATTGCATTGTCATCGTACTTACATAAATATATCAAATTTCAGCTCAATCGGTTGAGGACAACATAAAATTCAGTTGCAAGACTTGTCCCACTCAAACTAACAAACAGGGGAAGTCAAATAAAAGCTTGTAATTAGCACGAATTGCTACTAACGCAAACGACAAATTGTGTATTTGACATTAGTTATCTGTGTTACCAGCTAAAATCAAACATTCGCCCAATAATTCGATCGTCCCACATGTTTATTACTGTAGCAATACAATTGACTATTGTTAAATTTAACAATAGTTAAAATTAAGTTCAAACAACGTATTTCCACATTAACTATTTGTAAAGGCTTTAACTATTGTCAACAAACGTATAGTTATATTTACCATTAGTCATATTTAACTATGTATCAAACAACGGGCCCTTAATGTCATTAAAACTTAATTGACGTCTCTGAGTACGGCAGTATATATGATTCTCGTCCGTCAGGTTCCCTATAGCCGACCTTCGGCCGACCACCGACCGTGATACTCGCCGCGTGCGCCCCGACTACCTCACGCTGAAGTTCCTCAATGCTACCGTTGGCTGCCAGCAAGCGGCGAGCGCACGCCCGCTGCCTACCACCGTCACGCTGAAGGCGACCACTCTGGACTTGTACTATCATGTAAGTTCTAGTATAATAAGACAAAAACAAACTCGTCTTGATAGTATGAAATGGCGAGAGTTTTACCTTAGCGACCGTCGGCTGCCAGCAAGCCCCGAGCATGCGCCCGCTGCCTACTACCGTCACGCTGAAGGCGACCACTCTGAACCGTGTACTATCATGTAAGTTCTTGTATAATTAGACAAAAACAAACTCGTCGTGTTAGTATGAAATGGCGAGAGTTTAACCTTAGCGACCGTAGCTCGGCTGCCAGCAAGCCCCGAGCATGCGCCCGCTGCTTACCACCGTCACGCTGAAGGCGACCACTCTGAACTTGTACTATCATGTAAGTTCTTGTATAATAAGACAAAAACAAACTCGTCTTGTTAGTATGAAATGGCGAGAGTTTAACCTTAGCGACCGTCGGCTGCAAGCAAGCCCCGAGCATGCGCCCGCTGCCTACCACCGTCACGCTAAAGTCGACCACTCTGGACTTGTACTATCCTGTGAGTTCTGTAAACTGTTATATTTAAGTGATTAATTGCATGACAGAACTTAGTAGCACACTTAGTACACAGAATTTAGTAGCGAGTTGCAAGTTAAAATTTAGCTAACAACTAAACAGGTTAATTAGAATTTTATCTATTTTTCGGTTAAGTTAGTGGGCGGGGCTTGTCACTTTACACGTTTGGACAGGCACAATATTAGTTAAATGCATAAGTGTAGTGACGCGCCCGGGTTTAATTCTTCGTCGTGTTTCTTTTTATAAAATGTCGAAGTGAACGGAAGATACTACGCTGAAGTTTGTTAAAGAATATTTTAAGAAAGAATGCTTGTGGAATACAAGAAGCACGAATTTTAGAAATAAACAAGCCAAGCAACGAGCGATTCTCGATTAGTGTCAGCTATGGCGATCACTAATTATTTCATGTTTGACTTCGTCCAAAACTTCACTAAAACAAATTTACGCACAGAATTTACGACTTCATTACGTGATTGATGGTCCATTTTCGAACTAAAGAGCTTAACTACTTAAATACGTATGGACATATACTTAAATATAAGTCACTTAAAATTGGGAAACCTACTTGACAACTAATACGTGTAAATCAGCCTTTAGAGATCATCTAGTCCCAGGGTTCCGAACCTGGGGGTAATTACCCCCGCGGGGGTAAAATAGTTATTTTACGGAGTAATAAGGCGTAAGAAAAATTTTGTGGTTTAGAATTTATCTGCAGTAATAGATTCATTTGAGAAATATTTTCTGAACATGGATAATCGTCAGTCCAACTCTTGGATATTAAGATAATTTTCTGCAAGACGTTTTACGGAGAGGTAAAATCAGTTTCCCTATTAAATCATAGGGGTACCAAGATTAAAAAGGCAAGGAACCACTGGTCTAGTCTAAAAAAACGCCCCTCCACTAAACGTAATTGTTATGAGAATTATTATTTATTGCAGTACTTTGCGTGTGTGCGCACGGCGATTTTGCTGTGCACTCTGACTAGCCGCGCAGAAAAAGGTTGCGTTAGCTTATGTGGAAAGAAAAGGTGGAACGGTGATGCTACGGAATTGTCGTCAATACTATTAAGTTCGCACAATAATACTAATTATAAAGTTGAAAATAGGATCAATTTAGTCCAAAAAGTTCAACTTTTAAAATAAATTACAAAGTTGAAATAATTGGATTTTTTAGTCCAATTAGTTCAAAGTTTGTGGAGTAGGTGATAAAGTTACAGTTTGAGGTTTTTAGGGTTGGCAAGATATTTTTGAATGAATTGAACTCTCAAAAGGTGCTGTGGTCCAACTATTTTTAAAGTTGGACAACTGCCCCTAGTAAAGACCCATAGTCCAACTAGTTGGACAGAGCAGTTGGACCACTGCCCCGCACTCAAAAAGACTAATCGTGCGATCAATCCAGATACTCTCATTGTATGGCACGAAGCGCGCGCTATGTATGGGTATACATTTTTTAATACATTTGCTCAAAAAGTGGCGTATTGCAGGGACGTATAGCGTTCGGGATTACGCAGCGGCTAGCGCGTTCCCCTTGCGATCTTGCTCGCTAAGCAACTTTCGCAATGCCGGGTCGCTGGATGGGTGACCAAATTTAAAAACTTCTCGAGCTCCTCCGTGCTTCGGAAGGCACGTTAAGCCGTTGGTCTTGGTTGTTGTCGTAAGATGGCAGTCGTTAAAACCCACCAACCCGCATTGGGCCAGCGTGGTGGGTTATGGCCAAATATCCCCACGTGCTATTGTTCATGTGAGAGGCCTGTGCCCAGCAGTGGGACGTTTATAGGCTGATGATGATGATAGCGTCCGGGATGGGGCTATTACATACTCGAGCTTTTTCTTTACCTTTTCCGAACTCGTGCGTTCTCTTTCTCAACTGTCAAAATAATGTCTATAAAAAAGAAAAAACCAACCACGAAGTTTTTACTAAAAACAATTCATAGAAGTTTTTATGATTCATGCAAATATTTCTAAAAAGAAGCAACTTATTTGTTTCAATATCAGATTTAATTCAATGAGTTAGGTTAGGTGTCATTTCATTTCATCTCATTAAATTTCATTTTCATTTCATATCAATAAAAAAATTCTACTGAAGAGGTGGCTGTATGGGCATAGTTCCCTTTGCCTACCCAGAATGGATGAAGAAAACAGTTAGTATAAAAAACTGTACCAATTTCAATGTATATGTGAATTATAACTTTTAATTATAAGAAATAAATGATTACTTGTTGAGTTTATTGTGTTTTTATTATTTTATTAAGTTGCTTCATTTTTTCGCAACTGTATTAAAAATAGTAGTTGTTCAGTACACGTGCGGAACTGTCATTGCAACTTGTTCCGACTGTCAACACTCACCTTCGGCTGCGCCTCGGCTCGGGTAGACATTTGTCGGAACTCTTTGAAATGACAGGCTTTTCGCACTCGTAATGAAATATACTATATCCGCTCTGTCGTGCTTCGGCAACATTTATGCACTAGTTGGTCAACAGATCCGGCCATTCGGGCATCTGGTATAAGTAGTGCCAAACTTCTAGCTCGCTCTGAAGTTGCGACGCGCAGGTGTACAGTTAGCAACATTATAATTAGAGCTTTATAATATTTATACAATATTACATCAAGATAATTTATAAATTAGGCGTTTTATTGATTTTTTAATACCCAAAATTAACCAGGATAAATTAATAACAACAATTAAATTATAAGCATACATATATTTTTTTAAATAACATTTTAAGAAGCTATGGATGCTGTGTGTCCTTATCGGGAGTACGGAAAACTGTCCAAAGATCCGACTTATTTGCTTCTTCATTAATTCTGCGCACTGTCCATAGTCCATACTGAATCCAGTAGCAGCCGCAATTCTTTTTTGTGCGTGTTTAAGGTCAATTTGTATACCTTTGTCGGCTTCTTTCTTCATAAACTCCCATACGTTATAAATATTTTATCTAGCTTGCCAACGTAAAACTGTATTACGTCTAGGCATTTTAACTGCCTTTCAAATAGGAAACAGTACCTACTCCTACAATAACCGTAACAAAATAACATAAATCGACAACTTAAAATAGTAACGTAACAACAAACACCTAAAATCGCGACGCGACCAAAAAAAATATACTCGTGACTGTACTTTCCACTGCTAAACCAAAACAAACGAATACACATGGCGAGCGCGCATGCGCAGGGGTGCGCGAGGGTGTGCCCCGCCCCCCCTAACCGCTTACGTCCCGCTAATACCCATATTGTGCTACTGCGACGCGAATCGCCTCGTGTTCACAGCGAGCTAGATGTTTGGCGCCTGTTATACCTTTGGTGTCTAGCCGGTGACTGAACGACCAATGACAAAGGCCAACCGTGCCGCGTAGCGGTGAAAGAATACTACCACCCCCTCTCTTCCTTTGGGTGTCGTAAAAGGCGACTAACGGACTAAAGACTGCACATACTTCCAACAGGATTGAGTGGCGATGGGCTTACCACTTTTCACGCTGAGCACATGTGCAGTCGCTATTTGGTGAAAAGTGGACTATGGTAGAGCACTGCTTTTGCGGTCCTCATCCTAGTCTCTGACTAACCCTTCGGGGATAATAGTCGTGATTATATGTATGTAATTTTCACAATTATTATTTGTGTTGTTTCGATCAATTTGACGCTGACTGACTGACACACTCAAGGAAAGGCTTTTGCTGTGCCTCAACAACAATAAGACCAAATTAAACTGGTCCCGTTAGTATGGAATCGCGAGAATTTAACCTTAGCGAGTATACTATGCGCCCGCTGCCTACAACGGTCATGCTAAAAGTGACCAATTTTAAGACTGTTGTACTCATGTAAGCACAACATGACCTAGTGCAGTTAGTAAAACCGGCCAAGTGCGAGTCAGACTCGCGCACGAAGGGTTCCGTACCATTATCTATAAAACTTTGATCGATGTTTTAATAATAGTGTATTTTTATAAATTAATGAATTTGAGACGTATTAAAAGAAAACTACTTACTAGATCTCGTTCAAACCAATTTTCGGTGAAAGTTTGCACGGCAATGTATAGTCGAACCAACTGAATCATGACCCACTTCGCCGATCATTCCTTTAAAATCATAAATGTAGTTAGGTTTCTTCGCTTTTATTCATGTTGCACTTAGTACGTTTTAAATATGAATAAAAATGCGTCATTACGGGTCAGAAATGTATGCAATTTTAACCTTTGTTATCACTGCACTAGATATGCTTTAGACAAAGCAGTCTTAATTTGAATTTCTATTAAGATGTCATTCATACATAATCCAAACTCTTTTCACTACGGAGAAAAGGTATTATAATTTTAAAAATAAAGTGACGTTGTGTCTGATGTCAAGTTGTATTCTGTCTGAAAAAATTGAAACAATAATTGAATTAAATTAAAACAAATCGTATAATGGCCTATTGGCAGAACAAAGAGCTCGGATAGTAGTGCTCAGAGAACAAGGCTCTAGCATTCGGGAAATATTATGAGAGTTAAATATAAGTCGGAACACAGTCAGAACCTGGATCAGAAGGCACGCTGAAGATGGTACCCTTGAAGACAGACGACGATATAATCATGGCGTTCGTCGGATCACGAACCAACAGAGAACGGAAATGCAACACCATTACGAAGAACATCCTTTTACTGATACCCGGTATTTTGCGGCACGTTACGACGTATGTCTACAAACAATAAGAAATAATTTGCACCGCACTGGGCTGCATTATAGGCATTATGCTAAGAAAGCTCACTTAACGGATGCACACAAAATTGCGAGATTAAATTTTGCACGTAATTACTTAGACTTCGACTGGACAAACACCATCTTTACAAACGAAAAATCGTTTTGCTCTTCTCAATATGGTCGCTTAACTTTGTGGCGTTACGATAACACTTGATACAAAGAGGATCACGTAGTGCCCAACCAATTATATGGCCGAATTTCAGCTAACATGTGGGTCTGGATGGATGCTGGAAGTGTAGGCGAACTTGTTCAAATTTATCCTCGTCAAAATGCTAAGAACTATGTCGATTTATTGGAAGAATCAATGTTACCGACTTTGCGAACAGTTTACCCGCGTGAAGAAGTGCCAGTATTCTCCTACGTTCATGATAACTGTCCAGTGCATACTGCCAGAATTGTCTCCAACATGAAGATCAAACCCACAATTTTTTTATAAAGTTATTTTCTATTTTTTCAGTTTACCAAGTGAATGCTATTTTTTTAAACTTAATAAAACCTATAGATGATATTAATAAAATGAAGTTTATAATTCTTCAACTTTACTATTTTATTATATAGTGACCACCACATGTTCCAAATGTGATTTTATAAAGAAACTGGGCCCGTTGATTTAGATTTGACAGATATATAAGAAATTTTGGAATTTTAAAAGACCGACAATGGGCTCGTTCATACAAAAAATCCCAAAAATATTCGAGATACGAATCACATCACACCTTTCGTGCGTTCAACATGTGAACTGTCGCTGTCGAGTGGAATTTCAAGTACGAATTTGTCTAAAATATGTGGCCAAAATACCATCCCAAATTAGCTTGATTTCGTGGCATATAAATTTTTACAAATAATGTAGGTAGTTTTTCGAATAGTCGTTCAGATAATTCACGCGCGTGTAGTGAGCCAGATGAATTCAATTCAACTGATCGCCGTTTGTTCAGTCCTCACAACAATAACTAAATATTGTTCTGAGGTTCAGTCGCTCACCGTCACCGACAGCGGAACGGCAAGAGCGGTTATCGCCGCATACAACACAGCACAATATGGTCAATTGCACTAATCGGCAACGTCGCATAATGGTTTTCTTATTTGCCTTGTCAGCTGTCAGTGCCTTATAAAATGATAACAGGTTCGTTACATGCGTTACGTGTAATGTATGTTCAAGCGAATTTCAACCTACTCGTATTAGAATGACTGTAGGAAAATGACCTTAAGGTGGGTCATGATTCAATTTGGTCGACTGTACATCACATATCTTTTTAGTTTTATCATTCTCTTATTTTAGAAGTTACAGGGGGGGGGGGGGGGGGACGACACATTTTACCACAAATGTTTGAAGTTTAGTTTGCCATTTGGCTACGGAACCCTAAAAAAGAGATATAGCAAATATTTTCTTTGCATAAAGTAGATGATAGTGATCGATAATATGAATAATAATTAATTAATGGTAAATAATATTTAATAATAAATAAAATAATTAATGCTAAATTATATTCCCCCCTTACCCCTTGAGTTTCAATAAAGATGTGGGACTTACTGAGATCTCACACGGACTTCTTGCCTACAGGAAAACGACACCTTACCCGCAACGCACATCGCTCGCACGACCATGAGCGACTCGATGGAAGGGAACATTCTCACGGGCAACGCCATCTATTCTCCATTGCCCACGTGAGTAATAACAATAATTTATTCATTGACATAATTGTTATCTATGAATTCCTATGGCTATTCCTATTGGTTCTGGCACCCCAAAGTAGTTAGTGCAGAGTTGTAGTTAGTGCTACCCTAAGGCATATTCTGACCAAACGTATTGTCTGCCGCTGACTGTAAGCGCGCGTTACGCAGTTTATCGTTTTTCCATATATATTAAGACGGTTTACGCATTTCGGTTTCCCATACAAATTTCCAAGTCAAAATTTTTAAAAACCACTAAGCTAATTTTAATTAAACTTTGCATGCTAAAGTAAAATACAGGGATCTAAATAGTTTGTTGAAAACATTTTTAAAAAACGTTTATTTAGCTGAGTTATTGCGATTTAAAGTGCACTATAGAAAGTTTAAAATCGCAATAACTCACTTAAATAAACGTTTTTTAAAAATGTTTTCAACAAACTATTTAGATCCCTGTATTTTACTTTAGCATGCAAAGTTTAATTAAAATTAGCTTAGTGGTTTTTAAAAATTTTGACGTGAGTTATTGCGATTTTAAACTTTCTATAGTGCACTTTAAATCGCAATAACTCAGCTAAATAAACGTTTTTTAAAAATGTTTTCAACAAACTATTAAGATACCTGTGTTTTACTTAGGCATGCAAAGTTTCATCAAAATTGGCTTAATAGTTTTTAAAAATTTCGACTTGGAAATTTGTATGGGAAATCGAAATGCGTAAACCCTCTTAAACTTCTCGTTCACACCGAACAGAATATACGCTATTACGTAGTGCGTTGCCGCTGAATCTCGGTGGCCGATTTTTTAACTAATTTTGAACTAAATATCGCAATTTATTCGAGAAGCTTCAATGAGTACAGACGTGTATCTCGCGATGTTCGACACCGAAAGTAGCGAACTGTATGCTATAGCGTATTGTCGGCTTGGTGAGAATGAATACTGCAGACTGAGTCCACGTTCACACTGGGGCTGCCAGTAAGCATACTCACAGTCCGCGGCGGACAATACGTTTGGTCCTGCCAGAATATCAGCGCCGTTGCGATGTGACTTTGTCACACCGTAGCGGCATTTGCTGAGGTGGGGTCCTGATTGGCTCGTCACACTGTGGTTTTAATATTGTTATTTCATAAGTATTTGTTTGTTATTTTCTGTTTTCACATTTTGTTTTTCTATTTTTATTTGTGACAGTCAATAAATGGTTTTTCTTTCTTTCTTTTTTCCTTTGGTCTGGAGGCCAATTCTCATTTTTCGAGATGTAGTCTCGAATCGTGTTTTGATTTCGATCTCTCTCGACCATAAAATCTCGATAATCGACATTTTGTTCACGAATCTCCTATTCTCAGCGCTAATCGACTTCGAGTTTGATTCGAATTCGAACTTTATCGAGTGGTAATCCAATTTAGTTATTCTGAAAATCTCGAACTCGACATTTCTCGAACGAGAGCCGCTCGAGTTGCTTCGAGTGGTGGGCAGTGGTCGAGACGTAATTTCGACTACGAGATGCTAATGAAACGTCAAATAGCGGCGAAATTACAATGGATATGGAGGAGTTAATTTCCAATTTTGTCGTGGAAGTGATTTAAAATATTGAGAGAGCTCGCTCTCTTTTTTTAAGAAGGTGGAAGAAAACTTTCCACTCCTTAACTGTATATCGGTTTCCAACATTTGTAGAAGGAGCTGCTTCTGCTGTGGCGTTGGGTATTTTTTGTTGACATTGTGTCTTGTGAATACTAAAATGATCGTTTCGTCACCAAACAAGCACACAACCACAAACAAAAAACATAAAATTTATCGACGATACGTCACGTTTTAAACAATACAAGTTGTTTAAGGAAATTAAATTTGATCACAACACATTAAATATGATGATTTTTCGATACTTATTAAAAATTTACTTCTTTAATTAAAAAGTAAGTTCAATACATTTAAATACCTTTATAGTAAAAATATTTGAGGTACATAGTTGCAACCGGTTTAAAACCGGATGAAACGTGTCAAACGGAACGCATCCCGAATTGATTGCATTAAAAAGAATGGCAATATTTATCAAAAAAAAACTCGAAGTCTATTTCGATTAGCGCTGAGAATAGGAGATTCGTGAACAAAATGTCAATTATCGAGATAGAAATCGAAACCAAAACTCGATTCGAGACTACATCTCGAAAAATGAGAATTGGGGCCCTGGACAATGCCTAATAACTAAGCACCTTGAATATATTTATAAATTATAAAAACCCTTAACTCTCACGTCGCAGGATCTCGCTGACGTTCAAACCCCCTCAGCCGGGCAAGGGTCCTTTCGACAGCCTCACCGAGACTTTCGAGCCGGCCGCCGCGAGCCCCATGACCACGTCAATGTACGCCATGAGCAACCTGCACAGCGCCGCGCCGAGCCCATTCAGTGCTAAGAAGACCGCGCATCAGAGCCGTGCGAAACACGAGAACGACGCACAGAGTGAGTTGATTTAAAAATGTCTACAACGTCAGCCGAAAAGAGGGTAAAGTATACATGATAGTAAATAAATTATGTCTAAGAACTTTTCCTAAAAAATTGATAATTTTAGATTAACAGCTGTTTTAAGATTTCATAAGAAATGACGCTGTGGTAGCCCTGGCGGTCAGCTATTTTGAGAGAGAGACCGATTGGAGTTCATTGAGTTCATTACCGGGGTTAACAAATGGCGTTAGCCCCGCCCCTATTCATTGTTGTACATTTTAAATATGAATATGCCTAAAATATGAATATTTTTCGCAAAGTTTATATTTGCAATAAAACAGTTGATAGTAGCACTTTCAGTTGTCCGCGGCTTAGTACCGCCTTTCCGACTAACGTTGTATAAAGGTCTATTCACACATATCAGTGAAGTCACAGTTCCGTCGTCAATGTGTTCGCTCAGTTCAGTATCAGTGCTACAGTGTTGCGTTAATGATTCAATTCACACGTGTCAGTACCCAGTTCACGGAGCTTCAGTAAAAACGTGTCCGTCGTCAAGTATCGTGATTGTTGCTATGGCTCTGTTAAAAACTACGGAGCTAGCAATGATAGCTAATTGCTTTAGACGAAGAAGAAGAGCAGCATCAACACTGAGAGCACTGTGTCGTCACTGACACTGACAAGTGGAGATGCGTTCATTCATTCATAAAGAATATTTCGCACTGTACCGGTCTGTGTCGGAACTGTGACTTCACTGATATGTGGGAAATGACCTTAAATATGTATGAGACTTGATTTTGCCGCGGCTTTGCTCGTGTTAAAGCCATAAGCAACCTGCACAGCGCCGCACCTAGCCCTTTTAGCGCAAAGAGGACTGCGCACCAGAGCCGCGCCAAGCACGAGAACGATGCGCAAAATGAGTAAAGAATTTCTATAATTATATATTAGACTAGTTTTTGCCCGAGGCTTTGCTCACGTTAACGTCACGAAGAAGACCGCGCATTGACAACTTTTTTTATTTTTGTGTTCCTAACTATGGGTTCCTTGATTTAGATCAAGAGGAAGAGCTTATAGTGCCCGGCTCTGAAGAGGAGATGGCGGAGTTCACAAGCAGCGCCGTAGAACACGCCTCCATACACCTCGAGTTCAACCTGGCCATACTCAGTTTGCAGCTTGAGTAAGTCACATGTATATAGGTATTAAACCTTAAGGTTTCAGACATAAAGCTTACTTTTAGTTTTGAATATTTTGATGCTCTCTTTGAACTTTATTCTCTGAGTCTACATTAAAGAGAAAAGTTCCAATCCATATGTGTTATATTGGTCTATGTATGATAGCTATGGTTTTTGAGAAAGACTAGCTGGAATAAGATATTTCCTGATAATTGCGGATACTGGTAAATATAAAGCATTGGGGGAGGGGTTTGTCTTTCGGACTAAATGACGATAAAAAAAAAATCCATACATAAAAAATTTTTGTTTGTCAAAAGCTGTGGTCTCAACCTACCCTAGTCAAGAAAACTGACATGTTGTATGTGTGACTTACATTAAAACACTTGAAGATTTAATATTTTTGCTCTCATATTCAAGGTCCAAACAACTGTACGAAATCATCTACAACCGAATCAACTCTGATCTCCTGCTGTGGGAGCCACAAATCGCGGATCCTTTCGAGATCAACCCTATCATGACTCAATCTATCTACCCAGCCTTCGGCGCTTGTAAAGGCAGCGGCTATGGTGAGTACAACAAGTAAATACGTCTTTATGCCCATGGCATATGGTTCAAAATAGTTAACCATGATCTTTTAACTATTCCAATTACTATTTTCTAACTTATGACTGTGTCTTTGAACCAGAGGGGTAATGCAAAGAGTTAGAACCAGGGTTCTATTTTTAACATGTATAATATGTACTCCACATAATTTATTCTGTTTGGTTGGGTTTTCCAGTTTGCTTTTTACGGCTTTCTAGTCACTAACATCTTTTCCAAGCCTGTGATCAGAACTGTATTAGTATCTTAGTACTATATTAGTATGTCTATTGACAGTTAGAGGTGGGGCAACCTATTCCTCAATGATAGGAGATTCCGATTCCTATTGAAGTCAGTCCTCTTGCGTGCCTATCTGGTCTTTATTAACCCAATACCTCTAGGTCTGACATCTTAGAGTATTACCACAGAGGTGGATAAAAAATCTATTGTGCCTATCGGACGTCGGCTAATGTTATGCACACTTAGGCTCGTATTCTAAAACCAAACTCAAACTCAAATCTTTGCTTGAGTACAGTTAGAAAGGGATGGTGCTATTCATCGCATATATCGCCATCCCTTTCTAACTTAAGCATGGATTTGATTTTGAGTTTGAAATTTGAATACGTGCCTTAGACTTGTGAAGTTGTGTCTCGATAGAGTTGAGTATTGGCTGGCAAATTCGGACGTGACAGTCTAGTGGTCTGCGGGTGATGGGGGAGGAGTGATATCTGCACACACAACTGACGTTCCTACTACGCGGCCCCACTGCCTGCGCTCTTCTTTCCCGCCCCCAGCCGATGCAACTTTCGTCCCCCTTCCAGCAGACCATGTTCAAAACCACAAATTCAAATTCAAAATTATTTATTCAATTTAGGCTACAATAATTTAGCACTTATGTTATGAATGTCGCTATGCCATCGGTTCGTAAGTCTTAACTATGGAGCGGGAGCCTTGTACTGATAAGAACCGGCAAGAAACTCAGCAGGGCATTTCTTTTCTCCCTTTCTTTTACATCGTCAATACAAATTGGAAAATGCCCTCCTTATCATAGAAGGACATTTTCCATTACAACAAAAAAAAATAATACGATTACAAGAAAACACAACACCTACGAAAGAATATCCAATAAAAAGCAGGTATTGCTCAATTTAAAACTTGGGACTGTCAAGAATAAATGAATGAATTTGCTAGCCAGTAGCAGGGAGGCATCTCTCCGCAGTTTAGGTACGTTCGTTTGGCGCGCCTCCCAGGCAGTTCGCAGGCGTATGGCAGTAAAGGTTGCCGCGAGCCATAGCACTGAACACCGAGCGCCGAGTCGTAACACTCGTAATCCCTGCGCGCGCGCGTAAACCCAAGCTCTGTGACGTCATGACGTCAAATCGATATCGAGTCAGCGTGGCTTAACGGAATAAGAACGCTAGGGTCACACGATAAGTATCAATTTTGCGTGAAAGTCATTAGAGAGTGAACCTTCTGTACGGTAGTACTATTAGTTATTCTGTTCCATTAGTAAGTACTCAAATTGTACCAGTGCTATAAACAAAACTTTCTTTCGTCTAGAATCGGAGTCGGATAGCTCATCGTCCGAAGAGGAGAACCTATACTATTCTACGTACGATAACAAAAGTAGAAAGGGACTGGCAGCCGGCAGGATACCGCACGAGACCAAAGACACGCACGACTTCTGCCTCACGCTGAAAGTCAATAAAGGGTTGCTGACTGTCTACGCTCCGGTCAGAGTAAGTCGACGTATTCACATCATTAATGGCATGCCTATCCATTTCAGTTTGTAATGTTAAATTGTTAGAAGCAGCATAAGTGGTCAAACACGTTATTGACATATAAGAAAAAGTTTACCTAGTTGCTGGAACGATTGACCTGTTTTTTGACAAAAACTTATCTTTTTTGACTCATTTGTCTCTATCTATTTCAAACATATGACAAAGACAAAAGATTACATAAATACATTTAAGCGTTAATCGTATTTAGTAAGTGTTATGCAAGCCCTAAGTGCGTTACCACTAAACAAAGAATAGCTACGAATAGTTATTCTGTGTTTTGTTCCTATCATGTAAACGTAATTTCAAATTAGAGTAAAAGAGACAAAACACAGAATAACTATTCCGACTTTATTCTCTATTTATTTGTAAAGCATAAAATCTGTACTTACCCGTGGTACTACCGATGGTCCTACTAGTAGTACCACGTGATTTTTTTTTGCCCGTAGTACTACTATCCTGTCTGGTAGTACCACGGGACATTTTACATTACCCCTGGTACTACTTATCAATTTAATATTCTTCCCAAAAACGTAATTCGAGGTTTTTGGGAAGAATATTAGGGAACCTTTTTCAAATTATGTAGGTACTGGTTAGCTGTGAAATTATAAAACAAACGCAAAACAAAAAAAAACAAAAAATACAAAACAAAAAACAAAAAAAGCTTCCACAACACTCGTTTTTTAAAGCTTATACATACCTGGAAATACGTTTGTAGGGAATATTAAATTGATAAGTAGTACCACGGGTAATGTAAAATCTCTCGTGGTACTACCAGACAGGATAGTAGTACTACGGGCAAAAAAAAATTCCCGTGGTACTACCAGTGGGACTATCGGTAAGTACAGCACTAAATGTTCACGGAATATGTTTTGACGTTTCAATTTCCCGCCAAAAATTCCGAGTGCATTTTTGTATACCACGTGTTTCTGCAAAGCAACGTCTTAATTCCTAATTGTAAATTAACATTCGTCCGTACCAGGACAGCAACAAGCTCGTAGTGCCCGGCCAGATGGCCGAGCTAGTGCTGGAAGCTCGCAAGCTGGCCATGTGCCAAGTGAGCGGAGTCCACGGCCGGCCCAAGACGGCGCAGCTATGCCTGCGCGCGGGCAGGGCCACGCTGTACCACGACTGTGAGTTTCAAAGCATCGCTTCAAACTTCGAACACATATAAAAACGAGATGCACAATCAACTCTCTCAAAACGGCCGCACAAAAAGAGTACCTAGTGACAGGGCTTAGAATACCGGTATTTTGAATTACCAGTACTTTTGACTAAATAAGGTACCGGTATCGATTTGATACCGGTATTCATAATACAGGTTAACCGCGATGAGTACCGGTAAGTAGGATTGTAGTAGTACCGGTATTATACAGATATAATACAGGTACTTATACCGGTAATAATACTGGTACCAAGTAACCAAATTCATTGGTGTTAACGAGAGATACCGAGTAGATATATAAGTGGCGCTTGGATTGCCTAACTGCACTGCACTTCGCACGGCCGCAGCCTCCACGACTGCGGCCTATCACGCATATCTCGTGACAAACCGACTGGCAACGTCGCAGATAGATACTGGCATTCACGTGACACACAACAAACCCACCAACCCGCATTGGGCCAGCGTGGTGGGTTATGGCCCAATATCTCCACGTGCTATTGGCCACATGGGAGGCCTGTGCCCAGCAGGACGTTTATAGGCTAATGATGATGACGTGACACACAGACTGGCAACGTCGCAAATAGATACCGGTATGTTTGAGGTAATATACCGGTACTCGTGGAAGAATCGGTATCCAGGAACCGAAATGGAAAATACCGGTACTTACCGATATAATACCTGTATTTTCGGTACCGGTTCCAAGCCCTGCCTAGTGACAATAAAACATGTTTAGGTAGATAAGCATTTTCTTTGGTAGTGTGCGTGCTTAGTGTCAACATGACAAATAGCTCGTTCGAAAATGGCTTTTTCTTCTAAAATAAATACGTGAAATGTATAACTTTTCCGCTACGATTTAGTATGATTGTGTATCTTATTTTTATGTGTGAGCGAAGACTTCAAATATAGTTTAACCACAAGCTGTCCATGTGCCAAGTAAGTGGCGTGCGCGGTCGGCCCAAGACGGCGCCAGCTGTGTCTGCGTGACTTTTCGTTTTTATCGCTTCAAATATACTCGTAGTTTAGAAATGTGACATATTTGTATAGAGCTTAAGGCAATTTTTGTTGCAGTTGCGTTTTGCCCGGTGAATGAAAGTACTGGAGGCTTATATCTCGCCCCCCCCCCCCTCTCGATTTTTTAATTCCACCAGTGAACATGATAGTGAGAGTGGTATTAGTAATTTTGTCAATTGGCTACTTGACAGTTTTCGGAGGTATTTTAAAAATTACAAACGCTTATTTTATACCCCGTACAATTATTTTTTTCGATAAAACTTTGTTTAATAGAAAAAATCATATTTTTCTTCATTTATTTCAAATTTCGTGCGAAAACGGTTGGTCACGTGACATTTAGCCCTGTGACGTCACACCACAATAAACTAAACAAAATCTTGAAACCTGACAGATAGTTTTTGTTTATTTGTGAAGAAATGTGACGTTACACGATGCTCAATCATGGCCGCCCGTGTTTCTGGTCTTGTAATCCACAGATAAAAAATCGCAAATTTATTTAATAAAATATTTTTTTTTGATTAAAATAATAAAATAAACTATTGGATAATTATCGTTAAATTATAAACTACCATAAGTGCGAGCACGGATCTTTTATCGACCGATAAAGTGACATTAGACGTCGACAAATTGACATCGGCAGTATTAATTGAACTGTCAAATTTTATTTTTGTGCTCAGGGGGCATATCCGACATATTTCATATTTTATTGTTACAACTGTCAAATAGCCAAATTATAAAAATAGGAAAAATAAAGTCGCCCGTGACTTCGAATGCGAGGGGGGGGGGGGATTTACTCTAAATTGATATTATATTATAAGAGTTGTAAACACCTGTTATTTGATGTCCTTGTAATCGAGCAACAATACTAGACTTGTGAAACATTGCGGCATCTGTGTTCAACGTCATTAAACCATTCCTGAAACTACCAGAAATCTTTCTACAACAAATATACTTGTGATATTATAACCCTTCCAAAATATCACCTCAAATTCGATAACCAATATAATAATTGTATACTATTTCAGCATTAATGACAATACCGTCGGAGAAGCCAACATTGAGATTGTACGGCACATCTCTGCCTTCACACCTGAAAAATACAATATATCCATCCAGCAAAGGTGTCATCATAAAGGAGCACCTCAAACCCAAGGACATGTTCTCAATGGCTCTGAAAGTAGAACCGGACGCGGAAACGCCGAATTTAAAAGTAAGTACTTAAATGATAACCTAAAATTTTTTATTGTTATTTTTGCGATCACATCACTGTGTTAGTATCGAAAATTTAGTTTGCAAATTAGAGTATACATGATTGAGTGCATTGTATTATTAGTATAAAAACAGTACAGACATACATCGAACATAGCAAGTTAATTGTAGCATAATAAGTTAGTATCCGTAACTAGCATTCCGACAGTTTAGAGATAAGATAGCCAGTTCCTCAGGTTGAGGATTCCGGGTGAAGCGCGCTTCCACCTTCGGCCTTATCGTCACTTACCATCATCAGGTGTGATGAAGGCCAAGCGTTTACCCGTTGTGAATTAAAAATATAAAAAACTAACAAACTCTGGTAATCCGCTAACATGCACTGGACCAACATGGTGGGTTAGGGTCCAATTCCTCCAAAAAAGAATGTGGGTGGTCAACTAGCAAAATAAATGCTGCTTTTTTTTTTTTTTTCTTTAACTTCTTTTTCCACCGCGTTCTCTACTTTTCCTTCTATTCTATCTATTTACCGATTGCACTCCCCAGACCATCTGCATAGCGTTAGGCATAGAGCAAGCCACGCTCCGCCACAGAGGCGACAAGGGCATCACATGGCTCACCCAGCTCATGGACGTGATCGACGTGCTGGATTACCCGGTGCCCGGCTACACTCCGTCTACAGTGCTCTCGGAACTGCACGTGCATGTGTGGGACTGCGCTGTCGACTATAGGTGAGACAATAAACGTGAAAGTTTGTAAGTGTGGATGGATGTTTGTTACTCTTTCACGTAAAATCTACTGAATGGATTTGGATGAAATTCGACAAACAGATAGTTTATAACCTGGATTAACACATAAGATACTTGTATCCCGATATTCCCACGGGAACGGGAACCACGCGGGTGAAACCGTGAGCGGCCGCTAGTCGGTACATAAGGCTGATTTCACAGTCACGCGTTTGATCAGCGCCGGCCACGCGCGCGCTTACAATTATTATTACACTACATAGTAGTTGCGCGTTTGAACTGCGTGCGTTACTATGAAACGCAACTACTATCTAGTGTAATTGTAAGCGCGCGCGTGTGGCCGGCGCTGATCAAACGCATGACTGTGAAATCAGCCTAAATTCACGACTAAGATACACAAAATCTACGTGAAGTACGTAAATAATTAAGACGTTCACAATAATTAATGCAAGAAAAGCAGGCGGGTCACCTGATGGAGAGTAATCACCACCGCCCATGGATACCCGCAAAACCAGAGGAATCGCAGACGCGTTGCCGGCCTTTAAGGAAGGAATGGCTCGCTTCTTGAATATCCCTAAGTCGTAACGGTCCGGAAATACCGCCGCCGAGCGCTGGTTCCACAACACTGTTCGAGGCAAGAAATTTCGTAAAAACGCACAGTAGTAGACCGCCATCCATCAAGGTGATGTGGATGGAATGACAGTCGATTGCGTGTAGTTCGGTGAAGAAATTCAGCGGCAGGGATCAAACCGAACAATTCCTCAGAACACTTCCCATGATATATGCTGTACAATATACGGAGAGACGCACATGACTTTATTCCTTCTTTTTTTTATTTTTCTTTATTGAAGCCGTGTCTTATAGCGGCTCACTAAAGAATACTACCAACCCCTCCCTTCCCACTCGTCATGGGTGTTGTAAAAGGCTAACGGACTAATTACTGCACATATACATCCAACAGCAAAGGGTCACACTAAGCACATGAGCAGTTGGTGAAACGTTACCTGTGGCAGCGGACTGCTGCAGCTGTCCTCATTGCCTATAGTTCAATAGGCAATTATTAGCTATACTTAGCTTGTTCAATATACTTAGCGTGATATCTGTAAACTTACCTAATTATTTAAAAAAGGGGTTTATAAAATAAATAACTAATTCAAAGAGACTGGGAGCGTGAAGTAGAAGACTACTTCAGTGATCAAGAATTGATTATTAATCTACAGGACTGTTCTAGTGACTCAAATAATGACAGTGATGATTTAGGTTGTACACCAATGGATTTAATAAGAATTTGTTAATTATTTAACATTCAAAATCTATTTATGTATTTTTATTTACATTTTAATAATTATATTTTAAAAAAATACGTGTAAATAGCCTAATAAATATTTTAAATCAAAAACCGATTAAAGACAGAAAATGATATTCAATTGATGAATTCAATTTAACATTTGATGCACTACGTCTCAATCCTGGGCATGACATTTGACATCTGTCACAGATATCAAGCTATAATGAACAGACTATAGTCTCTGACTAACCCTTTGGGGATAATAATCGTGAATCTATGTATGTTGTAAAGATAAAGATTAAAGATAAAATATTCTTTATTGTACACCAAATTAACAACAAAAGGACAAACACAAAGTAACATACAATTGGCGGCCTTATCACTAAAAAGCAATATAATAAAAGATGATGTATATAATTAAACAATACTCACAATGATTTGAAATATCCAATTATTTTGTTTTAGGCCTCTCTACCTGCCGGTCCGCGCGGTCGTCAACCTAGGCAACTTCAGCGTTTCCAGCAACCTTATCGCCGAGACAAACACGTCTTGTCTCCGGTTCCTATTACAAGAGTGCACTCTCTTCCTATCCTACGTCCACAACACTAAACCGAACGTGCCCGTAACAGTGGACGACGACAAACACCCCGACATCAATAAGGACTACGTTTGCGTGATCGATTTGGGACTGTTCGAACTGTCGTTGAGGATGAACGATAAGTCTAATGGGGTAAGTTTCAATTTACGATACATTTTTTTTAATAGACTTTAATTTAACAGAGCCGTATGGCGGCGGCTCATAAAAGAATTCTGCAAACCCATTTCTTCCCTTGGGTGTCGTAAAAGCCGACTAACGGACTAAAGACTGCTTCTACATCCAACGGGTTATAGCGGCGATTTGAATACACAGGATAATTTTTTTACCAGTTCTCATAATTTTTTATATCATTCAGTAACGTTAATAGACATGTATTTCATTTTTTATGTATTTATTTATTATTCATTATTTATTTAATTTGACCGGCACAATAAAAAGTAACTCGTGAATACCGGGCGAACGAAAGGTCACGTGTCGGTGCAAGTGCGTTGACCCGGCCGGGCGGGTCAACGCACTTGCCTGGTATCGTAATGTGTTAGAGTTCAATTTCGCGGTCCCGGTCGATTTGCCATGATCAACGGTATTTGTGTGGATATGTTTGATCAATTTTAGTTTCTTTATTTTTCCCTTAAAATATTAAAATTAAATCTGTAGCTCTAGATTAAGTTACTCTATAATTTAAAAAAATATGCGCACTGATAAAAAAATTGTACTGTATGATTTTTGACTATAACTTTTTTTCTTGCCCACCAGTCAACAGACGGGCCTCAAATAGATCTCAGCGCGTCCAACAACATAGTGAACCTCTACACGTGTTGGGACAGTGCGTCGGCGCTGTGCCGGCTGCTGACTTATGTAGCCTCTGACGGGGACTCGCAACCGCCCTTCGACCCATCGTCCCGACACACCAGCATATGCTCCGATCAGCCCTTGGAACAGCTCGTCGGTAAGTTGCATTGGAAGTTTAAAAATAATAGCTACTTAAGTAATAAATTGTAAGTGGTATGGTGGTAACAGACAAAGTTATGAAACGGAACATTCTTTAAGAAGTCGCCCGCGTTTTTTTTGTCCAAGCGTTTAAACACTTTAGTTCCATCTCACCTTATGTTAAGCGAGTTCGAACGGACCGAACCGAAAGACCGGTGGAAGCGTACTTCACCTGGATTCCTCAACTACTTATTTGTTTAACTGGTTGCTGATCTGAGATTACAACTCGGCGGTTGAAAGGCTAATTGGTTTAAGCGACATTTTTTGCGATATTGAGTTTAATACATAATATTCGAATTCAGCAAATTTTTCTCCGTCATTTGTGTCAGGTTTCGAAATTTTTTTTACTACTTTTTTGGCGCTTAGCACCCAGAACAAAACCGGTCTCATTTCTAAGCTCATTGATCTATACGACACAAAATTAGACAAAGAGGACTCGATGACTTAAGCTATTTTGTTTTTTCGAACTTTCATGACATGTGTCGATTAAAGGCCTATTCAAACCTGAGCGGTATTCGCTGCCGATGTGGGTAAAGGTATTTACGGCGCGGGTTTCGCTCAGGTATTTAGTATCAAGTTCCGCGGCTAGACTCTACCCACAGCGACAGCGAATAACGCTCAGATTTGAATAGGCCTTAGGGGATTTGGCTTTTTTGCCATGGTTGTGGTTTTGTCGTTTGGTCTATTTTGCATTAAACCAAAACAATAAGCTTTGTCGTTTGGTCCATTTTGCATTCAACTATATTAGAAAACTGTGTCGCTCACAAATATCTTATGGACATTGGACGTTGCTGAATAATGATGGCCTAAGCATCAATATCTACTATAATCTAGTAAGGGTTCATTTTATTTCATCTTAATGGGCATCTGCATCAATCTACTTCACTATGGTGCAACATTGGTGAATGGGCATATTCAACTGTTAGTTAACTTGGCGCTTAATTCATTTTCTCTCGTATTATTATATTCTAAGTCGATGCTTTGATGCTTTGCGATGAGTTTACTTTCAGCTATTTTACTAACGGTAGTCATTTGAACTATTTTACCTTTCCCAAAAAATTACTAAATTTTATGCATTTTGGGTTAACCGACATAAATTTTCTAAAATAATACAAATTACCAACAGTAATAAACTTCTTAAAAAACTTCCTTACTTATTTAGGGATACACTGTATTAACTAAATCAAAGGCTATTAGATAAGTGTCTATTTATGATTATTTTTGTAAAAACAAAAACTTTAATCCGTGCTCCTGCAAGTTTTACAAAATGTCGCTTGGATCAATTAGCCTTTTAACCGAAGAACTGATATTGACGTTATGAAAACGGATATACTCGTACAATATTGGGTCTTTAATAGAATATCTATAATTATACGTGTAATATTTGCATCAACATTTAAGTCTTTCGTCTTGCATGTCATGGCACAAAATACATCGTCCCTAGTATGTAACTAAGGCTTGATTTCCAGGTTTAGACGACCGTCCCATAGAAGAGATCAGAGAATTGTCACCGAGTGAGATTCAGCAAGTCAACGATCTAATGGCGGAAGCTATGAAGGAAAGCCCTAACACGACACGTAAGAATTGAAATTTTAAGAAATGACACTAATTGCTAGTTTGTCAAATAATATCTTGGAAAGATATATTAATAAAAATCAATTGCCGAAATGTTTGTACGCGCATCACTTCAGAACGGATGCACCTATTTGGGTAATTTTTTTTTTGTTGTGTTCGTAAATTGTCGGAACTAGGTTTGTGTGAAATATTTTTTTGAAAATTCGTCATGGTATAACGGGTGTTCACGCAGACGAAGTCGCGGGCGGGCCGCTAGTTCTTTTATAAATCTCCGTAGGATGGCCTTTCTCTAACTTTTTTAAATGTACCTATTGAAATGTTAGACTAACACTCTATTTTGCATATTTTACATATTATGTGTACATATTAGCTGTGGTATCTGCCTACTCGTCCGGGAAACGGGTGCAATGTATGTTACTATGTATAGTAAACACAAATAGGTCCATATAAGTCCTGGGTTCCGAACCTGGGGGTAATTATCCCCGTCGGGTTAAAATAGTTATTATGCGGGGTAATTAAGCGTAGGAAAAAATTTGTGGTTTAGAATTTATCTGCAGTAATAAATTCACTTGAGTAATATTTTTTGAACATGGATAATTGTCAGTCCGACTCTTGGATGTTAAGATAATTTTTTTCCAGTCTTTTACGGAGGGGTAAAATCAGTTTCCCTAATAAATCATAGGGGTACCAATATTAAAAAGGTTAGGAACCACTGATATAAGTTGTCACAAGTTATTACTCATAATTTGCATTGTAAACAACGACTTAATTTCCCAGTTGAGGACGATGACTTACACAGTTCAACGGAAAAGGACGGTGTCGAAATATTCTTCTTCCCCGACGAGTCGAACATGAAGCAGCGACCAACTGAGCAGTTAATCGAAGTGGACTCTGAGCCCAAGTCTTTAGAGTTTGACGAGTTCCACGTGGGCATAGAGGAGGCGGTGGAGGCTAAGCCCTATAACACACAAGTGGCCAAAGAGCTAGGCGACCCTACCTCGACGCCGAAGGGATCGCCGCAAAAACCTAAACGCAAAAAGGTATGAAACCAATAACTAATTAGCTAGAACAAACTAACCAAACGATAGTAGTGCGTGATTGAATTCTGTGCAGTTATGACATTCTACGGGCAGGTCTCAAGTTTTGGTATTTTCTTCCTTTTCATATGTAGTTGCAAATATTCTATTCCGTTTTATTGATTCACTATTCATAAATAAACCATAAAACAATAATACTATAAATTAACAGGTTGAATGCTCAAGGAATAGAATTTCTATGTATCTAGTGGCGCCGCATTCAAAGTGTTGTCATGTTTTCATGCTATATTTTTCAAATAAATCTTATTGCATTCTTTTGTCTATGTTGTTTAAGTTGTATTTATATCACCCATCTAAATTTAAGTAAACACACACAGAACCGTTCAAGCGGCGACAGCAGCAACACCGACGACGAATACTGCATCGTCGACAACCAGCACGTGGACGAGGACGACGACCTCGCCGAGCCCGTCGTCGTGTGGTTCGACGGCGGCCCCCCGCCCATGATAGACAACCACTTCAGCATACCCGCCGCCAGGGCTGATGTACTGCAGGCGCCGAAGAGCTTCCCCCCACCAGTTACTAGGTCAGTGTTTTATTTGTCTCGCACAGGAATCAACCTACGTTAGTTCTTGACGCCGTATTAGAACCCGGCGAGGCGCATTCGTCAGTCAGTCAGTACTCATAAGACTTGTGTCTACTATTTATAGATAATAGACAACTATTTCAATATCCCAGATGCTAAACCCCTTCGTATTGCATTCGCCTAAGAGCTTCCCCCCACCAGTTACTAGGTCAGTGTCCATAATGTATAAGAATGATAAACGAAATTGACTTTTAAGTAAGGGTACTTTAATCTCAATGAAGCCTATTATAAATCGCCCTTGATAGACAACAACTTCAGCATACACGCCGCCAGGGCCGACGTGCTGCAGGCGCCGAAGAGCTTCCCCCACCAGTTACTAGGTCAGTGTTTTTATTTGTCTCGCACAGGAAACAAACTACGTTAGTTCTAGACGCCGTATTAGAACACGGCGGGGCGCATTCTTCAGTCATCATAAGACTTGTTTCTACTACTCGTAGATAGTAGACAACTACTTAAATATCCCAGCCGCTAAACCCCTTCGTATTGCATAAGAGCTTCCCCCACCAGTTACTAGGTCAGTTTCCATGTACTTATTCTTACCCTTTTATTATGGAAAGGGGGACGAATGGAGCCCTACATAACTCTGTCTGCCTTCTGGGGGTTAGGTATAAAAAAAGGTTAGTATCTATTATCAACCCCAATCCTCAATTTACAAATTTTATATTTGTATGTACTGATACCCTCGACCAAACTCATGCCGGTGACCAAATACAACGTTAGGTCTTGACGCAAAATAAGAACCCGCCGAAGCGCATTCATCAGTCAGTCAGTACTCATAAGACTTGTGTCTACTAATCGTAAATAGTAGACAACTACTTTAATATCCCAGCCACTAAACCAGTCATATTGCAGGCGCCTAAGAGCTTCCCCCTCCCGATACTAGCTAGGTCAGTGTCCATAATGTATGAGAATGATAAACTAAACTGACATTTAAGTAAGGGCACTTGAATCTAAATTTAGCCTATCATGAATCGCCCATGATAGACCACCACTTCAACATACCCGCCGCGCGAGCTGACGTGCTAGGTCAGTATTTTATTTTAATTAGGTACATAAACAGTCAGTACCCATGATCAGAAGCATATCAGATTCCAATCTCTATTTAATCTATCGCACACGATTGACAACCGCTTCCGACGTACTACAGGTGCCTAAGATCTTCCTCTCACCACTCATTGCTAGGTCAGTTAGTACCCATGATCAATCCCACTCCTCGTTTCACTACGAACTATAACTCGCTGAAACGGATTCTTCATTCAGTACTCAAAAGACTAGAGTCTCAGGAGAGTACCCACTGTCAGTTAAGAAGCTTCTCAGATTTGAATCTCATTTAGCATTATCATTCTCCTATCCCCCAAGATAGACAACCACTTCAGCATACTCGCCGCGAGAACCGACGTACTGCAGGCGCCGTAGAGCTTCCCTCCGCCCGTTACTAGGTCTGTATTTATTTATTTTAATTAGGTTCTATTTTAATAAGACGTGCAGATCAATGTATCTAAAAATGTCAAGTTTCTCTATCGATATTGATCCTTAACTTAATAGTGACAAAAGTTCAAAATGTATTGAAGAAATGTTACATTTTGTGGTAAGTTGAAGTGCTGTACCAGTAACCAGGTTAGTAGGTATCTATGATGCATGAAAATGATAAACTAAATTGAAATAGTAACAAGTAAGGGTACTTGAATCTCAATTTAGCATATCATTCTCCTATTGCCCATGATAGACAACCACTTTAGCATCTCCGTCGCGAGAGCCTACGTACTGCAGGCGCCTAAGAGCTTCCCCCTGCCCGTTACTAGGTCAGTATTCATGATGCATGAGATTGAAGACTAAATAAAGATTCTCTTATCGCCCATAATAGATATGCCGGTTCGTCACATACTCACTCACGTAGTCTGACGTAGTAATAAAATCAAGTTAAAGGCTGTTCGTACCAATATATAATTAAAATAAAGATATCAACAGCTGGTGTAAAACCTGCTTAGCGTGTCAAAAGTTTTAAGTGCATAGGCATACAGTTTCACCGCTTGGAAGTTTCATGCCCGCGCAGAGGTTTGAACATAGCCATATCGACATCGTGGGCCCACTACCTACATCGCAAGGAAAGCGGTATCTAGTTACAATAATGGATCGCTGTACATCATCACCTTCATGACCCGAAGCCTTTCCGGTAGAAGATATTACAGCAGAAACGATCGCTTGAACCGTTTACGAAGGATGGATTACGAGGTTTGGGTGTCCGTTACGTATCACTACTGATCAAGGCCGCTAATTTGAATCATCCATCTTTGGAGCACTTTCAAAGTTCTTAGGAGTTTTAGAAATTAGAACCACTTCTTATCATCCTGAAGCGAATGGAATGGTAGAAAACCACCAACTGATCAACATGATAAGCCACTTTCACAATGCGTAATCACCGGATTCGTGACTTAATTAAAATATCTCGACATCTTTGCTTCGATTACGTTCGTTAAACAGTTGATTTCTTTAATAGTCGTAAGTTGGCAGTCGTTAGAACGTACTAAACCGCATTGAGACGGGCACCTTATCAGGAGCACTTTGTCATCTAATGTTTATGTATTTTTTACTAACAGGTACAGTTTATGCGAGATGAGCGTATCATGGACCATGTATGGAGGCACCGACTTCAAAGCGACGCCGGAGCCTTCGCCGCCCAAAAAGACTGTCACCATCGACGACCCGCGGAAGCAAGGGTCGCCATCGTCTAGCAAGTGAGTTGTCATTGTTACTATAGTCTGTTCAATATAGCTTGATTCCTGTGACTGGTGTCAAATGGTCATGCCTAGGGTTAAGACATTACAGACGTAATTGAATCAAATGATAATTTATTGAAGTTATCAATTAAATATCATTAACTGTCTTAATAGTTTTTGCTTCAAATTATCATTTTGGATGCTATTTAGATCACTTAATTTTTTGAAATACGTAATTAATACGTAAACAAAAATACGTGAATAGATTTTGAATGTTTTAATAATGAACAAATTCTTAATAATGTATTGGGTGTACAACCTAAATCATCACAGTAATTACTTGAGTCACTAGAACAGTCATTGTCAAATTTTACTACATGCTCAAAATTACTTTTTAGTTCTTTAATTTTATAAACCACTTTTTTCCAATCATCAGGGGTAACATGTTCACATGCGTCAAGTAGTAATGTTAGCATTCTATTTGCTGTAAAAGGCGGCGGTCTCCTTTTTTAACTTCATTATAATCGTCATTATACTCAAGAAAAATAAGTAGAGATTAACAAATCAGTTAATACAGCTGCAATTCAATTCAATTATAAATACAAAATTAAAGTCAACAATTGGTAATTAAATATCAATTGAATTTAAATTGATCTACTATCCCAACACAAGTATTTTTTTGTATTGGAATGACCTTGTGAAGGGGTACGTTTTTCTATTGTAAATGTTTAAAAATTGTGATAAATGTGTGTTATGGTGAGTTTGTTGGGATAAAACCTAATCTAACGTATGATAAATAATAACAAAAAGTTATTGTAGTATGTTAAGTGATGGATTATACAAAATAATATTATTTAAATGTAGTCAAATATATTCATACGCTTTTACAAAGTCACGTCGTCGTTTTTGATGACATCTGTCACCGGTATCAAGCTATATTGAACAGACTATAGAATCGAATTTAGGTGTAAAATTACTTACCACGTCGTCGGCTGCTGCGGTGCAGCGCGTGGCCAAAGCCATAGTAGTTTTGAGGGATTTCTATTTATTTATTTAAAATAGTTTTTGGTCTTTTGGATTTACAATTATATTACACTTTGAAAACCTAACAGTATACTGTAGGTTATGGAAAGATTTTTAAACAAAATATAAAAATGTAATATACCGCTTTCAAAGTATTAATTTAAATATTTTATTTATTAATACAAGCCTACTAGACAAATAACAATCAACTTGAACACTCAAAATCGCATGTAATATTTATGCCTAGCTTATCTTAGACAGTTGTTGTAAAATATTCTAACACTGTCTGTGTCTTTGCGACTCACTGTTGCGACTAGACATTCAGGGAATGGACTTATGGCGACTTGACATTCGGGGAAAATAGACTTGCGGCTACTAGACATTCAGGGAAATAGACGTATGGCGACTTGACATCCGGAGAATGGATGTATGACGACTAGACATTCGGGGAAATAGACGTCATCAACCAAACCGTTCTGATGCAAGAAGCTAACGAATACATATTTTACTATCGCTTAAAATCAGAGAAAAACTATTATCTCCTCTCCCGCCCCCCCCCCCCCCCCCTTCTTTGTTGGAGGACAAAATAGAAGACCTACAGAAAAACAGTCGTAAGTCCAATTTTGAGATAAAAAATGTGCCGAAAAAGAAAAATGAGACAAAGGAAGACTTAATAAATATGATCACGTGCCTCTCTCAATCTATCGACTGCAAGATGGAAAAGATTGACATTAAGGATATCTACAGGATAAGAGGAAGAAAAGACAGTGACCAAAACTCACCTATTGTTGTGGAGACTTCGTCTACAATTCTAAAAACCGACGTTATTAAAATGGCGAAGTCTTTTAATTTGAGGCATAAAAGCAAACTCTGTGCAAAACATCTTGGCTTTCGGACGTCGGAAGAAACCCCTGTCTTTGTAAAGGAACAGCTGACTGCGAAAGCCGCTCAGCTGCACTTTCTCGCGAGAGATCTTGCTAAATCAAAGCAGTACAAATACTCTTGGACCTCCTATGGGAAGGTTTATGCAAACCTCTACACAATTACAAACCTCAAATACACAAAAACACTTATCATAACATTATATACAATACATGATAATATGCTCCTATATACTTCATCTATAGTTTATATTCACTACAGTATTACTATATGTAAATTATGCAAACACTTGTTACCTTACACGCTGTACACATTGCACGCTATACATTATGTACATATCTCATATGAAATATATATTATATACATGGCAATGAGCTTGCTATATCTATATTTTATAACAACAGACATGCTGAATTCCGTATACAAGCATCATTCCTCTTTAAAAACGACTTCTACACTTATAGCTTTTGATAATGGATAGTACTATTAATACATTGAATGAAATAGACGATTTCGAAGTTGCTAATTCTATACAATGTGATATCAATGAGCTTCCTCGCTACATGCATATTAACAAATGCGATCTTTCATTGATTTCCCAAAATATACGTAGCATATATCGTAATTTTGATGACTTTTCGATTATGCTGCCAAGTTTAAAATTTGACCCTGATGTTATAACCTTAACCGAATGTCACCTCAATCCGCATAAACCTATTCCACAACTTGTTAATTATAACATGTTTGCAACAACATGTCATCTAAATCAAAGTGTGGTGTGGTGGTCTATACAAAAAAGGTAATAAAATCTCATATAAAAGAAATAAAACTGCAGCATGCGTCCTGCTTGCAGTTAGAAATATTAGACTGTATTGTTTTGTGTATCTATCGCTCACCGTCCAACAAAAATGCAGACATCTTTATAGAAAGCCTAAGTGTCCATCTCAATACTTTAAAATTAAAATTAAATAAAAATATAGTGATAGCGGGAGACATTAATATTAATACCATAGTAAAAGATAACGAATGTACTTATGAATGCAATAACAGACATAATTACTTAAATATGTTATCACTTCATGGTTTATTACCGGGTCACAACCTGCCCACTCGAGAAAATAGCTGCTTAGACCATTTTATCCTCAAAATAGACAAAAAGAAACGATCTGCTCAAATTGCAATTTTCTTCACTACTATAACTGATCACCTTACTACTTGTTTATCTCTTTCAAAAATAAAAAATAAATCAACATGCATAAAAACAAAAACTATTACTTATTTTGAAAACGCCCTAACATCTTTAGAAGAAACAAATATGTCTGAAATATTATTCTGTAACGAGCCGGACATTATAATTCAACTATTAATTAATAAACTAAGAGAATCTTTAGTCGAAAACACATCAACAGTTCCTATACCTAAATCTAAACGTATCATAAAACCTTGGATAACCTTTGGAATACTAAAGTGTGTAAGAAATAGAAATAAAAGTCAAAAGCAACTTCGTAAAGATTCTTCAAATGAAATACTCAAAATTACCTATAAAAGATATCGTAATTTCTGCAACAATTTGATAAAGAAACTTAAACATAATTATGAAAGAGAGCAGCTTAATAAATCAATGAAAAATACTAAAAGTCTATGGATTAACATAAAGAATATTACGTACTCACAGCAAAATAAAAATCATAACTATGAATTGTTAACGACAAAATCAACTCCTCTTGATAGCGTTAATTATATAAATGATTTCTTTACTGGAATCGGTAAAAAACTTGCAGATGAAATTCTAAAAAGGGTCAACCCTCCTACTCTTGGAAGTCATTTGAATGTATCATTGTCTCAATCGTCATCCTTTGTGCTGCTCGATACAGATTGTGATGAGGTGCATTCCACTTTATTGAGCCTAAAATCTAATAGTGCCACTGGTTGCGATAAAATTTCCACAACTTTTCTTAAGCTTGCTAAAGGTGAAGTTGTACCAATTATCACCCATTTGGCGAATGTATATTTTAGAAATGGCGTTTTCCCAGCCTTGTTAAAGCAATCGACTATCACTCCTGTTCACAAGGGAGGGGACAGAGAAGATATAAATAATTATCGACCTATTTCTGTGTTACCCTCTATTTCAAAAATTCTGGAAAAATTAATAAATGTTAGACTTTTAAAATACCTTGAAAAATTTCAATTACTATCTTCATCTCAATACGGCTTTAGAAAAGGAAAATCTATTGAAGACGCCGTATTATCTCTAAGCTCGTTAGTAGTTGATATACTAGACAAAGGGAATAAGTGCCTGACAGTATTTATTGACTTAAAGAAGGCCTTTGACACCGTATCAGTTCCCACCCTTGTGAACAAGCTTGAAGCATATTATGGTATAAGAGGTGCTCCCTTGGCGCTTCTAAAGGACTACCTTACAGATAGAAAACAACAAGTAAAAGTTGGGGAATATGTGAGCGCTGATAGGTACATAGGCTACGGCGTCCCTCAAGGCAGCGTGTTGGGACCAACGCTATTCTTGGTTTACATAAATGACCTTTGTAATATGAAACTAAGCAGCGGTCACATATTTTCTTACGCAGATGACACTGCAGTGGTCTTCGAGGGTCCTTCTTGGAGCAACCTACGTGTCCAAGCAGAGGCGGGAATGGAAAAGATTGCGAGCTGGCTTGATAACAATTTACTAACTTTAAATACACAAAAAACAAATTACATCTGCTTTAGCATAACTAATAAAACACAACCAAAGAATGACCTACAAATAAAAATACACAGATGCAAAAATATAAACAACTATGATCGTAACTCATGTGGATGTCCTACAATTAATAAGGTTTCTCACACAAAATACTTGGGAGTTGTTGTTGACCAAAAATTGACATGGCATAACCAATTAGAACAAATATCAAATAGGATAAGAAAGTTAACGTGGATGTTCAAAACCCTGAGACATGTGGTACCAATTACTACAAGTGCACATTATACTCAAACTAAAAATAAGAATTTATTACACATAATTTATTTTGCACTTGTACAGTCAGTGTTGACTTATTGTCTCCCTATATAGGGCGCTTCGTCCAAGACAAAATTTCTAGAAGTAGAAAGATCACAACGGTCTTAGCTAAAGGTAATGTACTTCAAGCGACGAAGATTTCCTACTGAAGAATTATATAGGTTAAGTAACGTCCTTTCAATAAGAAAACTTTTTATTCTTCGTGTAATCCTAAAAAAACATAAATTATTAGGCTTCGACCCAAATAAACAAAAAAAAAGAAATAAAATGGTTGCTGTCCAAACCAAACCCACCAGGACTAGATTTGCAGCTCAACAATTTCATAGAATGTCAACTTTCTTGTATAATAAGATAAATAAACTTACACATACATATATACTCAAAAAACATTCATACTACAAAAAATATAATAATTAAATGGCTACAAACTTTAACCTATAGCGAGACAGAAGATGTTCTAAAATGTGTTGTATGAATGCTTAATTTATGTATTGATATTTATTTATTTATTATATATTGTGTTTAAAATAAATTTATAAAATACTATACCTATCTATAGAAAAACACATACATTTCACACACACACACACACCCCCACACACACACACACACCCCCACACACAAACACACCCACATACACGCACGCTGACACACATACGTACACATTCACATAGTTAAAAATTATGTACTTTTCTAGTTAAAACTTTATAATTTGGCATTGCAAAACTAGAAATAAGTTTATAGATATGGAAGAGCGGGGCCTTCTGGTACAGATCCTTATTTCTAAAAGGGGGCCCCAAAAATATGTTTGTAACTGTAATCTGGTTTTGAAATAAATATTTTTGTATTTTTGTATCCCCCACTCAGACGCAACAAAGACTACGAGCCGTACGACAGCGCCCGCACGCTCAGCGGCGGCGTTAGCTACTCCGCCAACAGCGAACGCGCGCGCGCACACACGCGCGCGCCGCCGCGCCGCGACCTGCGCGAGCGGGGCGGGCCCGCGCGCGACCACGCCACCAGCGTGAAGTTGTGCCTCAACAAAGTTAGTTATTATACAGGATGTGGTTTTAAACAGTTGCCATATTGTACACAAGTGTAGAACAAATAGTTATGATTTAAATAAAAATATAAAAATAAAATATTACCTATTGGTCGGTGTCCTATATCTTTCGTAACATCTCACGTTTCTATTCGAAATTTACATATACTACTCTGAGGTCAACAACCGTTAACGTAAACAAACATTGCCTTCGTGGCTATTTCACGCTACTTCATCCTAGAAACTAAATAGGTACCTACTACGTTCTTTAGTCTAGGTAGGTATGTATGTTACATAGCCACTTCCTAATTAAAAGTTTCTTGGTTCGATTCCCAGTAGCGTCATTCAGAAAAAAGTAAAACTACGTACCTATGCCAATAGTATGTAGGTATGGAAATGAAATGAACTTAAAATGTGCCTAAGTAAAACTATGACTTACCTATGTTAATTTTCTTTTAATTGGTTGAGGACGTAAATGTTTTCTCTCACCGTTTCAAAAGCGGACACCACTCGCGTACGCAATTGCACAACACTTGTAACCTCCTCAGCATACACTAGCCTTTTTACATCACTCCAAAAACAGCGCCTCGTCAGGCCACAGAATATTGACGTGCTGATGTTCGAGGAGCCACCTACAAAACTCGACTCGGCTGCACTGGTCAGTGAGAAGCAAATCCTGAACTCGTCGAAAATGGAATGGGTGCTGCTGGTTCTTCTTCAACAAGCGCCAAACGATGGTGTGATCAAGGCCAAAGTGCCGCCCAGCATCACGTGTACTGGCGCGTGGCTCGTCGTCGAAGAACTGCAAGATCTGCTCCTGTAAGTTGACGGGCAGGCCCACGTTGCCTCGACCACTGGCGTGCGCTGGGATACTGAACTGCCCGTAATCCAGTAGGCGTTGTGTAGCAGCCAGCATCGTCGTTCGGGACGGCGTTGGTCGGTCTGGCCACCTCTCCGCGAACCTCTGCACTGCACCACTCAAGGTGTTACCAGCGAGGGCATACATCCGCACCATTTCAACGTAGTCGAGATTGGAATAACGCGACATCGTAGGTACCTACCTACGTTTGAAAACGGCACGGAAATTCCTTTGTCAACCGTGCGCGTGCGCTCGCGGGTACGGGTAGCGGGAGACTGACTACAGAGCAGACTCTCGTGCGTCTCGCGTCGTGTCTCGCGTCGTGTCTTGCGTCGTGTCTAGCTCGTCCCGCTTTGAGCGGGTGGCGGGCCACCCGTTTGTCGGCAAAGGACAAAGGATGAAAGGACGGCCGGCGCAAGCGGCGGCATTTGAAGTAATAGGTACCAATAAGCAACGTAGTATATTTATAAGAATGACATGCAACAGGAACAAAATAATTTTTGTATTTTTTTTACGTATTTTTTTATAATGGATTTATAATCATTTACATTAACACAATCGCCTCCTTAAATTTGGAAACTGTTTAAAACCACAACCTGTATTATCATTATTTATTTATTTATGTTCAGGCAATGCAGACCTTACCTTACTGACTATAATAATAAAATAATGATTTTCTACTACGGTCACACCAATTATCTAGCCCAAATTAATATTCTTGTGAAACTTGTTTATACGATTTACTAGATAATAGCTTAGCTGTTGTAATACCACACAATAGAATTTTAATTGTTAACGAGCTCTAGGAGTCCTTGCCACAGACGTGGGGATAACAGATAAATTTAGCAAACACGCAGTCCAGAAATCAATTTACATTTTTAAATTGACCCTGACGGCAATCGAATCCGGGACCTTGGAGATGGCGACCGACACCAATACAGGCGTACTAACCACTTGACCACGGAGGCCGCCGCGCCTGCGCGAGCGGGGCGGGCCCGCGTGTCTTGATCATCACACGCACCAAGCAAACGAGTGAGACAGTGCTCTCGGCTGAGTACTCGGTACGTATAAACATAGCGCCGAGTGCTTGGGCGTGCCCTCGGCAGACAAAACGGCGAGACAGTAGCTCGGCTCCCGTTCTACTTACTAGGTCAAGTGCTGTTTCGCCGCTCTACTTGGTGTGTGTGATCAAGGCATAACAGCTAGCGCGCGCCGCCGCGCCGCGACCTGCGCGAGCGGGGCGGACCCGCGCGCGACTACGGCACCAGTGTGAAGTTGTGCCTCAACAAGGTTAGTTATTTATGTGAATAGGGGGTAAACTAGCAGCCGGGTCACCTGATGGAAAGTAATCACCGCCGCCCATGGGTGTCCAAAACCAGAGGAGTCACAGAGGCGTTGCTGGCTTTGAAGAAGGAGAAGGAATTGTGGGGGAGTTTACAAATGAGTGTTTATTTAGTGAAACTTAAATTGTGGCAGTGCACCGCTTTTGTGGGCCTCATTGCTAAGTCTCTGACAAACCCTTTTGGGGTAATAGTCTTTAGTGAGTGTATGTATCAATAGGAATATTCTCAATTCTTCACAAAAAAAATTTATTAAAATTACAATATAGTATTTTATGACAACTATCAAAAGTGCAAAGCCAGCTGAAAAAGGTAACTCAAGTTTCAAACTTCGGCAACTATTGCTGGGTTACGGTGACATTAGGGATGTGCTAATCGATTGATCTAATTTTCGTCTAACAGTAGTGTCGTTCCCCGCCTCAGGTGAAGTTCGTCCACGAGACGTACCCGCCGAACGGCAAGCACGCGTCCCGGCACACGCTCGCCATCCACAAGATCGAGGTGATCGACCAGCTGGAGATCAGCGACATCAACAAGATGCTCAGCCACTACCAGCTCAAGGATGAACCCGAAAGGAAGCATGCACACATGGTAAGCGTAGTTACGTAGTTTCAGAATAAAATTAAATCATCTCACATCATATTTGCATAGTCATAGTCGGACGACTGATCGCAAAATGAAAAATTATAAAAAAAAACTCTCAAACTCTCTAAACACCCCCCTAAAATATCATTATCATCATATTATACCTAATCTTGCCAAAAGTTCTGTCCCAACTTAAATGAGAGTTTTTTAAAATAACTAATATGACGGTAGTACTATTATTTGATATCATTATATTAAGTTAATAGCTTTAGCAAAAGCCCATGTCAAATATTAAATTTAAAAAATGTACAATCTTTAAACATTGTCCACCAGAACATCCAAGGAATGATGGGCAAAGATTTGGAGATTGAATTGTTCATGAACTGTAATAAAATTGATATTCTTTGCATAACAGAACACTGGCTTAAAGACCATCAGTTCATGTTCAATTTTAAGAATCATTTGGTAGGAAGTTCGTTCAGTCGAGGAAATGCAATACATGGTGGCTCCTTAATTATTGTTAGTAAGAAGTTTAAATTAAAGGAACGCAAAGACATAGTGAGCCTCTCGGTTGAGCGAACAATAGAAATAGCTTGTGTGGAGTTGGAGCAGTTTGTTGTATTAAGTGTGTACAGACCTCCTTCAGCATCATATGATTATTTCGAAAAAGTTATGGATGAGGTATTACATAAAGTCCGTAATGTAGGTAAAACAATAATTGTTTGCGGGGATTTTAATATTAATTTGTTTGAAAATTCCACAATGTCAACTAAAATTAAAAACCTATTTCTATCATACAACTTGAATAATTTATTTTTGGAGCCAACAAGAATAACTGCCACTTCGGCCACCTGTATTGATAACATATATACAAATGTAAAACCACTGGCTAAGCAAATTATTAATAACCTGGACTCTGATCATTGTGGCCAAATGGTCAGCTTTCCACACCAGCGTAAACAAGTGACGAAAAAGAATATCACTGTTGTACCAAAAACTGCAGGTCGGCTGGAACGCTTTAAAAGCAATCTAGATACAAAATTAAATTATTTAGAATACAATGACAACCCTAATGTCTTTTATAATAATTTTTTTAACATTTATTGTTCAGAATTTAATAAAACTTTTATTCCAAAAAAGATCTCAGTTAGTGGTACTGTAACTTTTAATGAATGGGCTACAATTGGTATTCACAGAAGTAGGAAACGCCTTTATGAACTTTATGGTGAACGCAACTATAACACCAGCGATGACTTCAAATTATATGTTAAAAATTATTCAAAGTTATTCAAAAGAGTATGTCGATTAGCCAAGGCAAACTATCTGAGTTCTAAGATTAAGAATAGTAATGACAAAATAAAAATGACATGGAATATTATAAATAGTGAAACAGGAAAGGTCAAAAGTCGTAATAATGAGTACAATTTAAATTGTGATAATAAAACCTTTACTTCTGATGCTGATGTTGCTGCAGCATTTGAGAGGTTTTTTACTGACATTCCAGTTTCAACTACAAAAGCCTTGATTTCCTCCCCCACTGTAGCTGAATCTGTTTTAAAGGAGAATGTTAAAGATTGTGAAAATAATTTCAGTTTTCAAAAAATTTGTGTTATAGATATAATAAAAACATTTAACACTCTCAATAAAAAGAAAACTGCTGATCTGTGGGGTAATTCCGTGGACGTCGCTAAATCTGTAATTATGACAATAGCTCCAGTTTTAGCTTGCATATTTAATGAATGCATTGACTGTGGTGTTTTTCCTGACCTCATGAAATATAGTAAAATAATTCCATTATTTAAATCAGGTAGCACTTCTGACCCCTCTAACTTTAGACCTATTTCTGTGCTACCCACATTTAGTAAAATTTTTGAAAAGTTAATGCTAGATCAAATGCAAATTCATTTTTATAAAAATAAACTTTTACATTGTAAACAATATGGTTTTACTAGGGGTCGCTCTACAACTGACGCCGGTGTTGAGCTTTTAATCCAAATATTTGATACCTGGGAGGAATCACAGGATGCCCTAGGGGTATTTTGTGATTTATCCAAGGCTTTTGATTGTGTTTTACATGAAACTTTGGTCAGGAAGCTTAACCACTATGGAATTAGGGATGCTTCTTTGAGCCTTCTGATCTCATACTTGAGGAACAGGATTCAAAAGGTCGACATTAACGGTAAAAGATCTCCGGGATCAGTGGTTAAAATGGGAGTTCCGCAGGGTTCAATACTTGGTCCATTCTTGTTTTTGGTTTATATTAATGACTTACCTTATTTTGTAAAAGACAGTCATGAGATAGTATTGTTTGCTGATGATACTTCACTTTTATTCAAAGTGAAACGACGACACCCAAATTATGACGATGTGAATAATGCGGTCTCAAAGATTGTTCACTGGTTTAGTGTTAATAACTTGCTATTAAACGAGGGAAAAACCAAATGTGTAAGATTTGTATTGCCTAATGTTAAGCAGGTAATAACTAGTGTACAAATTAAAGATAAGAATGTGAATCCTGTGGACACCACTGTGTTTCTAGGCATCACGTTGGATGCCAAGCTTCAGTGGGGCCCACATATAGCTAAATTGTCGAATAGACTTAGCTCTGCGGCTTATGCAGTAATGAAGATTCGTCAGTTAACTGACGTTGATACAGCTAGATTAGTTTATTTCAGTTACTTTCATAGTGTAATGTCGTACGCCATTTTACTGTGGGGAAATGCTGCCGACATTCAAACTATCTTTGTGCTGCAGAAGAGGGCTATTCGAGCAATATATAACCTACAGGCTGGTGACTCTCTCAGAGAGAGATTTAAGGATATAAGTATAATGACAGTTGCATCACAATATATTTATGAAAATCTTGTGTATGTTCATAAAAATATTGAAATGTTTTCAAAAAACAGTGATATTCACAAATTAAATACTAGAAGTAAGAACAAATTAGCAGTGCCTTATACTAGGCTCCATAAAATAAATAATTCTTTTAAGGGTCTGTGTGTACGATTATACAACAAAGTACCAAATGATATTCAGAAATTAGATCTTCATAAATTTAAAATCAAAATCAAAGAAAAGCTTTATAAAAAAGCTTATTATAAAGTGTCAGATTATACAGAAGACAAAACAGCTTGGGTCTGAAATGCTCCAAGTACTTACTCCAACAGCTATTTCTAATTGCCTATAATTAATTTATATAGAGCACCATATTTAATTAAACTATTTACATTCAAATTCATATTTTGTATTTTGTGACCTGGTAACGACATATAATATATTTATTTTTTGTAAATGTCGTTGCTTCTGTGCGCTGTGGTTTCTTGCGCCCGTTCTTTGCCACAGTTAAAAAATGATGTCCTGAATGGGTGGTAGGTTAAAAAATATTTGGACGTTTCAAAGTACTTATTAATTGAGTTTATTGAATAAATATATTTTGACTATTGACTATTGACTATAAGTAGGTTTTATACTATTCATTTCGATTCAATACATTGCTGTGTAAACATGGAGTGGGGTACCACAGAGAATCGTGAGAGCCAAGAAGTTGTTGCAGAGACACGCGCAGACGGTGGCCACCGGAAAATTCTCTTTACGGATGAAACATTTTTTACGGCTCGATATTACGATGAGGTTAAGAGCAGGCTTTCTCCTCCAAAATATTCCATAAGCAATAATCCAAACAGTTAAGATCAGGACTTGCAGGGGGCCAATCTTCTGAGGCGATGAAATCCGTTAAATTCACGTCTAACCAGCGCTGGGTTGATTTATAAGTCTTGTTGAGATATCCATTGTTTACCAGAGAACACAGTGTTACTTAGGGCTAATTTTTCAATCCCCATATACAACTTATCCATCTGATAAAGTATGACGCGTCCAAATTAAAATGTTACTTGTCAAAAAAGAAAAGCCTTGATTTGACAATACCTTTCAAAATGGTTGTGTAATACTTTAACAAACGAATAAGTTTTATCTGACAATTGAAAAATCGGCCCTTAGTGGCTTAACCACCTTCTCTAAAATATCACTTTAGTTAGTTGCCCGTGTTTTCACCCCTTGTTCACAAAAATGGATCTTTGTCAGGCTTGCCTTCGTAGGACACGCCCCACCAAACCATCACAGATGCTGGGTGGTGGCCTCTTTCGACCTTCGGAATTTTCTCAGTAGCTTCTTGGGAGCTGTGTGCATACACCCTATCTTTTGACGGTTAAACTTTTATTCCACACAAAACTAAAATCATCCGTAAAGAGTATTGTACGGTGGCCACTGTCTGCGTGTCTCTGCAACAACTTCTTGGCTCTCACGAATATCTGTGGTACCCCACTCCATGTTTACACAGCTATGTATAAAACCTACTTTATGTAATGATATCTAATAATAGTACTACCGTCATATTATTTATTTTAATACCCTCATTTAAGCTGGGACAGAACTTATGGCAAGACTAGATATTATAAAGTAAAGTCGCAGTTTCTTATGTATGTGACTCCGTTTTCTTCTTCTTCCGCTATGCGCTTTTCACTAACAGATAGAGCGATAACTTAGGATGGTTTTCGTTTATAACTTGTAGATATTATATATTAACGAAGACGAAGGCGCGGGCTTGCCAATATTAATATTTCGCATCGCCATTATCGCCTTTCAATGTCTTCTAACATGATTAACAATCCACAGTTGGTAGTGAAAGTGGTATCCTTGCGCCCCGACCCGACGCTGTCGGCGCAGGAGTGCTGCGTCAAGGTGTCCATACTGCCGCTGCGGTTCAACCTCGACCAGGACACGCTCGCCTTCGTGGTGGGCTACTTCTCCAAGCTGGGCACCGACGAGACTTGTGGTAAGTCAATTAGTTCTAATGATTATGGAGCCGTGTGGTATAGGGGCTCATTAAAGGTCAATTCACACATATCAGTGAAGTCACAGTTCCGACGCAGTACCGGCACAGTGCGAAATATTCTTTCATACATTCTCTATGAACGCATCCCCACTTATCAGTGTTAGTGATGACACAGTGCTCTCAGTGTCAGTGCCGCCGACTAAGGTGACAGCTCATCCGCAAAATATTTCATCCTCGGATAATTCGTCACCCTTTTCAAATTGTTAGGCGTCGATTCATCCGCAAGTGGTGTCGCTGTCGGATGAGTTGTTACATACAAAATATCAATTTGGTAATTTCAGCCAAATTGACAAACAAAAGCAAACGATTGGGAATTAATGTTATTTATTTATTTTATAATACGTAATAACAGTATATTAAATAATAACAAAAAATCAAAATAGTTAAATATTAATGAAAACCATCTTCATCAGATGGGTTAGAAACACCTTTTATCAGATAAGGTGAACTTCTTCTTTATCCAAGTATTCTGTAAATAATTGTTGAACTGAGTTGTTTTATAATCTTTATTACACGTTTTATAAACTGGCGTTGACGGCCTGTTTGGCGCAGAGGTAACACCTTGCTTCTGCTCCAGAGGTCCAGGGTTCGATTACCGGACAAGACAAAATTTCGTTATTTATTTGTCTTGGTCTGGGTGTTTCCAATTTATATTAAGTATATATTTACAAAAGAAAGGTATGTTTATGTATTTAATCCGTTGTCCAGTATCCATAACACAAGTTCTTAATGAAACAATGATAAATGGATTATTGGTGTGTACGTAAGAAGTTATTTATTTATTTATTTCATTTAAGTATTTATACTTAAAAAAAAACTAAATATCGAGGGTACTTACGAAACGATTGAGACAACTTGCTTTGTAGTGAATTTGTTTAGTTGACCAGTGCACAAAGTCTGCATTAATCCTGTTGTGTGCTACGTGCAGTAACATAATTTTATGAAGTTTTCTATAACATGTGATTTAGCTAAGTTTTCATGTTCCAATTTAGGTGATTGAGTTACATTTAGGTCAGATATCAGATATGTATAATTTTATTATTACTTTTCAGTTACACAAATATAAATAACATAATTATCATAACTAATTTCTATTTTAGAATTGCAATTATGGACAAGGAAACTTCGCAATTTAAAATTATTACATCACAACCATTGGTTAACTAACCACATTTAGTTAAAAATCGGTTTTGTACGAAGATGTTTTTCTTTAACATTAAACTATTTTGACTTTTTGTTATTATTTACAGTATATAATGTTATTACTTATTATAAAATAAATAAAATACATTAATTCCCAATAATTTGCCTTTGTTTGTCAATTCGGCTGAAATTACCACATCGATATTTTGTATGTAAAAACTCATCCGACAGCGACACTACTTGCGGATGAATCGACGCCTAACAATTTGAAAAGGGTGACGATTTATCCGAGGATGAAATATTTTGCGGATGAGCTGTCACCTAAGTCGTGCCGCCACCGGCAATCACGGACGTATTCGTTGACAACGAAATTTTTTGCCGGATCACTGACACTACGGCATCAAAAACGATAGAGGACGAGCGATTGATAGAATTGGTTCGTAAAAATAGGGTTTTGTATGATTTGTCTCATGCAAAGTACATGAATTCGAATAACAAAACCAATTTGTGGAACAAAATAGCGTGCATCATGCACCCATTTTCTTTTTTTCCTTGATGCTCCTCTTCTTCTTCGTCTAAAGCAATATCTTTATTCATTGCTAGCTCCTTAGTATGAAACAGAGCCATAGCAACAATCACGATACTTGACGACGGACACGTTTCCACTGAAGCTCCGTGAACTGAGTACTGACATGTGTGAATTGAATCACTGACGCAACACTGTAGCACTGGTACTGAAATGAGCGTACACGTTGACGGAACTGTGACTTCACTGATATGTGTGCATCGACCTTAAAATACCACCAACCCCCTTTCCCTTGGGTGTCGTAAAAGGCGACAAACGGGCTAGATCGGCTGTGTACCATTACTGAAACTGTTTTATGTATCTATTCATCTAGTTTGATAAGACATTTTTCATCATGTTTTTTTAAATTTTGTTAATAATTGTATATGTATATTAATTTTGTTTCGTTTTCATTTTATATTCTAAATAATTTATATTTCATTATTGATATTTTATTATTAACATTGTTTAAATATTTTTGTTATATGATTTTATAAGTGACTGTATTTTTAGTATTTTATGTTTAATTTTTTTTTTGTTTGCAATTAATTAGTGTTATTTGACAATTCCGTACTAATTAAATAAATAAATAAATAAATCTTAACCCAATAAATCAGTATTATTATACTTACGTTTGTATTCTAATTTCGTAAGAACCTCTTAAACTCCCGTTCTTATGCAGCAGTGCCACTCAGTAACTACAGCTTTACAGTTCTCTCTCTTCTCAGCATTATAGTTAGTTAATAAGTATTATTAATAAAACAATCAGACATACATAGATTTACAACTATTATCCCTAAAAGGTTAGTTAGAGACTTGGCAATGAGGACAGTAGAAGCAGTCCACTGCCACTTTCACCAAATTATATCTGCACATGTGCTCAACGTAATAGGTGCTGAGCCCATCGCCGCTTTATGCTGTTGTATGTTCGACGTTAGTCGGGTGCAGCTGCCTTTTTGTGTTTTACCTGAAGTAATAGTATATTCATTACGAGTGCGGAAAGCCTGCAATGGCCAAGAGTTCCGACAAATGTCTACCCGAGCCGAAGCGCAGCCGAAGGTGAGGGTTGACAGTCGGAACAAGTTGCAATGACGGTTCCGCATGTGTACTAAACAACTATTTTTAATACAGATGCGAAAAAATTAAGCAATTTAATAAAGAATATTTTTGAAAAATGGCGCCAACCGTAAAAGAATATAAGCAGAGATTTTTTTTGTTTTCTTCACCCATTCTGGGTAGGCAAAGTGAACTATGCCCATACAGCCAAGTCTTCAGTAGAATTTTTTTATTGATATGAAATGAAATGAAACCTAACCTAACTCATTGAATTAAATCTGATATTGAAACAAATTAGTAGCTTCTTTTTAGAAATATTTGCATGAATCATAAAAACTTCTATGAAATAAAATGTTTACTAGAAAAAAAACAACCAGTCTCAGGAAAGCTCGAACGGGATTCGAACCCGTGACCTTTGGATTGCCGGTCCACTGCTCTAACCGCTGAGCTACCGAGACCCCAGAAGACTCGTTGAATTTTTTCTAGTAGTTGATACGCTGCAAGCCAGCGGTATTACGTCACTGTGAAGTCTACCCTCACATTCGAAAGAAACACTATTGCAAGTATTTAACAATCGATAAAGTCGTAATTGCTTATAAATATCTTTTTTATTAAAATTTTGCATTCACAATGCTATATAAATATAGGATAAAATGTTTACTAGAAAAAAAACAACCAGTCTCAGGAAAGCTTCTTTTTTTTGAATATATATAAATAGCATTGTGAATGCAAAACTTTAATAATAAAGATATTTATAAGCAATTACGACTTTATCAATTGTTAAATACTTGCAATAGTGTTTCTTTCGAATGTGAGGGTAGGCTGCACAGTGACGTAATACCGCTGGCTTGCAGCGTATCAACTACTAGAAAAAATTCAACGAGTCTTCTGGGGTCTCGGTAGCTCAGCGGTTAGAGCAGTGGACCGGCAATCCAAAGGTCACGGGTTCGAATCCCGTTCGAGCTTTTCTGAGACTGGTTGTTTTTTTTCTAGTAAACATTTTATCCTATATTTATATAGCATTGTGAATGCAAAGCTTTAATAATGAAGAACTTTTATGAATTTTTTTTAGTAAAAACTTCGTGGTTGGTTTTTCTTTTTAATAGACATTATTTTGACAGTTGGAAAAGGGAACGCACGAGTTCGGAAAAGGTAAAGAAAAAGCTCGAGTATGTAATAGCCCACATCCCGAACGCTATACGTCCCTGCAATACGCCACTTTTTAAACAACTGTATTAAAAAATCTTTTTTATTGTAGCCAGCCTCCAATGTCTCTCATAGCCGTTTATCAACAGATGACGACACGAAAAGCGTGGGAGGTTTATCGACGGACTCGAGCGGGTCCCGTCAAACGACGCCCACCCACCGGCCGCCCGTCATGAGCATCGCGAGCCATTTGCGTGACCCTCCCCCCACTCCAACGTCACTGGGGGATGTAGACGCGCTGTCTCTCAATGACACTGGTGAGTATAAATATAGACGTATTGCTAACTGCAGCCACTCCTGGCAAATGACTGCTAATCACACGCAACCGTCATGAGCATCGCGAGCCTTTTACGCGACCCTCCCCCCACTCCTACATCGCTGGGAGATGTGGACGCGCTGTCTCTCTACGACGCTGGCGAGTACAGATATAGACGTAACGCTAACTGCAGCGGCTCCTAGCAAATGACTGCTAATCACACGCAACCGTCATGGGCATCGCGAGGCTTTTAACTATTGTACTCGTACGCTCTGATTGACGTATTTATTTCCGTGTTCAATAGGAGGCAGACTTTACACACATACGTAGTACTATTATCTTTTCTATGCACATCCATTCCACCAACGGAATCCATGTTTGTTTGAAGGCATTAGGGCAAGAAAACTCAATTAGTCTTTAATTTTATATTAGGGCAAAAGAAATATGCATTCAACGATGTAATACTATAATTATAATGTATGGCAATCAACGATCCTTACAAAAAATAAAAATACATTACGTAATTTTACGAAGTCAATGTTTTTTAGCTGGAGGCTCATTATTATTTTTAATTTTTGTGTAGAAACTTATTGCTTTAATTTAAGATAGGGTATTAGACAAATAAAATACATTGTAATGTAGGTATATAATATATTTAAATTAACTTTTATTAATTTACATAATTAGTTCCAAATCACTTATACATTAAACTTTAATTTAAATAGCAGTTATAGTATTTGACATTCTTCGAAATCTAGATAATTATTAAACTTTTTCACTTGTTTGTTTTATAGACCAATAGAGTTAAATCAGGAGAAGAAATTAAACAAAAAACTGAAAATCACGGATGTGCCACATCTATACTTAGGGACCGTCGATGGTTAAGTTCCATGCATCGCCATGCGTACACGTGTTTAGGACAACATTTTGCGTTGCAAACCCGTGTGCGATTGGAGGACTCCAGCCTTGAATAGAGCACGAGTTTTGTAATGGAGTTAGCTTACAGTCTGCGTTGCAAACCCGTTCGCGATTGGAGGACTTCTGCCTTGAATTATACACGAGTTTGAAAAAAGAGTTAGCTTATCAAACCCGTGTAGGATTCAAGGCAGTGCTGCCTCCTACTATACACGGGAACGGAAATACACCGCCCGGTATAGTTTGGGCGTCCCCCAGTCTCCCGGAAGGCTGTGCAATGCAGCTAGTGGTGCCCTAGCATTTCGCCGCTGCATCATTGCGATTGAAGAAGGCGGGCAAACTGCCACCTCCTTTGAACGACTCGTACTTTAATATATTTGTAGTGAACTTGAATATCAACATTCTATTCTATAGTAATCCGAAACGAGGAACCCCTGATGGAGACCTACGAAGCGGAACGCCTTGTCTCCGAAAACCTGATCCAGCTGGAAGAGGACTTCCAGAGGCTGGGGCTCAGCCAGGAGAAGCCAGCTGCCAAGCCCGTGGACACTGAGCCCATCGACGATTCGCCAGTCTACTTCAGGTATGAGACTTAATATTTTCAGCCCGTATCCACACACTGCTAGCCATAAACCTTCTTATTGTGTCCATTTGATTTCTTTTGGAGCCGATCGCATCCAGGTTTTGAGGTATTTAATTACTTTATTCTTTGTCACTACTACGCCTGTATAGCTGATGTGTAGTAAATAGCAGAATACACCGAGATTTTTCATTGGTTTTGGAGCCGAAAACGTTATAATACAAAACAAGTGTTGTACTACTTTTTTTTTTATAAAAGAGGGAGGCAAACGAGCAGGCGGGTCACCTGATGGAGAGCAATCACCGCCGCCCATGGACACCCGCAAAACCAGAGGAATTGCAGACTCGTACCTATTTAAGAAATAATAATCGCTTTACGAGCTAAGTAAAAAAAGTTGTAAAAGTGTCTTTTGTCGAAAACACGTAGTAGCGTTCTCCTTGTCTACGAGTACACCGTGACACCTATGAACTTTCCCGGCCGGCCGCCTGCGCCGGCAGCGGGGCAGGGGGTAGGCGGAGCGTTTAAGCGCCTCGGATATTGACTTTCGTAAGATCATCCGGTACTAAGGGTTCTTACATTTTTTTATGAATATTTTTTAATGATTTTTTTTATGCTCATATTTTTAGTTTTACATGCTAAATAGCTTCTACTGATGATAAACATGAACAGGGTTTCGGCTCCAAAACCAATGAAAATCTCGGTGTATATTATTTTGCAGTTGATGGCATTTCAATATTCATCTCTATCTAAATATCTCCATGTACCACGCTAAACACATGTGCAGTCGCTATTGGTGAAACGTGGACTGTGGCCAGTGGACTGCTTATGCGGTCCTCATTACCTAGTCTCTGACTAACCCTTTGGGGATAATCTTCGATCATGTAGTGTTTAGATGATCGAAGGGGATAAAAGTCGTGACTGTATGTACGGATATTTTAATTTTAATTAAAAAAAAAAGTAAACGAATGTTATTACTATATTATCTATTAAACAGAAAAAATTAAGAAAGAAATATGTAATAGGAAATAGTGTATCTTTATATGTATAATTAGTAGTTCTTGCTATTTTTTTTTGTTATAAAAATTGGCTATTTGACAGTTGTAACAATAAAATATGAAATATGTCGGATATGGTAGTTTATAATTTAACGATAATTATCCAATAGTTTTTTTATATTAAGATAATTTTAAATGTTTAATTTTTACGAAATAAATTTGCGATTTTTATCTCTGGATTACAAGACCCGAAATACGGGCGGCCATGATTAAGCTTCGTGTGACGTCACATTTCACAAAGAAACAAAAAGTATCTGTCAGGTTTCAAGATACATTTGTTTAGTTTATTGTGGTGTGACGTCACAGGGCTAAATGTCACGTGACCAACCGTTTTTGCACGAAATTTGAAATGAATAAAAAAAAATATGTTTTTTTTCTATTAAATAAAGTTTTTTCGAGAAAAAAAATATTGTATGGGGTGTAAAATAAGTGTAAATAGTAATTTTTTAAATACTTTTCCGAAAACTGTCAAGTAGCCAATTGTTACTTACTTGGAGTTTTACGCTATTTAGAAGTCAAGACTAAGTTTTTATGTAAGTTAATTATTTGTAAACCTGTGGAATAACTGATCTGGCCAAGTTAATATGGGCTAAAATGTTTTTATCGCACTATATTGTTACCGTCTGGCTGTTTGTCACCCTAATTCTAAAAATAAAAAAGTATGTACTAAATAGTTGTATGATTGCAGACGCATAGTGTTCTCGCCCGAGGTGCCCATTCGCCTGGACTACGTGGGCAAGCGCGTGGACTTATCCGCGGGGCCCGTTGCCGGCCTGCTTATGGGCTTAGGGCAGCTCAACTGCTCGGAGCTCACGCTCAAGCGGCTCGACTATAGGTAAGCTATGCCACTTTCAGTTTTACATTTTGACGTGACTTTCGTTTCTAGGCCCATCTCTCCCCCCTTTCCCCTCCACAATTCCCACTCCTTCCTCGAAGATCACCTTCATTAACGCCGGCAAAGCACCTGTGACTCCTCTGGTTTTGCGTGTGTCCATGGCCGGCGGTGACCCACCTGTTTGTTTGCCTCCTATTTTTATAAAAAAACATCTGTTCCAGGAACAATAATCCATTTAATCCCAAACTAATCTCTCCCTCCTGACTCCCTCCCCCCTCACAATTGGCTACTTGACAGTTTTTGAAAAAGTATTTAAAAAATTGCAACGTTTATTTTTTACCCTGTACTATATTTTCTTTCTCGAAAAAGCTTAATTGAAAAAAACATATTTTTCTTTATTCATTTCAAATTTTGTGCGAAAACGGTTGGTCGCGTGACATATTACTCTGTGACGTCACATTTCAATAAATATAGAAATATATCTTGAAACCTGACAGATAGTTTTTGATAATTTTGTGAAATGTGACGTCACATGAAGCTCAATCATGGCAGCCTGTGTTTCGGGTCTTGTAATCCACAGATAAAAAATGAAAAAAATATTTTGTAAAAATAAAATATTTACAAATTATCTTAATAAAAAAACTATTGGATAATTATCGTTAAAAACTACCATTTCCGACATATTTCATATTTTATTGTTACAACAGTCAAATAGCCAATTTCAACCCCCTCCTCAAGGCCGTTTTTGTGTCGTGATACGTGTTTCTGATAGTTTTCACAATACGAGATAATAAGTAATAGCTAATAATGTTTTTTAATTATCACCAGACTCGGCCTCCTCGGCTTGGAGAAGCTGGTGCAGTGGGCGATGCACGAGTGGCTGGCGGACATCAAGCGACATCAACTGCCCGGGCTACTCAGCGGCATCGGACCCATGCACTCCCTGTTGCAGCTCAGTGAGTATTAAATGAAATTAAATCCTATCCTACCAACATTATAATGCTACTAATATTATAAACGCGAAAGTTTGTAAGTATGGATGGATGTTTGTTACTCTTTCATGTAAAAACTACTGAATGGATTTGGATGAAATTCGGCATACAGATAGTTTATAACAACTTGGATTAACACATAGGATACTTTCATCCTGATATTCCCACGGGAACAGAAACCACGCGGGTGAAACCGCGAGCGGCCGCTAGTGAAAAATATTTATTCCTTTTTTTTATTTTTTTCTTTTTTAATTTGACTCGTCATAGTGACTACATCCTGCCTGATGGTAAGCAGCCGATGCAGTCCAAAATAATGAGAGCACTCCTCACCGTGGGACAGCACGGTAACAAGCGCACCCATTCATGACGGCCTGCATAAATGCCGTTTCACGCCACGCTTAAAAGACCCGGGATTATAGGAGCTGGGAAACACATGCGCCGGCAATGAATTCCAAAGCCGAATGGTCTTACAGAGGAACGACTTGCCAAATTGTTTGGTACGAGTGCTGATAGTCTGCACAGTATGATGTTGGTTCTACGTGTAGTCCGGGAGAGGAAAGGAGAGGGCGGGATTAGATCATAAAGTTCTTCAGAACACTCTCCGTAGTAATTCCGGTAGAAGACACTGAGAGAAGCAATGTCTACGCAGCTGGAGGTCCTCAAGAGAGCCTGTAATTCGGAGGATAAATAGGACAATTAAACATAATAGATATAAAAAAACGTGAGCATTATGCAACCGAAATTGTCGCCACTCAGCTTATGCAGTGACATTTACATGCCATGGCGCTGGTGTTCTGTGGAACCAGTAAGAGGGAGGCGCACCTCCACATATACACTTAAACAACTAAAATTTAAGTTTATGTATTCAAAATCAAAATAACAGCCACTATTTTATGTATAAGTACTTACAATTAACTCAGTGACATTTGTGATACGAGCCGTAGACAGTTTTACTTTAACATTAAACTTGTAAGGTTACAATACAATACAAAATGTAAATAAAATAATAGCTACTATAAAATACGAAGGTTAGGGTCTCGCAAGGGATTTCATTTGATTTTTATATGGAGCCGACACTTAAAAAAATTTGCGATATTTTTGTATGAAGTTGAATTTGTAAAATTTTTCGCTTGGTTCCACGTTGTGTCGCTAAGGGAGTGCAGGACTTAGAAAAATTTCGTCGGATTCAAATGTATGACTGCCCTACTCCTGTAGGTCACGTGATAGGTTAGAAATTTAAGACAATCGCGAAGCGCAGCTTAGCGTATTTTTTTATTATTAGACACTACCAGTCGCTATCACCAACGAAATGTGAGATACCTTTATACAGCAGTATATATTTGGTTGGTAGCGGGCGACTGGTTGTGCCATAATGGTGTTCTAATGAAATAGGACCCTAATCTTTCCAGCACTTAAGCGGTCGTGCTGTGTTAATATTGTATTTTATTTTTGTCGTTATTTTAAATTTTGTTATTTTGTTTTTATGGTTTTGGTTTTGGTCCGGTGTCGCAAAGGGGGTGCATAAAAAATACACTATTTTTTTTTACAAACTGACTAAAAGCAATGCTATCAAAAAGAGATAGATTTAAAAAAAAATAAGTTTATTTAGGAAAAAAAAAATAAAAAAAAAATATTCTAGATTTCTGTTGTCTAGTAAAAAAAATCGTCCTAATGAAATAGGGGCCTGAGACATACAGATTATTATTCTTTCGATCATAAAAAATTATAGATGCACGGTCTAACACAAAATCACTTCACACGACATCAATCGCATGCATATCCGTAGATCAACATCAGAAATGAAACGAGATTATAGATAAACATTTATTGTAAAGTAAACCTTAAACTTTAGGCACTAAAGTATAAATTCTTAAAAATATTATTGGGGTTACATCACTTTGGAACTAGGCTCGCTAGATTCAAGCTAGTTAGTACAAAGATCGAAATTTGAAATTTTGATAGAAAAACAAGGCACGTTTATGATTCGTGTCTTGTTTTGTGGTGCTTTTTTTTAAACAGCTATCGTGTATCTATAATTTTTATGATCGAAGATTTATTTATTTAATTTATTTTTCAAAAGCAAGCGTCAAGTACCTATAATTATTTTTTTTTTACTTTTTTTTATTCATTATTTTCCGCATTGGAACACAACATTGTCATCATCGTCATCATCGATCTTAACTAACTATTGTCCTCACAGTAACCGGCATTCGCGACCTAGTATGGCTGCCGGTGGAGCAGTGGCGCCGCGACGGGCGCCTCGTGCACGGCCTGAGGCGCGGCGCCGCCTCATTCACCGCGCGCACCGCCGTCGCAGCCCTAGACATCACCACAAGGCTGCTGCAGCTCATACAGGCGAGTCATAGCTGTATACAGGTGCCTTACTTCGTCATCATCATCATCACAAGGGGCGGGGCGCCGCCTCATTCACCGCGCGCACCGCCGTCGCAGCCCTAGACATCACCACAAGCCTGCTGCAGCTCATACAGGCGAGTCATGGCTGTATACAGGTGCCTCACTTCGTCATCATCATCATCACAAGGGGCGGGGCGCCGCCTCATTCACCGCGCGCACCGCCGTCGCAGCCCTAGACATCACCACAAGGCTGCTGCAGCTCATACAGGCGAGTCATAGCTGTATACAGGTGCCTTACTTCGTCATCATCATCATCACAAGGGGCGGGGCGCCGCCTCATTCACCGCGCGCACCGCCGTCGCAGCCCTAGACATCACCACAAGCCTGCTGCAGCTCATACAGGCGAGTCATGGCTGTATACAGGTGCCTCACTTCGTCATCATCATCATCACAAGGGGCGGGGCGCCGCCTCATTCACCGCGCGCACCGCCGTCGCAGCCCTAGACATCACCACAAGGCTGCTGCAGCTCATACAGGCGAGTCATAGCTGTATACAGGTGCCTCACTTCGTCATCATCATCATCACAAGGGGCGGGGCGCCGCCTCATTCACCGCGCGCACCGCCGTCGCAGCCCTAGACATCACCACAAGGCTGCTGCAGCTCATACAGGCGAGTCATAGCTGTATACAGGTGCCTCACTTCGTCATCATCATCATCACAAGGGGCGGGGCGCCGCCTCATTCACCGCGCGCACCGCCGTCGCATCCCACCATAGATATCACCACGCGGCTGCTGCAACTTATACAGGCGAGCCATAGCTTTATACAGAGGTTCACTTCATCATCATCATAAGGCCGTTGCGACGGCCACCTGCATGGCCGTCGCCGGCTTAGACATTACCACAAGGCTGCTGCAGCTAATACAGGCGAGTCATAGCTGTGAGCAGGGGAATCAATTCATCATCATCATCGCAAGGGTCGGAGCGCCGCCTTATTCACCGCGCGCACCGCCGTCGCAGCCTTAGATATAAGTGCAGCTCATACAGGCGAGTCATAGCTGTATACAGGTGCCTCACTTCATCATCATCATCACAAGGGGCGGGGCACCTCCTCATTCACCGCGCGCACAGCCGTCGCAGCGCCTTGTGCACGGGCTGAGGCGCGACGCCGCAGTGTAACGATTATATGGAGAAAAGGGTGAAATTAATAACTATTTGTTGAGTTAAAAAATTGGCTGCTTTTTTATTTTTGTTAGTCACAGTATTTCATTATCTATAGAAAAAAGTAGGTTAACACTTTTTTATAAAAATTGTTCATCAAAAAAAAAATAACAAAGTTTACTCCGAATAAGACGTACTTATTCGGAGACGTCTTCAGGAAGACTCAAGGTCTGTTTTAGCCACGCATCATTTATCTTTTCAAATTCTTCACGTTTACGAGAATTCTTTCCATTTAGAACCAATGAATAAAATTCCGATAATTTTAATATTTTTTTAGGGAATATTGTCTGGGCATTTATTTAAAATGCAAAAGCTCATGTATTATTCGCTACTACAAATAGTTTTTTCTTGTTTATGACTCAAAAGCCAAATTTTGAAAAGATCTTCATTTTTAATAAGTTAAATTTTGATCCTAAAAAATGCAAATAATCATCAAATCTGAAAGTTTCCGCAAGAAAAAATATTGTCAAAATACAGTAGACATACAACTAAACACGAAATAATAACATTCCCAGAGATGGTTTTGGATGTATTTTTGAAAACTCTCGTCAAAGTTGAAAATTTCTTTCAATCTAAGGCTGACACACACCAAAAAGTGTCGCAGACGTGCTGCATTGCGACTGCGTGCGTCATGATTTTTGTAATATTAGGATTTGTACGCGTAGGTTCACACCGACCGTGTCGCAGATGCAGTGAGATACAAACCAAAAACGGTCGCGGTGCGGTCGCGCACCAGCGGAACGGTAACGTCGCACACGCGCTCCGGCATGATAACGTTGTATTCCACAGGATTTCATAGTTGAGGACACACCGCGGTGACGTATACGTCTGCGTGCAGCTGCGACACTGGCTGCGGCACTTCAGTTGTAAATATTTACAAATTTAACAGTGACTAGTGATCATGGATTGAAGATACAAATGTTTATATGATTCACATGTCAAAAATTATAACTTGTCTTAACTTGTCTTCAAACGACACAAGCTCAATGCACAGACGATGATATTCACCGAGGTCGTCTCTTTTTTTGTTTATATTGATTATGCACCCACAGTCTTTTTTTAGTTTCTGGTGGTTCTAACGCAGCCAAAAGTAACAGATCTTCATCGGATGAACTGTTATCTAACCATCCTTCACTTGAAATGCTCGATATATCGTCCTCGACGTTCGACATCTTGAAAGAAAATATCAACCGCGATCCGAAACGAACACTCGGCATCGCAGACGCACAGTGTCGCAGATGCAACGCGCTGCAATGCGTGTGCGACGCCGTGGTGCCGCCGCCGCCGCCGGCCGGTGTGAATTGCTTTATGTCGCAGCGTGCTGCAGATTCAACGCATCGTGCTGCAGACGCATCCGGTGTGTGGCAGCCTTTAGTATCTAAGTTAATATCGTCCCTACTAACTCCTAAATCAAAATATTATATTTTTGTACATGACTTGCAATCAGATATGTTCTCCATAATAATATTCAAAACTTATAATAACACAGCGTATAATAAGAACTCCGTAATTATTAATCGTTACATGCACTTAATAACGTAGCCAATGACGAGATGTTTACACGACAGACTTCACTGAGTGATAACTTATTAACCAGAATGATGATATCTATTATTTTATGTTAATTATAGAGGATAACTATCTATCTTAACTTACCGCCTCTGTGTTCTAGTGGCTAAGCTACCTGTTTCAGACCCAGAGGTCCCGGGTTCGATTCCCAGCGGGGGGTACATTTTTGTGTGCTCGGTTTGGTTGGTGGTAGGGCTGTTAAGTCCGCCTGGCTAGCTACCACCATATGTTATCTAAGTCTGTCGCCATAACAATGATGTTTATAGCATTGTTGTGTTCCGGCAGTTTGAGGTAAGATAGCCAGTTCCTCAGTTGTTGAGGATTCCGAGTGAAGCGCGCTTCCACCTTCGGCCATATCGTCACTTACCATCAGGTGAAATGAAGGCCAAGCGCTTACCCGTTGCCAATAAAAAAAAACCTTTATTTCAAGTCTACCTCCCTTTCTTTCGATTTTTTTATTTTTGGGTATGGGACGTGACACTTTGCGCCGCCTCATTCACCGTACGCACCACCGTCGCAGCCTTAGACTACAACAAGGATGCTGCAGCTCGTACAAGCCAGTGGTAGCTATGTACAGGGGCCTCACTTCATCATCATCATTATCATAACAGCGGTCTATTATGGATGCCGGCGGGCTGAGGCGGGGCGCCGCTTCATTTAGCGCGCGCACCGCCGTCGCATCCTTAGACTCGTATTCTAAAACCAAACTCACACTCAAATCTCTGCTTGAGTACAGATAGAAAGGAATGGTGCTATTCATCACATATGTTTATTTATTTTTTATTTATTTATTCTTTTATTTCAGGCGCCAATGGCCCATAGCAACATAAATACCTTACAGACTAACATACATACAATAATAACGTAAAACAAAAAAAATTACTAATTTGCACGTAAACACGGCGTCGTGCGACGCAGCGCGGTGTCCGGTAGCCGACTACGGAACCAGAATTCCTTTTTCATCAGATCACCGCCGCCCAAGGACGCCCGCAAAACCAGAGGAATCGCCCCAACTAACAATATACCCTTATAAAATTAAAATATAAGGTCAAGACTCTTATAATTGTTTTAAAGTAGCAATCAATATGTCAATGAACCTTATAATGGTACATTATAAGAAGATTCAGCTAATAATACCATTATTCTTGTAATTTAGTTGGGTAAACGGTAATACTTCCAAATAATATAGCCACAATAAGGGTTCTAAATGTGGTATTCTTATAGGAGCTAGTTATATGGCTTTTCAGCCATATAATATTTAAAAGCTATGTAAAGGTTTCTAATAGAGCTAATTATTCTTATAAAAGCAAGGCACAGAGTAACTACATTGCTTTTTAATTTATAGGAGCTTTTTATACGATGTCTATATGACCAAAGAGTAAAAGCATTTTATATAGTCTTTATAAGAATGAAAGCAAACCATATTCGATTTCATATTATTTTATAAGAGCGTTATTCTCTAGATGACTAAATTCAAGTGTTCTATATAACTTTACAAAACCATGGTTCGTCATGTTTGAAATTATCTAGCTGTTACAAAAAACAGCTACGGGTTCCGTTGCCCCACTAAATCCATTGAAATTTTGGTGTAGGTATATAAAAGACAGGGCAGTAAAAATCAATATTTCCTTTATTTAACTTTTAGCAATTCACTTATTTAAAAATATTACAGCATGTAAGTAATTAGACGATTAGGCGTCTATTGATAGCTGGCTGGCTGCTGAATTACCTACTTAAAAGAAGGAAGGACTGAAAGAAGTCTATTACTATTATTACTGCGTTTTCTTAATTTCTTGTTTCAATAGGTTACACTTCTATTACTTCGGCTTTATCAGCCGTAAAATATTATTATCCTGCAAAAGAAATAAGAATTAAATTATGAACAAAACAGTAAAGTAAAATAAAATAAATGAATGTTTTCTGGCAATAAAACATGGGTACGGGATTTTACTGGTGAGAAAAGAACCCTAAATATATACAAAATGGCAATAGCATTAGCTTAAGATTCCTTATAAACGATGTGCGATTCCTTTTCCCCTTATAATAGCCTTATTAAAAACATGAATAAATAATTAACCATTTTTGTATCACAAAACAGCCTAAATTCAATGGCGCATTGATAATATAACACACTGCGTACCACATTTTGCCATGCATTTGAATTCCCACACCGTTTTCACTATATACAGAGCACATACTCGGTTACAACATAAAATAAAATATAAACTTACTGTTCTTGTCATTTTAATGGTTGACGCTGTCACTTTAATTTTTCGCCAAGCTTTTACGAAAATGTAAATCACTATCTATCCATTATACTTATTACAGAATCATACAGGGCAAACAGCTTTATAAAATACTTTGCTGTGCTGGTATAAATTTTACTCCCTTGTTGCTGGCCATAATAAAACACGTATAAGAAAAAAAAGCTAACAATAAATCCACTATAAGGTGGGTATAAAGTTATTGTCCTTATAATTTGTGCCCAAACGCAGGTTTATAAGAGATAATGCGGCTATTATAAAGCTATTAATTTTGGCAACGTAAGCCATTATAAGAATAATTTTTGTTAGTTGGGGCAGGCGCGTTGCCGGCCTTTAAGGACGGAATAGGGTTAAGGAAGGAATAGGAATTGTGAGGAGGGGGGGGGGGGGAGATGGGCCTCCGGAAATCTCACTGGCCGGACGAAACACAACAGCACCAAGTGCCGTTATTACTATTGGTTTTAGAATACGAGCCTTAGACATTACTACAAGGCTGTTGCAGCTCACACAGGCGAGTACAGGCTATGTACAAGTTATTAGGTTATTCTTGACAAAACAGCGTGTGCAGTGCGACGTACAGACGCGAGTAAGTTTTAATTAAATACCTAACCGTTTTGCCAGCTGCTACCACGGCACGCTCACTTCGTCTGTTTGGCTCCCGCGATGTTGTCACAATTTGAACCTAACCTATAAAAGCATCTGCTTTCGATGATCTATGACTGCAGAAAGCTGACGGCGTAATGTCTAATAATGCTTATAATATGCCCTTCAATAGTTACGCCTAGCCAAACTAAATTAAACTAATTATTCGACGTTTACATTACTATGTACTTGTGACAAAGTAAAATACGTTCCTGAAAACCTATCTAGCAAAATATGTTTCAGTGACAAGCAAAAACTTGAGCGGTCACCTGGAATATGTAGAATTTTATTTCCGTGCATCCGTCAATGCCTCGTCATCCTGTCCAAAATGAAATCCCTTCGGAGCATAATGTACAAAACTCAGAATGTGCAAAACATAAAATGTACACTATACGCAAAATGTACTAATCGCAAAATGTACAATAAACAGAATGTACAAAACGTAAAATGTGCAATACACGCAAAATGTACAAATCGCAAAATGAACAAATAAGCGCACGTTCATAGGCAAAAACAGAATTTTATCTGACTTCTTAGTTGATATTATTTAGGACGTGACTTAGTATCACTGCAAATTAGACATACGTAGATAAAAAGGCATTCGCAGGGGCGTCGCCGTGAAAAAACTTGTTCATTTTGCGATTTGTACATTTTGCGTGTAGTGCACATTTTACGTTTTGCACATTCTGAGTATTGTACGTTTTGCGATTTTTACATTTTGCGTGTAGTGCACATTTTGCGTTTTGTACATTATGCCCCGAAGGGAATGAAATCAGTTAAGTAAATGTGTCATTTTGGAATACGCTAATATGCCGTTTGTTTTGCAAACTTTTAATTATGTATAAATAAAAAATCGTATTTTTTAAGCAAATACAGCCTAAGTAAAATAGCGCGCATTGTTACGCGGTTGGAGATTGACCAGTCCGATTCACATCCCTGCTCAAAAAACTTTAAAAGTCATTAACAACGTGTCATACGTTATTTGTAACTAACATTGTCGAGTGTTTTTTTTTAATGATGGCTAGGTGCGGTTGCAATCGCAACAAGCTATTATTTAAGAAAAAAAGATTCACGTGCTATGTGTTGTGTGCCGTATTCACGCCAGCGTATGCATGCGCACGCTTGCAGATTAGCCCGCGCGCGCGCTCACTGGCGCTGTCTACGGTGTGCGGCCAGTGTGCGGGCTATCGGCTGCTGCGGGCCGCACTCGCCGTCTACGTAAGACTCGCTGTTAATTCAATGTTGTCTTTACCACGTTGTTATAGGGCTCAAATTTGTGTGCGGTGATAAGTGCTCACCGTCTACGTAAGGCTCGCTGCTAAGTCAATGTTGTCTTTATCACGTTGTTGTAGGGCTCAAATTTGTGTACGGTGAGAAGGTTTACGTCGAAAGCTCGGAACCTCAGAGGGTACGCTGTGGAATTTTAAAATGTTTTTCCGTCGGCACTCCCGACTTATTCATGTAATAATATACGTGATAATATTAATAAATATTATTGTTTTATTTACAAACAGAAAAGGATTTGCTAGTATTTTTTGGTTAATGTTATAGACAACTTTTTGCAGTTACTTTGTCTTAACAACTTTTTGATATTAACTGTTTGTTGCAACTTAAATAAAATAAACAAACAAAACAATTCTGCAGTAGCTATGTGCCGTATTGATTCGAATGTTTCTAGTGGCGCTGCGTTAAGTGTTCCATTTCAGTTGTAACAAAAAAATATGATATATGTCGGATATGGTAGTTTAAAATTATTATTTAACAATAATAATTTTATTATCCAATAGTTTTTTTTATTGTGATAATTTTTGTAAATATTTTATTTTTACAAAATAAATTTGCATTTTTTTATCTGTGGATTAACGAGACCCGAAACACGGGCGGCCATGATTGAGCTTTGTGTGACGTCACATTTCACAAAATAAACAAAAACTATCTGTTAGGTTTCAAGATAAAAATTGTTTGTTTATTGAAGTGTGACGTCACTGGGCAAAATGACACGTGACTAACCGCTTTCGCGCCAAATTTCAAATTAATGTAGAAGAATTTGTGTTTTTTCACCTTTGAGATCCCGGCGACCTATTGATGCGTCAGTGGAAAGTTAACGTTGCGTCCCGCCGACTCATTGGTATGTCAGCGTATCGCACCTGAATTATTGTCATATTACGATGAGATAAGGTTGGAAATTTATTGTATTTTATACGGGAATGAAAAAGGATAAAACTAACTGTTGATTGGTGTATAATACTTGGTCATTCGTTCGCTCCTCAGTCGTTGGATCACTTCGAAAAAACAGGTTACCAATGTAGGTCAGTTCATTGTTGTGTCGTGAAAATACTGGATTTTTACATTATTTGGTAAGTAATATTTACTTTATGCTGTTTCTACATTATTTAGTATTCAAAACAAACCATAATAGCAATATAAAAGAAAGGGACTCATGAATATATGTGATACAAAGTGGGCACTGTGTGATTGTATGAACAAGCACTTTTGCAATTAATTTTTCTTACGATTTTCAAGGAATATTATGGATAGTTCGAATTATTTGTAATGTAAATTAGTATACAAACTTTTCCTGTTATTAATTGACGAAAATAATGGTAGATTGGTTTAGATATAGTTTTTCAAATATACTCGGCATTTTCGCAACCGCCATTTTGATTGCGATCGCCATATTTGTAATATTCTTTACATAAAGGATGTTTGTTATTTGCACTGTCGAAATCATATTGGATAAATTATATGTTATCATAAATGTTGAATTTAGTAAAACCTAATTTGTCGAGGGCTAGTAAGCAAGTAAGTAAGCATACCTATTACACGAAATGCAACAAGAATGTATTTTTTTGTTTAAAATTAATAAAAACAAACAAATATTGCTTTATGTGTAAAAGTACAAAAGAAAGAATGTGATGAAAGAAAGATTACGGGCCGGGATCTCAAAGGTTAAATAAAGCTTTTTCGAGAAAAAAATATTGTAAAGGTATAAATTAAGCGTTTGTAAATTTTTTAATACTTTTCCGAGAACTGTCAAGTAGCCAATCGCTAGCTCATAACATCGCCGGTTGTCCCCAGGCCACCGCCGAGACGGCGTTCGACATGCTGACGCCGGGCCCCACGCTCCAGCTCCAGGCGGCGTACGACGGCCGCCGCCGCCGCCGCCGCCGCGACCCGGCGCGCCACCCCGCGGACATACGCGAGGGCGTCGCCACCGCCTACCAGACAGTGAGGGAGGTCAGTGGCCACAACGCTTTTATTCCTACATACATATTCGCAATATTTGTGTTAAGAGGCATATTACATCTCGACTGTGGTTTTTGCGTAAAATGCCCATTTTCGCAATTTGTAGTAATTTTGCAGTTGTATTTATCGTTTTTTTTTTATCGAAATAGGATAATAAATTCATGCTATTACAAATCTCCACTCTGCGAGAATAAGCTGAGTTCGGACGGCCGGCGCATCGCATTTTGTAGTAATTTTGCAGTTGTATTTATCGTTTTTATCGAAATAGGATGATAAATTCATTATAGAATCTTTATTCCTCATGAAGTAACAATTAACTGGTATAAATTTTGCTCAATAATATTATCGTAAATAGGAGAAATTCACGAGACATTCAGCGATTTTCGAAGTTTTTTTGGTTTAGATTAAGATTTTTTTCCATAGAAAATCAATGATTTCTAAAAATTCCGAGGCCGCTACGTACGAACAATACGACTATATACTTAAGATATAACATTCTATTTTTTTTATTTCATTTGTTTAGAACAGTAGTTCAATCTAGGAGCTCAAAAAAGTGCCTTCGCGCACTTTATGAAAATCTTTCTCTGCAATCTTGGGTTTAATTAAAAAGTTAAGTAAAATTTACAAAAAGCGAGGCCGCTACGAACTATGCCAATAGCTATTCTTCACTATTCAATGAGTCAAAATCGTTAATGTATTTGTCTTTCTGTGATCAAGAACGCCAAAATTGGCCATTTTACGCAAAAATCACAGTCGAGATGTACCTATAGGGCTCTTAATAACGTTCAAATAAACTCGAAGATAACGAAATGTTCAATAAAGTTACTACCTCTAGAGTGCGTTCCGTCGTTTTGGGTGTAGTTGTTTGGTTAAAGTTTAACTCGTTTGAATTGCAACCGAGCCACGGAACGATCGAGTTGTTTTTTATAACCTCTTCTGAAGTATTCCTGTCCAAAACGAGAGAAAATTCTTTTTTTGTCTACATTTTTTCCACTTTTATACCATATTTAACAAAATTATTAAAAAGTAAAACAATACGAAACAGGCGGAATTTTTCGAGACGTTTTGACTTATATTGCAAAATTTGACACTTTTTAATGATATAAACGTCAAATAGCTGTCAGAGTGAAAAATAACCATCCGTTTCAATGGTTGTTTGGTTGCTACGCTCTGAGCCACAGAACGGGTGAAACTACGCTCTGACAGCCAACTGACAGCCATCAGAGTAAAATTTCACCAAGCCACGGAACGGTTAGAGCGCGCGCCGGAGTGCGCTCGAGTGCACTCGAGTGAAGCGACGGAACGCAGCCCTGAGGCTTCTCACCTTAGGTAGTGATTTTTTCAACATTTCGTTATCTCTATACATTGTGTTAGTTTCTAGCCGGCGTGGGTGTGCTGCGGCACTTGCCCGACGCGGCGGTCACGCCCCTCGCGCTTTGGAGAGTCGTGAATCTATATACCTAGTATTATTGATTAAACCATGCGACCGTCCAACGTTTTTATTCCTACACTAGCGGGCCGCGCCTTCGTCCACGCTAACTTAGAAAGGCCGTCATAGTTCAGCCATTTAAAAAAATATATCTGCAGAATATAAACAAAAACCATTCTTAGTTAACGCTCTATCTTTTAGTGAAAACTGCATAAAAATCCATTGAGTGGTTTAGGAGAATAGTGCGTCGCCACAGACAGAAGAAAACGGCGACTTTACTTTATAATATGTAATGATGATGATCAGAGGTCGGAATTAGGTAGACTTATTTATGTACTTACATCGACATGTTGATATTAATATGGATCTTCCCGGGATTTCTAATGGACGTCTAATGGATTTCAAACGTCGCGTGTGCAGTGGTTTAAATTGTGTAAAAGTAAATAACTTTTTTATTATTAAATCGTGGGATTTTTCTGCTCTTTGAAATTAATCGGATTTGAGGCATATCCACTTTATTCTTTCGCTGTATGAAATCAGCGTAAGTACATAAATAACTCTACCTTATTCCGACCTCTGGTACAATGACGTGATGTGCTGAAATGATAATGATACATTTAGGGTTTCGCCGAGACCGCCGCCACCATGGCGCTAGCCGCCCGCTGCGAGAGCGGCGTGGGTGTGCTGCGGCACTTGCCCGGCGCGGCGGTCACGCCCCTGGCGCTGGCCGCCGCCGGCGCCGCCGACGTGCTGGGCGGGGTGCGCGCGCACCTAGCGCCGCACCGCGCCAGGGATCACGCCGCTAAGTACCGCAGCCACCCGCCCGGTGAGTAGAGCATCAAGAATCACTATCATTTTTTTTTAATTGGCTATTTGACAGTTGTAACAATAAACTATGAAAAATGTCGGATATGGTAGTTTATAATTTAACATTTATTATCCAATAGTTTTTTTTTATTAAAATAATTTGTAAATATTTTATTTTTACAAAATAATGTCACGTGACCAACCATTTTCGCGCGAAATTTAAAATCTGTTTTTTTTTCTATTAAATAAAGCTTTTTTGAGAAAAAATATTGTAAGAGGTATAAAATAAGCGTTTGTAATTTTTAAATACTTTTCCGACAACTGTCAAGTAGCCAATTAATTTGTTTACGCTCACAACAATTATCTAGACCAAGATGAGTATTCTTTTGTAACTCGTTAATATGGTAACGGATAAATATACAAGCATAGAAAAAAAAACACCCAGACCCGAAATCAATTTAGAAAAACAGTTTTTCTTTAAATTGACCCGACCGGGAATTGAACCCGGGACCTCGGAGGTGGCGCGACGCCAGACCCGGCCGGCGTGCTAACCACTTGACCACGGAGGTCGTCGATCGATCATTTATTTAGCACTTGGGAATGTTCTGTGAATGAATGTGAAAACTCTCCGTGTGGGATGGCCTGTGGCCAGCAGTGCGGCGTTTATAGGCTAATGATGATGAGTGATGACCAGTGATCGGAGTAGGTACATTGATTTTATGTACTTGCATCATAAATATTCATAGATAGCATAACATAGATAAGCCATTTTTCCGAAAAGTCTTTCCGGTATTTCGAAATTCAATAAAATATATAACCTATTAATCTAAATTTGTAATGTTTCATTTCATACTTTGACAAGCTTTTACTTTAAGTCTTTGAACACCATAGTTTTTACTATAAAAATCCGGTCACTCATCCGCCCGCTTGGCGTAGTAAGTGTTAAGAAAACGATCTTGCTCATTTAAATACGTTTCATACTAAATAATTAATAAATCGTGTTAATTAAAATTATTAACTAAAAACTTACGGAGTTCGGGGGGTATGTCGTGTCCATATTAATATTACGTTTCAGATCATTGACCTTAAATCAATCAACCTACTCCGATCACTGGTGATGACTCATGAATGTCATTACGCAATCGGTTCGTAAGTTATACTGCGGGAGACCTTGTACTGAGAAGAACCGCCAAGAAACTCAGCAAGGGCATTTCTTTATTCCCCTTTCTTTTACAGCGTCCCACAAAATTGAAACATGGGCATGTTTCAATTTTGTTCCCTATTCCCTATCATAGAAAAGCACTTTCCAGTAAATGAACCTATATACACTTTTAAAATATCGCGTTTCAAAACAAATATTTAGACAGGGATTAACGCTAACTTTCTTTGACTAGTTCACCTGTCCAAATGCACCTATTAGATTAATAGCACTGTAGGTACTTTAGCCTACGCATACCTTTTTATACCGGTCGTGCTCACGGTCTGCCCGTCAGTGTGACGTGAGGTCAGCCCGGTGCAACTTAGTCGAAACTCAGGTAAAAAAGGTTATTTCGACTATATCTAATCGATAGTCGACCTTTAGCAAGTATATCGATAGTTCTATCGATAAATTCATCCATCATCATAATCAGTCCACTGCTCGGTATGGTACCTATTGCCTATCCCATAGTTTTGAAATCTCACAAGGTTCTACTCTAATTTATATTATACATTACATTTTAAGTAGCAGTTTTGTCTATCGGATTTAATAGTAATTCAGAAAAACTTATTTGAATTGTTTTGTTTCAGATTTCACGGAGTAATATTTTAGTAGCACCTGTAAAGCGATCTCTATCTGTCTTATGCGGTGAAGGTATACTGTTAGGTGACTCATCCAGGTCGCCGATTTATAATAATGGACGCTCATGTTTTTGTTTCATTTCGTGCTGATGTCGTATCCAGCATTTGCTTTCTATGTTCCCTCCAGAGGCTCGTGGCAGTTTTCGGTAGGGCGGCTACTGTATGTGTTAACAGATAGATAATAATAATATGAAATTTAAACAATATTTTAAAATTATAACCACCTTAGAAGTGGTATTGTGATGTATTTTTATAAGTAGAGTTACAAGCTGTTTAGTTTACGACAAGTGCAAAATTTCAACGACACGTCTTCTACATTCGCGTTTATAGTTCATTTATTGGTATTGACGATGTATTTGCATATGCAATTTCTTTTTATAGCAATGTTTTTGTGGTACCTATCAGTTTTTGCAAGCTACCCTCAGCTATTTATGAGATCTCTGACAGCATGTTTTTACGACTGTAATTTTCTAGTGCGACTATCGAGGAATTCGGTCAACAAACAATCCTTAGTTTCAACCTTTAAGTTTCTCTCGTGATAGTTCTTTTAGTAACAAATAGCAACTTGTGGCTAGCTATGTTCGCTACTTCGATGTACAGACGCCAACAAATCAACCTACCATAAAATGTAAAATTTCTACAATACATTTCAAACCCTATCTATGTCTTTGTATTAAGAATCAATGTCGGTTAGAGAAATTTGACAGTTTTGAATAGGTTGATCTACTGACGTGTGGTCGTAAAAGCAAGGCAGAGGGTCAAAGGGGACGTTCAGAAAAAAGATACCATCATAGCGCGGGTTATAGCTGAAATAGACATAACAATAAATGAAATATATAACACGTGTTGCTTGCAACATACGCGAAATTATTGTAACTTCGACTAAAATATCGCATGTAACTCAAATAGTGATAATAGCTTTAGTTAATTAATTCATATTTACTGTGTTAAACTTCGAGGGACGACTTTTGACTGTATTTTTTAACAAAGAACGCAACAGTCAAAAATTTATTACCTAAATGATTTTTTGTCTACTCGAGGCTGTGGTGCTTGTTTTTAATAGCTATTTAGCATTTTAGAGCATTTAGTGGCATAACTTAGGTTATATTACTTTGATGTAAATATTAATAACCTGACATAAAGGAATGATCATTGGGTGCCATGACAAAGATGAAAAATATAAATGTTCATTCTGTAATGCCAAATAAGTCACAATTCGAAATATTGCTTTGTTGTATTTACTTTGTTAAATGATATTATTACTCGACGAATTAAAATCCTTGAATCTTATATTTATGTTAGCAATATTACTTTAACGAAGGTGTGATAAAGTGTTTGGTAAAATGTCAATTTTATGAAAAATGTTAATTGTAATCCATATTGCTTTTTAACTCTCCAATATCTTCAATTGGATTTATAATGTTTAACTGTACTGAATCATTGTTCTGAATTAACTCAAGATTTGACTGATGTTTTACTAGATTTTCACTTATCATGATTTCCATTTTAGTAGGCTGTCAGCTGTAGTAAGAAAATGATTCCATTATTTCACATTGGAAATATTTGAAGAAGAACATTTTTATATTGAAATCGATTCCTAATTATTATCAATAAAATAATAATAAAATAATTCTAGTTTTATTAACAACCTGAGTAATTTAATTGTTATTTATGTGTAGTTAAGGTATGTTAAAAAGATTTCATGAAACATTTAAATAAAATTTATTAACTAATACTATATTTTTACAAACTAAAATATTCATGTTTCACTTTCAACTTTTTCTTCAGGGTATTTGTCAGTCAGAAAACTTTTGACTTCCCCATACTCAGTTTTCAAATTGAGACGAATTTTTTCATGGTTCCTAAATCTCTCATACTTCTTCAAGTAGGTTTGGTAATGGGGCATGGTCTCATAGAAGCGGGGGAACTTCTTTTTCTTTAGAATGACTTTATCATTCATGACATAGTTGTTAAAGTCTAGAGTTTCATCTTTTGGTATTTCTTCTTTTGTTCTCACCAGGCTAGGGCTGGCAACCACTTTAGGGAAATATTCATTTTCTGCTCTGTATTCAATCAAGTGGAGCTTCTTTTCTTCAGCGAGTTGTTGATGAGTTCTCTAAAAAAGTTTAAAAAAAATCTTATTATACCTATTACAAAATACAATGTTGCGTAGAGGTGAAAGAATACTACCACCCCCTCTCTTCCCTTGTGTGTCGTAAAAGGCGACTAACGGACTAAAGACTGCACATACATCCAACAGCATAGAGCGGCGATGGGCTCACCACCTGCCACGCTGAGCACATGTGCAGTCGCTATTTGGTGAAAAGTGATTATGTCAGAGGACTACTTTTGTGGTTCTTACTGTCTAGTCTCTGACTAACCCTTCAGGGATAATAATCTTAACTAATAATTAGTAATAACATAATATAGATAAAAGCATTTGCTAACTTTAGCAATTAGATACCAAACAAAATAAGAAAAGGGTGTCGCTAATCATGGAATCTAACCATAATAATAAGATAGCAAATTAGGAAGCAAGCATCATCAGTAAATATCTACCTGTTGCAGAAGACCAATGAAGAATGCTTTAATAATGTGTTGCAAATTGTTGGACCCTTCTACTTTGGCTCTCATGTCTTTTATGCCAATTGCTTGGCAAATCTCCTTGATGGCTCTGTGACATTTCAATCCATATCCTTCATTTTTCTTCTGTACAAAGATTTTTGTTTTGCCAAATGCTGTGTAGAAATCATGGAAAACTAGAAAAGAAAAGAATTAATAAGTAACAACAATATATTGCTAGTTTATTGTATGTAGTTAATAAAGTAGTAGGCTAATATATAGTTTTACAAAAAAAAAATCTTCACATCCCAGTCACTTAGCCAAAAAAAAAGACAAGGAAGATGGGACTTTATTGGTAAGACCCCAAACAGGTGCTCAAAATTGTTTCCAGCTTGGAAATCTTTACCCCTACTAAGGGATAACAAACGGTAAGTAATAAATAACATTCCTACAATAGAAAACAATTTCTTACTAGTGTGCCCATTGCAGGTTTCAAAGTGCATTAACTTTTGCCCAGCCCGGTTCTTGGCTTTCCTCAGAGCAGCGGGAGCTTCTTTCGCTTTTCCAAAACCAAATCCAGCAAGACCTTGTCCATTGCCTGTCACCACCTATGACAATAGATACAATTACACAAACTGTTTTAAACTGGTAATTCTGAAACTCAATAAAACATTTACAGCAATTTAATTTCTAGTCAGGTAGTTTTTAAGTTTATTCAGAATTTAAATTTAAAAGTTAAGTTGAAAATATTACCATTGCTTGATAGTTTCTAGTCCTTCCAAGACTCCCCTTCATGATAAGAAGTGACCTAAGTTGAAGAACTTTGGTATCAAAACCCGCAAATTCATCTGAAAAATAAAAATTAGCAATGTTTAGTTTTGTTTGTAAAAAAGTACATTAGAACTCAATTATTCTCTTACCTTCACCAATTGGATCTGGAGGTCCAATACTGCGGCCTGGCATGCGGATACCAGACCAACCTCTTTCAGTGGGGCTAAGTTTTAACCTCCGAAACTTAGTCATAGAATCTCTTAACTTGATCAATTTTTCCATCCTAAAATAAAAACATGAAGACTAAGACATACTTATAAAGCAGACTATGTTATCATCTTCTTATGTATGCGGTGTTTAAATGGCAGTATATATTTAGATATGGTAGGTTTTGATATATTTTACTGGTGCATGTTTTGAGTGCACCAGTTGTTGGTAAGCAAAAATACATAAATAACATCAATTTAAAGTTTAAAGACAACCAGCCAAAACAGAAACACTTACCTTTCTGGATCATCTGGTAATCTCTGTTGCTTCAACAACTCTCTCCCCCTTATAACAGGGGCAGATAAGCCCGGCCATAACATATTGATTTTGCCGACACCAATCATTTGTCCTCGGTTCAAGTCTCTGATCCGGATACGACCCGCTCCTTTACCACGACCTTTCTTGGCACCTGCATTGCTTACTGAAGTCACCGATTTCCACAACTTCTCAGCAGGCACTACAGGATTAATGTAATGTTAGACAGGATGTATTATAACTTGGTATAAAAATATTGGGTACACAAGCAAATTTCTAGAAAAGCTAGGCATAATTTATAAAAGGACTTGCATTTGTTGAAGAAGTTTACGCACGTAACTGAAGTAGTACTAAAGGTTTTAAGGTTAGGTACAGCATTTCTGTGAATGTTAGATTTCTTTAGGATCGCGTTTACTGGTTGTAATATACTCCGAAGATATAATAATTTAGAAATCATAGCTGGAACCTATGTTTCCCATAAAATTAAATTAATATTTCGGTCATCAATCAATCAACAACAAAAAAAAGTCAAATTTTGAAAGATTGATTTTTGGGCGGAATGAACTTTTTCTCTAAGGCAAATGGATCTAGTATTTACAGCCAAATTTTTATCGGACAATAAATTCTTGAGTTAAAGTGGTTAGTCGTCAAAATGTGAAAAATTGGTTTAGGTTTATGAGGTGAGGCCTATTACATCTAGAATGTGATTTTTGCGTAAATACTCATTTTCGCATTTTGTTGTAATTTTGCAATTGTATTTATCGTTTTTATCGTAATAGGATAATAAATGTAGGATAAAATGTTTACTAGGCTTGCAGCGTATCAACTAGTAGAAAAAATTCAACAAGTCTTCTGGGGTCTCGGTAGCTTAGCGGTTAGAGCAGTGGACCGGCAATCCAAAGGTCACGGGTTCGAATCCCGTTCGAGCTTTCCTGAGACTGGTTTTTTTTTTTCTAGTAAACATTTTATCCTATATTTATATAGCATTGTGAATGCAAAATTTCAATAATAAAGATATTTATAAGCAATTACGTTTTTATCGATTGTTAAATACTTGCAATAGTATTTCTTTCGAATGTGGGGGTAGACTTCACAGTGACGTAATACCGCTGGCTTGCAGCGTATCAACTAGTAGAAAAAATTCAACAAGTCTTCTGGGGTCTCGGTGGCTTAGCGGTTAGAGCAGTGGACCGGCAATCCAAAGGTCACGGGTTCGAATCCCGTTCGAGCTTTCCTGAGACTGGTTGTTTTTTTCTAGTAAACATTTTATCCTATATTTATATAGCATTGTGAATGCAAAATTTCAATAATAAAGAGGATAATAAATTCTTTAAAAAATGTTTATTCCTCATGAAGTAACAATTATTCTGGTATAAATTTTGCTCAATAATATTATCGTATGTAGGAGTTTACAGTTAACTTAAAGCGATTTTCAAAGTTTTTTATATTTTTTTTCTATATTAAAATTTATAAAATCAATGATACCAATCTAAACATTCCGAGGCCGCTACGCACTATACGCCTACTTAAGAGATAACAGTAAAAAAAATTACCTATATAGGTATTTCATTTTTTAGAACAGTATGAGCTCAAAAAAGTGCCTTCGCGCATTTTATGAAATATAAGCAAAATTTACAAAAAGCGAGGCCGCTACGTTTTATTCCAATAGTTATTCAATACAAGTTCAATAAGTCATAATTGTGTATTTTTTTTCTAAGATCAAGAACGCCAAAATTGGCCATTATGCGCAAAAATCACAGTCGAAATGAAATTAGGCCTCCTAAAATAATTCATGTTCAAAAGTTGGGTTTATGTACCTTCAGAACAATTTATTGTTCTGAGTATGTACCACAACACAACACAATGTTTAAAAAACAATATGAAAAAAAACAAAGAAATAAAACTTCTTTTTTAAAATATGTTCTGAGTATGTATGTTTGAAATGTTGGATGCCGGCACTTCACATGGCGTATCGTGTACGTGTTCGCGTATTTGCATTATTTGTCCGAACACGGCAATGTGTAGACGGCCTATTGGAATATATTTGCTTTATTTGCACGAATAAGGCAAACAACGCAAATAGCGAATATGCGTTTCCGTCCACTCGGTCGGTCATCGGTTTTTGATCACACATCAAAGGAATCAAATACGGCAAATATTTGCGTCGGCCGTTCACACTTGGTTCTGTTCAGAAGCGCGCGTGCGGCTGTCCTGTTCAGACGTGTTCAGTTTTTTATACGTAAACACAGTAAAATGGATTGGACAAACGAAACCGTATTGCGATTTTTGGAATTATACCAAATGCATCCTAGTGTTTGGGACCCCAAAAATGCCTCTCATAAAAAAACAAAAACCGAACACGTTGCATTAATCGATATTCAAAATAATTTAGGAGAACCCTGCACAATAAAAAATTGTTTGTGAACAAGCAAATAAATGGTGAATATTTGCGTTGTTTGCCCGTATAGGCCTTGTGTGGATGGCTTGTTTGACGCCAAGCGATGTGCCAGATTATTTGGGCAAACACAACGATATCGCCACACGAACACGATACGCCAAGTGAAGTGCCGCCATGAAAAACAACATGAAAAAAAAACAAAGAAATAAAACTTCTTTTTTAAAATATTTTGAACCATTCAATGTTTTATTCATCTCCGTTTAGTTAGACATAGTGGTCTGTGGACATAGTAGTCTTTGTTTGAATCTTTATTGAGAGGAATGTGAAAGTGTGAACACCTTTGTAATGCCGGCACTTCACATGGCGTATCGTGTTCGCGTATTTGCATTATTTGTCCGAACACGGCAATGTGTAGACGGCCTATTTGATTATATTTGCTTTATTTGCACGAATAAGGCAAACAACGCAAATAGCGAATATGCGTTTCCGTCCACTTGTCGGTTTTTGATCACACATCAAAGGAATCAAATACGGCAAATATTTGCGTCGGCCGTCCACACTTGGTTCTGTTCAGAAGCGCGCGTGCGGCTGTCCTGTTCAGACGTGTTCCGTTTTTTTTACGTAAACATAGTAAAATGGATTGGACAAACGAAACCGTATTGCGATTTTTGGAATTATACCAAATGCATCCTGTATTTGGGACCCCAAAAATGCCTCTCATAAAAACAAAAACCGAACACGTTGCATTAATCGATATTCAAAATAACTTAGGAGAACCCTGCACAATAAAAAAAAACAGGTGTTGGCTAGCCGCATTCAGATAAATATAATAAGCTGCTGCCACTGACACGTCCATCACTGTTGCATTCAATTTGTTTGTGAACAAGCAAATATGGTGAATATTTGCGTTGTTTGCCCGTATAGGCCATGTGTGGATGGCTTGTTTGACGCCAAGCGATGTGCCAGATTATTTGGGCAAACACAACGATATCGCCACACGAACACGATACGCCAAGTGAAGTGCCGCCATAAGTGAACACAACGATAAAACTTGACAGATGACTTACGTGGCCGACCGACTGACTGATCCGCTCATCCGCTGTCTGTCTGACCTGTCTGTGTAAATATTACTAGTCGCTTGTTTACGAAATCTCCTATGAATAAATGTGATAATTCGCAAAGCTGTGTATTAACTACACGTTACTGTTCCAACTCTTCCCAATATGGGTCTTTGCAAGTGTCCAAAAAGGCGTGTGACCAATCAATTTTGCTTTGAACACAGAGTCAATGTTTGCGAATACTGTATGGTGACGAATCACCCAAAGGTACCTGTTACAAAAATGTAACTTAAGTATTTTTATGTAAATACATGTTATGTGTAATTATTACTGATAGTTTATTTGAATCAATGAACTTTCAGTAATTAAATAAACAATTTTCAGTGCATCATACAGTCATATCTTCAGTGGTTACAAGATAGTGATTACAACCCTATATGCGAGATTTGCACAAAAAGTCTCAGTGAAGAAGAATGTATTCGTCTGACTTGTTACCGTAAGTTTATTTGTACTCATTTATACAATGTGATAGGGGTGGTACTTCTAACCTGATAAGGCTAAGTACTACATTTAAATTCATCGACAAAAAAAATAATATGGACTTAAAAAAAGTGATTTTAAACACAGAATAATTAAGTAATGATTTTTTTTCTCACCAAAATAATCTCAAACATACGAAACAAAGTAATTTATTAGTTAGCCAGTGTCATTAGCTACCGTTTGCCATTTTTTTCATGTTTCTCTGACGTATGAAACCTTTGATATTGCATAAAGTAAAAATGGTCATAAATTATAGGGGGAGGTGGTAGGACCCCCCACATAATTTTTTTTATTGATGAATTTAGATGTATTACTTAGCCTTAACGGGTTAGAAGTACCACCCCTATCACATTGTATATCTTATAAATCAGTAAGTGATTAGAAAAAAATTTTTTATTAAAGTTTCTGTAAATATTTTTCAGATGTATTCCACTGGACGTGTGCAGAAGGCAGGTATCGGGCTCTGCCCCGTACGACAGCACCGGCCGGCTACCAGTGCCCATCTTGTGCTACGCCTGTGTTTCCTCCGCCTAACCTAGTGTCACCCGTAGCTGATGTACTGAGGGAAAAACTGGCAGGAGTAAATTGGGCCAGAGCTGGCCTTGGACTACCTCTGGTAAGTAAACATAATGACACAATAGGTTTAAAAAATACATTTTACACTAATTTGATTGTGACCTAATATTAATTTAGAAAAAAATTTAAAGTTTTATTACTTACGTTCGTACTTGTGGAAAAATTTTGCTGCATGTATATACTTTCTACAAAAGTTTTATAGTTCTATGTATTAAAAAAATATGTAAAAGCCCAACACTTTAAAGGCTACAATAACATACCTGCTAAATGTTCAAAGTTTCTTTCCAGCTTTCTGACGACCAAGACCTGAAGGGTGCAGCGCCTCGAAGAAGTCAATCTCCAATCGATCATTCCCAATATTATTCCAGTACTGTTGATAGCCAAAGGGGCACACCAGTTGGGGCCAGTGATGATGAGTCTACTAGCAGATCAGCTAATGGCACTCCACATTCTATTGTCCAAATACCAGAGGACCCTGTCAATATCTATGATAACACTTCTATTAAACGGACTGATAGCTTACAAGGTAATAAAAAATTCTAATTTTGAGACAACTATCTATATGTAATAGCTATGCTAAAAGTGTAAGTCATGTAGGTTTTATTAATATTATTATTCAGCCTTCCCTACTCTCTTTTCACTTGTAATGGTCCTGTTCATTATAATCAGTGATAGGAATAGGCAGACTGTATTTACCTAAAATTCTTGACATAACATGAAGCTGTAATACCACCAAATTTGATACCGGTATTTTGTATATACCGGTATATCCCGAAAACTCTGATTTCTTTTTCTATGCAGTAACAATGCAGTGGTCAGAAGTGTTTAAAACTCTACTTCATTTATTTTATAATAGTTTAAATCTTTCAAATTAAAAAAAATTAAATAAAGTATTTTTATGCATTTATTTTTATCACCGAATTTGACACCTCTGGTGCATTGGTACTGAATGGAGTAAGAAATCGGAGTTTTCGGGAAATACTGGTATATTATACAAAATGACAAAATTTGGTGGTATTAACCGCACATGTTATGTCCTGTCAAGAATTTTAGGTAAGTTCAGTCTGCCTATTCCTATCACTGATTATAATGTATAATTTAGTTTATAAGGCATAATACTATAATAAGTAGGTATATCTTATTTACATGTATTAATTTCAGGTGGTCAAGCACCAAGAAAGTCTTTCAAAGCTGGTGATAACTCTAAAACGACATTAAATTACGATCACGACGAAAACAAGTATAAACAGAAGTCGACATTTGCTTGGATAAGTAGGTGGTGGAAGTAAGTAATATAAAAAATATTAATTTTTAAAACCTTGTCATAAAATGTCCAGTTTATTACAATCAATTACGGCAATGCCTGTCGCGGCTTGGCGCGGCGTGGTGCGGCCGATGGATCGGACAGGCGCCGGCACGCCACGGCAGGCTTCAACGGATGTGTTGATTCAAAAATCAGGCAGTGGGACCGCGGCATTAGAGAGCATTCTAGGTACAATGGCGAACTCCGTCGCTTTACCAGTCTAAAGGTCAAAATCCCTTGCACACCGCTTCGTCTATTTTGTACGGGCACGTACCCGGGCGGTCGGTGCGTTTCATACGAAAATCGCTGCAAAGTAGTAAAGCGACGGTGACCCTGACCGTACCTATAATTTATTCCTTGACCCAAGAGCTACGATCATATAAAAAAACTAGACTAGGGCTCGTATTCTAAAACCAAACTCACACTCAATTCTCTGCTTGTGTACAGTTAGAAAGAGATGGTGCTATTCATCGCATATATCGCCATCCTTTTCTAACTGTATTCAAGCATGGACTTGTGAGCGTCAAGTTGGCAGGCACACCATGGAATTAGATGGTTTTGACTATGTCAAAAAATTGTGTATAAATAGTGATAAATAGTGACGTATAGCATATAAATAGTGATACTATGGTTCAAAAGATATTTGAGTATCTTGGTGTGCCTGCTAACTTGACGTCAAGATAGCAGGCACATTAAGAAATACAGTTCGTATCAATGTGATTTATATGTCAAAAAACTGTGCATAAATAGTGAATCGAATACGCAAAATTTCAACAATTGTACTTCAATACAAACCGAGATATTACGGTCTCTAAATGGGCTGCCAACTTGACGATTCTTGCGATGGCGATTCCAGAGAAACGGGTTAAAGTTTTAAACAAATAAATACATGAAAAAATTGTGTGTGAAATTGTGAATCTTTCAATATCAATAAAAAAAGAATTCTTCTTTGCTATTTTCCAAAAATCTAATGTAAACTTCTACCATACATTCGATTTTAAGTACAATCGTGCACAATTTTATTTATTGACTTAAGATACTGACATAATATTTTTAATTCAAGTCATAAAATTACACTTAAATCTGTCGTTGTAATGTCAGTTTCACATTATTTCTATGGAAACTTATGTCAAGCAATTTGTAATTTTAGTGACTCGAATTAAAAGTCTCGGGATAGTGGTGGACGAGCGAGTGTCGCGAACGACCGAGAGATGGCGTGATTTTGTTTACGTGCGGTGAGCCGGTGATACGAGAATGGTGCGTGCAAAGTTTTATTTGTTTGTGTTGAAATGGATAAGCAGTGAGTACATTTGCATCAGAAGTAAAAGTGTTTAAATCGTTTAATAATAAGCTACATTTTTATAGGTACGCAGCTTATTTTCTATTATGGTATTTACAAAAAAGATATACCACTAGGTACGGTCGGGGTCGCCGTCGCTTTACCACTTTGCAGCGATTTTCGTGTGAAGCGCACCGACCGCCCGGCTACCTACGTGCCCGTATCAAATAGACGACGTGGTGTGCAAGGGATTTTGACCTTTAGACTGGTAAAGCGACGGAGTCCGCCATTGTACCTAATGTGAGGTAGATATTTTCTCAGTCATTCAAAGCTTTTCATATTTACTACTCGACCAACATAATTAATCGCATTAAAGCTAGACGTTTATCATAATTGTTCAATGATTAACAATCTAAATATATTGCACTTCAATTAGTTTGCACATGCTGAGTGTTCAGATTTTAAAATGGAATATCGAAGAAGATACGTTTAGTTTGTAAATTATTGAACAACTGTGATAAACGTCTAGCTGACATGCGCCTAATTATGTTGGGCGACTAATACGTATTACTTCATAGTAGTTAGGTACTTACCAAGCTAATCTTTCGTAAAGTTAACTAGGGTCAAGTATATTCCTAGTGCATTAAATGTTAAAGTTAAAGACTAGGCAGGTAGCCTTTTATAACTAATAAACAAAGAATAAGCTATGAATAGTTGCTCCGTGTTTTGTTCCTGTCATTTAAACGTAATTTTTAATTAGAGCTTATCAATTTCAACACAAACAAATAAAACTTTTCGCGCACCATTCTCGTATCACCGGCTCACCGCACGTAAACAAAATCAGGCCATCTCTCGGTCGTTCGCGACACTCGCTCGTCCACCACTATCCCGAGACTTTTAATTCGAGTCACTAAAATTACAAATTGCTTGACATAAGTTTCCATAGAAATAATGTGAAACTGACATTACAACGACAGATTTAAGTGTAATTTTATGACTTGAATTAAAAATATTATGTCAGTATCTTAAGTCAATAAATAAAATTGTGCACGATTGTACTTAAAATCGAATGTATGGTAGAAGTTTACATTAGATTTTTGGAAAATAGCAAAGAAGAATTCTTTTTTTATTGATATTGAAAGATTCACAATTTCACACACAATTTTTTCATGTATTTATTTGTTTAAAAATTTAACCCGTTTCTCTGGAATCGCCATCGCAAGAATCGTCAAGTTGGCAGCCCATTTAGAGACCGTAATATCTCAGTTTGTATTGAAGTACAATTGTTGAAATTTTGCGTATTCGATTCACTATTTATGCACAGTTTTTTGACATATAAATCACATTGATACGAACTGTATTTCTTAATGTGCCTGCTATCTTGACGTCAAGTTAGCAGGCACACCAAGATACTCAAATATCTTTTGAACCATAGTATCACTATTTATATGCTATACGTCACTATTTATCACTATTTATACACAATTTTTTGACATAGTCAAAACCATCTAATTCTATGGTGTGCCTGCCAACTTGACGCTCACATGGACTTGATTTTGAGTTTGATTTTTAGAATATGAGCCTAGATGCACAATCAACATTCATGAGAACATGACGAGGAGCTCATTCAAAACGATGTGAATATTTTTTTTATATTTGATCCTAGCCCCAAGAGCTTAAAATTTTTGATTATACTCCAGCCAAATTCGATGACGAACGTTTGTAAACAGATTACTGTCATTGCTTTGTGCAAATACCTAGTTTCAGAGTTTCTGCCGTGTTCTTTTAGCAACAATGTGTTGTGAGATTCCATTTTATTTCTTCTACCGTACAAAACTAAAAATACTTTAAAAATTAAAACACTTGAAATTGGCTTAATGCTACACGCGATAGCCATTAATTAAGATATAATAATAATAAATCTAGTTTCACTCGGATTTTTACTTTTTCTTAAAAGAGATTCACAAGAAAACAGTTAACTATTGTGTCTTTCTTCCAAAAAACAGTAAAAATCCGAGTAAAACTAGATATTTGCACAAAGAAATGACAGTAATCTATTTACTTACATTTGTCATCGAATTTGGCTGGAGTATAGTAGTTAATATTAGTATGATTGAAAAGTCTGAAAAGGTATATATATTGTGGTTTTATTACTAATAATAAATTTCACAAATAAAGAAGGTGCATGTGTGTATGTTATTTAACTTTATTAATATATCATAAAGGAGTTAAAAAAATAAGATAATTTTTTTTCGGACAGAAACACACTTCCATCATCCAGAGTGCATAGAGCTGGGGGAATCTACAGACGCTACTGGATGCTACTCTTTGTTCTTATTGCTGTAGTGATCGTACTAATACTGCTCAGTCACAGAGAGGTGGATGATGAGAGCCCATTTGCGTTTGTTAAAGATGAAGATCGCAGAGTTCTTCAGAAAAACTAATCCAGGTTGATACCTTTATTCATGTAATTAAAAAATGTTTTGTGTAAACATGAGTATAAATAATTAATTTATAAAAACAAATCTTAAGTGCTGTTGTATAAATTTATTAAATAAAAATCAGTATAACAATGAAGGCATAAATGCTGTTAAGTAATTTACAGTAATATAACATTTAAACAATACTTTTCTTTTATTTACAATACTTTAGTACAAGTGCTAATGTCTTTGTTTAAAAACATCACAGAAAATATGTCATTGTAAAAATCAGGATAGTAGTGACAGGCACGTTGACAATCTGGCATCCAGTTCACTTCTAACAGTTTTGGTTGCATTTGTAATTCACCATGCTCTTTACGCCAACTTAACATAATGTCTGCGGCATACAGGGCTCTAGATTGTGGACTCTTAGCAATGCCACAAGGTGCTTCTTTCGTGGTGGCAGCAGAAAATAATTCAGATATCATTTTAAATATAGATTTTTGTACTGTAACCCAATCATAATTTGCATATTGCTTAGACCACTCTTCTTTGAATTGCTCACAAAGCAATCTGTATAACGGAGCATCCTCTGTGTAGTTCATAACAGTAAAGTGTTGTTCATAATCTTCAAAGTTATTCAGACCAAATACTTTATTAGAAAATCTTAGAAAGAAATTATTATAAACATAAACCTCTGTAGGATTAACAGATTTAAGAACAATGACATAGCGTATATCAAATTTTACCATACCTACATTGGGTCTATCAAATAGCACTGGATTTTCTATATATTTTTGTGCAATTTTCGGACCCGATAAGGGTAACCGGCATAGAAAATCTAGATTTTCTGTTATATAGGTATCAAGTCCTCTGGCCAGGTTGTATGGTTTGCATATCCAATGATTGTCGATACCCAACCTTTTTCTTTGCATAAAATATGCAACAAGCTTTGGCAATTCAGTCTTCATATTAAATGTAGTTGGTAACCAGAGTGGTAATGTTTCAAGATCTGTTGATGATGTATTATTCTTTTTACAACTTCTTCTCGCTACAATCGGTAACAGATCTTTGATAGTGATAACAAATTCAAAGGGAAATTGATTTATAAACTTATATGGGAAATTTTCACTCAGCTCTTTAAATTTTTTAAAGTGATTCAGAAACCACAATATGTCAGCATCTTCCTCATTACTAACAATTTCAAACTCTGGTGCAGTTAAGTACTCATTTATGTATGTGTACTCTGAAAATACCTTTAGTTTGCTTGGTATTTCATCTCTTTGGTTTAGTTCTAAATCTGGCATAGTCTCCACAATATGGCCTTCAAGAAAATAATTTGAATTAGGTTCTTGCTGAGAATAATCTTCATCAAAGTGTTCAAAATGTTTCCATGGAATAAGCATGGCATCCCTTTGAAGTTCATCAGGATAATAACCTTCCACAAAATTTCTTGTTACAATCTCATTTTGTTCTACATTCTCAATAGGATAAAGTAATGTGTAAGTCATTTGATCAGGCACGTTAATAAAGGGCACAGCTCTAAAATTAGGCTTATCTGAATGTGTAATACCCGAACCTAGTTCATCTAATACATACCAAACAGGTACTCTTTCTTCAACAGTAAATTCACTTCCACCAATAGCATAAGTATGTGCATACTTCCATACATTTTGAGCCACTCCATCAACTCTGTCTTCATTCGAATTACCAGTTACTTTCATCATTGCACACATTCTTTGTAAGAGCTCTGGTACATTTTTCAAAGTGGTTTTAACATTGTTGGCTTTGAAAGTCCATGCATGATCAACTAAGTAAATATGTGTGGGATCTGTACGATCGATGTCTGTAATAGCAATAACACTCCAGAGAGGATCATAAGAGTTTTTTACAGTGTCCTCGTAGTCAATTTCTACTAGTTGAAAAGATAAGCCGGAATCAAAAATTTGAGCGTGTAATTTCTTACAAAGAGCGGGCCAAAAATGTTCTGGCACCCCGGACGTAACTAACTGAGGTTTATGGAGGGCCAGAAAACTGTTCAAGGTCGATATACCATCCATAATTAAAATAAAATACTAATTTTAAAAACTAAAATCCTGTGTGCTATCTACAAGATTTTCGATTGATTGACTGACGTTTTTAGAGTGACATTGACGTTTGCTCTTTTTTTTATATATTTGTTCCATGAAGGAACAGGCTAAGGTCTGAGCCATACTGCCTAGTCATTAGTTTTTTATTTGTTTTTTTCCTTGATGATAATGAGTGATGATTAAGATGAATGATAAATGATGTTCCCCAAACCCCTTGAGTCCTCAGTAAAGATGTGGGACTTTACTGAGGTCTCACGCGGACTACTTGAGAGAATTTGAAAAGTGATGTTGCACTGTTTTGTTTCATTTGCCAACACTCATGCACGTTCACAAACACTTAACGGTTAATAATCCACTATTATTTCACATTAATATTCGAAAAAACACAAATTTTAGAAAATAAAACAAAACTGCAGACATGATGCTTCACTTTCCCGCCAAGAAGTCTGACGTTTGCTCTTAACTGTTGTCCCATCTATGGAAGGCAAAGGGTTCTGGTCCATAAAGCCATGTCTTCGGTTTATGTTTTTGCTTGATTAATAATTTCCACAATCTTACGTAGGCCACTCCCGGTAGGTAAGTTCAATTAATTTACCAAATAGAAGGTAATTAAGCATAAAAAAATAAGAGTATGTACCTACCTATATTCTTAGGGTTCGGTACCCTAAGGGTAAAAACGGGACCCTATTGCTAATATTCCACTGTCCGTCCGTCCGCGTCTTTCATTTCACCAGGCTGTATCTCATGAACCTTGATAGCTACAGTTGGCTGTTTTTTTTAGTTTTGCAGGTGTGGCTCATCTTGGCATGGCCACCATCACCAACTCTAAATTTGACTTTATAGAAAGAATGTTGATAGTATGTCGCCAAGTATCAGAGTTTGTCGGTCTACCATTCAAAAGTTATAAGGGGTCATTGGTGGCCATGCCAGGATGAGCGCTCATCCTGGCATGGCCACCTGTATCTCAAAAATTACTGGTCATAGCAAAGATCTGATTTCACCAATAGTATGTCGAAAGTATGTCGAAGTATGTCGCCAAATATCAGAGTTTGTCGGTCTACCGTTCAAAAGTTATAAGGGGTCATTGGTGGCCATGCCAGGATGAGCGCTCATCCTGGCATGGCCACGTGTATCTCAAAAACTACTGGTCATAGCAAAGATCTGATTTCACCAATAGTATGTCGAAAGTATGTCGAAGTATGTCGCCAAATATCAGTTTGTCGGTCTACCGTTCAAAAGTTATAAGGGGTCATTGGTGGCCATGCCAGGATGAGCGCTTATCCTGGCATGGCCACCTGTATCTCAAAAACTACTGGTCGTAGCGAAGATCTGATTTTACCAATAGTATGTCGAGAGTTTGTCGAAAAAACTCCAGAGTTTGTCGGTGCTTCTAGGAAAAATTATATCAACTTCTTTTTTCCATACAAACAGCAAATAGTACAATCGCGTACACGAGCATTAAATAATTTTTATTCGGCTATTTAATGAACGCATAAAGTGTTGAACGAAGAACGGAACTTCAATGTGTATGTATGATCTTATAATCATGCAAAACATTAGTTCACCGAAAATAAAGCGGTACCTGATATAGCCTTGATTTTGGTGTCATAATTTAGACTTATATTTTATCATTGCATTTCTCTTTATATGGGCTATTAGCGAATAGGCGCAATTTAGAACTGTACATTGTGTTATCTGTTTTATAGATTAAAAACAAACCATTGTTTGTAATGGTTGAGTGGAGAGTTACGATCATTACAATAGGTTATTTAAAAAAGGGGATACTAATAAAAAAATATGTAAGTGTAATATGCTTTATTTGAAAATATCAATCAGATAGGTAACTACTAACTAAGGTATAGACGACCGCAGGTCAATTAACCCTTTACAAAATATTAAATCCAATAAAGGATATCGGCGAAATTGGGCCTAACTATTACAGGAATCAGACTTTTACTAAAAGTCATAGTGTAATTTTTAATAACTTGTGGAACAAAAAACAACTTATAATAACAAAGTGTTTGCTACCTTCCCAGCTAAGTACCTTTACCTACCTAGCCACGGACGCATATCACGTGTAGTTGAAGGATAATGTTGCCTGTAGAAAAACTACAATTTTAATTCAAAAAAATTCAAAATACCTATTTCATTACAACAACAACTCTAATAAATTGTTTCTATACTATTGTTTCTATTAGTACGAATTGATAATCGTATTTTTATTCAATTTAGTATTGAATTATTCATTAATACATCGCATCACATAAAAATTAATTAAGTGATTTTTGATTTATTAATTTACGATAAGTATTACGGACTATGTCAAACCGCGCCTACACAACGGACATTGATTACCTGCTTGTTTGACTCACCACTGCTAGAATAGTACTGTCTTAGTATTATATCAGAATACTGTCTAAGTATTCAAGCAGTGGTGTAAGACTCCGACCATGGCTTCCGATTGTACTTCTTCTAAAGATAAACTTTATAAACTGTGGTGACATTCGTTTTATTTGTAAAAATGCTTTAGGTTTGCATTTGATACAAGACGGAGTTTTACTGTCTTTTACAACAGTGAATGCTCTTACGGTTAATGCATATATGCATACATTTCAGTTACATACCAATTATAAAATATAAAGCAGCAAGTAAAAGTATTAGCTATTTGTTTTTACTTCATCATCAGCCTATAAACGTCCCACTGCTGGGCACAAGCCTACCACGTGAACAATAGCACGTGGGGATATTGGGCCATAACCCACCACGGTGGCCCAATGCGGTTTGGTGGGTTTTAACGACTGCCATCTTACGACAACAACCGGGACCAACGGCTTAACGTGCCTTCCGAAGCACGGAGGACCTCGAGATGTTTTTAATGGTCACCCATCAGACGACCCGGCATTGCCAAAGTTGCTTAACGGGCAAGATCGCAAGCCGAACGCGCTAGCCGCTGTGCCATCGAGCTCCTTTTACTTACTTATCTCTCAATATCTGTGCTGTCCCGTAGAACAGATTTATAATTGTTATATATATATTGGAATCCGCTAGTTATGATCTACAAAACTGCATTTAAATCATCATTGTAACGGTCAAGGCCCAAGGTCTTAAGGAACTTCGCCGGTCTCCTTTAAAAGTTTGGGGATGTTGACTTGCTGGCTTCGGAATCCTACCCGTTGTAACAGCGACAAAAAGGGTGCTTCAACTCACAGCAGATAGATAAGCTACCACCATCTTATGTAAATATGTCGCCATGACATCAATGTTCGTGTAGCATTGTTATATTCCGGCAGTTGTAGATAAGATGCAAAAAACAGCCAGTTCCTCAGTAGTTGAGGATTCTGGGTGAAGGGCACTTCCATCTGTATGTATTATCAACTTATGTACATAAGTTGGTTTCTCAAGGTTCAGTATTATTATGATTGATTGTAGACACTATGTACATTTTGCGAAATTTCATGCGTGATCGATAATATTGGAACTGGTGCTAGATTCTACTGAATCTAACTATTGTTAAGATTAACTAAATGATAGTTAAGTAAAATTTTAAACACTGAAAAAAGACGACAACCTCAGGCGGGAATCGAACCACGCACCTTCCGCATTCCGGGCGGCTGCCTTAACCACTTGGCCACCGAGGTCTGACTTTCAACCGTCGAAATTTGTCAGTGCTTGATGCTTATGTTTTTAGTCAACATTGCTTCATCAAATCTTAGAAGTTTTCACCTCTGAGATCCGAAAGAAATATTTTTACAAATATTTGAACATTCGGTTAAGAAGATTTTCTTCCCCATGGCTCAGAAGCAAACTTACATGAAAAAATAAGAAATAAAGCGACATTTACTTAACAAGTCAATGTAATTCCAGCTTTTTATAGTAAACAGCTTCTCCAGGTTTTTCTTTATGATTCTTAAACCTAATTAATTTAACCGATAATCATATCATAATTATAAGTAGGTAATAAAAGATCACATCAATTTTATATATTTTAGTAGTAAACTGTACAAAATGCAAATCTGAACAGACTCTTGCATAAAATGCCACTATGGTCGTACTACTACAATGACCTTCAAAATATAAGTTTTCTTCTATAAACATTGGTGCGTAAATAATGAGATAAATAAAACATGTTTGACACAATTCTTCTCTGAATCAGACTACACAATAACAATATGATACAGTTCTTCTAATTAAACAACCCATTAGTTTATAAGACATTAAATTGCTTTAGGACATGAACAAGACCTTGACGAGTTCATTATCTATCGCAACCATAACCACCCACTACAGCGAGAAACTTCGTTAGGCTTAAGTCTCCTCTACACGTCTACAGATGCGTCCGCGGACATTGGCAGATGCATCCGCAGATGAATATCCACGAGCTGTCCACACGTCTGTAGGTCGATCAGTCTATGTTCATTTTGGGCAGACGCAACTCGAACTCGCACATTCTAGTTTCTATGGCCACCTTTCAGTTCCATCATCAGATCAGCACCATGTCATCATAATATTGCATTGTCACACGATTTACACAAATTACAAATTAATTGAAACGGGTACTTAGTTAACTAAATGTGGATTCGACCAAACTGGAATAAAGTCTTATACCTAGATTAAACGCCGAATTTGTATAGACTAATCTCGGAGTAAGTCTTATTCCAGTTTGGTCGAATCCACCCTAAGTACTATACTGATTTATACCTAGGTAATATGCCTACTTACAACATTTTTATTTTTGTGATATTTATTTTTAGGATTCCACAGACAGTTTTCAGCTTGATATAGCTCAATAAACCTAAAAGTTTCCTCGGTACTCTCAATCGCAACTCCGATCAAACTGATGCGTCGGCAGACGTGTGGACAGACGCCGGACGTTGTGGCGCCGAATCCCTTTGATGCGTGCCACAAAAACCGACAACAGTCGGATGCGAGGCAGATGCATCTGCAGACGTTAAATACCTACCACAGACGCGCAAATCACCCCCTCTACACGTCGGCCGATGCATCCGCAGATGACGACTGCGGATACGTCTGCCGACGTGAAGAAGGGGCATAAGGTTAGGCCCTTTCCCGGGATCACGTGATATTATAGTGCTATGCAAACTTCTTGGCGGTCGTAAAGTAAGAAGGTAGTCTCATCACAGTACAAAATATGTAGGTGTCAACCAATCGCCGATCTTCGTGGCTTTCCGCTCGCAACTTTAAATCCTCAACCACTAAGGAACTGGCTATCCTTTCTCTTTAACTGTCGGAACACATGCTATTAACATTTTTGTTAAGGCGCTAGACTTTAGATAAGACGGTGGTAGCTAGCCCAGGCGACCACTACTATTTTTTATATTTTTTTTTAAGACTCGTGGTGGTATAGCCAATACACCACAGAGGCGGTTAAAACAAAAAAAGACTAACTTTACAGTTTACATTGCACTATAATTGTTTTTGTTATAATTTTTGGACATCCAATCTTTATTTTGTGAACTATTATAATCCTATTAGTATTCTATTCTATTACCTGCAACTGCAAGCAACAAGTATATGAAAAGCATTAAGGGCGCCGGCGTCGTGAAAAGAGCCTTCGAAATGTCTCCAAAGAGGTTGGGTACATCCAATAAAGTCATAATAAATACGGTATAATAAACAGTACAGGAGATGCAGTCGTCACTTACGGTAACCTAACACGTTATGGAACACAATAATTATCATTATTTTATTACTAACTAGACGTGTAAATCAGTTCAATTCGAGTCAGAGTCCATGTGGTTTCTGTAGTTGCGGCGGGCCTTTTTCACGCGCTGCCTGAACTTATGTGCTTGGTATTCGGGGTCGTCTGAAACATCGTCGGGTCTAGGCTGGGAAGCGCGGCTGCTACTACCCACACCTGTTCCAACACCACTATCTGGAGTACCTAAAGTATCGGGGGCGGGCCACAAACTACCCTCAGTGCTGCAGCTGCTTTCGAGTTCACTCTCGTTTGTTTCATTCATGAGCCTCGCCACCGTCCTATTGTAACTAATCCTAGGGGAAAGCCGTTCCGCTGTTGAACTCGTCTCGCAGTCTACCGCGTCCTTGTGAGTTGGAGACTCGCTGGAGTCATCCGAACGTTGTATGCTAAGTCTCCCGTTCCGTCGGACACGCCTCAAATTCATTCGAAGTCTACCCTCTGGCGGTGGGGAGTGGTGAGAATCTAGCGGTTCAACACGCAGCGAGTCCCCTATAGAGTCCCGCGATCCGTTTACTGGCGTGGGAACAATGCTAACGAGGTTGTTGGGAATGTTCTGGCTGCCGTTCTGGTTTCTGGGCGATATCGGCCGGCTGCCTACCGACTGGTCGTCGTCGGAGTCCACTTCCGCTATTCGGAATAGCGCGGATGTGCTTTGTCCCCTGTAACCTGTAACATGAATCATCGTCAGCCTTTATACCTCCTAACTCTATACTACGACTAAAGAATGTTTGTAAACAAATGACTGTCGTTTCTTTTTGCAAATACCTATATAGTGTCACTTGGATTTTTACTTGTAATTTTAAGATATTACTTTAACAAGAGGCACAGAATTGACATGAATATGCGTTCGCGCATCACTCCAGAACGGCTGCAACCATCTGGTTTTTTTGGTAGTGTTTGTAATTATTGTTTTTTTTTTTTTGTTTTTTTTTATAAAAGAGGGAGGCAAACGAGCAGGCGGGTCACCTGATGGAGAGTAATCACCGCCGCCCATGGACACCCGCAAAACCAGAGGAATCGCAGACGCGTTGCCGGCCTTTCAGGGAGGAATAAATGGGGAAGGGGCCTCCGGAACCCTCACTGGTCGGACGAAACACAACAGCACCAAGCGCCATTATTTCACGCCGAATATTAGTAAGAGGGTGGTATTACGCCGGGCGAGCCGGCCCAATACGTGCTGCAACGCAGCGTGGCTCTACCACTCAGTCAGTGTCACTCATTTAGCACCACCCAGGGATCACGTGTAGGGTCTCAAGGGTAAACCTACGGACGGGAGTAACTTTGACCCCCAAAGTTGGAGTATAACACTGGCCATCATTAAGAAGACTAATACTTTTTGTATTTTTTAATTTAGTCATGTAAGCGCTGTCTCTGTCAATTGGTTTTATAATAACTTTTGTCATACAATGTTTAAAAATAATATAATATTCTATTTTCACGATTTTAACATTATTTCCACTGCGCCCGTGTTGCTAATCTCACATACTTATAATAGGTTATGGGCCCAGCACGCTTCCACTGCGCCTGTGTTGCCAATATCACTTACTTATAATAATTATTACCAGAACAAAGTTTGTATGAAAGAAATGTTTTGGAAATTCGTCACGGGATGTTCACGAGGACCAAAGTCGCGGGCGGACCGTCACTATGTCACAAGTACGAGTGTCGGTACGCTATAGGCGGCAGTTACTTACCCGAGCTAGTACTTGGCAGTGCTAAATTTTCTTCGTTGTCCAAATTGGGGAAACTGTTGTTATCACTACTGTCATGAGCTAATGTAGCCCCTGTAACAAACAATGTAATTTATTTCGTACATTTATTGTATTACAGTCACAGTTACAGCGATTATACAACTCCGGCATTATAAGAAATTAAATTAAAAAATATACTTACCATTGCTTCTTAGATTGCTAATAACTTTCCTATAACTAGTGACTTTGTTTTTTCTTTTCGATGTCCTTGTGAAGTTTATACGTCTGCGGAGAGGTGTTACCATCTGAAATACAAAAGAGACGAGTTACGAGATTGATAAGGTATTTTAAGTTATTAACACTTATATACGAATAAAAAATACGCAAGAATAAATTTATAAGCTGAACTAGCATATAAGTTGACAACTATAAGTTAGTTCCACTACAGTGTCTTTTTTCCATTAATTTACGCGACTTTCACAATGTAGTTAAAAACTATATACTTAATACAATAAAATAAGTTAATTCAAAAACAACATATACATACACTGCACGCTTATTACAAATTGTTATTTATAACACAATTATTATAAAAATCTGTAAGATATTTTACTTTTTTTTCTTCAACCTACTAAAAAAAAATTGTTGTAAACAAAATTACATAAGGTATAAAAATATAAGTATTAAAGTATATTCATTACTTTTTTAAATGCGCCAAATAATAATAATAGCAAATATTCGACATAGTAAAAGCTGGCTCTGATAGTATAAAAAGATTTCATATAGGCTGTACAAAAAACATGTTAACTATTTCAAATAGGCTGTACAAAAAACATGTTAAGAGGCCTATTACATCTCGAATGTGATTTTTACGTAAAATGCCCATTTTCGCATTTTGTAGTAATTTTGCAGTTGTATTTATCGTTTTTATCGAAATAGGATAATAAATTTGTGCATAATATTACAAATCTCCATTCTGTGAGCATAAGTTGAATTCGGACGGCCTGCGCATCGCATTTTGTAGTAATTTTGCAGTTGTATTTCTCGTTTTATCGAAATAGGATAATAAAATCTTTATTCCTCATGAAGTAACAATTACTCTGGTATAAATTTTGCTCTATAATATTATCGTAGATAGGAGATATTCACAGTTAACTTATAGCGATTTTCGAAGTTTTTTGGTTTAGAATAAGATTTTTTTTCTATAAAAATCAATGATATCTAAAATTCCGAGGCCGCTACGCACTATTCGACTATATAAGAGATAACATTATAATTTTATTATTTCACTTGTTTAGAACAGTAGTTCAATCGATGAGCTCAAAAAAGTGCCTTCGCGCACTTTATGAAAATCTATCTCTGCAATTTTGGGTTTAATTAAAAAGTTAAGCCAAATTTACAAAAAGCGAGGCCGCTACGCACTATCCCAATAGCTATTCTACACCATTCAATAAGTCATAATTGTTAATGTATTTTTGTTTCTGAGATCGCATAACGCCAAAATTGACCATTTTACGCAAAAATCACAGTCGAGATGTAATAGGCCTCTTAACTATTTCAAATAGGCTATACAAAACAACGTGTTAACTATTCCAACTGACCCTCGCCGTATCCGCATAGAGGCAGTGCCTCGGCTCGTCGGAGTCCGTGCGCTCGCTGGAGGCGGCGGGGCGCGGGCGGGGGCGCGGCGCGGGGCGGCGGGGCCCGCGGGCGCGCCGCTCGGAGCGCTCGGAGCGCTTGCCCGCGCCGCATTTGCCGCTCGATTTGCTTAGCGTATTAGTGCGGGAGTGTTTGCTGCGTCTGCGCGGGGAGTTATTCGCTGTTCAGAGGCCCTACCTACTCCCTCTAAACGCATCCGAGACTTTGTACGCCCGTAATACGTCGTACACGGATGTGTGTGAATGTACTGCGCCAATCGCTAGTGAAAAATACAACAGCGCGTGTGTATTGTACGACGCATTACGGGCCAACAAAGTTGCTCATCCGCTTGGAGAGTACGCCCTCAGGTCTCTTGTATCGTGTGATTTAAATATTAAGATTAATAGCGAATTTAAAAAAAATACACTACACTTGTTTAGCTCTGTGCGCGATTGAAGTTTTGCTGTTTAAGCTTCTCATGTTGTGTTTATAAGTAAATGACATGAAACAAATAGCGTATTGGTATAATAGGCTATACTGAGCTTGTCTTTTCTCTCCTCGAAGGTTTCGCTCCATTGAGCGATTAACGTGTATGTGATGGAAAAGGTACAACATTTTTCTTTCACCCAAGAATCAATTAGAGAAATAGATAAATTAAATGAAATGAAAAGGACTTTACCCAGAAATAGGAAGGTTCAGGCGCAGAAATAAGGAAGTAAAGGCTTAAGAACAACTATTTAATATATATAATCAAACAAACCTTAGAGATCCTCGTTTTTGTGAGCGTAGATTCTTGGAGTAGCGCGACGCCGTCGCCACTAGACGCGCCAGGCGATTGGGGCATCGCTGGCTACGGGCGCCGTTTTGACTCGCTGTTACAATTAATTACAATACAGTGAAACTCTAAGTAAGTCTAACTGCCGTACTCAAGAGACGTAAATTAAGTTTTAATGACAATTAATTGTCATTCCTTCTCTATTTAGCACTATACAAGAAAGTGACAGCAGAGAGTTAATTGTCATTAAAATTTAATTGTCGTCTCTGAGTAGGGCAGTAAATCTATAAACTTATCATTGTAATTTAATTTTTTTACTAACAACAAATAAACTTTATTTGTATTCAATAAACTCAGTATCAAGGCAACTCAGTAGCGTATCAGTGGCGGTATCTTCATACAAGCCGAAAAGCCCGGCTTGCCCTAACAAAAGCTCAATATCACTACTGGTAAAACGCAATTATTAATACAAATAAATTATTCAATAAATGCTTACTTACAAACCAACTTAAAAATACAGTAGTGTTACCTAAATATAAGCATTATTTTCAAGGAGCCTGACATTTTCTATGACCCCACACTAGGCACTGCCTGACCTGTGGCGGTCAAGTAAGACGTTTTCAAAAGTTAAACGGGTGCCAGCAGTAATTAATAAAAATTAAATTCTTAATTGAAAAAAAAGAAAAGGTATTATAATGTAATTAGAACTAAGTAGGTACTCTGGAGCAAAATACTACCAACATCAGTACTAAAAGAAAAAAGGAGTTCAACTTATTAAAAATTGGTTGCCTGTAAAGTCGGTATACGGGCGAAAGTTTTACGTGACAACGACTTTGAGTGGTAAAATAATTTTAATGTGAATATTCATTCGTATAGTAGGAAGAAGGATGAAATCTCTCTCGCTCTGTCTCTCTCGCTCTTAGGCGGGCTAACTGTGCTCGAGTGGAAGGGACGCGTGCCTTTCACTTTTTATGTCTGTCTCTCTCGCTCTTAGGCGGGCTAACCATGCCCGAGTGGAAGGGACGCGTGCCTCTCACTCGCTCTCATTGTGAGCGCATAACGTGAGCGGAGCGTAACGCAGTTTCTTGAAGTGTCACCCGGCAAACCAATTTATAAGACGTTGTCACGTCAATAATTAAAAAAGTAAAAATAAAATAAAAAAAATAAAAAAATAAAGTTATAAATTATTGTAAAAGGTGCATCACATTCGCATATATCTACTTTAGTACCTCCATGAATTTTTCCGTAAATTTATAGCTCCACGTCAAAAGAAGTGAGCGAATCTTGAGCCTCGCAGTTCTCAAAGAGCATCTCTTAATTTCGCATAGCTCCAAAATGCGGTTGTAGATGAAAGGGAAAGCGAAGCATTTAAACCGTTGGGCAAAGGTGGTTTTAACTAAAACCGATCGTACCCTAAAAACTCGTCTGTCAAGCATGGCCTGATATTCTGGAGAACTGATAATAATTTTGTGCTAGTCGTTGCCACTTTTAGAATATAAAGTTTGCGAACGCTGAGTACCTGCGCCTCATTGTACAGCATTAAAATCACTTAATATTTTTTACCATTGTTAATTTTCGTTCATCAGCATTCAAATTATCAATTTTATAAAACTCTTTGGATTGTTGGTTGCTTCCATTCAAAATAATTAAGTAATAATTAATAAATTAAGTGTAGAGGCCTAGGTACATATCGACTGTGATTCCCGCGCAAAATGCCATTTTCGCATTTGTAGTAATTTTCCAGTTGTATTTATCGTTTTTATCGAAATAGGATAACAAATGCATGCTTCATATTACGAATCTCCACTCTGCGAGAATAAGCTGAGTTCGGACGGCCGGTGCATCGCATTTTGTAGTAATTTTGTACTTAGTTGTATTTATAGTTTTTATCGAAATAGGATTATAAATTCATTATAACATTTTTATTCCTCATGAAGTAACAATTATTCTGGTATAAATTTAACTCAATAATATTATCGTAGATAAGAGAAATTCACAGTTAAACTTAACGCGAAACTCGAAGTTTTTTTGGTTTTGAATAACTTTTTTTTCTATATAAAATCAATAATATTTAAAAATTCCGAGGCCGCTACGCATTATACGACGAAATAACATTCTCGCGCATTTTATGAAAATCTTTCTCTGCAATTTTAGGTTTAATTAAAAAGTTAAGCTAAATTTACAAAAAGCGAGGCCGCTACGTACTATGCCAATAGCTATTCTACACTATTCAATAAGTAAATACTATTAACGTATTTTTGCTTCTGAGATCAAGAACGCCAAAACTGGCCGCAGAATTCTTTTTTTCAAAAATTTCTCGCAAAAATCACATTCGAGATGTAATAGAAGGTAATAGGCTGCTTTTTTACAAACGACAAGACCGTTTGGAATGCCACGGCCTATGACGATTTGAGTAAAAAATGTGGCTAGTGTCACAAATGGGCATCAACATTGTACCTAGGTACCAATATTAGGAACTTCAGGTTTCGTGGCTTGCCCCAATCTGAAGCCCTAGGCACGCCAACTGGAAGCACTCACATCTCTTGGGCGGCAGCGGCAGAAAGTCAAGCACGAGCTGGTCGCAGTCGGTGGAGTCATTGTCGTTGTGCAGCGATAAATATGATATAAGTCTTTAATCTTTATTAACTTCTCATTTATCTAAAAATAAAATGTTTCCATTTTATGACTAAAATGTCCGGACTTTTATCGAAATGTCAGGCTTTTTGTCAGGACTTTTAAATTTTCTAAATGGTAACCCTATCTGCGAATAACTTTTAAATGTGTGAAAACTGTCTGTGAGAGAAGTACTCACATCTCTTCGGCGGCAGTGGCAGAAAGTCGAGCACGAGCTGGTCGCTATCTGTCGAGTCCGTGTCGTGGCGCGGCGAGTGCGTGCTGGAGCCGCCGTCCGTCTCTGCCGCGAGGCACTCCAGCTCGCGCTGCACCAGCGAGTCGAAGTACGCCATCATGCGAGGGTCCTCGCTGGTGGACTGCTCCGCGTAGTTGTGCGATATGAACTGTTAGATAGGAACGACGTGGGTTAATAAAGATAAGGATAAAAACCATTTATTCAGCCCACAATTGGTTATTTGACAGTTGTAACAATAAAATATGAAATATGTCGGATATGGTAGTTTATAATTTAACAATAATTATCTAATAGTTTTTTTTATTAAGATAATTTGTAAAAGTTTTACAAAACAAATGCTCCACAAGATGCAACTAACAACAAACAACCTTTAGAGGGCATGTGGAGAGGAAACGGAGTCTGATGAATGATGATGTTATAATTTTGCCCTTTCACAAATTTAGGACACATGTTAAGGACATACTTTTAGAAAAGGGCTATTATTACACTGTAAGCGATTACATTAATGACAAAAATGCAAGGAATTAACATTCCTCTAATTTCGCCCACAATATTGTTCTAATGCGTTCATAGTGCCCGAGTAAAAAATTTAGATTCACTTTTGTTTTTATCTTTTCTTTTATTATATAATTGTTTTATGATTATTGATTGTATAATTTGGTAACGACATATTGTTTTGTAAATGTCGTTACTTCTATATTATTATAAAGCTGTGGAGTTTCTTGCGCCCGTTCTTCTCCACAGCTAAAAGATACTTCCTGAATGGGTGTGGTGGGTGGGTGCCCCTCAATCCATATAGAGAAGTAAAAGACATAATTTTTTTGGACCTTTTCTAAAAGTGCCGGCCAACAAAAAAAATGGTAAGTACGTATTGTTAGAACTAGCCATTTGGAGAAATAGTTAATATGGCACAAAAGTTGTAGGATTGCTCCGAGCCAAGTTATACGAGTTCGATGAATTATCGTTGGAGTTGCTCGAGTGTGTCATGCTCTCTTAAAGTGTCTCTGCGGTGGTGGCATGTGCGTCGGGTCGTTACGTTCCCTAAAACATGGTTGAGCGAAGCGATGGCTGATTCACATGTCATACTCGTGAACGGGTGCCGCCTGTGGAGGCTGGTCTGCTCTTGCAATCTTATTTTTTTATTGGTAGTATTTAATAGTTTTTCTTTTTATTTCAAAGATACTGTAAGACGTTGTTCGTTTTATTTATAATCGAGCAATACCTGTTTTTTGTAATCGTATCAAATGTTTTTTTTTGTTGTAATGGAAAATGTCCTTCTATGACAGGGAGGGCATGTTCCAACTTGTATTGACGCTCATAATTTGTTTAATTGTATGTTGTATGATTTGGTAACGACATATTGTTTTGTAAATGTCGTTACTTCTATATTATTATAAACCTGTGGAGTTTCTTGCGCCCGTTCTTCTCCACAGTTAAAAGACTTCCTGAATGGGCGGGGTGGGTGGGCGGGTGCCCGTCCATCCTTTAACTTTTGAAGAACCAAAATGCTTATTCTAAGTTTACTGAATAAAGAGATATTGATTTTGATTTTGATTTTTTATCATTTTCATACATTTATTGATTTCTGAAAGTGCTGGGACTGGGAAACATAAAATAATGATAGATATTGCTAGAACTAATGATCTGAAGCAATTCTCATAGCAGCGCAAAAGCTGTGGGGTCATCATCTGTTCCGTTCATACAAAAAAAAAATAGGAATCAATAAATGTATCAAAATGATAATTCCTCGAACTCGTATAACTTGGCTTAGAGCAATTCTACAACTTTTGTGCCATATTAACTAATACTCCAAATGGCTAGTTCTAACAATAAGTACTATTTTTTTTTGTTGGCCGGCACTTTCTGAAAAGGCCTAAAAATCTATGGAGTCTGAATGATCTCCTTTAAACTTCAATTTTTGACGATTCAAAATGCTTATTTTAAGCTTACTGAATAAAGAAATTTTGATTTTTCATGCAACACCTACTGGGTGACTATGAGTGACTCTCTTGCTAGGAAAATAATGAAAGAAGGAAACCAGAAGATTTTAGGCTCTTCGCCCTCAGAGACATTGCCAAGCTTATGGTAGTCATCTTCACTAAAGAGGCAGAGTGATAGGACGGGGTTGCACAAAAGATCCCAATGGGTCGACGTGCTGCTGTGAGAGAGAGCTCTGCAGGCCCCACTAGATAAGATAAGATAAGATCGTGCGCGTAGATTACGTGCAAGTGAATATCGCCGAAAAGTAATCTAACGGGAATTTCGTCGACTGTACCACAGAATAACTAATAGTACTACCGTACAGAAGGTTCGCTCTCTAAGTCAAGTTAAGGTATAAAATACTCTTACGACTTTCCCGCGAAATTGAAACTTATCGTGTGACCCGAGCGTTCATATTCCGTTAAGCAACGCTGAATCGATATTGAGTTGACGTCAGGAGCGCAGGGTTTCCTTTCCACTCATGGACATATTTATATTAAAATAAATCAGATTCACTGTTCTTTCTTTTGTTTAGACACCCGTAAACACAACAGTATCTTTTATACGGATTATAAGATCACATATATAAACGGGATTTAACGAAAAACTATTTAGTAAAGGCATCCTACGCATATCTTTTATACCCGACGTTTCGACCGAATTGCACCGGCCGTGGCTGACTGCCTTTACTAAATAGTTTTGCGTTAAATCCCGTTTATACAGTCGTGGTCAACTAATTAGGGACATTCAAGATAGTGAAGAGCAATAACCGGTTATGTACATATAAATATAAAACCCTATTGATTTTTCAGCACCTATTATTTGCATAATTTGGTCCGATTACTATACTATAAATGGCTGTAAATAAGAGAATAATTAAATAGAAAAAAGTATTTAATATCAAAGGTTGAACATGTATTAAATTTTAAGGTATAATTATGTAGCTGGACATTTAATTAAGGACAGTAAAGTATAATGATGAATAGAGTTAAACAAAACGAATAATCTCCAGTATTATAATATTTTTAAAAGCTCCATTTTATTACGTGTAAAATCAGTACCCAGTAGCAAAACCTTTGTTAGTAATTACCGCTTGACACCGATGTGGCATAGACATTATCAGTTTCTGACATGTTTCGATAGGAATGTTTGCCCATGCCTCACAAAAAGCTTGATTAAGTTGATCTAAAGTTGTGGTACGATAAGTTGAAACTTTTTTCTTGATTTCGTGCCAAAGGTGCTCAATTGGGTTGAGGTCCGGGCTATTTGCTGGCCAATCTAGCACCGATACTGACTGACTGGTAAGAAACGACTTGACTGAACGGGCGGTATGTTTCGGGTCGTTATCATGCTGAAACGTCCATATAATAGGGAGATGCTCCTCAGCATAGGGAAGCATAGTTTCCTCCAATATTGTTTTGTATTGATGTTGGTCTAAGTTACCCTGAACTTTTCTCACAGGTCCCACTCCACGTCCAGAAAATGAACCCCAAATTTTAATGTTTCCACCGCCATGTTTCACCTGCTTTTTTGTGAATCTTGGATTCATTTCCGCTTTTACAGGACGCCGTACGTATTGCCTTCCATCTGAAGAAATTAAATTAATCTTGGTCTCGTCAGAGAATAATACATGTTGCCATTGGGCGTAGGTCCAATGTCCATATTTACGTGCAAACGCCAAACGAGCATTTCTATGTTCTTTCTTCAACAACGGTACTTTGCGAGCCACTCTTCCGAACAAACCTGCTTCTACCAGACGTCGTCGAACGGTCCTCGCTGATACACCGGCTCTTTCGTCTGCCCCAAACACTTCGTGTTTAATTAAAATAGAGCCTAGAAACGGATCTTTCTTAGCTAACCTGGTTATCATTCTATCTTCTTGCGGAGTTGTTTTTCTCGATCTTTTTGTCCTGGGCACATTTAAAGCTGTGTTATTGCGCCTGAAATGTTGCACTGCATTGCATACCATAGTTTTTGAACAATTTAAATGTTCTGCTATCCCTCGGTATGACCAACCACGCTCGACAAACTTCATGATAATTGTTCGTAGTGTTGGATCGCAACTTTTATTTTTGCCCATATTTCTTCAAAATAATTCTCAAAACTTAAAATTAAAAATCTGGATTGCCGCCAAAACTACCACAAAACAATAAAAGAAGAAATAAAAAAGTATTGAGATTCAAATTTTGAAAATAGAACGCAATATCTTAGTGTCCCTAATTAAATGGCCAGCCAGCATTCTTTGAACAAATAGCACACTGATAATCTATCAGCTATACTGTAAAGAGGTTTAATGTTTAAGAAGTTGTTATTGTTTGTATAATCGGGCACATCAATGACTAATTATACTTACGTGTAAAAGATATGGAATATTGTTAAGACTCGTTGGAAAATAAAAAATAAATTCACAATTTGGCTTAACTAGAGATTGTCCCTAATTAGTTGACCACGACTGTATATGTGTTGTTAAAGCAGCGGACTTAATGTTTCCAGATTTAATTGGGATGGTTCAATTAAAAAGACAGTAATTTATAAAGACAGACATTAAGCAAGATCGCGTGTATTCGGTCCAACACCACTCAAACCAAGAGGGGCGGAAACGGATATAATATAACACCCTTTTTTACATTGTGTTGCCACTCTTAAAAGTGTTGCAACTATAAAATGTTGGATATTCCAACAGTGTGCATAATGGAACGCGAAAGTTTAAAAGGATTATAAGATCGTTTAGTAGTCATTGTTCGGTGCGCAAATAATCACAGAAATGATCGTCGTTTTACGCGCTCGGTGTTCGGTGCGTCGCGAGCGGCAACCTACTGCCATACGCCTGCCCTGGAGGCGCGCCAAACGAACGTATTTACGTCTCGGACGTAACGAGGATTTGAATTGAGATATAAAGATTGACCAATCATAATGCTTGAAATCTTGTGGAGCGGACATTTCGACCATCGTGATTGGTCAATTCAGCTGCGCTCCGCTCAGCTCCGCCTCAGTGGAAACCCGGCCTAAACATAAATTACACACAAACCGTGACGCGTAGCGGTGAAAGAATACTACCACCCCCTCTCTTTCCTTGGGTGTCGTAAAAAGCGACTAACGGACTAAAGACACGCTGAGCACATGTGCAGTCGCTATTTGGTGAAAAGTGGACTATGGCAGAGGACTGCTTTTGCTGTCCTCATTGCTTAGTCTCTGACTAACCCTTCGGGGATAATAGTCGTGATTATATGTATGTATGTTAACACAAATATGTTACCTGTCCACTATGATGCACCAGGGAGACATAATCCTCATGGCTATATATCTCGCGGGGATTGTCCGAGCCCTGCGCCTCCTCCAGCAGAGAGCCTCTCATCTGTGGGTACTCTAAGGCTGACCACACCTGTAAAAATATACGAACTATATTTAACCCTTTTACTGGTACAGCAATAAATATTTTTTATTGATTTTCCATCCTTTTACAACTTAATAAGGTTCAAATGATGGTGGCATCTATATTGCCATTACCAGCTAAAGGGTCAGTTATAACAAGCAGTTAAATAAAAAACTACGTACTTTAACTACTACCTCTTTATAATTTTAAGGGCGAATAATCAAAATTTTATTTATTATTAAATCAGTCCGAAACGGTTTAGATATTGTTTTTTTCTTTATAGTTAAAGAAGAAGAGGGCGGGGCGAAATTTATGTTTTTAATCATAAATCTTAATATATAGAAATGGATACAAATAACTCAGGACAGCAAACATTGGGAGAAATGCTGGGTCCTCCCAGTTACCAGACAGAGCTGACAGAGTGTCCCATTTCTGGGCAAAGGCCTATGGGACACTCTGGTGACTGGACTGGAATGGAGCAGTGGACGTCTTTAGGCTCGTCGATTTATTGTTTTGCCTTACACACATCCAATACATACCTTAATAATTTTCTCCACGCCCGAGGAGGCGATCAGGCAGTAGTGCGGATTGTACCGCACTTGGTTCACTATCGACCGGTGCCCGTACAGCACTATGTGCGGCGGCTCCACGGCCGTGTCTGGCGACAGACAAACAAAACTCAAAGATTAATACCGATAAAAACTCACCAGAAAGGTCGCCATGTAATACTCTTAATAACCTTGAGAAAACCTTAAAATAGGACACTAACTGTTGCCGATGATGTGATGTATGACGACGCGGCCCTCATTGTTTTATTTAAGTTTAGGACAGCTGTTATTTTTAAAAATATAATTTAAGATTATGTTGTATTTCAAAGATATCGTGTTGTATTTATCAAAAAACAATAAAGAGTCGTACGTTGGAGGGTGCATGCGTAGTTGAAAATACTCTTTGGTAATTTATCTTTGACTCAAATTCTTTTCACGTTCTATTCAATGTCACATTGATTAACTGGCGCCTGGCACCTCGCTTTACCGCGGGCTTCAGCAGTCGCCCAAAACGATCCCGACCTAATAGACCACGCGCACGCACACTACAACTTCTCAAACAAGATAATTATCCCGATCTATCTTTTTCAAACCCATCGTCTACACTAACAATTGCATTTTTATATTGTTCGGTTTTACGACAGCTGACAGGTTAAGATTTTTCTTAAGCTTATATTAATAATTATAACAATAATATGTACTTTTATTACATACAAAACAGATACTTACAATTAAAATGAGCGAGACAGAATACAAATTAGGCGCCCTCATTCATAATGAGCGATGATTTCCAAGGTTCCTTCCTTTATTTTTTATTTATCAACAAAACTTAGATCCAGAAATAAAGTAGGTACCAGAACCTTGTTCTATTTCAATACAGGTCCTACGGAGGAGCTCGATGGCGCAGCGGCTAGCGCGTTCGGCTTGCAAACTTGCCCGTTAAGTAACTTTCGCAATGCCTGGTCGCTGGATGGGTGACCAAATTCAAAACATCTTGAGCTCCTCCGTGCTTCGGAAGGTACGTTAAGCCGTTGGTCCCGGTTGTTTTCGTAAGATGACAGTCGTTGAAACCCACCAACACGCATTGGGCCAGCGTGGTGGGTTGTGGCCCAATATCTCCTCGTGCATTGTCTACGTGGGAGGCCTGTGCCCAGCAGTGGGACGTTTATAGGCTGATGATGATGATACGGTTCTACAAATTAACATTATTGATGTAAGACACATTTTTATTCTGACAATAAAACATGAAACAAACACTCACCCGACTCGCTGCCATCCGGTATCTTCCACATATACAGGTTAAAATCATCCGATCCGGACATCACATACTGGTCGCCCTCACCAGCGAAGCAGCAACTCTTCATAGTGCACGAGTTATAATAGTCCTGGTGGTAGAACTCCGCGACCGGTTCGGGGGAGTGAACCGCGTACAGAACGGGGGCGAGGCGGCGGCGCAGCGCTAGTATGTGGCTGCCGGCGCCGTTGAAACGCACGCTCATGCAGTTCTGGGTTGCGCCGTTGTTGCCTACGTAGCGTAGGGCAGGGCTGTAGGGGCGTGTAAAACTGTTTTATCGATACACATTACACACATACTTAAATTTACGACTATTGGCGATTTGACAGTTGTAACAATAAAATATGGAATATGTCGGAAACGGTAGTTTATGATTTAACGATAACTATCCAATAATTTTTTAAATTAAGATAAATTATAAATATTTTACTTTTACAAAATAAATTTGCGATTATTATCTGTGGATTACAAGACCCGAAACACGGGCGGCCATGATTGAGCTTCGTGTGACGTCACATTTCTCAAAATTATCAAAAAGTATATCTGTCAAGTTTCAAGATAAAGTTTGTTTATTGAAGTGTGACGTCCGTCACAGGGCAAAATGTCACGTGACCAACCGTTTTCGCACAAAATTTGAAATTAATGAAGAAAAATAATCGTTTTTATTCTATTAAATAAAGCGTTTTCGAGAAAAAAATATTGTAAGTGGAATAAAATAAGCGTTTGTAATTTTTTTTTAAACTTTTTCGAAAACTGTCAAGTAGCCAATTTTTCCCAAAGGGTTAGTCTTAGTTACTAGGCAATGAGGACCGCGAAAGTGCACTGCCATGACACCCAAGGGAATAAATAGCCTTCTCTTCCTTGGTTACTACCAACTACCATTATTATAATGATTATTCTATAATTATTCTAATTACTACTAGTATTCTAATGAGCCACTATACCACATGCCTCATACGATACAGATTCAAAGTAGATAACAGATCAAACTTGCGTCTGCGGTTAGAGAGAACGATAACCAGCGACATAAGACTAAAGAGTACTGTGTCGCGCCGTTGTTGCCATGTAAAATAGAGCGCGGCTGTAGGGGTGCGGAAGAAGGGTTTTTAAAGATACAGGTTCATCATTACATTGATACAATAGGGTCTAACAATATCAATAAGCGAACGTTTAAGGGGAGCATCTATACATCACACTGAGCATGATCACTTAATTTGGTCCAAACTACAGGCTCATTACCGAGATAATTAACAAAATATTATCATAATTCACAAAAAAAAATTTTTGAATGTATATGTGCAGTCTTCAGTCCGTTAGTTAACTTTTACGATACCATAGGGAAGAAACAGGGTGGTAGTATTATTTCACCGCTACGAGACACGGATATTACGGTAGCTACATAAAATGTTACATTTTTTACTCAGTATTTTTAGAATGTTAACCTGTTTGCGTGATTCAGGAATAAATAAATAAATAGATGAAAGAGTCATCTTTTTTAGCAGAACTAAGTTACAATGATGACAATTTGTACAATAAAATACTGTTTATGTTTTGTATGAACTTCAACAAAAGCCGCCACTACATAGCTCCATTAATTTATTATAACGTTTTATTTGATAATAGAAATGAACTTGTAACGATATCACTCACTGTTTGGGCGACCTCAAGTCCCACAAGGCGACGCCGTCCCGCGCGTTGGCCGACACCAGCATGCCGACTTGCTGCGGGTGGAACATGACGCCGTGGAACGCCTTGCGGCTGCGAGATATCACCAGCGACTCTGCGCGGGTAATGTAACCGTGCCATTGGCACGGTTAAAGATAAAAAAGATTAACATTTTTTCTTAGAAAACTAGTTTATCAATTACCTACTAAACGATTTATTATAGGTTGTTATAGAGGGGTTGGCGGGGACGAAGTAGCACGCGATTCGTGCGCACACCCGCGCGCACGGCTACACACGTAGTGATTTGCGGATGACATATCTTCATATCAACACGAATATGTTTACCCACATTACAACACGATTTAGAAATATTGTCTAATGGATAACTTATATAGGTAGGTATTTGATGAGAATACATAAATAGTGATAATAATAGGTAAATTACAAATAATTTATTTAAAACTAATTTTAATTTGTTTTTTTAGTACCGTAAAACATTACATAAATTGTTTTAAAATCAAGTTTATTAGATATAATACATTATAATATCAAAAAGCAATTAAGCAAATTAAGTAATTAATGCAAGGAAGACATTTAATCAACGTAATCCATGTCTATTTCTTCTTCGTCGTTTGTCATTCTGGTATTCCTGCGAAGAACGATCCTGTTTACGCTCTTTGAAGTATATGTATACGTTATACACAATTTATTTTGCCTGTCTTCCAAACGGTTTGCTCAATTTCGGATCGTGATCTCGTGTGCGTCCAACGAAATTGCGCGCGCAAGCGGCCGCGGCAAACGACCTCCGACGACTGGCAGTCCTTGGCACGTGGCGCGCTCGCGTTCCCTCCCGCTACACCCCCCGCGCCCCCTCCGAGACCGTATTACCTCGTCCCCGCCAACCCCTGTACCCCGCGGGCGCGGTAAGCACGATCTTGACAATTTATAGTTACCCAGCTTGTCCTCGGACATAGGCCTTCCCAAGAAAGATCTTGTTAGAAGGCCACTCAGTCCTATCTTTCGCTTTTCTAGAACATTCTTTGCCTGCACACAGATAGATAAATAGATAGAAGATAGAATATTCTTTATTGTACACTAAAAAAAACACAGAATATATAAAATATTACAATTTAAAAGAAGTTGTAGAATGGGCGGCCTTATCACTAAGAGCGATATCTGCCAGGCAACCCAGACATACACACAGCCTCAAGTCATCCTCCAATCTCCGAAATTGTCTGCCTCGTCTTCTTTTGTCACCTCTTGGCAAGAGCGTCGCCAGCCGATGGCCCAGGGGGGGGCAAGCCAATATAAATGAAGGATGCGATTGTAATAAGAACGGTGCAAAGTTCCATTGTGTAAACTCTACAGACTCTTCACTGTACATAGAGGTGTAGGTTTCAGAGTAGGGCAACATTATTTTCTTGTGATTTTTAACAGTTCATTACGTTTTTTTTTTTGTTTTTAGGGGGGGGGGGAGGGGTAGCTGCCCCTAATCCTTTAAATATTATAGGGTTTCCAGATTTGTTTGACCGGTAATGTTGGCTACACTTAACCACAAAGTTAACTTTAGTCGTTGACTCGCTGCACTCGGCGATTTAATACCGACCGTATTAATGAGGCTATATCGAGCGTAACAAAGGTTCAAAGGTGTTCGCAAGAAATTTGGGTATTGGGCAGAGTCAACTGACGACGCTGCAAGCCGATGACGGCAGAACTGTCACTTCCAGGTCCAAAGTTATGGGAGGGACATCAACGCGGCCACCTGACCCACCAGTACAAAGCTTAGCTACAGACCCTAGAGCTAAGCTAACCCGATACTACACCGAAGATATCCCGGACATCAGCCTGTAAGAGATTGGTTTGACAGCAAGGCGTCGGGTGCTGACAGAAGTACGGCTGAGCTTTCGAAAGCAGGCGGAAGACCGGTACTCGCAGCTCTTCAGAAACTATTTAATCTCGTCGTACTCGGAGGTTGAACGCCAGAAGCGTGGCATGAAAGTGTGGTTGTGTTGTTCTTTAAGAAGAGCAACAAGACCCTACTGAGGAACTACAGACCCATATCACCTCTAAGTCACGTATATAAGCTGTTCTCGAGAGTTATAACTAATTGTCTCGCACGCAGGTTTGATGACTTCCAGCCAATCGAACAAGCCGGATTCCGAAAAGGCTTCAGCACCATAGACCACTTACATACGCTGCGGCAGGTTATACAGAAGACCGAAGAGTATAACCGGCCACTTTGCTTAGCGTTTGTGGACTATGAGAAAGCCTTTGATTCGATTGAAACATGGGCCGTGCTAGTCTCTCCAGCGGTGCTAATATGACTACCGGTACATCGAAGTGTTAAAGTGTTTGTACGAAAACGCCACTATGACAGTTCGCCTTCAGGACCAGATCTCGAAGCCAGTCCGACTGCAGCGTGGAGTGTGACAAGGAGAAGTCATATCTCCGAAGCTCTTCACTGCTGCACTGGAGGACGTGTTTAAGCTTCTGGACTGGAGAGGACTCGGCATCAATAGTAACGCCGTGAACATCAGTCACCTTCGATTTGCCGACGATATAGTTGTCATGGCTGAGACCCTGGAGGACCTTGGCACAATGCTCGATGATCTCAGAGTCTCTCAACAAGTGGGCCTTGAAATGAACATGGAGAAGACGAACATCATGTCTAACTCACGTGTCGTACCCACTCCTCTGAAGGTTGGAGACTCTGCTCTTGAATTTGTTGACGTATACCTGGGAAAAACGGTCCAGTTAGGTAGACCAACTTTAAGAAAGAGGTCAATCGTCGAATCCAACTCGGCTGGGCAGCGGTCGGTAAATACGAAATATCTTCTAGTCCAAAATACCGCAGTGTCTCAAAACGAAAGGCTTCGACCAGTATGTGTTGCCAGTTATGACATACGGTGCCGAAACGTGGTCGCTCACTATGTGCCTTTTAGACAGGCTCAAAGTCACGCAAAGAGCAATGGAGAGGGCTATGCTCGGGGTTTCAATACGTGATCGAATCAGAAATGAAGAGATTCGTAGACGTAGGAGAACTAAAGTAACCGACGTAGCCCAAAGAGTCGCCAAGCTCAAGTGGCAATGGGCAGAGCACATCACCCGTAGAACCGATGGCCGTTGGAGCAGAGCGGTTCTCGAGTGGCGACCGCGCACCGGAAGACGCAGTGTGGGCAGGCCTCCAAGACGCTGGATGCGAGCAGCACAATACCGGTCGTGGTGGAGATCCTTGGGGAGAGGCCTTCGTCCAGCAGTCTACGTCCTCTGGCTGATGATGATGATGATGAACCACAAATTTTTGCATTTTAAAATTTTAATAAAATGCAAAATATTTCTCGAAAAGTATTTCAAATAAAAAACAAAATGGTTTTTATTATAAGGCATTGAAATGCAAAACACAAAACAGGTATTTTGCATTTTGTATTTGCATTTTAAATACAAGAATATCAAATAAATCGCATCTCTGCTGGCGACGCCCTTGCCTTTTGGGTATGTGACTCTTTGTGTCCACTTATTATTAATGGCCACAGTTAGGGTGTCACAAAGGGAGTCCCGGACTTACTTTATAGGAAGATGCTATTAAAACTGCAGTCTGATCGGGATATTCCCGGTTTTGGTTAGGACCAGTGACTAAGTAGCGACCCGCAAAACGCCAGGACTTAGTAAGTCATTTTGCGGGGAACCTATGTCTTTATTGTAATTAATAAATAGAATTTTATTTTCGATAGCATTTTTCACAAACAAAGAAAACCTAAGTATACAAATCTACAGTTCTGTCAGTTAGGATAGGTTCAACTAAAAATTGCCTTAATGCAATATGGGAACTAGGGCCTTCGGTCATTTCCCGAGTCGGGCTAGTCTTTTGAATAATTCAACCAGGGTTTGTGGTCACCAACATGCTTTATTAAAATTTTAATTTGTCTTGCACATTCGTTTCAGATATTTTTATGGCAAGAATCATATTATAACTGTTTACTATCTGAAAAGTCCCTATTAACATCATCTACTGACCATGAACAGACTGCCTTGTGTCAAACAGCAGCAGCCGGCCATCATTCCCGGCGGTTGCCACTACTCTGTAGTTGAACGGATCGATGCTGAGGCTGCACACGGCGCGCTGGTGCTGCAGAACCTCCAGTGGGCATTTGCTCTCCAAGTCGTGTACCACCACCTGGTGATTAAACTCTATCAAACTAAAAAGTAAGTAGGTACCCTAAACTGACAAGCCAATTTATACCTGTTGCTGTCTTTCTTAATAAGGGCACATTGCTTTATTAGCAGAAATGGACCAGCATCAGTTTAGACAAACATTTATTTATTTTTCTTCTTTATTCAATGGCGTTTTCTAAATTTATTTTTAGTCTACATTTTGAGAAAGGATGACAATTTGAAATAATTTTAACATCAATAAGTGCCTGTGAAAGTTTACATTGTATAAAAAATGAGTTTGACTTTGATCTGCAAAAAAGAAATTATTATAACTGTTACCATATCATCATTTCCTCCTGAATAAATCTTCTGGTTGTCATTGGTTACACCGAGACAGAATATGTTGGACTGGTGGACCGCCTTCATCTGCTCTGGCTTGCCATGGTCTAGGAGTGCCTGGCCAAACTTCCAAAGCATTACCCTCCTGTCATCTCCTCCTGATAAGCAATAGAAAATGATTACCATCAGCTTATAACGGTCCCACCAGGAGTCAGGCCTCCCTGCTTGAACGTTGGTATCCCCACCATATTGGTCACGTTGGTGCATAACCCACTGTGCTGGCCTAAGGTCAAAGTAATAAATAATTAAATAGGAACTGGTTTATTACAATATAAAGTTTAGATGTGGTTTATTATTAGTTTTGGTTTATTCAAATAATAGAAATTAACGAATTATTTAACTGTGGTATAATATTACACTTAATCAAATCACAGATCATTCATTTCAATATAGGTAGCTATATACAAAAATGGTAATAAAATTCATATTGTTAGTGTCAATAAAAAGTGCCCCTTCAGCTAAAGTTTAAGAATGTTGCTTTGTTCATTTAATTTTGACCAAAGTAAATACAATAATATTGTGCTGTGTGAGCAATAGAGTATTGTGCTAAAAACCAATGCTAAAGTAATTAACGTACCAGATACGAGTAATTCGCCATTACTGGAAAACTCGATGGCATTCACACACCCAAAATGACACACTAAGTCCCGGCGATATAAATTTTTTGCGGCATTCAATCGTTTACTAAACAGATGGGACTTGAATTCTGGTACGTTACCATATTCGCGCTTTACAAGATATGATAAAGGACTCGCGATATTAGCCATGTTAACCTAACACAAAACCACCATTTTCTCTGACAAGATTGAATACAAAAACTTCGTAGGTAATTTGTCGATCAGCTGTATTTTATTTTTACAACACTTTTTACGTTCCGTTGTCATGCTTTGACGTTTGAATTCATACCATCTATTGGGATTGGGACTGGGATATTTTAACAAAAATAAATTTCTTTCCTTTAATTATTTTATGATATTGATACTTTTCGTGAATTTAAATAAAATACTTGTTTAAATTTCATTTTCTAAATACTTTTTTTAATAGAATTATTAGAAGATAAAACGTGTAATGAAACGTACTGTTTTTTTTTCATATGGTTTAGGCAAATGAATGAAACCCATACATACATTCAACCGTATTAAAAAATAAATATTGGTTTGGTTCTGTCTGTGGTTTGCTCTTGACATCCGCCTGGCATGTCTGCATGCCATGAACAATAGATTTTCTATTGTGTTTGAATTGGCGGCTTTCAATAGGTTAAAGGTTCATGCTTTCTATTTTCTACTGCCCTCTTTTCATGGTGGCTCCACACATGGCAATTTGTATTTGTGATTGCATGTTTGCTTAATGGGCGATTTTCCGAGATAAAAAAAAAGGAGTTGGTTCGTAAATGACTTCATAGATGGCGCTTAGCATAGATTAGTATGGCGCATGGTAAAAGGCGGGTTCATGAAGAGCACGTGTATGGCTGCGTAATATTTATTCTATTCCAAAATAGAAATAGGTTCTGGATGTCCTGAATATAAATAGGTAAGGACTTACTATTTTTTTATTCTTTTGGTAGACAAGTAAAAGTGTAGAATTTATTACAGCCCTTAGGTACGGCTGGTGGCCGGCTTTTATAAAACGACATCTATCGGGTGTTTTTGAACTAATTTTTACTTTTTAATTTGGGCTGTCAGAAAATCGCTCATTGCCAGAATTTAATGACATGTTGTCCTTCGGCAATATTTATTGTTATGCGGATGACAGTACAGTGCATGAGCGGTACTTGGGACATCTTGCGGCAAAGCAAGCCGATATCGTGGTGAAAAGGCAAGAACTGGTTGCCAAACTGAACCTGACTCTCGATCGTGTCTCTAAGTGGGGATCTAAAAACCTGGTCGAGTTTAATGCTAGCAATACCAATATTTTGGTCGGTTTTGCTGTTGGTAAAGTGTAATTTACGTGATACATGGAGAAAGGTAATTAAATAGTTTCATAATATCTATTTCATATTAAAATGGCGAATAGTAGTGACTTTTGTCAAGAAGATGAAACACTTAATGTTACGACATTAAAATCTTTAAAGGAAAGGCGTGAAAAATTATTGCAGTTTAAAAGAGAAGAAGCGGCGGAGGATTCGTGTCCTTTCTGAGGGTAGTTCCTCTGCGTTCTACAAAGTCATTGCCGGAGTGCCGCAGGGTTCTGTGCTCTCACCTACTCTATTTGTTCTGCATATTAATGACATGTTGTCCTTGGGCAATATTCATTGTTATGCGGATGACAGTACGGTGCATGAGCGGTACTTGGGACATCCTGCGGCAAAGCAAGCCGATATCATGGTGAAAAGACAAGAACTGGTTGCCAAACTGAACCTGACTCTCGATCGTGTCTCTAAGTGGGGATCTAAAAACCTGGTCGAGTTTAATTCTAGGTTTGTGCATTTTCGTCCAAGGTAACTCCCTTCCTTACTTCTCCCTCTCTTCAGAACTCTCCGTTACCCATTTCGGTGAACCTCAGCATTCTTGGCATGGACATCAGCCGCCCGGCCGGGAACTTAATCCAAAATGCTACATCGAGAGTGCTATTTTAACTGCCTCCCGTAAGCTGGGTATTCTCAATAAGGTGAGACGGTTTTTCACTCCCGAGCAGCGCTGTTTGCTGTACAAAACTCAGGTGCGATCGAATATGGAGTATTGTTCCCATCTATGGGACGGCTCCGCTAAATACCTCCTCGATGCACTTGATAGACTGCAAAGGCGAGCGGTATGCATTATTGGAGATGCTGTGGTTACAGCCTCCCTTGAGGACCTCCAGCTGCGTAGAGACATTGCTTCTCTCAGTGTCTTCTACCGGAATTACTACGGAGAGTATTCTGAAGAACTTTTTGATATTATCCCGCCCTCTCCTTTCCTCTCCCGGACTACACGTGCTGGGCTTAAGAACCACCATCATACTGTACAGACATTCAGTACTCGTACCAAAAAATTTGGCAAGTCGTTCCTCTGTAAGACCACTCGGCTTAGGAATTCTTTGCCGCCACCATCGAATTTTTAGATTGTGGTCACATTTCAGACTTGAGTAACAACGATGACTGAGTTAATTCGTTTTCTATTTGAATTTTACTTATATTATATTAGGTTATTTTGATTATTTATTAAGTTTGAAACTGTAAAAAAATGTGTTCTCTTCTAAATTTTTGTAAGGAAGAGTAAAAATAATGAATATTACATCAATCAATACAATATGTTGTTTTTTATTTAATATTAACAAAATTCTACACAACAATCTATTTTATTCAAATACAAAATGTCACAAAGTCTTTCGTCTAAAGTACATCCTTTTATTATGTAGAGCTCTGCATAGTAGTAGTAGGTAAGTTGATTGTTTGTCACTCACTGAATAAAACAATCTCAACATTTTCTTTTCTTCCTTTTTGCAATTCATAACTAAACAAAAAAGTTTAAATTTTATTAAAAGCGATAATCGAAGTTGAACTCGACGTCCCGACCTATGTGTATACTTTTGTCCTGTTCTCGTCATTTAATATTTTCCGAATGAGGTTTTACAAACAAAAAAATAATTTGTTGAAATTTTCATTTATGCCCGCCAAAATGGGCAGAAATCCATTTCTGCCCGATTTAAATCCTTTCTGCCCGATTAAAACCCATTGTGCAGTAAAGGCAAAAACCCACCGCCCATCTCTACGCCATACTAATCTATGCTAAGCGCCATCTATGAACTCATTTACGAACCAATTTCTTTTTTTTTTGATCTCGGAAAATCGCCCATTATTTTATGTATTCAGTGTTACTATACAACATAATTTGTAATTTGAACTTAAAATCGAAATCAGCAACAAAAATTTTGAGGATCGCTCTGCTACCGTCCATTTTGTACAGAAAACCGACCATGTGTGGCCAGTATATTTGCGTGTTTGCTTATTTGTCTCTTTAAATTTTCTTGCGGTTACGGTGTAGAGGTATAACCAATAATAATTAGCAAATAATTAGGGCAGGTCACATCATTCGACGCCACTTGGACCAAGGTCCATACAAAAATGTCCGGTCTCCTTTGGCAAATATACTCCCCTCACATCGTAGGTAATTGTCAAATACAGCAAATACAAATAGCCATGTATGGAGCCATCATCACATTCAGTGATCTGTGGTGATCATAGAATATTATGCTTTAGTTATTCTGAGTCTGTGATCAAGCATGATCTGCCCGGTCCTTAGAGCATTCAACCACCAATGCTCTTAGGCCCGGTCCGACTTCTTGGCGGGATAGTAAAGCTTCACGTTTGCAGTTTTGTTTTATTTTCTAAAATTTGTGTTTTTTCGAACATTAATGTGAAATAGCATTGAGCTTTATTTATTTATTTATTTAGGTTCACGAGTGTTTGTGTACAATAATACTACAATACAACAAAAATACAAAAATTATAACTATAGAGAGAGCATAAGTTTGCTATCTCTTTCTGCCTTTAACCATTACTATTTTGGTTCCGTTTCGGCACATCATGTTTACCTTAAGTAAAACAAAGACAAAAAAACATAGGATGAAAGGGCCGTGTCGGTGAAACTGTGCAACTTTTTACATGGAGCCAGCCGCACTTGGACCCAAACAAATCGCTGTCATTATCTATTTTTAGGTGAATAAGTTTATTTTTTGGTGAACTCAATATATCGGTGGGTTTAATTTAATAATGAGTTGTTCAGTTAAACAATTTGTAGTAATAGAAGTTGTCGTGACAGCCGTCACGATGTACATACCAAATCAATATCAAGTCAGACGACCGACTTTTCTATGGTATGTTTTTCTGAGCTGGCAACATAGTTCGGAGCGGGCAGCAATAGTAGTAGTGAGGGTAGTCTCAATAAATATAGCAGTCGAGTCGAGCCATGAGCGGGTTTATTTCGTTGTCTGAAGTGGTTCAGTGAAGTGCTCTGGAGACTGGTGTGCTGAGATGCTGACCTACGTGTGCTGAGATGCGGCCCACGTGTCAGCATGAAAGTTAAGTGATTTTAGTCTTTCCATTCTGACGGCACTCTATTGTATTCTCTTGATGTTACTTTAATAAACTGACTGAGCTAATAATATAAAAGTTAAGAGGTCAATCTTTTTACTCTGATGGTACTCTATTTTATTTTCTTATCGTTATTTGTGTAAAATGAGTTAATAACAGGAAAGTCAAGTGGTTTCCATCCTTCCATTCCGACGGCACTCTAATCTTTCTCCTAAATGTTACTTGTATAATCCGAGCTAAGAATATGAAAGTTTCGTGGCTTTAATCTTTCTATTCTGACAGCTCTATTTTATTCTCATAGTGTTACTTGTACAAAAGGAGCTAATAAGCATGAACAAAGCCACGCTATAGTGGTCACTGATGCGGGTGGTGAGTGGGAGACGCATAGCATGAGCAAAGCCACGCTATAGTGGTCACTGATGCGGGTGGTGAGAGGGAGACGCATAGCATGAGCAAAGCCACGCTATAGTGGTCACTGATGCGGGTGGAGAGAGGTATAGTAGGAACGCATAGTGGGAATTCTGAGAGTGAAGACACTTCAGTAATTACATCTAAATCTCAAGAGTTTTAAAAATTGATTTGATCCAATTTGCCACGCTTTATAAGTAGTCGAAAAGATGCCCCTGATGATTGGAGAGATTGATCCACTTATTGACAGTTGAGTCATAAACCCCTTTTACATTATGGGCGGGAATCTGGGGTCCCGAAGGAACACGCCACGGTCTGCTGCCGCCACCCAATCCTGCGTCACTTCAGCCACGGGTGAGTCGCCAATGCCACAGTCTTTCTTTTTTCTTATTTAACTATTTGCGATCGGTCGCCAGACCATTAGCGAATTATTTGTGGTGATTGAATGATTATTTTTAGCAAAGCCGCCAGCGCGGCCCTGCTTTATTAGAAAATGTGGCTTCTTTTTAAGCGCTTCACTCTTGCTGATTGATCTAACAGCTCAACAACGAGAGGGTTAGGGTGGTGAGACAGACGCTCTCTGTGCCGATGCCGGAACCGCTCGATTTCCGATGTCACGGTCAGCATGTTTAAGTATTCGTGAATTTCGTCATTCTTCGTGAACCAAGGAGCATCAACGATCGTCCTCAAAATCATATTCTGCACTCGTTGGAGACAGAGAATGTTGGACTTGCTGGCTACACCTCACAGTTGAATGCCATACGTCCAGACTGGCTTAAGGACGGAGTTGTAAATAAGAAGCTTGTTATCCACTGATAGTACTGAGTTTCTGCCCATAAGCGAGGAAATGTTTCGGAACTTTAGGTTGATTTCATCTCTATTTTTCTTGATGTGGTTTTTCCAGGTTTTAGGCGCCTATCTAAGTGGAATCCAAGGTACTTCACGCAGTCAGAGTGTGGTAGAAGGTCGTTGCCAAGTTTTACAGGGGCGCAATTACCCTTCCTCAGTGTAAAAGTGACGTGCTGAGATTTAGTGGCACTGGCACGAATTCGCCATTTGCAGAACCATTTGTGTGTGTCATCAAGTTGATGCTGGAGAGTGTTGCTAGCTATTATGGGGTCAGCATCAACTGAAAGGAACGCCGTATCATCAGCGTAGGTCGCAACTGTGATGTTATTTGATACGGGTAGGTCTGACGTGAATATGGTATATAGTACAGGACTGAGAACCGATCCCTGAGGAACTCCAGCTTCGATGTTGTGCAGTCTTGATCTGGCATGCCCCTGCTTGACTTGGAAGGAACGGCCAGAAAGGTACGATGCTATCAGAGGAAACATCGAGTGTGGTAATTTTTCTTTCACTTTTGCTAGCAGTCCCTTGTGCCAGACTCGATCTAATGCCTGTTGGACATCGAGGAAAGCAGCGGAGCAGTATTTCTTGTGTTCGAAACTCTGACGAATCGTATGGTATACTCGGTGGACTTGTTCGATGGTTGAGTGAGCCTTACGGAAACCAAACTGGTGAGATGGCGTGATACTGCAATCGTTCATGGCTGCAGTGAGTCTAGTGAGGAAAATTCTCTCCCATAGTTTGGAAAGCACTGGAGTCAAACTTATGGGTCTATAAGACGACCTGTGAGATCTTCCAGAGGGTCGGAAAGTGACTCGTTCTAAGGATAGCATTAAATAGGCAAGCTAGGAATGTAATGCATTTTTTTGGCAGGTTTTTCAATAACGTGGGCGTAATGAGGTCAAATCCGGGAGCCTTTTTCAGGTCAAGATTTTTTATTTCTTGCGCAATTTCCTTAGGTGATACAGGTTTAATAGGCAGGCATAACTGAAAATCCTGACTTAGGATCTCCTCCACATCTGATTCGTCCGCGAGTTGATCGTTTGGTTTAAAAACGTTAGCCAGGTGGCTTGCAAAAACTTCAGCCTTCTCTGTGTCAGTTCTTGCCCATTATTACATTTATGTGTGTAATTTTAGCACCTCAGAATATACATAACTAAGCGAAGCAGATACTCTCATATTTTTGTTTTAGTCTACCAATACCGTAACAAACAATGTATATTAAATTAATATAACGCAAAGATATTCCGGGGTCGCGACAGAAGTGAGTGGAAAGTGTCTCGAATACACAGACAATGTCTACTTTCTTCTAATTCGCGAAACATGGAAAGTTTCTATTTCTGATTAATAATTTTCTTTTATCATATTGTTTAGTTATTCTTTTGTTCAGGCTAGGTTTTCAGCGTAATTTTACGCAAGGTAACGCTGAGGAAAACGTCATAACCATCTACGGAAAATATACGGGCACAAAACATTCGAAAATAATTTTCCGTAACAGTGAATGCGATACCAGATTTTTTAAAACGTATTATATGCTATATTTTACCGTGAACTACATGGTAAAAAACGCTTACAATTCAAAACGGAATAATAGTCAAAATAAAATTTCAAAAGTTTTTAACAGAAATTCGTCAACACCATCGCGCCAACATCAAAATCTCTTTCTCGAAAGATCAACTCATTTGATCTTGATTGTCCCCCGCGCACACCGCTCCTCAGTCGCTTGCACGAAACGAACCAGAGCTCACGTCACGAAAAATACCTTTTTTCGTAAATTTGAGTGTTCAAAAATAGTTTGTCAAGTTTCTTCATCATTACCGGTAAGCTTAGATTAAAACAAATTTAATCTAAGCCGGTAAGTAAGATTTCTGGGTAATTGTACATTAAGTATTATTTTTTGCTTACGAACTTTATGGTACTTGATAGATAAATTCTAAAAATAGCGGCCATAAAATGGTAGCTTAAATAGAATTCATGATAAAAAAGAAAAATATTGTGTTCGTCATTACCATCATCATCATTACCGTTTTATTTGTGTTGATGGTAATGACGTTATGTTAATGGCAATGATGAATAAAGATTTTCAAAATGTAGCATATCATAACAATTACTCCCATTTGGCTTTAAATTGCTTTTCTTCTCAGTTTTTCATATTTGGATATTTTACTTCGAAATTCAAATCTAAAAGGGCTGAAAGGGTTTAAAGTTAGTATAAAAACGCACAGTGAGTATGTTTTTTTTATTTTTGTATATTTATACAGTTTATATTTTTATTTCAGGTAGTTGCTGTTATTAAAAATGATGAATGAACTTCAATATTACATATTGACATTAATAGATATTATAACATTGACCCCAAATATTATTTTAGAAAATATAACACAATATTTTCCACACAGCAAGGTGGACTCTGCAAATCTCCGTGTGAGGATTCACCTAGCATAAAAGCGAACGGCAAAATGCGAAATAGACGAATTTCGTATTGGACCTACGGCTAACAAATCCCTTGAAAATATTTATTACCTATCTAATTAATTTTTCATTTGAAGATAATTTTTTTTTCTATTATGACTCGTCATAGTGACTGCATCCTGCCTGATGGTAAGCAGCCGATGCAGTCCAAAATAATGAGAGCGCTCCCCACCGTGGAATAAGCACGATAACGAGCGCATCAATGGGTTCATGACGGCCTGCATAAATGCTGTTTCACGCCCCGCTTAAAAGACCCGGGACTGTAGCAGCTGGGAAACACATGCGCCGGCAAAGAATTCCAAAGCCGAATGGTCTTACAGAGGAACGACTTGCCAAATTTTTTGGTACGAGTACTGATAGCCTGTATAGTTTGATTGTGGTTTCTAAGACCATTACGTGTAGTCCGGGAGAGGAAAGGAGGGGTGGGATAAGATCAAAAAGTTCTTCAGAACACTCTCCGTAGTAATTCCGGTAGAAGACACTGAGAGAAACAATGTCTATACGCAGCTGGAGGTCCTCAAGGGAGGCTGTAACCTCAGCATCTCCAATAATGCGTACCGCTCGCCTTTGCATTCTATGAAGTGCATCGAGGAAGTATTTAGCGGAGCCGTCCTATATGGGAACAATACTCCATACTCGATCGCACCTGAGTTTTGTACAGCAAACAGCGCTGCTTGGGAGTGAACAACCGTCTCACCTTATTGAGAATTTTTCCGGGAGGCAGTAAAAATAGCACTCTCGATGTAGCATTTCGGATTCAGTTCCTGGCTGATGTCCATGCCAAGAATGCTGAGGTTCACCGAAATGGGTAACGGAAAGTTCTGAAGAGAGGAAGCAGTAAGGAAGGGAGTTACCTAGGACGAGAATGCACACACCTGGGTTTTGCTAGCATTAAACCGACCAGGAGTCTTTTAGATCTCCACTTAGAGACACGATCGAGAGTCAGGTTCAGTTTGGCAACCAGTTCTTGCCTTTTCACCATGATATCGGCTTGCTTTGCCGCAGGATGTCCGAAGTACCGCTCATGCACCGTACTGTCATCCGCATAACAATGAATATTGCCCAAGGATAACATGTCATTAATATGCAGAAGAAATAGAGTAGGTGAAAGCACAGAACCCTGCGGCACTCCGGCATTGACTTTGTAGAACGCGGAGGAACTACCCTCTCAAAATCAAAATTGAGCGCCTGGAAAATCAAAAAATAGCTAGACGACAAAAGTACGCGGAAATCAAACAAGATCCTGTTTTGTATGAATTATTAATTAGTGAAGGAAAAGGAAAAATAAAGATATCAAGAAAGAAAAAAGAAAAAGTAGATTAAAAGTGTAGATGAAGAATCTCATCGTGACCAAAGAGAAAAACGTAAAAAAATGGCGTGGAGCATCTAAAAATACTGAAAAAGAGATTTCTAAAGTAGTTTTAGTTAAGGCAGCTGATTACGACGACGATGAAATAGAAGCAGGTGCAGAAGATGCGCTATATATACCTAAATCAAAAACATCTCCAGATTCAAAAATAAGAAAAATACGATTTGGAATCCAAGAAAAGGAAACATTTAATGAATATAATTAAGAAACTAAAAGAAGAGAACAAGGAGTTATTATTAATAAGGAGGAAGAGGAAGGAGTTATTATTAATAATAAGGGATTAAATAAAAATACTTAAATAAAGAAGAACAGAAATGGCTAAAAAGACAAAGGAGATAATAGAATTCAATGAACTAATTAACTAATAAAGAAAGTGAGGGACTTTTACAAAGAAGATACAAGTAGTACCTACAGTAGCAGCAGGGAAACAAAGTATAAAATTCAAAAGCAAAAACGCTATAATGACTAGTTCCCAAAAATATTTTCATAAACAATTCATGGCTAAAATACCAAGTAAAAATAAGCTATAAAATGTTTACTAGAAAAAAATCCCATTCGAGCTTCTTGAGACTGGTTGATTTTTTTTCTAGTAAACATTTTATCCTACATCTATATAGCATTGTGAAAGCAAACATTTTAATAATAAATATAAAAATAAACTTTACGTTTTTCTGTCAACACAGACCGTTTTGGGTATAACTGATGATTGCCAAAGATATTAGGATTATAATCAAGAATTAGAATTAAGAAAAATTTAATTATGATCGATATTATGTTTGTTATTGAGATTTGTTGAATTTTAACTTTTGATAATAATACACTGATTACAAAAATTATGTTTTTTTATTTACAAGTGAGCAACTACTTTTAAGTATATAATACTTAGATATGTCTTTACAAATAGGTACTATTATAGTAAATTAGTAATTATAACTTTTTCCGCAAAATATTGTCATTACCATGCATTCTTAATCATTACCATCCGCAAAAAATCATTACAATTAGCATGACGTCATTATCATTTTCTCTAATTTTATTTGAGATCAAATATTACCTAATTTCTTGATTAAATAAGAGTCCCGTATTATTATAATCCTCTATGGCCTTTGCTTAGCAAATCTTATTTGATAGTACTTCTTTCGATTTTATTAACTTTGCACGCATTTCAGATTCATTTACAAGAAGGCTTCAAAATAAATCAGAAAAAATCCAAATCGCGAATCCACGTCACCTAGCAGTGACCTAGCATCACTGTACTGTCTGGGACTTCTTGGCGGGAAAGTGAAGCGTCATGTCTGTAGTTTTGTTTTACCGTCCTTCATAATATAGTCTTATTATTATTATTATTATTATTATAATAAAATGAGTTGAACTATGGGTAACTTTACTTCTCCGTAGTACAACCAGTTGGACATCGCAGTTGTACCACGGGTCGGGCACGGTTTTTTTTCATAGGTATGCCATCTCCAATCCATAGGTTTCAGTACTCAGAGATGTCACGTCACTCACGTCTGGACTTTTTGGCGGGAAAGTGAAGCGTCATGTCTGCAGTTTTGTTTTATTTTCTAAAATTTGTGTTTTTTCGAATATTAATGTGAAATAATAGTGGATTATTAACCGATAAGTGTTTGTGAACGTGCATGAGTGTTGGCAAATGAAACAAAACAGTGCAACATCACTTTTCAAATTCTCTCAAGTAGTCCGCGTGAGACCTCAGTAAAGTCCCACATCTTTACTGAGGACTCAAGGGGTTTGGGGAACATCATTTATCATTCATCTTAATCACCACTCATTATCATCAAGGGAAAAATAACAAATAAAAAACTAATGACTAGGCAGTATGGCTCAGACCTTAGCCTGTTCCTTCATGGAACAAATATATTTAAAAAAAAAATCAAATGTCGCATTTCGCAAACAGCAAGATTGTTTGTTGTTATGCACGTGTAGCGCAAGTTAATGTTTATTTACCTAATTCAATTATAATAAAAGCAAATTATGGTAGTAGCTGAAGTTGTAGAGCAAAAGATGAGCAATCCAATATTAAAAGTGTCAGGTAAGCATTAAATTTCATTCGGTTCCTTTGAGAATGAAATGTATACTATAGGTTAGGATAAGTATAAATTATAATGTCTGTTGGTTTCAGTTTCTGATTCAGATTCCTCAAGTGTCGATGAGTCTGAGGAATCGGATAATGAAGAACAAATTGATGAGCACGATGCTGGGGCAGATGTCGAAAATAGTAGTGAAAGTGATAAAGAATTTAGTGATGATGTAGAAAGTGAGGTGGGTAAGTATCTAACAATTCATCATCACCATCAATAAGCTCACAACCAGCCACTGCTGGGTATAGGCCTCCTTTAATATGTGCCATCATTCTCTCTCATCTCAAGAGTAACAATTACAAAAAAAAATCTTTACAAAGTCAATTTCATAATAAAACACTTTATGTACTTATATTAGATTATTTCAATGTGTCTTATTTGCGTCATTATAAATGGCATTTGTTTTAGATGGAGTTTCCGCTGATGAGAATGCACTTATAACAAATGAAGGCTGGGCAGACTCGGTAACAAAAATTCTTGGTTCGAGTAAACCAAAAAATAAGAAGAGCTTAGTTTTGTCTAGAGCAAAAAAGTATGTAGAAACAGTTAAGAAAGAAATAGAAGAAAAGCCAGCGTTTGAAGTTATTGGGGATTCAAGAAAAGAAGACATTGAAGTTAAAACAGAAAAGGAAGGGGCTGAACCACCTGTTAAAAAAGTAGTAAGTAGAAACATGTATAGGTTCAGGCACTAGGTGTTTGTTCAACTTTATTATAACCTATTGAAATGAAAGGATTTTTAGTTTTGTGCATTGTTAAGCAATAATTTATTTTGTTTTTTCAGAAACAAGAAAAAGCATCAATACGAATAAAACCAAACATATTAGAAAAAGATAGAGAACGATTACTAGCAAAAATAGCTACAAAAGGTGTAGTACAACTATTTAATGCTGTAAGAAACCAACAAAAAACATTAGAAAGAGAAGTAGACAGAACTGATATATCAGAAAGCAAGAAAGAGAAGATACTAAAGAAGTTTGACAAGAGAGCATTCTTGGACACCTTGATGGGGCAGACCAAGTCAATAGTTGTTGACAAAGAGGAATCTGTAAAGGATGAAGTGAAAGCTGAAGAGGATAAGCCCAAATGGAGTGCTCTGAGGTTTTTTTACTTTTTAATTCAGGTGTTATAATTGAAACTGTGTTTTAACCCTATCACATATTGGTGGAAGCATACTACCACCCCCTCTTGTCCCTTGGGTGTCGTAAACAGCAACTAACGGACCAAAGACTGCACATACATCCAACAGCATAGAGCAGCAATGGGCTGACTACCTGTCACGCTGTGCATGTGTTTCCCAGCTCCTACAGTCCTGGGTCTTTTAAGCGGGGCGTGAAACGGCATTTATGCAGGCCGTCATGAATGGGTGCGCTTGTTACCGTGCTTGTGCCATGGTGGGGAGCGCTCTCATTATTTTGGACTACATCGGCTGCTTACCATCGGCAGGATGTAGTCACTATGACGTGTCACATTAAAATGTATATAAATAAAAAAATATATATTATTGTGCAACATTTGAATAACAGCAAATTATATTGTTTCAGAGATGACTTCATGATGGGAGCAAAAATGAAAGATTGGGATAAAGAATCAGTTGAATAAAATGTACAAAGTTAATAAATATTTTTTTTATTTTTTACATCCTTTTTATCTTAAATATTAATTTTAAAGTGAGGGAATGTGACTTATCATAAAATTAAATAGTTTTAACAAACATAATAAACTCTTAATAGATTTTTATTTTATTATTTGTTATAAAAAGATTTCTTTCATAACCTAGTCCTGACAATTACAAACACAACAATGAAAATCAAGTGATGATCCATCATACATTTGGGAATTGATTTTTATAGATGTTACATAGCTTTTGGAATTACTTAATGAGTAGCGTATAGGCATCACTTCCAACAGAATGTTGTGTTATTTCTTTAGGTAGTGTGGCATATATTTTTACTGGCAAATTCCATACCATTGTTTCAATAGGTACATTCAGTGGTGCATTCCACTCCTTGTCTTCAGAATTTGGTAGTAATCTTTCATTTGTAGTAACAAATTCAAAGTGAAGTCTCCATCTTAACGAAACTGAAAATAACAATCAACAGAATTATTAATGTTAAAACCATGTTAAAACTTGACAAAAATCTAAATCATCATCAACTACCTCTAGTGGATAGGATAAGGCTATGTTTTATTATGATTAAAATCTTTAGTTCTAATACTCTGGTCCGTGTCGCGTAGCGGTGAAAGAATACTACCACCTCCTCTCTTCCCTTGGGTGTCGTAAAAGGCGACTAACGGACTAAAGACTGCACATACATCCAACAGCATGAAGCGGTGATGGGCTCACCACCTGTCACGCTGAGCACATGTGTTGTCGCTATTTGGTGAAAAGTGGACTATGGTACAGTCACAAGCAAAAATATGTAAACAATTGTAACTCTTAATACAATGGAATTGGTGCTCGTGACTGTACATTTCCTAGTCTCTGACTAACCCTTCGGGGTCGACTATTAACACAGAATAACTAATAGTACTACGTACAGAAGGCTCACTCTCTAACGACTTTCACGCGAAATTTAACTTATTGTGTGACCAGAGCGTTCATATTCCGTTAAGCAACGCTGACTCAATATCGATTTGACGTCATGACAACAGCGTAGGGTTTACGGTTTAGCGCGAGTTAAGCGACGACGCGCGACGTGTAGCGTGCGAGCCGAGCGGCAACCATTAACGGCGGCGTATGGCACACGCCTGCCTGGGAGGCGCGCCGGCCGAACGTACCTAAACTATGTGTCTAAAGGGGCTACCAGACTGTTGTAAACAAGCCTTTCCCACCAGTTCACCTTGGTGGGAGCTTCCACCTAGTTTGCCACCACAGTCCATTTTTAGCAGAAATCTGCTTTACTAGAGTAAAATTTAGGCTACAGCAGGATGTTAAGCATTATCGTAAAATTTAGCATATTTGACATATTTTGTTTTACTTGCGAATTTATATAGCGCTATTGGCATCCCTTCCTTGATATACCTAAGTAGTGAAGGAAATTTAAAAAATATATCAATTTGCTGGAAAAAAATATGATTAAAGGAGATAGGTAATTTTGGGTCACAATGAGTTGTCCGTTACAGAAATAAAAATGGTATAGAAAATAAGATCTTCTTATTGTATTATTATTGGTTTCTAAAATAAACCTGTAACCTCGGACCAAATATTACATGGACAGAGTCTTACGACGTTGCCGCTTTTACATACGTGTATCAAAGTAAAGTATTTGTATCTCTGTCTGTATGACTGTAGTGTGATATGAGTAAAAGAGATAGTTAATGTACGTTTGGCAACGACGCACTGTCGGTGTGAGACGTGTCATTTCATGACCGACTACTAGGTCAAAACCACAAAGTACTTTTTTATATACGGAAAGTCAAAACATTGCTGGATTGTGCGAAATAATAGTGAAATATTAAGAAATCTTAGTGTTTGTGTTATTTGTGTAATATACAATTGACATAATGTCTTGTTCTGCTGTTTATTGTTTGTCAAGAACAACAAAAGGAGGTGTGAGGGACCAGGAATTATCATTTCATACGTTAGTGATTTCTCATAATATGTATGCTTTAATAGGAGTTTTTTAATAATTAAAACGGCAAAGCATTAATTTTTGCTAATTCTAAATCATACTATATCGTACACTATTCATAAGAATCAGGTTTTAAACCTTAATTAAATGTAATTTAAAGGCTTTGTTTTTGGCATAATGATTAGTGATGTACGTATTTGTGTATCGAAGCTTCATCGATATTACTAATATTCTTTTTATTATTCTTTTTTTAGGTTTCCAAAATGCCCGGAAATAAGACGTGAATGGGTTAAAGCTATTAGACGTGATAACTGAGAGCCTACAAAATATTCAAGGCTCTGTTTCAAACATTTTGAATCTTTTTTTACAGTAAAAATTTTAGCCTTAGTTCAAAATTGAATCTTAATAATATGGGCGGGAATATGAATAGTAAAAAGTATTGCTCTTCACTTTACTACACAAATTATTTTTTTATTTGTTTGTTATAATAGAAGGAGGCAAACGAGCAGGCGGGTCACCTGATGGAGAGTAATCTCCGCCGCCCATAGACACCCGCAACACCAGAGGAATCGCAGATGCGTTGCCGGCATTTAAGGAAGGAATAGGAATTGTGAGCGGGGGGGGGGGGGAGGCCTCCGGAACCCTCACTGCCCGAACGAAACACAACAGCACCAAGGGCTATTATTTCACACCGGATATTAGGGTGTTACCAGACCAATCGATCGATGGTAGAATGGATTAGTCGACGTCGATCGATGTCGATCGATAATCGACCGGTAAAATGGATTGGGTGTTAAATCGAGCTGTTTGATTAGACGCACCGGCCGCTTCACTTTTCTGAGTGGTAGAGCCACGCTGCGTTGCAGCACGCATTGGGCCGGCTCGCCCGGCGTAATACCACCCTCTCTAATATTCGGCGTGAAATAATGGCACTTGGTGCTGTTGTGTTTCGTCCGACTAGTGAGGGTTCCGGCAGCCCCTTCCCCCCCCCCCTCCCAATTCCTATTCCTTCCTTAAACCTATTCCTCCCATAAAGGCCGGCAACGCGTCTGCGATTCCTCTGGTTTTGCGGGTGGGTGTCCATGGGCGGCGGTGATTACTCTCCATCAGGTGACCCACCTGCTCGTTTGACACCCTCTTTTATAAAAAAAATAAAATTATTTCGTGCCTATGGATAATAATCGTAATATTAGATTATGTTTATGTTGATAATAATGAGTGATGATAATATGAACGTTTAAATACTAAATGATATTCCCCCAAACACCTTGGGAAGCACTTTAGATTAAGCAACACCAAAAAAGGGGGGAAGGGGAGGGGGAGGGGGAGCCAAAGTGCGAAAATGCATAGTTTTCAAGATATTTTTATTTTGAGGTTATTTTAGGTTATTTTTAGGAAAAAAAAACAAATATTCTACTAAGTTACCATTACCGTACCCCCTCCTCTCTACCTCCCTCGAAACTACTAACCTCGAAATTCATGACAATCGCTACGCAAGAAAAAAACAAAAACAAAAACCGCTGCTTAAAATGTCATTTGGATAAAATAACCGATCGTTAGCTTTAAAAAACGGCCGCATCCAGATTCTTCTGCGTTTGCGTCTCCGTAATAATAGTACGAGCAACATCGTACTGGCTAAGAACAACGAGTCCTTTTCTGAATACATTTCGCTAATGGAATTTAGCCAGGGTTAATCGATCAACGTCGACCAGCCGTCGATCGATGGGTTAGACGAACGGTATCCGTCGATTGATTAAAGCTACCACACCTATCGATCAACGTCGACCGACCGTCGTCGATCGATTAGTTAGTCAAACGGTAGGTATCCGTCGATCGATTAAAGCTACCAGACCAGTCGATCAACTTCGATTGACGTTGATCGATGCCGTCGATCGACGATCGATCGATTGGTTGGGTAACACCCTTAGTGAGAGGTTGGTATTTACGCCGGGCGAGCCGGCCTAGCGTGCCCGGCGTGCTGCAACGCAGCGTGGCTCTACCACTCAGTCTGTGTCTAAACGGTAAACCTACGGACGTGAGTAACTTTAACCCCCAATTATAATAACGAACTAGGTACACACCACATTAAAGTGATTATATCGATATACTAGTCACATCTTTAGTCACGCACACATGTACAGATAGAAAGCTGCACACTAACAAAATACGGACATGCTAAAAATCCAAAGACTCTGTCCATTGTGATATTTGGTCCGAGCCTGTAACACTCCAACACAAAACCAACATAAACAATAAAACGGATTTTCGAAAATAACACTTAAACATACTTTGTAAACACACATCTAGTCAGTAACAAATCGATTTATCGAATTCGATATACTTTTGTCTAACTGCAAATACTTATTGAAACAGTATTTAATTTAAAATAATAAATATACCAATACGTTAGTTCTTGTATTTTGTAGACTAACTGAATTAACAATCATGATAATGAATACAAAAAGAAAAGTAAAATTTTAATTTAAATCGATTATTGAAATGTCATGTCAGGTCTTAATATGTCATTTGTCAATACGATTGTCTTCCATTCATTCATTCTCTTTGCTCCATGAATTGTAGAATATTTTGTGCCGGCTTTTCTTTCTAAATAGTTACTTTCTCACGACATTTTATGTTAAATTATACCCCTGAATACAGAATTTAATCTAGATCAATAAAAAATAAACTTCAAATTCTTGTAACTACACAAATAACTAGGAAAGAGTGTATAAGCAGAACAAGGCATCGAGGTAAGCAACTCACGTGAATCCTCTATAACTCTAATCTGCGGAGTTGTACATGCAAAATAATGATACATCTGTAATGGTAACATCATTCCCTTCAAAATGCAGTAATTGTTATGTCTGTAACACAAATAAATATAATGGCCCAAACGTCCATACAAGCTGCCCTATCTCCTTTATATCATTATTAGCTAGATATGACCTTTTAAAGATGTAAAAAATACCGCGCTGTACATACATTCATATAATATACGAACTTGGCTTTTTCCAGTAACCACGTTGTATGTAGATTGTAGGTTGAAAATAGCTGTTTGTGTGTAATGGTGTTTAAGGCAGTGGCAACACAGCGGTTTTCAATGCGCGCCCGCAAACAAAGGTCGTGGAAAGGTCAACCGAAATTTCGTTACAAACAACCTACCACACTGTTGTAAACGTCGGTTTACAACAGTCTGGTAGCCCCTTATTACTCTGAACAAAATGTTCCCACGAGAAAAAACTGGTAACAAACAAATTGCACACAGGCTAAAGCTAGTCTTAAAAAATCCTTTTACCATATTCCACTTCAAATGCTGGAGTAATATGTAGAGGAATTGGCAGTATCAGCTGAGAATGTGTATAACCCAAAGTGACTTCATGGTATCTTGCTACAGTCATGGACCGGCTACTAGTATCTTTGTTTGCATTTTTTGAAGGAGAGTTTGATGTCAAGATCTCTTCTGGTTGCAATGAAACTGATACCTAGAAACAAAGAGAAGGAAAAACTATGAATTTAAAATGGTTTATGTATATAAGATGACTGCTAGAAACCACAAGAAACTTCAAGGGCTGGTCAGATCAAGTGTTTAAACATGGCAAAAATGACAAAAAAGGAAATTGCGTTTTTGTCATTTTAAATGAAATAATTCTTTTTGTGAATTTTAATTGGATAGTCTTTGTTGAGTATCCAATTTATTGACTGATGCGGACGGGTCAAGAGATGGCCGGCCATTGACCCGTCAACCTAGGTACACTGACGCAGACGGGTCAACCTCTTCCCCGCACGTTGTAAATAATTGTTATTTTTAATTGATTTCATTTTATTTTTCTTATGATATTGCTATGGAATATGATATTGAAAAAAACACGAATTCCTTGTCATTTTTGTCATGTTTAAAAAACACTTGGCCTGACCAGCCCTTGAAGTTTCTTGCGGTTTCTAGCAGTCACCTTATATAGTTATAATAACAAGTAAAAATTAGCTAGCAATCTTTTGTTGCCTCTAATTATTTTAAATTTTCTAATAATATTAAAATATTGTAATTATGACATGCAGTAAAAGTTTTATACAGAATGCACAACATCTTTGTGTTAAAACCAACAAATTAATAACAATTACCTGCATACATGTGACTGTTCCTACAGAAAAGTCAAAAGTGCCTACAATATCTTCACCAAGCTTATAAGCAGATTTAAATAAACAAAATCGTCCTATTTTCCCTCTTGTGTTTGTTATCATGTAAGAGTTAGGGCTTCTTCTTGCTGTAAGATTCTAAAAAAAAATAAGTACATAAATAACAGTAGATCAAAAGAATTTGCATTATGTATTGTTGAAACATTTCACTACTACCTGTAAAACTTGTAAAGCCATGGTAAGAGGTGTTTCAACTTTTCTTTCTTCTGAAAATGGATTTGTAGGCTGTAATTCCTCCGTGGTTTCATTTCCACATAAAGCTGCAAGGTCCTGCATGTTCATGATAGGGCTGATTGGCAATACTCTGAATGGTATACGAACCATTTTAATGTGTGATCCAACCTTCTGTGTAGCTATGGTTATTTTATAGGAATATTTCACAGATGTGCCACGATATGAAGGTGCTGCTTCTATAGGCAAAGATTCTCTGTACCAAACTGTAAATGCAAAGTTATAATCAAATACTATTAAGTATGAAATAAAACCATTTCATTTTTTATTGTACTTAAAGGAACTTACATGTCTTTGTGTCACCCAGAGGAATCGTTAAATCACAAAATAGAATCTTAGGCTTCGTGTGAAATATAACATTTCCAATGTCACAAGATGTGACTTCCAATGATGTGGTTTTACCAAATATTGGTGTTTTTTCTCCGGTGTTTCCCGATGTTGAATAAAAGCAGTGTATCTGTGCTGATGCCCATGCTAAGTTCTCTAATATATCACTGAAATTAGAAGCAAGAATACAAATTCCATTACATATAGCCTGCTGAATCTAAAAGTTGTACCTTGTAGAATACAATAAGAAGGAATATGTAATAACCTGTGACTTTGGGAATTCCTGTGTTCAGGTTGTGTTGTATGACAAAATGAAATACAACATTCTAGGGCTTCGCCAGCTAGATACACGGTTCCTGTTGTAAGTTTTGCTGAAAGTTCTATCATTGTGTACACTACCCTGCTGTGTTTACTTGCTGAATAAATGCTGTTTCTGTTTGTTTGTTTACGATTTTACAGATTTTACGATCAGAAAAGGCGAGTTCAGTGAGTGACGTTGAACGTCACGTTACTGACGTGAGTAACTTTTTTTTTTAATTTATTTGTTCAGTGAAGGTGCAGGCTAAGGTCTGAGACCATACTGTCTAGTCATTAGTTTTTTTATTTCTTTTTTTTCCCTTGATGATAATGAGTGGTGATTATGATGATGAATGATAAATGATGTTCCCCAAACCCCTTGAGTCCTCACTGAGGACTCCTCAGTAAAGTTGTGGGAATTTACTAAGGTCTCACGCGGACTTCTTGAGAGAATTTGAAAAGTGATGTTGCACGGTTTTGTTTCATTTGCCAACACTCATGCACGTTCACAAACACTTAACTGTTAATAATACACTATTATTTCACATTAATATTCGAAAAAATACAAATTTTAGAAAATAAAACAAAACTGCAGACATGACGCTTCACTTTCCCGCCAAGAAGTCCAGACGTGAGTGACGTGACATCTCTGAGTACTGAAACCTATGGATTGGAGATGGCATGAGTGCGTTCCGTCGTTCTGGGTGTAGTTGTTTGGTTAAAGTTTAACTCGTTTGAGTTGCAACTGAGCCACGGAACGATCGAGTTGTTTTTATAACCTCTTCTGAAGTATTCCTGTCCAAAACAAGAGAAAACTCTTCTTTTGTCTACATTTTTTCCACTTTTATACAATATTTTAAACTTATTATTATAAAGTAAAACAATACGAAACAAACAGGCCGAATTTTTCGAGACGTTTTGACTTAAATTGCAAAATTTGACACTTTAACAATGATATAAACGTCAAATATCTGTCAGAGTGAAAAACAACCATCCGATTTGATGGTTGTTTGGTTGCTGCGCTCTGAGCCACAGAACGGATGAAACTACGCTCTGACAGCCGTCAGAGTAAAATTTCACCAAGCCACGGAACGGGTAGAGCGCGCGCCGGAGTGCGCTCGAGTGCACTCGAGTGAAGCCACGGAACGCAGCCCATACCTATGAAAAAAAACCGTGCCCGACCCGTGGTACAACTGCGATGTCCAACTGGTTGTACTACGGAGAAGTAAAGTTACCCATAGTTCAACTCATTTTATTATAATAATAATAATAATAATAACGAGTCATGCAACGCTTTACTGGGATCGCTCTATCATCACGGATAGGACTATTGTCGCCAATAAGCCTGATATCGTGGTGATCGACCGATCTCAGCGCCAAGCAATATTAGTTGATATTACCATACCTCATGACGAGAACCTCGTGAAAGCCGAGAAGGACAAGCTCAGTAAGTACCTTGACTTGGCTCACGAGGTTGCCGCCATGTGGGATGTGGATTCAACTATTATTGTACCGATAGTCGTTTCGGCACACGGTCGGCTCTCGCTAAAAGGTTGGGTCAAGGGTCAGATACAGAAGGCAGTACTCCTTGACACGGCACGTATTGTGAGGAGGTTCCTCACTCTGCAGCCCTAACCACCGATAGCTTGGGTCTATCCCCGCTGCCGGTGGCAACCTAGGTTAAGTTTTTTATAATATTTTATATTGTAAATATGTTTTTAAATAAAATATTGTAAAAAAAATTTCTTAAGATATGTGTTAAATAAAGAGTATAATAATAATAAAACTTTATTTGCTAAAAACATGGTAATATGGTCTTAGTACACTTCAAAGATCTCATATTTTGCTTTTAGTATAGAGCATGCAAATACAATATTATTCAATATTTAGAATTATTTATCCATATCAATATTAAAATACTAGGTACAGTTTTTTTTTTTAATTTCACAATTTAATTCATTAATTTAGTAAATGTCAAAATCATTAATAATCTAACATTCGATTTAAATAAGTATGTCATTAACTACTAAATGTCGAATTATGTTCTTTCGTCAAAAAACTCTTTTATGTCATAAAAGGTTTTTTCAATTAACCATTGCATCAATTTCTTTCTAAATAAATGTGTGTTCAATTCTTTAAAATATTTAGATATTTTATTATAGATTCGTATACACATCATTAGAACACTCTTCCGATACTTGTCTGAATGCGGTATTTCCTTCAGCACAAGTTTATGAGGGTCTCTGTGAAGCCTAGAATTGATATTTATGATTATGACCCGTGGTACAATGGTGGAATTATGTCCAACTGGTTGGACCACGGGGATACTTAGAGCATTCAACCAACAGGAGACGACACGCGCGCTAATTTCTATGCAAAAAAGTCTGTCATTTCTTGCGGGGGGAAGAAAACACACATAGAAATTGTTAACACACTAATACATTATTGAATGACGTAGCTACGCACGCAAACGACAACATTGTTGAACACTAGCATAAAATAGACGCACACTATTATATTCACACACAGCGATTACCTGTCCGTGCACAAGTCTAACGTCAAATTTATGTAAACGTCTATAGAGGTTGACACAATCGATAAAAATTTTTTGATGTCGATTCAATTTATTTAAATACAATGTCAAAATACAAGAAAAGATTTTTTTTAAATTTAGGTTCATCAGTCCACCTAGAAAAGCGGCAAACGCTCATCTCCTGTCTATTTTTAATTCGCAGCGCGCGTACTGCTGTACCTACTTTTCACTAGAAATCTGATCTCCTGTAATTGTGACAATATTTAATTAGATCCGTATAACCTACTATATTAGCTCTGTAATGGTAACTATTGGTTAAGATCACCAACGTGACATGGATGTCATGTTGGTGATTCTTAAATATAGGTAAATATCGCCCGCAGTGCCTTTAGAAAAATGAGAAAGGAAGGTACTTTGCAACCGAAACCTTATAATCGCCTTCCGAATACGTCTTCTCCAATGTTATATCAGGGGGCGATCGCGCTGATCAATCTCAACCATACTACAATTGAACCTCAGCCGTTATAGAGCTATCGCGTTTGACACACGCGATGTCGCTATATGAATTACGAAGTCGGCAGAACGGCTGCGGTTCAGTTGTGGTTTAGTTGTGATTATTTAGCGCACCCTGGCCTATACGGATGTGAGGCTTGGACTATAAAGGAATATCTCAGGAAATGTATAGAAGCTTTAGAAATGTGGGCATACAGACGCATGATGTCTATATCCTGGACACAGAAAGTCACCAATGAGGAAATTCTGCGATGGGTCAGCCAGAAACGTGAGCTTTTGAAGAAAGAAAAGTTGCATAATATGGGCCATGTGTTTAGACACGACAGATACGAGTTCTTGGAACCGATAATGATGGGAAAAGTTGCAGGGAAACGGATACGTGGTCGCAGAAGAAAGTAGTGGTTGCGAAACATTCGGGAGTGGACGGGAACAGCGAATGCCGCTGAATTCTTTTGCCTTGCCAAAAACAAGTCTAAATATGCAGAACTGACTGCCCTTAGGATAGCCACCCTTTAGGGTGGCTCTACAACTAGTGACTTTTGTAGTACTAGTGAAACAACTTCTTCAAACTAAACAACTTCTTCAAGAAGAAGAAATATAAATAAGTAAATTACACAGTACACATCAGTTTACGACGAATTACGAATAGATATGGTAAGCATTTGCCACTTGTCTTAGGGGCCGTATGGTTAAATAAGATAGACACTTTGCTTTTCGTTATAGTTAAAATCGCAAGAGGATAGACTGATAGGTATTATTTAAAAAAAATACTTGGCTATCTAACCTTACGACTCTTAAACAGGAGGAACTGAAAAACTGAAAAACATGTATTTTCATGGTTCTAAACGCCGATCAATTATGTTAATGTAATTAGTGTAGGAAGGGTCTTCTAAGAAGAGGACTATGAGTATGAAAGTAGACTAACAAGATGAAAATGAACCTTCTACATTAACTGCTCCTATTTCAAAAAATTGTAAAATATTCCTATTATTTATCTGAATAAATGTTTTTCTTCTTTAAGGATTTCTTAAAGTTGGGAAAACAAAATGAGAAAACTAAACAACAATTTCAATAATCTTTATTTGTAATGGAAGTATTTCAAAGAAGTAATGTTTAGTACTTTATCATAATAAAAACTTCAAACACCATATAAAAATAGATTCACAATCCTACTAAATCGTAGCGGAATAGTGGCAGCTTTGACATATACATTAATTGACGTAGAAATATATACATTTTGGCAGAATTTTTGTAAAAGCTCTTTTTCATGTTGACATTTAGCTCACTAAACGAAATAAGTACCTATCTAAACATCTCACTAGATAACAAAATCTTTTTGTGCAGACGTTTTGAGAGCTTTGATTATGCATCTAGTTTTTCTAAGTGATCGAAGAATAAAAAGCTTAAATTCTGAAAACGAGAGTAGGCACGACACGCTTTTTCAATCTCATCTTGTTATTGGATTGCATAAGTTTGAAAATGGTGTGAGCAAGTGTGCTAGTGCGCTTAGGAGTCCACGAAACATGATTTCCACAAACTCGGATCCAAACATCTCGAATAATTACATCTTTTGGTTGGAAATCTGAAAAATTAATAACAAGAATAAACATGGTTAAGTCGATATCGATATTTTGTACTGACGTATCTCTAGAACTGTTTCAGTGTGCCAATGTGATGAAATAAAAATTTTCTAATTTCGGGATAAATGACAGGCTGTAATATAATATATTAATGAAGTAGACTGATCATAAACATACAGTTTAATAGTATTGCTAATTTTTAAAGCAATTTAGTTGAAAAAAACTGAAGAAAATGAAAATAAGTAACAATTAATAAATAGTTATCTATCATTCGTTTAATTAGCATCCATAGTGAACAATAGTTTTAATAGTAATGAATGGGACATAAAAGTTGTTTTTTATTGTTAGCACGTTTAACTTTCAAAGTTACGCAAAGTTGCAGCTTGTCGTTCTAGTGGCAACACTTTTTGATTGAGAACATTTTTCAGTTTATTGCAAATTTAGTGCATTTATCAATAGTTTAAAGACAAAATAATACTTACAGATGAAAAGTAACGCTATCCTTTTGTACATTTGATGTATCTGTTCGCTTTTTGCACGAAAACACGCTGCAATTTGGCATTATTTGCTCCCGTCGTGACGCGTCAACTGTGAGATACAAATGGTGCAGTGACACGCGAAAACTAGTTTTATTTAACGGGTATGACCATTGGGCATACCCTCTTGGCAGATGGGAACGTCTGCCAGTGGCGTCTCCTGTTGGTTGAATGCTCTATGCGGGGATAAGATGATCGTGTAAAACAAATGAACGTCTACAAAACATATGACGATTGTGATTGTAAAAAATGGGTGCAAGCGATTTGTGCGACTCATCTTTAAAAGCTTTCACTTTGTAAAATTGTCGACCTTTTGATAATAAAACATTACCGCCTTTTCTTTCAATTATTGTAACTTCACAATTTTCCGACATTTTACTTTGGTATCGTCTGAAAACGAGAAATATTCAAGCGTCAATATCAACGTTTTAATCATCAATAGTCAATTAATCAAAAGAGGTAGTAATTGCATTGCACTTCAGCATTGAAATATACCCTTTTCCTGTTTATTACCAGTTGTTCCATAGATACATTCAATTCCCAGTAGTACAACTAGTTGGACCAAGGAAAGAACAACTCACTCGAGTTGAACCATTGGTAAAGATATTTCCCCATAGAACAACCAGTTGAACTATGGGTAACTTTACTTCTCCGTAGTACAACCAGTTGGACATCGCAGTTGTACCACGGGTCGGGCACGAAAAAAACGTGTATACCGTTTGCTTGGAACATAAAAATGGCGTCTATCCGTAGTACTGCCCTATTGTGTAACGATATATTTATCGATACAAGTTTAATGTGACGATATTTTATAAAAGCATCAACGGAAATAAGCTATTTAATTATAATAGTTTCAATGAACGAAAATTGATAAATGAAAATTAACTGCCTCTGTGGTCTAGTGGCTAGGCCACCGGTTTCAGATCAGACCCAGAGGTCCCGGGTTCAATTCCCAGAGGAGGGCACATCTTTGTGTGCTCGTTTTGGTTGGTGGTAGGGCTGTTAAGTCCGCCTGGCTAGCTACCACCATCTTATCTAAGTCTGTCGCCATAACAACAATGTTTATAGCATTTTTGTGTTCCGACAGTTTGAGATAAGATAGCCAGTACCTCAGTGGTTGGGGATTCCGGGTGAAGCGCCTTCGGCCTTATCATCACTTACTATCAGGTGAGATGAAGGCCAAGCGCTTACCCATAGTAGAATAAAAAAATAAAATTAAATAAAAACTTAATTCATCAAAATATAATATTTACTGGAATTAAGAACAAACCCATTTTTTTATTTTTAAATAACTTATTAAATATAATGATAAATAATTTAGAGATAAGCAGTTCAGAGCAGACGCTTCGCTCTACCATATTTTATGGAACGTAACGACCTGTCTCATATGACAACCACCGCATTTCCCATCTCCATCGCTACCACCAGGAGTGATAGCTTGGCACGTTGATGTTTTCGCAGCGATAACATCTGTTCTCAATCCGTAATTCTGTTAGTTGCGATATATAATACCTAATAACCTAGTTAAATATTAATAAAAAGATCTTAAGTCTAGACTCATGGGTCTCTTGTGAACGAGCCTTCATAGCATTAAAATCAAAGGTCGCGAAAACTAGTTTAATAGGTCAAGGATCATGAGACCGCCGGCGGTCGCGAAACAATTGATTTTCAATTGTGTCTGGTCTTAAGGGATAAAAAAATATAGACGTATCTTCACGCTCTTTTCCCTTACGGAAAGTGAATTAGGCAGAGTGACAAGAGCTTATAAGCTCCTGATACCACGTCTGACAATATTGAGAGGATAAATGCTATGCAGTAGTGACAGGTTGTCAACCTATCGCCCACTACATTAGAATCTACTTTACCGCCTATATTAAAATCCATAAATACTCGTCTGTTGCGCAGCGACCGAGACGTTAACGTGCTACTCGCTGACTCCCTCGCGCTGACGTTGAAACTTACCGCTCTGTCTCGCTCGCTCGATTTACACTTTATAGATGTGCGTGTGTGAGTGTTTGCTGTAGTTGAGTAGAACTATATTTTGATTGACTACAAGTAGGAGCATGCCATATCTTCCCTTTTTGTTTTAATTTAAGATGTAAAGGCATTTCAGTAATATTTAGTGGAAGTTTGTTATAAAACGTAACACATTTACTCAAGAAAGAGCCACCTGTTTTATGAAGTCTAAAAATAGGGACGGCAAGCTTATTTTTCCTACGTGTGTATAAGTTATGAAGATCACAATTTTTAAAAAATTCTAATGTCTTTTCATACTTCTTGACATACGTAATGTTTTCAAAAATAAACTGTGATGCAATAGTTAATATATCGATTTTTTTACACACTTCTTTGAGTGAGTTTCTAGCATGGACTTATTACCCAAACAGGATGGAGCACTTGCTAAATTTTGCTAAAGAAAAATAAACTCAAATACTTTGAAATAAGTCTTTTATTCCCGTGGTAAAACGTAGTAGAGAAACCGTAATGAGCGAGAGCTATCAAACTGGAGAATTGTATCCCGCTCGCACAATTGCCACTATAAAAATAGTTTCGTGATGGTAGCTTAGCATTGAATTATCTATTTTACCCAAAATATCGACACGATTTCTCAGTGTCATCGCTTAGCTTATTTTTGAAATAATTCATTATTTTTTTTTAATACATATGTATAAAACAATGATAGTATTTGATTGTTAGATAGATAGGTACCAAAATCCTCTGGAAGTATTTTAAATGGTACATTGGTAGAGTCTGGCTAACGAAAGCTGAACCTCGTAGTTATTTGATTAGCAACAGTGTGTCTATCTGAGGTGTCATGTCGTATGTCAAATTGAAATTTTTCTGAGAAAATTGCAGCTGGTGAGTGACCCTGTGTTACCCAGTCATGAATTTACCCATTTTTTTGAATTTGCCGCGTTTTTCCTGATTCAGCTTTCCTTAGCCAGTTAGGACGTTCGTTTGACGTTATGTATTTTTGTTATAGTCTGACCCTCGGACCAACGAGGTCTGACCGCTACCGCTGTACCGCGCCTTGGGTATGCGAGCGGCGAGGCGGGGGGATGAAACCATTGAGATAAAGATCTCAATGGGCGAAACAGTTTCTGTTTGAAAATTGAAAAACAAACGGATTGAATGTACTCGTAAATGGGGGGGGGGGGGGGGGGGCGGAATAACGGAATTTTCGCTGGCCGCGAATTTAATTATTTTAATTAAATATTTTAATTATAATTTTAACGCAAATTTTGTTGTTGACACAAACAATTTTAACGAGCAAAATTCAAACAATTTGCAATTTGTTCGCAACAAAATTTGCGTTAAAATTATTTAAACATAACATTTTGCCAACAAGCTACGATAACAACTACGATGACAGCTTGCCGCCTTTTAGTGTTGATTAATTTCGGCGCGCTAGATAAGTTCCACGGTAGTTCAACTGGAAAGAGCACCTGGCCCGGATTGCCAGAAGGGTGCGGGTTCGAATCCTGCTCGTGGAAATTTTACGACACTGTCTTTTTCAATTTAAAAGTTTTTGCTTTTTAACGCCCTTATTAGGTCGACGTATGTAACAAACTATGTAATGCAATCTAAGGTAACTAATTTAACCATCTTCCAAGGGTCGTAGCGTAATGAAAATTGGCAGCTGTATGTAGTTCTGATGACAATACAATAATATGGTACTGTCGAACTCATCTGATGATGGAGCCGGAAGATATGAACTGGAATTTCATGATGGAAAATCGTATCATAGCTGTTTTGGATTTCTTAGAAAAGTCTTGTAATGAACTTTGACCACGATTAGGTTTCAAGGTCTGATGACGAAGCCGGAAGATAGGCACTGGCATTCCATGACAGAGTATCGTATCATAGTCGTGTTAACTCGTGTTTGTACTTGTGAGAAAGGCCACGTAATGGACTTTGAACACGATCAGGTTTCAAGGTTAGACCAAAAAGTATAAAATAAATTAATAGTTTGAAAAACACTAGAAAAACACGCTTTTATAAATGCACGTAAAAACAAAAAATAAATTATGGATCGTTCAAGTTGTCTCTATTTCTGGCTGAAGTGTAAAATATGTGCTTTCAATTATAATATTTGATTGTAACAGTGTGGGGCGCTGGAACAGGAAAGACTTACTTGTTAACAAACACTAATACTAACTTCCTGGCGGAAGCTGCATGAGGTCGCACAAGAGCATAACGTTTATGCCGCCAAAAGGTTACCAAAGGGAACCAAAGATATCTCGTCGTAATATTATAATTAAAAGCACGTAGTTTCTTCTACTTCAGCACAGAAATAGAGACAACTTGAACGATCCATAATTTATTTTTTGTTTTTACGTGGACTTATATAAGCGTGTTTTTCTAGTGTTTTTTGAACTATTTATTTTTCCGTTAATTTATGGGGCGGCAAACCTTACAGGCCCAGGGCGCAGAATCTTAAAATACGCCACTGAAGACATCACAATATGGAAATAACTAAAATAAACTACTCTTGCCGCCTCAACATCATTAGAAGCCTTATTTTCTTAACTTCACATGCAGCTGTACTCAGTCTTCCTGACAAGGTATCAATATGTGGGTCCCGTTGTAAGCGTGAATTCAGTTTAATGCCTAGAAACACAGTAGAATTTACTAATTCAACTACATATCGTTCATCTTAATTTTGTTGTTTCAGTTGTGGTTTGGTTAAGCTTAGATGAATGATTCGTCTGCTGTGCTCGACCGCAGCGAGACCAATCATTTATTGAAGTTGAGATTATTTAGCGTGATATATAGCCCCCCAGTATCGCTTTGCTAAGATACATCCATTAGGTAGGTACGGATATCAAATCGAATTGTAAATCGTATTTTACCTAAAAAAGTAAATGTCAAGCATCTCCATCAAATTGTTTAAAATTTTACATCTTGGATCGGGGCCAGCTTTTTGCAAGTAACGTTAGAATAGTGATAACGTGCAAGGCGTTCCATTTCACGCATTTGCTTCTTTGCATGCGGAAAATATAAAATGTCTAAGAAAAGTATTTTCTTTAAACATTTGTTTTTTCTTTATTAAATCGGCATGAATTAAATTTATTGGATTTTAATAAAGAAGTAAAATTAAAAATAAAACTAATGAAAAATTACACAAAAGAATCTACATACTAGGTACTATCTATCGTGTCTTCCGTCGTTCGATGAAATGGAACGACAGTTTTTAACGAACAATGATGTTTGAAAATAGCAATTGACAGTATATTTAATTCAGTGAATTTTATGTAAATAAATAAAATGCTAATATCAGACGGTATTAACCACGTTAAATTACAGTCAATAATTGTCGGGGAATTAAAGAAATCCGGTTTAAAACATCGGCTCAAGAAAATTATATTGAAAAGCGTAAAAGTGTGTATTTTAGTAAACGTTTTTAATAAAAATCTATCGGTAGTTTGCTAATAAAACGTAATGTTTCGTTACAGGATCATAAGACATTGTTTGGAGCGCCCTTGGTAAAGGCGCCGTCATGCAGTGTGATTTGTTGTGGAAGTACTTTGAGTGTTCCTATGGTGGTCACCGAGATGTCGGCTGTACTCAGAGCAAATGCACACATTGAGGGACTATTTCGCAAAGCCGGCTCACAAAACCGCCAAAAAGATATTAAGGTATGTAATTGACTACTTTTCAAAATCAATGTAGCAATAAGTCAATTAGGTAAGTACCATTAGTTTCCAGCTTTCATGGTTTTTATCCAGCAGTACCTACCTAAATTTATTTTAGATTATGTTCCCCCAAATATTCTTTTGGGCAATCACTTAACCTTGAACCCAGAATTCATCAACTTTTTAGCCTTTTATTGTGTGTCTTCAAGACATTTATAAATAAACATAATTATTCAGACAATCCCAAACAAATATTGAAACGGTCCTAGCTGATCTGACCCCAACTTTGAATTATGTTTTAGCGACTCTTAGATGCCGGAGGTTGTGTATCAGACGGACACCATCCAATAGATGTGGCAAGTGTGCTAAAGCTGTACCTAAGATGTTTGCCAGAACCTCTCATCAGTGCTGAGGTTCAAGATCTCCTCTTACGATGTAGACTCTCAGCTGGTGAAGATGCACTTAAATCGATTCTTCACACCCTATTACTCCTACCAGTGTTACATGTACACCTTCTTCACTATATCATGGAGGTAACAACAACTATTCATTTATACTATCTAATATTATTCATACAAAAGTAAGTTTGTTACGCTTTTACACTTAAACTGCTAAACCAATTTAGTTATTAATTTAGATACTTTAACTTATAGTAAGTACATTGTGAATGGCCATTTAGGCGGGGGTTGGCACAAATTACTTGTTAATGTAATAGGATGCCTTTAATGGGTGATTTGCGTTAATCCCCGCCTGTGTGTTTATTTATAATGGAACATGAAAGTTTTAAAGTGTATGTAGGTTATGGTTTTGAAAAATTAATATGGGCAAAAGCTCGTAGTACTTATATATAGCTCTCAAAATAATAAGTATAAAACTGTGTTATTAAGACAATTTGGAAGACAATATATGAAATTGATTTAAAAAAAATACAGTTTGATTCCAATAAGTGGTTTATTACACCTGAATTTACTTAAAAACTAGAAAGTTGGATATAGGCTAGGCCTCCTATGCTGAAAGGCAGTTGTTGTTGAATGATATTATTTCACCTTTGGCACAATTTAAACTTCCAAATCAAGAATATAGCTGATTCAATGATTATGTCTATTTGGTGCCTCCTTAGTAGTGATGTGCCAACTCGGAAAAAACAAAACTCGATTTAACCCAAGTTAAAATTTACATAACTTGGGTTGAACTCGAATTACGTAACTCGAGTTAACTGGATGGACAAGTGAATGCTTTTTTTTTAATTTTTACCAGTTTATTCCATCAGCTTTGCGTTTAGGAGCATAAGGTCAAAAGCGCAAAATGACAAATGATTGCAAATTGTCAAAAGAGCAGAATGTCAAAAGCGCACATAGTCAAAAGCGCACATTGTCAAAAGCGCAGAATGTCAAAAGCGCACATTGTCAAAAATCCTACTTAAACTGGGCGTTGTTATTAAATATCTAAACGTCGTTATTTATGGTCAGTCAGGCTCGCAATAGAAAATGAAATACTAATTTAATATTTTTAGGAAACATATTTATTTTTAATGTAAACTAAATATAAATCAACATAGCAATAGTCAACTTTTATATTCTACTGACACATTCTATGTAATATTTCTTTTTCACAAGCAAATGCTCAGAATAATTATGAAAATAAACAAAAATTTAGTTATCATTTTTAATTATCAGCAATATTGATAATTAAACAGTGTCTCTTACTTTAATAATCAGTTTTAACAAAACAAAAACTTGTAATTTGTTTTACTTTTTCAAGTACAATTACAAGTATTGTAAGAATATAATTTTGTTCTGGTATGTAAGAATCGTGATTAAGTTCCGCTCCATTTTTTTCAAATAACTTCGGTATCTTCTGTCAAAATCGATATCACAATGCTTTTTTTTATTTTTTGGATGTGATTTAAATAGTGCATTTGTTATAATATTTTATTTTACATTAAAAATAAATGTTTCCTAAAAATATTAAATTAGTATTACATTTCGTTTTGTGAGTCTGACTGACCAAAAATAACGACGTTTAGATATTTTTAAAAAACAAAGCCAAGCAATTACCCAGTTTAAGTAGGATTTTTGACAAAGTGCGCCTTTGACATTCTGCGCTTTTGACAACCTGCGCTTTTGGCATTCCGCTCTTTTGACAATTTGCGATCGTTTGTCATTTTGCGCTTTTGACCTTATGCTCTTAAACGTCAGCTTTGCATTAATAATTTTAAAAATTGGAACAGACAAATGATATTTTTATCTGTTTCAATTCTTTCATTTTTATATTATTTATTTATAATGTATTGGGAGAGTTATACTAACTGACTAAAGTAAGAAAGAAAATTATTATTTGAAATAGAATCATTTATTTATGTATTTTTGGCTTGAATTTTAAATAAAAAAAATATTTATATTCATTATCAATAAAACTATGAAATTATATAGCAGTCTTTTTAAAATAAAATCAGACTAATATTATTTTACATTATGATGCAGGTATGTACAGTCACGAGCACCAATATGTATACTCTTTGACTCTTATTCCATTGTATTAAGAGTTACAATTGTTTACATATTTTTGCTCGTGACTGTACATAGGTACATTTACAGGCTCATAATTGTTTTATAATCACAATATTTTCAAGAAAATTAGATAATTAGTATCACAAAGAATATTTTTTCCTTAGTTAAATTATATACTTATATTTTATTCTTAATTATATTGTAGGTACTTAACTGTTCCTATAAAGAAAAATGTCAATTGATACTATAACAAAAACGAGTCAGAGAGAATTCAACTCGAGTGGGTTCGAGTTACGCCCAACTCGAGTTACTCGAGTTAGTTACTCGAGTCGACCATCACTACTCCTTAGTGTGCCTTTTAAAGCAGCGGCTTCCTAAAACTTCCTATACTACATCAAAAATATGGTATTTTATTTTTATGACAAATAAATAACTGGTACTTGCCACAAGATTTATTCCTAATGAGTGTTGCATCATCAAAAAAACTAAAAGGTATTGGTACTGGTGAAAATAATACCCTTGTAAGGTTAGTGAGAGAAAGAGAAAAAATGTAAACAAATTAGGATTGAATAAAATAATTTTTAATTTCAGCTTCTAAGCTTCATAGCATCAAGACACAAAGACAATCTAATGGACTCATCAAATTTAGCTATAGTTATGGCACCGAGCATAATGCCCCTGCCTGCAGCGGCCTCAGCACAAAGACTGGAACACCATGTTGCACTTGTTAAGGTAAGCTTGACCTTGACCTTGTTTCTAAGTAGAAAGACAAAGAATTATTGCATAGGCCTAAGTTAGTAATTGTACAAGACTTAATTATAATTCGTAAAATTATTATTGTTATTATTTTTATACTATAATCAAATTAATTAATTTTATTCTGTTATCTTGATGTCAAATATATATTATAAAAATAAATTATATACCTACAAAAATAATATGTACTAACAATAGCTCTTAAGTTTCTTTGTTACTAACCATTATGAGTCTTTGTTACTTGAATAAATTAATTTATTATTATTATATTATTATTTACAATGAGAGAAGCTGCTTTAGTATTTTATTTATTTAAAAAGGAATATTTTATGAAAGAAATAGATGTACTTACCTATAAAAAAATATATCGTCCAGTTTAGATGCAATGTAGTCTCATGACCTTCGTAGTCGAGTGGTTAGCACGCCGGATCTGGCGTCGCCAACGAGGTGCCTCCCAGGTTCAATTCTCGGTTGGGTTAATTTAGAAATAACTGTTTTGTTTCTAAATTGATTCATTGATCTGGATGGTATTCTATGTATAACAAGTATTTACATAGTTTTTATATTATCCTGACGTTTTGAACAATCAGATTTGACAAACCTCAAATACTCGCCAAGGAACAACGATTCATCCCTAGGATGATACGCGAGGCTATTGAAATTAAAAAACATCGAAATTTCAATAGAGAGGATGGTTGGAACTTACCACCTGCCTGGGACCCCATCATACAGGTCATCAAATCCCAGCCCCAACAGCAACACATTGCCAGACCTAAAAATATTGTTAGCTCGTATTGTGTAAACTTGAACGCACCCGGTTAAATATAAAAATGATTGACGGTAGGCAAATAACTTTTAACTATTAGACGACCAACACCTCAGTCTCCCTGTGACCACGGACCCTGTAAAGGGTTCGAAACGTCAGGATAATATAAAAACTATGCAAATAGTAAATTAAACGCGAGTTAATCCGTAAAAAAGTGTTTTATTTCAATGTGTAGTGCTCACTTAAACTTCAGAAAACAATATATAACAAGTATGTTTATCTGTTAACTATAAAAACAAGTTTCGAAAGAAGCTGAGGGAAAAGTTACATTTTTTTCAAAATGTTGAGTTATCTATGTTCTTTTTAGATATTCATCGAAAACTCGCAGCATATAGGACTATTAACAGAAGATCTCATGACACAATTGGACGACGATTCCGATGTCTATCTTGCCAGGAGGAAGAAAAGGCGAAGTGGGTCACTCAATCGTAAGGAAGCATAATGCATTTCAAAGATAATTAAGTTGTTTAGAATTATTTACATCACCTACAATGAAAGAACTATTACTCACTGATTTGCCACAATGACAAAATTAGGATTCCTACTATATTACTAGGTTCATCATGCGCGACGCGAGTTAACTGTTATGTTGCCGTGCTTTCATAACCGCGTCGCGTAGCGGTGAAAGAATACTACCACCCCCTCTCTTCCCTTGGGTGTCGTAAAAGGCGACTAACGGACTAAAGACTGTACATACATCCAACAGCTTAGAGCGGCGATGGGATCACCAACAGTCACGCTGAGCACCAGTCGCTATTTTGTGAAAAGTGGACTATGGCAGAGGACTGCTTTTGCGGTCCTCAATGCCTAATCTCTGACTATAACTTCGGGGATAATAGTCGTGATTATATGTATGTACTAGCGCCTGCTCGCGGTTTCACCCGCGTGGTTCCCGTTCCCGTGGGAATATCGGGGTAAAAAGTATTCTATGTGTTAATCCAGGTTATACATCAATCATCAACATCTGTATGCCGAATTTTATCCAAATCCATTCAGTAGTTTTTACGTGAAAGAGTAACAAACATCCATCCATACTCACAAACTTTCGCGTTTATAATATTAGTAGGATAGTTAGGATGTATGCTTTCATAGTGTTTTGGGACATAGGTTGATTTAATGGCATGTAACACCATTCTTATTAACTACCCACGATGACAGAGGCGGCTCTAGGCTCTGTGCAATCATTACCCTGGCGCCCTCTAGTAGGCCTTTAAAAGCCACTGCACGATAATATAGTGTACTTTTTTTTTACTAGAACTTTCTATGAAATGGCTAGGCAACTGGTTGTTATTTCCTTGCTATATTTAAAATACAACAAGACAAAAAATATGTACAGACCAGCACATCAACCTACCACAAATGGTCAAATTTCTTCAATTAATTTTGAACTTTGCCACTAGGGAAAAAGGGTCAATATCGATTGGAGAAATTTGTCAGTTTTAGATCTTCTGGCGTGTGTATGTCGTGTTAGCTAGATAAATGTAGATTTAATTAATATTTTAAGGTGTCCTAAGCGGCTTACGCAAAATGGTCTCTGGCAGTGTGAACACACCGGCGACTGTCAGGGAGAACACCAAAACACCAGTGCTGAGCAAGTCTGCTGCCAAAAGGAAGTTTGATAGCTACGAGGGACTCTCTACAAAAACTAAGTGAGCACTGAATAATAATAAAATAAATACAGCAATAACAAATTACCTATAGCGCCCAAAAAGGTAATCCTGTTATTTGGGGGCTAGAAAGAACTTACCTCGTTGACACATTTACTGCCAAAGTTATGAATACTATTAGATATAGTAATTTCACATCAACTCCATACAAGTTATGTCAAAATATCTCTATTAGGCAAAATAGTGGTTGGATTTATTGATTTCGGTAGATAGTCGCTGAGCGTGCAAGACCGCGCAAGAGCAGTTTGTAAATAATCGCGTAACAGCAGAAGTCCCATTATCTTCTCTCTTATACACGCTCCACTCCAACTGATTCCTTATGCTGCAAATTTTCTTTATTTTCTGATAAAAGTTGCAAAGCAGTAGCAAACACATTCAGTTGGAAAATATAATTTAAATAGCTAAGTTGTCACGGTTTTTGTATTTCTGTAAAATCTTATGGCACTCTTTTCTCATTTTTAACAATTTCGATTGATTGTACCGCCACCAATATAAAACATACAGTTCTAAAATTCATATATAATATAGTTGAACATATTCTCTAGTGACTCTTAAAGAAAGAAACATGATTGGTAATACTTCACTCGATAGAAAAAAATCCCAAAGATAGCTAGCTCTGTTCAACATTTAAAAGCGCTGTAAGTCAGATAATACATTAGTAAATGACTTAATTGTTTTACCAATAGAAGAAACTTTTTATTATCTAGTGAATGCAAAAGACATATTTTTTTTAATTCACTTTTTTCCTATAAATGCAAAAAAAACCTATAAAACGCGCCTATTGGCGCCGCTTCGCTGTTATACCCGTCCCTTATCGTCGTACCGTCGAGAGAGCGAGAAAGAAGCGCTCGGAATACCTCGCCTTAAGATACGCGGCTTTTACGTGGTCTTGCGCGCTTACCGACGATCGATATGGAGAATAAAATCAAATAAATAATGGATTAATAATAACGTTTTTTTGAAGTATGATTTGTCATGCCACTCATGGTAGGTCATGATAGAAATGGATGGAAGGACTTGGGCGTTGCCTTTGCCCAACAATGGGATAGTATAGGCTAGAAAAAAAAATGATTTGTCATGAGACTAGTCTTGTTACTATTCTAATCCCCATTTTCATTAAACTGTTATCAGATTTTGATTAATAATCTACTATTCATTATAATAGTCATATCACCAAATCTCTGAAATACCTTTTTTATTTTACTTATTTTTTATTTTTTTTACACAGGAAAGAGATAACTCAAGGCCTACCACAAAAAGAGTTGTCTTTCACTCCACTAAAAATGTAAGTAGAATATATTGTCTATTGTAATTTGCACTGTTTGATAAGTTCAAGAATGTTCAGATACCAGAAATTGACTTTTGTTTCTCTGAAGTTTCGTTAAATTACTGTTTTGTTCTTAGGGGCTTGACGGAGCGTAAAAGGCTACGACTTAGCTTGATGGATGCACGAAGTACACCTGTCATCAATTCCGATTTCAATTCACATAAAAACTCTGAGACCAGTATTAGCAGTGAAGATTTGTTAACTTCTTCCGAGCATTTGTTCAGCGCTCACGACACTATTGATTTATCACCAGATATGAAGCGGACTGACAAAGATTATGTAAGGATATCTAAACAAGAATACGAAGAAATTAAGAGTAGAGTTTCAGCTATAGAAAACAGACTATCTAGAGAATTCACAGATGTCATACCGAGGGTGCAACCCTTACAGCAAGTCCAGAATGTTTATGAACAAACTTTGGAAGATGTTGCAATGTTGAACTGTCCTAATACTGATCATTTAGCTAGGCGTATGAGTAAAGAACTGAAGATAAGGCCAAACGAAGAAGCAAAGATCATCCGGTCGCCGAGCGCGAGGAAGATTGGTTCTATACGGCGTCGCTCCAAAGAGAATATCACTAAAATCGTTAGGCATAAGTCATGGAACGCGTCGTCACGGTCACAAGCTAGCCAGAACGGAGATAGATTCTATCCCTACGTTGGACTGTCCCGCCGAAACAGAACAAGTACAGCGAAGCCAGACTTGGCTGTTGCCAAGATTGTCACACCGAACGACTGGGATGCTTCTGTGTCAGGCGATCCTTTAAACGTTTCGAGTACTAACAAGAAGTATCAGTTGCGCAAAAGAGTCAGCCTCGCCTCTAATTACAATCTAGACAAAACAATAGGCAAACATCCACCGCGACGGTCTCTGAATGCAACTGTGGAAAACAGTTGGGATAACACAAATTCGGAAAGCTCAATGAACAACACCATAAACTCCAGTACGAAATCGTTTAAATCTGATAGTTCGAGACTTTACCAAAATGTAGTAAATAAAAATTCAAATAAAATGCGCAAACAGAGCCCACCGCATACGCAACACAGATGGCTTAGTGCCGCTGCGTTTTTTATGGATAAAACGGGGGAATTGGAGCATTCCAGTCTGAGTGGTAGACCTTCGGTGAATAAGCTACGGCGGCAGAATGCTGGAGCAGTCCTCGCGAAAGCCAAGCTCTTCGAGTCCAGCTCTGATAAATCATCGGAGCGGCACGATAAAACGGCACACGCGGGATTTGCACGAAAACCAAGACTGAATCCGCAAGTTAAATCCCAAAAACTAATAGCTCACGTGAAGCCTAAAGCGCATCATTCAAATTTCAATGATTCACCTGCGTTTAATGTTCCTGTTAGGATGCAAAGAGCAGTTGACGTAGCCCCAACGACGAATAGACCTCAAAGAACGCTAAACATCCATAATAGAGACGACAACGACTCTTGTCGATTCAATAGGAAGACTACGCCGACTAAAAAGGTTATTTCACCACAATCACATAACTTGATGAAAACTCCACAGGCGCCTGCATTGAAAAAGCCTTTGTGTACTCCAAGGAGTTTACGCACTCCTTCGGCAATCATTGATTCTAGAAAAATTAACACGCCTATGAAGGCTGTGCACATTTCACCAAGGAGGCGATCGCCACGCCAAAAACGACCTTAAACGTAATGTACATAAGACTTATTAAAATATTACTATTGATAAATCAAAAAGCTCAACCCATTAGAAATAGGAAATAAAGTGTGATTAAAGAAATCGAGTGGCCATGTGTAAATAGTATTAAATCATAATGTGAATCGTACATAATTTTGATTATATTTCAAATAAATAATTTTATTAAAATTAATGTTGTTATTTAATATATACCCCTTAAAGAGATAGGTTTAAATGTAACCCCTTGAGCACCGTAAAACCGGGTCGGGCTCGGATTACCTAAATGGCAGTTCGACCAGTTTCTCACTTCGTACACATCGCAAATCGTCTTAGTAGCAAAATGTCTAAATTCTAAATTACCAGTTTCTTACTTCGTACACATCGCAAATCGTCTTAGTCGCAAAATGTCTTTTTAAAATAAGTATGGATCGGGTCGGGTCGGGCGTACACAAATAAATCGCAAGACAACCTTTTTTATCTTATAAATTGTGTAACGACGATAAAAGTTGATAGTAAAAGTTAATTTTTGTTCATTTTAGCGCATTTAAATAAAAGCTTGTATAAAAGAGGTTTCATAATTTTACTGGAAAAAGTCTAAATATGAGTCAAATATAATTCAGAAAATATTAGGTTTTGGGTAATCCACGCCCGACCCGAGCCGATCCATACTTAAATTTAAAATTTAGACCTTTTGCGACTAAGACGATTTGCGATGTGTACGGAGTGAGAAACTGGTAATTTAGACATTTTGCGATGTGTACGAAGTGAGAAATTGGTAATTTAGCTAATCAGACAAATTGCGATTTAGGGAATCCGCGCCCGATCCAACCGGACACAATTAAAAATCAATTGTTTCGCGACCGCCGGCGGTCTTATCATACTTGACCTATTAAATTCAAGTTCAGTAAAGTAAGATAAACTTCCTAAAAATGAAAATTAGTGTATTATGGGAGATCCACTCCGGAAGTATAGTTTCAAATCTGCCCATAAAAACTGTTCTTACCCGTGGTACTACCGATGGTCTTACTGGTACGTAGTACTATTATTAAAATTTATTCTATGCTGGTAGTACCGCGAGAGATTTTACATTACCCCTGGTATAACCCGCGCCAAACATCTAGCTCGCTGTGAACACGAGGCGATTCGCGTCGCAGTAGCACAATATATATGGACATGTCCGTGACCCCAGCGGGATAACCCCTTCAGATCGGCTTCAAATTACCCACCGATTTAGTTGATAATATGTTAAAATTTGTTAGCAAAGACCAGAATTTATTGATCAATAGTTATCGAGATATCCCATGTTAAGGGTAACTCGCTGTCACGCTCGTCAAAGTTATTTGGACCTAAAACGAGCAACGAGACACGCTACTGATATAGTTATTGTGCTAAGTTTTTGTTGATTCAATTACGAATCCATCAGTGAAAAGTATAGGATTCTACCTTCTGTAGTTACCGACTAATCAAATACTGGTAGAACGGGGCTATTTGGTAACCGTGAGGCTTTTTGGAAAAAAAAAAATTTTTTGAACGAACGCAAACAAATTAACGTGAACGCAACCTTTTTATTCTCTAACATTTGGTAACTCCGTTATCTGTCAATCTCGACCAATCAGAGAAAAGAACACCGCGCGTGTGATGCTAAGAACTACATTTAGCGACAGTGTGAGTTTTGTTCCAAATTAGTTAATATGTAAAAATGTTTACTTATTTAGTGTTGCCTTTTGCATAATTGAGATTTTTTAAATGTATGTTACCAAATATCGCCGTCCGTGTTTATATTGAAATAAAAACAGTTTATAAAGATATTTTCTATGTCATTTTGTATGCATACCAAATAACCCCACCCTGGGGGCTATTTGGAAAGGCACCTTCTTTTTTAAAATAAACCTTACTGTTTGTTCATTCTTTGTTTTTATTTTATTATGTTTATAGAATTATATCTGTATTAAGCAACACATACTTCTTTATCTGTTAAAAATTAAAGGAAAAATAAATATTCAAATTTTATCCCTACTTTTTTACCAAATAGCCCTGTTCTACGGTACCTACTTTTCGTCAAAATTCCTCCTAAAAGTAAGTTCTAGTCGAGGTAATAAGAAGAAAGGCTACATTCATGAAATTTGGGGTAGATTTTGTTGACTCTGAGAGAAAATTTGTTAGACAAAAACGAGAACTCTAGCTACAGTACAGCCTGAGATATAACGCTAATTATGGTTATCCCGCTGTAGTCACGGTGTTGATACCTGGTTTATATAAACATGGTTTTTCCACAGGAATGGAGCAAGTAGCGAGTTTATGACTACAGCCAAGATTTTGTTGATGTAAAAATCTAACCAGTTTCTACTTTTCAGTTTCCTAGGTACAGTACTTTAGGAGAAATTAAAGTTTATAACTTTTCCATACTAAAAGTACGCGTATAAACCAATGATATTATATGTGTAGATACGTTGCCTGCCCTCCGTAGTAACTAGAACAAATCCAGGTAATTGCCTGGACCTCATTTAGTCACACGTCAGTCATTGTCACGTCAATACGATCGTTACCGTTTTATGTTTTGTTTTGTTATTTGGATAAAAGGCCTTCCTGTGTATACAGAAATTGTAAAAATTATACTGCAACCATGAAACAAGATTTTTTTTAATTTCACTCGTAATTATTGTAAAAATAAATTTAAAATAGAAATTTTCATTAAGTGAGGACATTTGCCCTGTTGCCAATTCGATATGCATGAGTGAGACGCGTGTACTATGTAAGAGAGAGACGTATCTGTAACAGTGAAAGAGAGAAAACAATGGCGGCCGAGATGGCGCATAAATTCAATGAGCTCATTGGTCAAATACTTAAAGAGTATACAAAAGTTAAAATATATGTTTATCTCTTTTTAACAATAGGCTAATGATATGATTGCATTTATTTTCTTTCCCTTTCGACGTGATTACGTCATAGAAACAATTTCGCCATTTTTAAATGCAATTTGTTCAGGTGTAACTAGTCTATATATAAAAGGTCATAGGTATAAACCGACCAAATTAAGTTGATTCCTTATAAAGACCAAGATAGCGGCCAATTATTTTGTTTATGTGCCGATTCCGATAAAATGTGGTTGGACTTTATATTCAAATATTGGTACACCATAAATCAATACATACACCTCTAATATCACCTTAGGTAAACCTAATGTAATGTATGAATAACTATTCATATCAATACCTATACTAATGTAGATAGATAGATTTACCCTTTTATGATTTACTATTTTTTTTTTATAGCAGAAGGAGGCAAACGAGCAAGCGGGTCACCTGATGGAAAGTAATTACCGCCGCCCATGGACACCCGCAAAACCAGAGAAATCGCAGGCGCGTTGCCGGCCTTTAAGGAAGGAATAGGCTCGTTTCTTGAAGATCCCTAAGTCATAACGGTCCGGAAATACCGCCGCCGAGAGCTGGTTCCACAACACTGCAGTTCGAGGCAAGAAATTTCTTGAAAAACGCACAGTAGTAGACCGCCATCCATCAAGGTGATGTGGATGGAATGACAGTCGATTGCGTGTAGTGCGGTGAAGGAAATCAGCGGCAGGGATCAAGCCAAACAATTCCTCAGAACACTCCCCATGATATATACGGTACAATATACAGAAAGACGCAACGTCTCTCCGAAGAGCCAGTGGATCGAGCCGTCCTGAAATAACCACGTCGTCGACAATTCGAGCAGCTCTGCGTTGAATGCGGTCAAATGGAAGGAGTTGGTATTCACACCCAGCTTTTTCGAAGCTAATTTAGCTTTACCTTCCAAATGACCACGAAACTGAACGTCACTCGAAATATCGACGCCAAGGATTCCAATAGTCGGATTGGTATCAAGGGGAGCTCCCTCAAAGTTCAGAGGTACGACGAAGGGATGTTTTTCGCGGTAAATGCGCAAACTTGTGTTTTGGAGGGGTTAAAGCGGACTAGGTTATGTCGGCCCCAATCCGAGACATGACTTAACATGTTCTCGGTGTCAGTCACAAGTTTATTCCGGCTCTCGATGACGCTTTGCAGAGAAATATTAGCACGCCCGGTGTAGAGCGTATCCCCAGTACTGTCGTCTGCATAGCAATGAATTCTGTTGTTATGCAGCATGTCATTGATATGCAGAAGAAATAGACACCCCTGCGAGACTCCAGCATTCACGGGCTTCATGTCGGAGCACAAACCGTCGACTGCGACTCTGATGCTACGCCCAGTGAGAAAGCTGGCAATCCATGAACACAATTTCTCAGGAAGCCCGTATGATGGAAGTTTAGAGAGAAGAGCCCTGTGCCATACCCTGTCGAAGGCTTTTGCTACGTCCAAGCTAACTGCCAGTGCCTCCCCTTTACTCTCGACTGCCTCCGCCAATCGGTGAGTAAGATACACTAAAAGATCACCAGCCGAACGACCGCGACGAAAACCATACTGGCGATCACTTAGTGGCTGGTTCTCTTCTAGGTACCTTAAGAGATGGCGGTTTGTAATGGACTCCATTACTTTGGAGAGTAAAGAGGTAATAGCTATTGGCCTGTAGTTGGACAGATCTGAGCGATCGCCTTTTTTTGGAATCGGGTGGACAAGGGCTGTCTTCCAAGAGCTCGGGGCGACGCCAGTAGTGTAAGAGAGCCGGAAAAGGCGCGTTAGAACTAGTTCCAATTCAGGAGCACACGTCCGAAGCACAATGGGTGGAACTGCATCAGGCCCACTCGCCTTGTGGATATCAAGGGAAAAAAGAGCCTTACGAACTGACCTTTGCAGGAACTGAACGTTTGGCATTGTACAAGCGCAATGCGGTATGGTTGGTGGAGTTTTCCCCATCGTCCAAGGTCGAGTTTAAAGCGAAAAGAGAGCCCAAGAGATCGGCTTTCTCCTTTGCAGTATAGGCCAGGCAGTCATCGTTCTTGTGCAATGGTGGTAGGGACGGCTGACAATGACAATCTAATCTAAGGCATGTTGAAATAAAATGATCAAATTTATTTAGCAAAGTATTTATTTTTATTGTAATTTTAGAAATCATAGGTATAGTACTTTTTTACATTGATCGGTTCACGTCGTATAACGTTACACCTGTACAAAATAAAAAAAATCAACAAGCATTTTGGTGTAACGTATCATGGAGCAAAGGCACGAGCGCGGGTGACTGGGGGACATTAATTATTTATTATCCAACGTTAATGGGCGATTTTCTGACAGCCCAAATTAAAAAATAAAAATTAGTTCAAATATACTCGATAGATGGGTTTTATGAAAGCCGACCCGTTCCTGCCTAAGGGCTGTAATAAATTCTACACTTTTGCTTGTCTATCAAAAAAATAAAAAAATAGTACTTACAAATTTTTATTCAGGATCTCCAGGACCTATTTCTATTTTGGAATGGAATAAATATTACGTAGCCATACACGTGTTCTTCATGGACTCGCCTTTTACTAAGCGCTATACTAATCTATGCTAAGCGCCATCTATGAAGTCATTTACGAACCAATTTCTTTTTTTTTGTGATCTCAGAAAATCGCCCATTGGAAACCGCTTAAAGTTTGTCTTTGTATATGTTCATTTGCCAGTCCACCATCTTCTATTTATATTTTTCTTTTTTTTCGACATTTCAACCAAGAGTGTACGTAAGGTAAAAAGAAGTGTGACAGGCTCACTCGCCGTGAGCCTTACGTCGAACACAGCGTCAAGCATTCGCAAGAACGTTACACTACATGGAAACTGAGCATTTGCCTGTATTGTACCATTCGTAAGAACGTTACATTACATCGTAAAGCTCGAGCAAATGCTTTAGTCTACATTCACCTTAATAATACAAATCTGGCCAAATAAATCGAGGACGTCCGAGGGCACGCTGGGTTGATGACATCGTTAGGGTCACTGGCAGCACCTGGATGAGATCGGCACGGAACAGAAGGACTGGCATAACTTAAGGGAGGCCTACACCCAGCAGTGGGTGGTTGCGGGCTGATTGATTGATTGATTTAATATAAATCTATGACGAACTGTTTCTATGATTATAGATAATATTAGGTATGATATGAGACTGTCGACAGAACAAGACTATTTTTTTAATTTTGTACACGTGTGACGTTAGTACGGCGTGAACCGATCAATGTAAAAAAGTACTTACTACCTATGATTGCAAACTGTGTTTTTTTCTTTAATACATAATTAATTAATTTAATTACTTACAATAAAAATAAATACTTTGCTAAATAAATTTGATCATTTTATTTCAACATGCCTTAGATTAGATAGTAAATCATAAAAGGGTAAATCTATCTATCTACATTAGTATAGGTATTGATATGAATAGTTAATCATACATTACATTAGCTACATGGTGATATTAGGTATAAGTATTACATTATGGTGTACCAATATTCGAATATAATTAACAACATCTTATCGGAATCAGCCCTTAAACAAAAAAAATGGCCGCTATCTTGGTCTTTATAAGGAATCAACTTAATTTGGTCGGGTTATACGCGTACTTTTAGTATGAAAAAGTTGTAAACTTTAATTTCTCCTAAAATACTGTACCTAGGAAACTGAAAAGTAGGAACTGGTTAGATTTTTAATCTTGGCTATATTCATAAACTCGCTACTTGCTCCATTCCTGTGGAAAAACCATGTTTAGGTATTTACACCGTGACTCCAGCGGGATAACCATAATTAGCATTTACACCGTGAATCCAGCGGGATAACCATAAATAGCGTTATATCTCAGGATGTACTGTGGCTAGAGTTCTCGTTTTTGTCTAACAAATTTTCTCAAATCTACCCCAAATTTCATGAATGTAGCCGCCGTTTTTCTTATTACCTCGACTAGAACTTACTTTTCGGAGGAATTTTGACAAAAGTAGGTATTTGATTACTCTGTAACTACAGAAGGTAGAATCCTGGAATTTTCACTGATGGATTCGTAATTGAATCAACAAAAACTTAGCATAATAACTATATCAGTAGCGTGTCTCGTTCTTGCTCGTTTTAGGTCAAATAAGAGCGTGACTCCAGCGGGATACCCTTTAACATGGGATATCTCGATAACTATTGATCAACAAATTTCGGAATTTGCTAACAAATTTAAACATATTATCAACTAAATCGGTGCGTAATTTGAAGCCGATCTGAAGGGGTTATCCCGCTGGAGTCACGGACATATGGCCACCTATGACTCCTTATTTAGAGTTGTTGATGGTGGCCATGCTAAGATGAGCCACATAATTTTTTTTTAGTGCAACCTTAAAAGAGCTCGCAGTCTGCTTTTTCGGTACGGTTTGAACAGAGAACAGTCTCAGAGCTTCTTTGCGACTAACTTTGTCTATCTATCGAGAACTCCTGAAAGAGGCAAACAGTCTGTTTTTTCCATAAAGTTACTATTCCGTTAGGTATAGTAGCTTTATTTATGGTTTTTTTCATTGTGCAATAATTCTAACAAGCCATTGTTTTGTTGCTCAGCTGGGGTGACGCACACGTCTTATGTGTATGTTTCTGATATTCCGCTATAAACGCCAAGGTTTTCCACTTCTTCAAGCCTTCGCAGACGAAAGGACAATCTTTTCCCTCGTCTGCGCAGGCCTTTATTGTCTTCTCATAAATTATATCGTATGAGACAAAGCTTCTCTAATCAAGGTGGTGGGTTAATAAGAATCTTGGTAGTTACTCAAATAAATGGGACATAAAATAAAATTCCAATTGATAATATTATATTATGTATATCACGGCTTTTACAGTGGTATTTTCATGTATAAACAAAATATCCTGATTTGTATTTCAATAAATTAAGAACATACTGACAATTCAATAAATAACAATTTTCACATTCAAATACATAAAGCATCGGCGCCACAATAATTTTGATGACATAATAAAAGAAAGTTTACGATTCTGCACGTGGGATTCAACTAAAATAATTCACTTACACATTTAGCGATGATCACAGATTGAGGATTATAAAAAAGCAGATTCAGAACATACCGTGCTATGGAGAGACGATGTAACAATTCGAAACTTGCAATAGTGATTACTGAGTAATTTAGATTTCATATAGCTTATTGGCTAACTTATCACTATCAGCACTCTCTGGCCGTTCACGCACGGCTCATCCCAGTTTCTTAACATTGCTTCTCGATCGATATCAATACCAAATTTAAATTAACAATATAATAAAATATCAATTGTACCTAAGATCTTTTCCAATTAAATACGCACATCCGTTCTCAATTTGCATCTTATTATACACTAACGCCGGCGCACGCGCCAGCCATGATATCCCGGTTCCGGGTCGTAACTCGTAACCCTCTGAGCGTAACGTACGTAATTCCATAATTAAACATACATGTTGCGATCAATAATAAAAATATAATGATACAAATACATTAATTGCTACATTTTCGATTATTGTGTGACATAAATATTTACAAAGCGCATTAGGAGCGCCGATTAGTTAGGCGAGGCAGACTCCCAGACGAGATTACGACTACGCCGCCGCACTCCGGCCCTGCCTCGGCCGAGCGCCGCTCCGTGCGCACACATCTTTATTAACTAAAACGTCTCAACGAAGACCACATTGTCAGGAGAGCTGCGGAGTTATCCCCCTAAATAAAATGAAATCTTGTCGTCAAAGAGATAAAAAAATTAAGCATATTATTATATTTAAAAAAAAAAGCTATCCTGACTGTCTCAGTCACCGGATCGAAAACTAGTCACTAAAGCGATGAAAACTTTCATTCGAGGAAAACAAAAACATTTCTTTTTCCACATGATTATGAAAACTATAGTAGATACTATATAATACGTTCCTACATCTTACAAAACGAATAACATTATTCTAAATATCAATGTGTGATCTTTCGATACAATAGTATGATTACAATTTGGGAATGCATGACACTACTCGACAAAATACATAATTATTAAGTACCGATGATTAAAAGAAAAAGTCTTACATATACAGATGGCGGGACATGTCCGGGACGCGAAACGTTTACAAAACGAAAGTTGATTGACACGGGGACATACCAGTTCAACGCGACCGGTGCAAAGTCGTGACATCAACGGGGACACAGATCGGGAAGTTTTAGGTAATAAAAATAGACGAACGGAAGGACGGCTCGCGACGGGCGGGCCGCGTCGCGGCGAGTGGACAGTTAAAAATAAATAACGATAGTATCAAGATCGAAACGCACGGGAGATGTTTTTGTCCGATAGTGTTTTGCGTCATACGACATGTAACCGCCTACAATACAATGGGAAGCTACGCTTAACGGCTTCGCCGTGCAATAATGTTTGCACTTAAGACAGTTTTTTGAAAGCATCTAAAATGTCAATAGTGTAAACAAAATGCTACACGTGAATCACCACAAGGGTGATACTCAAAATGTTCGGGCCGAAAATTGAAATTGATTGAATGTGGATGAATTAGATATTCTGTATTGACATACACCCTTCTGTTTAGTGTCGTAAATAATGATCACATTTATATTAACAATGTGAATACGGCCGGTTTGAAATGTTCGCATGAAACATACAATACGCATTAAATTACTTTTTATTGCTTAAACTCCCTTCTAAAATGCAATATATAATAATTTGATAAATTCCGTTAATGCGAACGGGATGCCAAGCTATGAACTACAACACCGAAAATCTATATAATTTTTCAAGAGTTGGTATGTATCTCATGAAATTTTGAAATCGTACTTCACAATTCAATTTCTAAAAGCCAGCGCAGACGAGGGACCGTCCTCGACGTAATTTTTTGTCCGTCAGAATAGATAACATAAAACTGTGTCACACGACTTTTGGCAGGCCCGAATAATCATCGGTGCTTTGAGCGGGCACTATGTCACAAAATAGATACAGAAACAGAGAACGAAACAGACAGCTCTAGTGCAGGGCATGTGAAGAGAAAACAGAGTACACGCTACACCTATTGTGTGACTGTGACTCCATTGCCAGAAAAAGAAAGAATCTCCTGGGATCGACCTATCCGAAATCAGAAGATTTTAGGCTCTTCGCCCTCAAAGACATTGTCAAGCATATGACAGACCTCTTCACTGAGGATGTAGAGGTGATAGGACGGGGTTGCATAAATGATCCTAATGGGTCGACGTACTACTGCGAGATGGAGACCACTGCAAGCCCCTCTAAAGGCTCGCGTCAACTAGGCGGATCGGGCCGGCGCGTCGCAACGCAAAATCCGCCTGCCTGTATTTATTATGAAATAGCGTCCACTAGCGGCGGGTCGGGGCGGGGCGGGCCGCAGCGCGATAGCAGTGTTACGTATGCGATGCGGCCCGTACCGATCCGCCCCGATCCGATCCGCCGCTAATAGACGTCTACCTTTAGATAAGATACACGACGGCTTAAAAGTCTAAGTACAAGTGATCCAATTGGCTATTTGACAGTTCTCGGAAAAGTATTTTAAAAGTTACAAACACTTAATTTATACCTCTTACAATATTTATTTTCTCGAAAAAGCTTTATATAATAGAAAAAAACACATAAATTACTTCAATAATTTTTAATTTCGCGCGAAAACGGTTGGTCACGTGACATTTTGCGCTGTGACGTCACACTTCAATAAACAAACTTTTACCTTGAAACCTGACAGTTAGGTTTTCGTTTATTTTGTGAAATGTGACGTCACACGAAGCGCAATCATGGCAGCCCGTGTATCGGGTCTTGTAATCCAGAGATAAAAAATCGCAAAATATTTACAAATTATCTTAATTAAAAAAACTATTGGATAATTATTGTTAAATTATAAACTACCATATTCGTCATTGTTATATTTTATTGTCACAACTGTCAAATAGCTAATTGTGAAGCCGCAGTTCCACATTCGCGCGAGTCGCGAGTCGAATGGCGAAGCGAGGTGCGTACGCGATTGTGTGAACGCACGCTCGTCACTCGCCTCGCGACTCGTCTCGCCGCTCGTGACGCTCGCGTCCGGAGCGGTTTTTTGCACGCGAGTCAAAGGGCACGAGTGACGAGGCGAACTTAGTGTTAACACATTCGATCTCTCGCTCATTGTATTTGTTTTGTTGATCAAGCCACATACTATAATATATATTAAAAATGTTTTTGGTTTGGTTTCCAAAACATGATCGACACAAAAATAAGCATAAAAAAAAATTGGTTGCCTGTAAAGTCGGTATACGGGCGAAAGTTTTACGTGACAACGACTTTGAGTGGTAAAATAATTTTAATGTGAATATTCATTCGTATAGTAGGAAGAAGGATGAAATAATAGTAACAATTTAAAACATTTATTTATACAAAGAATTATATTTAAAAAATTCTCTAGTGCTGCGCGCGCGGCAGACCGATCATAGTTGAGTGGGAGAGAGACGCAAGGCATTCGGCGGGCCTCTCTCTCGTTCGGTGACTCATCGTAACGTTACCGAGCGTTACAATTTTTCATAAGTGACTCCCAGCCGCAACCTAATGTAACGACGTTGTCACGTCAAAATTATTTATTAATAATCATTGACGCAGATGCTGCTAAAACGTAGACGTCGTCCATTTTTGCAAGTTAAAGTAGAAAAGAATACACGCGAATGTGTAAACAGTCACTCGTCTTAGTTTATGGAAGGTGAATGTTTCGTCGAACATATCGTCGAATGGCGAAGCGAGTAGCGAGCACGCATGTGGAACTGTAGTATGAGGGGCAATAAATAGTACAGCGAAGACGGTCCCTCGCATGCGCAGGCTACACCGGCCGTTGACGTTACGCGTAGCTTGAGCGGTGACATGGTAAAATAAACCTTATGACAAGAGTAGGTGGTTACACGCTCCCGTGCGCATCGACCTCTGAGCAGGCTCAGGCCTCGGGGTATCCGCACAAACTTGCACAGACAACTGCCGTTTGTCGATCCACTCGCTTCTAAACCACTGCAACGACACTGCACTAAATCTTCCTTTTGACAATAACCATTGATATGAAAGACTTTATACGGATTTAAGTAGTCGAGTTTATTTCACATACAATTTTATCGTGACACCGTTTCAAGTCGCAGAAAGACTCAGGATTGTTTCAAAATAAACCTAAATTAGACACGAAGATAAATAAACGTTGAAAAAAATTACTTCCTCCAGTGTGAACCTGCGGCACAGAATGACTAATAGTACTATCGTACAGAAGGTTCACTTTCCACTAAAGTCAAGTTTTGGTATTAAAAATTGCCTATTCTTACGACTTTCACGCAAATTGAAACTTATTGTGTGACCCGAGCATTTATTTCCGTTAAGTCAGGATAGCAGGGATATATTAAAGTATATATTAAAATAAATCGGATTCATTGTTCTTTCTTTTGTATCCTTTATACGGATTATAAGATTGTTTAGTAGTCATTGTTCGGTGCGCAAAAATCACAGAAACGATGGTTTGTTTTTACGCGCTCGGTGTTCGGTGCGTCGCGAGCGGCAACCTACTGTCATACGCCTGCCCTGGAGGCGCGCCAAACGAACGTACCTAAACTGCGGAGTGACACTCACCCCCTGCCTGAGGTAGTAATTTTCCAACGTTTCCTTATCTGCGAGTTTATTTGTGAGCGTCATTAACGCAAAAACTCAAATATTACAAATTAAATTAGACACGACCAACACACGTCAAGATAAAACAATATATAAAACGAAACCCGTAGAAAGTACCTAAAGTTTCTAATTTCAACGTGTACGCGTAAACTTACAATAGTAGTTGCACAGGGCCGTACTTAGCGAGTGGGTCGGCGAGCGGCCGCGGGCAGCGCGTGAGTAGGGCGGCGTTCAGTTGACCATGAGCGTGTGCGACTCCATGGGCGCGGCGGAGTCGTACAGCGTGTCGGTGTCCTGCGTGGGCTCGCCCTGCAGCTGGCACTGGTTGGACAGCGTGCCCGCGCCGCAGTCGCAAAAGAACCTGCGGGGGGGCGGGGGGGGGAAGCGGCTGTTAGAACACGTTATATAAAAAAATACATACAGCAATCATTGAGTTATAATGTACTACGTACTAGAGGAGCTATCCCAAGCAAAAGACTTGTTCTATTTTTTAAAAGTAAAAACAAAAGTGCACTGCAGCGCTAAAATAATAATTTGTCGTCTTTCTGAACAATCCAAACATACAGCGCTAGACCGCTTCTTTTCTCGCGATCAAAAGGTCTAAAGCGCCGAAACATGGCCGCCGCTCATGTCACGGCGATTTGATAAAATAATTAGTCAAATGCATGTTAGATCGATAATTTAGTGCGTATTTACAGGTAAAAAGTGATTCGTTTACTTTTATTTGTATTTTCTGAATTCTTTAAACAGTACCATAGACATGAAGGCATATTTTAATAAAATAGAACACAGAATACACACGTATTGTTGCGTATAGCGCCTGCCACAGACTAATATAGTTGGAGCGAGCTGGCTCTAACGCGTGTAGCAAACAATCTAGTTGTGACGTCTTCTCTAGTACGTAGTACATATAACTCAATGATAGAAATACCCCGATTTACGCAAATTCGGAGATACTTATATGTAAAGTGGAACCGGTGGAAGTGGAATAATTTTTCATTGCTTTTCGACTTTATGTCAATCGCATACATACATATAATCACGACTAATATCCCTGAAGGATTAGTCGTAGACGAGGCAATGAGGACAGCAAAAGCCGTCCTTTACAGTCAATGATATTATATGTGTAGATACGTTGCCTGCCCTCCGTAGTGACTAGAACAAATTCAGGTAATTGACTGGACCTCATTTAGTCACACGTCAGTCATTGTTACGTCAATACGATCGTTACTGTTATAAGTTTTGTGTTGTTATTTGGATAAAAGGCCTTCCTGTGTATACAGAAATTGTAAAAAATTATACTGCAACCATGAAACAAGATTTTTTTTTAATTTCACTCGTAATTATTGTAAAAATAAATTTAAAATAAAAATTTTCATTTAGTGAGGACATTTGCCCTGTTGCCAATTCGATTTGCATGAGTGAGACGCGTGTACTATGTAAGAGAGAGACGTTTCTGTAAGAGTGAAAGAGAGAAAACAATGGCGGCCGAGATGGCGCATAAATTCAATGAGCTCATTGGTCAACTCGACTACCTTAAAGAGTATACAAAAGTTAAAATATATGTTTATCTCTTTTTAACAATAGGCTAATGATATGATTGCATTATTTTCTTTCCCTTTCGACGTGATTACGTCATAGAAACCATTTCGCCATTTTTAAATGTAATTTGTTCAGGTGTAACTAGTCTATATATTAAAGGTCTATAAATTGTTTACAGTCCACTTTTCACCAAATATCGACTGCACATGGGCTCAGCGTGACAGGTGGTGAGCCCATCGCCGCTCTAAGCTGTTGGATGTATGCGCAGTCTTCAGTCCGTTAGTCGCCTTTTACGACACCCAAGAGAAGAGAGGGAGTGGTAGTATTCTTTCACCGCCACGCGACACTGTTATTAATCGCAATCACATAAAGTAACAAAATGTAGTGGGAAAATACAGCCGTCTGACAGTCTGACATAATTTAAACTAAACAACATTGCATACATACAATTTGAAGAGGGTTTACGCCATTCGGTTTCCCATACAAACTTCCAAGTCGAAATTTTTAAAAACCAATAAATCAATTTTAATGAAACTTTGAATGGTAAAGCAAAATACAGGGATCTAAATAGTTTGTTGAAAACATTAAAAAATAAGGTTTATTTAGCCAAGTTATTGCGATTTAAAGTCCACTATAGAAAGTTTAAAATCACATTAACTCAGTTATTTAAACGTTTTTAAAAAATGTTTTCAACAAACTATTTAGATCTCTGTATGTTACTTTAGCATGCAAAGTTTTATTGAAATTGGCTTAAGAGGCCTATTAAATCTCGACTGTGATTTTTGCGTAAAATGGCCAATTTTGGCGTTATGGATCTCAGAAACAAATATACATTAACAATTATGACTTATTGAATAGTGTAGAATAGCTATTGCAATAGTGCGTAGCGGCCTCGCTTTTTGTAAGTTTTGCTTAACTTTTTAATTAAACCCAAAATTGCAGAGAAAGATTTTCATAAAGTGCGCGAAGGCACTTTTTTGAGCTTATCGATTGAACTACTGTTCTAAACAAGTGAAATAAAAAAATTATAATGTTATCTCTTATATAGTCGAATAGAGTGCGTAGCGGCCTCGGAATTTTTAGATATCATTGATTTTATATAGGAAAAAAATCTTATTCTAAATTAAAAAACTTCGAAAATCGCTATAAGTTAACTGTGAATATCGCCTATCTACGATAATATTATTGAGCAAAATTTATACCAGAGTAATTGTTACTTCATGAGGAATAAAGATTTAATAATGAATTTACTATCCTATTTCGATAAAAACGATAAATAAAACTGCAAAATTACTACAAAATGCGATGCGCCGGACTTCAACTTATGCTCACAGAATGGAGATTTGTAATATTATGCACAAATTTATTATCCTATTTCGATAAAAACGATAAATACAACTGCATAATTACTACAAAATGCGAAAATGGGCATTTTACGCAAAAATCACATTCGAAATGTAATAGGCCTCTTAATGGTTTTTAAAAATTTCGACTTAGAAGTTTGTATGGGAAACCTAAATGCGTAAACCCTCTTAATATTTTATCTAAACTATGTTTTGGTTTCATATACGCAAGAAACTTTATCTATCTATTATGAATTACACTGCATAACTCCTACACCTTGTGTAGCCAATGCATAAAATAAATATTTCGCTGATTATACCAGTTTAGAGCAGTTACATACCTGTCATGGCGTATGAATTCTACATCATGTCCAGAATGGCACGTTTTGATGCAATTGACACAGATCGCGTTGCGGTCCGTCGTGTTACAAGTCTGGCACCTGGAACAAAGTAACACCATCATAATCTACGTTCCATGACAATGTTGGTATGTGGATACAAAATACATAATATTTATTAACAAAGTTCTTCAGAAAGCTGTTACAGTATATCTATTTTCCGAGTGGTAGAGTCACGCTGCGTTGCAGCACGAATTGGGCCGGCTCACCCGGCGTAATACCTCCCACGAAATATTGGCATGAAACAATGGTACTCGTGTTCAATGGTGTTTTAACCTCCTCTGTGGTCCAGTGGCTATACCACTGGTCTCAGACCCAGAGGTCCGAGACCAGTGATATAGCCACTGGACAGTTCGATTCCCAGCGAGCGGGGGGTACATCTTTGTGTGCTCGGTTTGGTTGGTGGTAGGGCTGTTAAGTCTGCCTGGCTAGCTACCACCATCTTATCTAAGCCTGTCGCCATAACAACGATGTTTATAGCATGGTTGTGTCCCGACAGTTTAAGGGGATCCTGCACGAAATGACGACACACCCGAGGCGAGGCAAAGCCCCCCAAAGCGATTGTTGAATATCTGGTTCTGTTCTAGAGTGGCGGTCGCGTTGTTCGTGATCTCCACGCTAAATATTTGCTATTAGTGTTGCCGCTCGATAGTCCACTATTGATAGTATATCGATAGTCGAGCAAAGGCAATAGTATCGATAGCCCAGTAACCGTCAATACTATCGACACACAGCACTATCGATACTATCAAAGTTCAATATCGAAGGCACTATCGATACTATTGCTGCTGAATGTTGCAATAACAATCGATTCTATCGATAGTGACTTTTCCCTTAATAGTATTGCTATCTATATATTCATAAACAATACTTTTGAATCACAGCCTACTATCGATAGCGCAAACATATCGATACAGATCGCCTATTGATATTATGGATGATTTCCGAGGTCAACTATCGATAGTTCGGCAACACTATTTGCTATTATCTCTCTTACTTGACACTGGCTGAAGATGCTAACTGATTATTTAACAAAAAAACCATTCGTTATCTTACCTATAAAAATCATGCATCGGGAACGAAGTGTAAGACGAGATCTTGTATAGGCACTGCCCTCCTCCCACCGCCTTCTCGACCGCGTCCTGGTTGCTGAATATCTTATTGCCGCGAACTAGCGGGGAAACGCCTGATGCAAGGCACAATCCCCCGAAGCGATTGTTGAATATCTGATTGTGCTCTAGAGTGGCGGTCGCGTTGTTGGTGATCTCCACGCCGGCGGCGAGCCCGTCGAATATGCGGTTCCGCCGCAACACCGGGTGGCTCTGTGTGGAGATCAGCACGCCCGCTTGCGCGTTGCGGAATATGTCGTTCTCTTCTAGTACGCCCTGGTAATAAGAAATAGACTAATTACAAAATGAAATATAATTTTGCACATGATAATGCTTTTATATAAACAGGATCCGTGTCGCGGCAGGCCTCCGTCACTCCATATACTTGCGCGCTATAATTACCTACCGCCCGGCCGAGCGGTCTCGGGCCGTTTGCGGACCAAATTCAGTGAGTGCGGTTTTCGCAAGCGAAGCGCACGCGCGTGGTTCAATTTTAAGAAGACATCAGTTGATAAAGGCACTATGTAACATTTAATAAAAAATACATTTTATTAACTGGATAAAGGCGTGATGTGAACTAAACCATACAAAGCAAATAATTGCAATGTTTTAATGTTTCTTTCAATACCAGTCTCATTCTTTGATTAATATAATATATAAAAAAAATACAGCATTATTAGCAAATTGCATGATAACTCAGAACATTTTATAAGTTACATAGTGCCTTTATCATCTGATGTCTTTAATTGTTCCATTCGTTTAGCATTCTAGCAGTGGCAACTGCGAGTTGTGCCCTTCGTGCAACGAGAAGTGAGCGAGCTCGACAGCTCCGGCTACCTATCTGGACAATAGGCAGTGAACTACACGTGTTCACGGGGATACTCTCCCGAGACACTAGTCTTATGAGTACCGAATGAAGAGCGCGCTGCGGCGGGCACTAATTTGGCGTCAAGACCTAACGTTGGTGGTCTCCTGCGCGAGTGTTCTACTGGCGCAGGGACGTCTAGCACTTCTTGCATAACCTAACGATTGGTCTCGAGGTGCCAGTACAAATAAACTTAGTGAAGTAAGGAGAGGGGATGTTCCATTCGTTTGTACGCGTACCTACGATGCCGTCTGGTGCCTAATGTGCAGTAAATGGGTTTGTTGTGCAGTAGCAGTTTTTTATTTTACCTACACACTGACCTCTATTTACTTTTGATGATGATGTCAGCACCAATTTATAAAAATATATACTTTATAAACTATACAATTTTAAACTACCACCTATAGTCAGAACATATTCACAGTTCTCAATAAAATAGACACAAATAAATATTTATGTTAATTTAATTTTATCGAAGAGGTAGCCCTGCGATTGCTGTGGGATCGCGCGGTAGGTTCTTATAGTTTAAATATTAGTAGGCTATTATAGCAGTAGGTATTGGTAATTTTCTACTGAGTGAAGTATCTGTTAACTCTTTTTTAATCTGTGGTCGCGGTGAAAGAATACTACCACCCCCTCTTCTCTTGGGTGTCGTAAAAGGCGACTAACGGACTAAAGTCTGCACATACATCCAACAGCAAAGAGCGGCGATGGGCTCACTACCTGTCACGGTGAGCACATGTGAATCGCTATTTGGTGAAAAGTGGACTATGGCAGAGGACTGCTTTTGCGGTCATCGTTGCCTAGTCTGACTAAACCTTCGGGGATAATAGTAGTGATTATAATATGTATGTATGTAAACGGGAACGGTGGTGAACTGTTCTAAAATCAAATACCTGGCTGCAGATCAACCAACCAAACCTCCCAAATTTCTCCAATCGGTATTGATTATTATACTTCAAGCGATAAAGTTCAAAAGTAATGAAGAAATTGGCGTCTGTACCTTTAGTTGTATTAGTTATTATTTTAGTACAATACCTCCTATCTAACATTTTTCAGAAAAAAATACGTATTTTTAAGTTACTTGTATGTACTATGTGCTGAATTAGTTAAAAACATTAACCTTTCAGCTGCCGAGATAGCGCTCTCATTGTGCAATAACTCAGCTAAATAAACGTTTATTAAAAATGTTTTCCACAAACTATTTAGATTCCTGTATCTCACTTTAGAAGTTTCATTAAAATCGGCTTATTGGTTTTTAAAAATTTCGACTTGGAAGTTTGTATGGGAATCTGAAATGCGTAAACCCTCTTAAGGTCAGTTTCCGTGTATTTTGATAAAACCACTTTTTCGTATTTATGACAACAGAAAAAAATAAATGTGGAAATAGCTTCTAGCTAAATGGAATTCTGACAAATTCTCATCTAAGTTCAACTTGGTACAACCCGATTACACATAAATGCGAAAGTTTTCGAAACACTAAGCGTTTTTTTCGCTTTGTTTAAAAAATGTTATCTTTGTTAGTTAGAAAGAATTGTCATTTCGCCGTCGATATTACTTTATTTTGCTTATTTATTTCTAAAAAAATATGGTTAGCCAAAAAATCTTGTTCCTTTTTTATGGAATAAAGGGATCTTGTCAGGAATAAATTTTCAAGCTTAGATTACCTACCTAATCATTAATTATGCCTATTTATTAAGCTTACCTTTCCACCATTAAAAATACAGATGCCACCGTCTCGTCCATCAAAAATCTTATTTCTCTTTAGTGTAGGATTGGAATCAGTCTTTATCCATACTCCGGCCATGGCGTTATCGAATATCTCATTCTGCTCTAACAGCCCCAGCCCGCCGTTATACACAAGGACGCCTCCGTTCTGGCCGCCCCATATTTTATTCCCTCTGATCACGGGATTACTGCCTGTTCTGATCTGCACGCCAGAATATAGGTGATTGAATATGTCGTTGTCTTCTAATTTTCCATGGCCGTTATCGTAAAAGTAGACGCCGACCTGCGAAACAAAATTGATAAGGTAAATAATAGTAATGTTGTCGTCGTAGGTAAGTGTAATAGGTGCTTATTACAACGATATCGCGCCGTGCGCCGCATACGCGGAATATATGACAGATCAGAGTCAAGGGCGTCCGCAGGTAGGGGGGGGGGGGGGGGGGGGCAGTAGGGGCAGCTGCCCCTCCTCCCCCACCCCTAGATAAAAAAAAAATGAACTGTTAAAAATCACAAGAAAATAATGTTGTCCTACTCTGAAACCTTAGGCACGCCTCTAAGTACAGTGAAAAGGTCGTGGAGTTTACACATTGGGACTTTGTACCGTTCTTATTGCAATCGCCTCCTTCATTCGTATCGGCTGGCGAAGCCCTTGATCAGAGTGTACGGTTTAGTGATTGTGAACTAGCACTCAACTTCTTGCTATAGGCTGGCATATTCGTACGAGGCCCTTCGTACACAAGGCTACGCAAATCTCCGATACTAATGTTGTATACTACATTAGTATCAAGTCGCGAGTATCGAGTAGCGCACAGTCCGTACACAAGGCGACGCAAATCTCCGATACTAATGTTGTATATATAGGCAAGGATATTTCTCCACCTCAGAAACAAATTTAATATCGAATGATTGCTCTGCCATCTTGGAAATCGCCGCGACTTAAGTAGCGAGATCTCGACTAGCACGTAGCGCGCGACTGGCGCGACGCGAGTCGCGAGACAAATGTCGGCGACGCGACTAGTGTACGAAACTCAATTCGTCTTATTACAAAAACGTACGATAGTCTGAGCTTAAACCAAGACTAGATGGTCTCGACTTAGTACTGTACTAACAGTTAGTACCGGACTAAAATCTCACCTTATTACAAAACGAAAACCATCCGTGGACCAGTTAGTACCGCACTTAGTCTTAGGTTTGAATGATATCCACAGAGAATAAACAAAAAATGTCAATTTTTCATTCGTTCACACAATTATCATTCACTCCACCGTTTCGTTTTACTGGATGTTAATAATTTCTGTAGAGTTTTTTTACATAAATAATTATTAAACAAGATAAAAATATATCATAAATAATCATAATCTATTTTGTATTGTATTTTCATCCGTTAAAAATGCGAGACTTAAACTTTTATCATGACTTTTTTCAAATTAAGTTTTTCATTAAGAATTTTAGCGTGAAACGGATTGCAGGTAAGTAAACAAACAATCTATGAACTAGGTAGGTACCTACCTATTCATAATAATCTTAGTAACATCATAGGCCATTGGCCTCATAAATCTTTATATGATAATTATAACAGCGTCCAATTGTGAGGTTTGGCATTTTCTTATGTGGCTTGTAATGTTTTCTATACTTGTAAGACCATGGGAGCGACGACAGTAACGGCAGCATTGCATACTTGGCTGGCAGTCGAATTGAGTACCTGGTGACGTTGGAGGAAGTGCAGCGCGTTGGTAATAATAATGTTTAGTTATTGAGCTAACTGGTAAAAGCCTATCAGATGGGGAAGTCGAGTTAACGTGGAAAAGCATGAAGCTGTCAGCAAAATCCAATTTGCCTATATGAGGAACTATTACTGTGACATGGAGTGGCAAAAAGCCACCTTCTCCTGAGGGTTTAGAAGTAATTTCAATTGCTCCTCACGACTTAGTCAGAAGAAAATGACTATGCTATGATAATGATGCAGTGGTAAATAAAACATATTTATTTAGGTTTGTAACATAGGTATTTTTATTAAAATTTTAATATGAACAAAATAAGTAATATTTATAATATGTAGTAAATGTTAAAATTTCTAGGTACCTACATATCTTAATTTGATTGTTTTAGATTCCGAATGTTGCATTAACAATTCCTGCGTTAACTGCTGACCCTAAGCCTGGTACTAGTTATGATAAAACTGACTCAATACCCGTCAATTTCAATGTGGAAAACACAGGCCACCATGTTGTAGAAGTGCAAGGTAAATTTTTTGATTAAAAATACATACAATATTATCATTATAAATAATTACAATCCAATACTTACAGATTATGTGCATGCAAGTTTTAATTAATGTAAGTGAAATTTTGTATATTGTTTTCAGAGATATCAAACAATGAGGGCGTTGAAAGTAGTGCCAGAATGATGATAAACCATAATATTGAATTTGAAACTACTATTTGAATTATATTTGAACGATTGAAACTGGCAAAACCAAATCAAAGAAAAAATCTTGCACAATAGGTATTTAGACACAGTACTTTCAAATACTTATTATTGTAGTACTTTTTACATGAAATAAATTGACAACATTATTCTATTTTGTTTTACAGAAGTGAAGACATGCAACAATTAATTGTACAAAGTCATACTGATATTAAAAACAAACAGTTAGAAATAATGGAAGCCGAGCACAAATACATCATTACAATAGCCAAATAAAAATAATAGAATTAGAAATATCTTTATTGGAAAATAAAACAAACACTAACAATTAAATTTAAAAAGACTTTTACCTACTTAGTTTTAGTTACATAGTAATTTTATTTTTCTGATTCTTTTTAAACACAAGATAAACATAACTTTTTTATGAGTATGACACAGTCTTATCATATTGTTTTTATTGATAGTAAGTACATAAATGTTTCGCCTACTATCTTGTTCACACTTTTCATTAATTAAATATGCTTACTATAAGTAGTATTCAAATATACATTCTTAGATACTCAAACATTCTGTTTTAAACTATTGTATCATGTACTTATTTAGTGGGTGTCCAATCATTTGACAAAAAACAAATAACAAATTTTCATTTGACAAATAACATTTGACAAAATTATACTTACTTGATAATTTTATTATTTTACAGACTATTGTTTAATAAACTACTCATTAGACAATATATCTACTAAAATAAATTTCATTAAGCCAAAACATTATTTCACAAATTGATTATTTTTAAACATGTTAGTTGGCAAAACAACGTAAAGCATAAATAACATTTAACAAATACTAGCTGCCCTACTCCTGTAGGTTACATGATAAGTTAGATATTTAAGACAATCGCGAAACACAGCATAGCGATTGTCTTAAATTTCGAGGTTATTTTTTTTATTAGACAACAGAAATATTAGCTGACCTACTCCTGTAGGTCACTTGATCGGTTAGAGTTTGCTTACATCCTTGCTTATATAATATATCATACCTAATATACCATATTAAGTATTTGTAAAATCACCAATTTGGCAAACAAATTATTTAGTCAAGTGAATATTATTAAAATAATATTTTAACAGTAGAAATATTTCCGTAAAACATTTGCGAAACCTGTATTATGTCAAATGATTATTTTTTAAGTAATATGTTTGCGAAGAGAAAGTTTGTCAAATGATTAGTTTTTCAAACGTTGTTTGTAAAATGATCTTTTGTCATACGTTTTTTGTTAAACAATAGTAAACCTATTTTGTGGCTGCCTATTTTGTTGTTATTATTATTAGGTAGGTACCTATGTTATGTATGACTGCTTTTGAACTTTAAACTGTTAAAATTATGTTTAATATGGGTTTATTAAAAATGTCTTTTTATAACTGCTTTCTCTTTATTTTCCCCATACTGAATTTAGAGCAATTTGTGGTAGGTAGGTAGTTAGGCTGCCTAGATGGAGAATGCTCAATGCTATCTTTCTGGTCACTATGTCCAAATCTTCAGATCAGCATCACAAACCACCTAAAACATACATAATTTTTTACAAGATAATAAGTATGTTACATAATGCCGTCTGTATTTGGTCTGGCATGTAATTGTAATAAAACCATGACATAAAATTCATATATAATAACAATTAGTTACCTGTACATTTATTGAAGAAAATCCATTTTTCTGTTGATGTACGAGTATAACTGACCTCCATCTGCACACATTTTTTTCACTTATGTGAGTGCAATCAATTGCACCTGTAGGGAAATTGGCAAAATTGCGGAAGTTCTTCTAAGGTTGATGGCATTTTAATAAACCTATTAGTAGCTATTTTCTAACACCTTTGGCTGATAACGGATTGCGACACCATGTAAGTTCGCTGCATCATCTTGTATCTACAATAAAACAATAAAAATAATTAGGTAGGTACTTACATAAGTTACTGTGTTTTTTGGGAGTGTCATTAGCATCAATCAAGGTTATATTTACTTACTTCATGCCGAGCCCAGTTGCGTAATGCGCGAACTACCTGTAGTTCAGCAATCAGTGGGCATCCTCGAGGATCGTGAGTCAAATGTTAGCGTAACATTTCCACGACTAAAGCACCAAAACGTTTGGTAAATCTGTACATAATTTGAAGTCGTTATCACTTAATTCGAAGGGATTAATTCGTTGCTGACGCCGAACAGGTCGTCGGGATGTTTCCAGCATTATCTAAGTCTTCAAATCGATCAAGTCTTTAATTATATTTTCTATTAATCTAAATACAACGATATCATAAAATCAAAGTGACGTTTGTGTCAAAGTTTTTGAGGTTAGTACTGAAGTTAGTCTGCAGATAAACTAGGGGTCACGTCAGTTTATCTTAGAACCATAGATGGTCCGCGACTAAGAGAAAAACTTGATCTTGTAATAACGTTTACGTTGGTACCTGACTTAAGTCTAGAACTAAGTCCAGTACTTTATTTAGATCTCGTTTTGTAATAAGACGGAATGGATTTATATGGCGGTAGTCGCTTGGAGACTAAAATCGTCGAGTATCGGAGATTTGCGTAGACTTGTGTACGAAGGGGCTGAGTTCCATGATATGTGTGATCTGCACACACCTGACGTTCCTACTACGCGACCCCGCCGCCCGCAACGTTTCGTCCCCCGTTCCGCAGACCATGGAACTGTCACGTATGGATTTGCCAACACATATAATTAGAAGAGTTTTTTGAAGTCATTTACAGTGTCTAACCATACTAGCTTTCAACCGTCTTTGTGGTCTTGAGTTTTTCTACTGGATTCAAACTGCAGAGTAGTCCACTCTAGCACACGACTAAAGCAGTCCTGTTCTGCAGTTTATGCTCAACCAAATCTCTGCCACTTCAGCTTGCCCAATGTAGTAAGTTTCAGTTTCCGGCGATTGGTGAAATATAAAATAAGATAAATAAGATAAGATAATTTTTATTGCTGTATAAACTTAGCCTAGATACAAAAGACTTATGTTAAGTAATTGAGGTTAGTGTATTTAATAATATGTATTACGTAATACCTAAGCTAAGCAAACAATATTGCCTGTGTATTAGGTATTATCTGTAACAGAACGTTAGTGCTTATTTTACACTAAAACATTTACACAATAGTAATGACTAACTATTTCAAATGCGGAACTAGAAAGTATTCGAATAATTTTATTTATTTCTACTTAATTAGCATTACTTTCTACATGGTCTTAAAAATTATGTTATTACTAATAATATGTTCTCTGTGTCATCATATGTTTTCCCTTTTAGTCAATCTTGTTCAGTTTTTTTACATTGTAATTTGTTCAAGGGGTAAATACATAGAGAAAAGTTTATTCTGTTGTACAGAAAACTACTCAGATGACAAAAGAATGTGTGCGTGTTTGTTCTTCTGAATCGTTCAGTAGAACAGACAATATCTGCACGTCTTTGACTGGTTTCGAGCGCAGGGTTAAAGGGCATTAATGAGTGATTTTTAGTGATGGTTAGTAATATGAACAGCTGGCGAAACAGATAGGACATCGCATATAAATATATTACGTGCATTAGTGCATTGATAAGATTAAATCAATCACTTCACAAGGAACTATGATATAGAGACATCCCTAACAATCAGTCTATAATCTATAGTTTTTGGTAAGCTGTGAAACAACATGAAAGTTTGATTTGAACGGACTATAGTTAAGACTATAGTAGCAACTGAATTTTAGTGTGATTTATATTGGTACTAGCTGTACCCGGCTGTATGTATGCATGTATGTAATGAAAATTTTAAGAACTATTCGTAACTTTAGCAAGCACTAATGCGTATTGATACGATTTATGTTCAATACATATTTCGCTATCTGGCTAAGAATTCTTGTGCAATAATGCTACATTTTCAAAAGTGACTTTTGTTTAGTTTTGTTAAAAACTTCCCCCATCAGTTGCACTATTTTCGTTCTCCTTGGTTGTATCATTTCATTTTCCAGTGTTAACAACACTACAAAATTTTCCCGTCTTAACAAAGTGCAAATTCAATTTTATTGTCAATGTGTGGTTGGTTATTGGCAATATTTTAACGCGCCAGTTAAACTATAACAAAACATAAAGAAGATTGTTAAACACGGGTAAGTTAGTGTTTGTTTTTAAGGTTATAATATAAATTATATTTAAAATAATAGATTGTAGGACACAGCGACAAAATTTTGTAGCTGATAATCATGAAACGGTTCAAACTATTAACAAACATTGGTTTAATTATATTTGAATATCTTTTTTCATTCGTTCTAAAATGGCGACATTTTGTTATACAGCTTAGACAATATTAGGAGGAGTACTAAAGTCTTACTAGCTGTACTACGGCGGATATGGATTGCATAATACATCTCTTAGTTTTTAACCAGCTTTATTAGTGTTTTTTTTATTATTTAGGCTGTATATGAGTTCTGGGTAGAGAAATTATAATTCTGTTTAGAGATTCGTGTAAGAATTGATTATCCCTGAGTTTTATTTTAAAAATTGAACAATGAAATGTATTTAATTGAATTTAAAGTGGTAATAAAAATTAAAATATAATATTTAATTTATTCTACGATTGGTTCCAGATTGTTAATCAACAAGAGAAATCATTAACTTCACCTACTGCAACAATATTCACACAGATACTTCCAGAAGTGACAACTGCTGAAAAATATGTTATTCAATATATAGACGAGTGCGAGCTGGCAACAATTTCTGTCGACCCCCATCGTAATGAGTTAGAACCTCAAACCCCTTTTCAAACCCAGAAGATCACGAAGTAAATCAGATAGAAAATTATCAAAAATAAATTTTAGATAATCAAAATAATATATTAGACAAACAATAAATGTTCTTGCAGACAATCAAAATAATATATAATCAAATAAAACATGTTATTGCAACAGATACTTTCTTTTTCACATTTTCTATATATATCCCGTTTTTAATTAAGTGTTCCATTTCGTACACAAAATCATCTAAATATTGGTCAATTTGTTTGGTTTTCCAACACCAAAATAAATTCCAATTACAAACGGCTTAATATCTGGTCTTTCAAATATAGTGGACAAAATTGGCCAAAACTCTTTATTTGAGCTTCTAAATATTGGGAGACCCTCAAAATTGAAATTTAAAGTAAGTTTAGTTGGAACATTGTTCAACCTTGTTCAATCGTTTTGATACGTATTTGTTTGATAGTACCTAAAATAGTTCTAGCGTCATGTGGCGCTAAATCGTTTAGAGTTATTTGAGTTTTTTTTTAATTCACAACGGGTTAGCGCTTGGCCTTTATCTTACCTGATAGTAAGTGACGATAAGGCCGAAGATGGAAGCGCGCTTCACTCGGAATCCTCAACCACTGAGGAACTGGCAATCTTTTCTCAAACTGTCGGAACACAACAATGCTATAAACATCGTTGTTATGTCGACAGACTTAGATAAGATGGTGGTAGCTAGCCAGTCGGACTTAACAGCCCTACCACCAACCAAACCGAGCACACAAAGATGTACACCCCGCTGGGAATCGAACCCGGGACCTCTTGGTCTAAAACCGGTGGCTTAGCCACTAGACCACAGAGGCGGTTAAATAAATATATATTTCTTTCTGTAGCCCATTCTTTTATTCACTGGCGAAACTACATATTTTTTGAAAATTCGTCATCACCATTATTACGTTGTGAATCAGGTTCCAAAGTTTTAACTAAATTCAAACATTCGACACCAATTATTGTTTTTCCTACAGAACCTTCGTTGGACGTCGATGGAATTGGCGCGTAACTGTAGGTTGTCAAATTTAAAATATTATAAAAAATTACTGTCATTTGGTTTATTTATATTTCGTTATTAACCGACGTAAAAAAAGGAGGAGGTTCTCAAGTCATCTGTCGTCCATCTTTTTCTTTTTTTCCACATTATAAATGCGAGCTTCAGCAAATACACTATGATGCAATCGTGACGACTCTGTCAGTAAAGTAGGCTAAAGCTGTACTATTGATGTAGTTTATTTTTTTAGTTTTAAAGCACTCTTTTAGACAGTTGTTTTAAAACCACTGTATTCACAAGAGTGCCTAATTACGCTATAAGATTAAGTTTTATAATGGAGGTTGCATACACCATTGTACAGAAACAAGTATCGAGTGATACCATAATAACGCTTAGTTCAGTAGTAAGTAAGCGATCACATACAAAAACCAGCCTCTATACAGCTTTAACGATAAAGCTAGCTTAAAGTGTCACAAAACTCTTAAAGTTCTATAGCAGAGTTTTAATAATCTGTTTTAAAACCTTAAGATTCCGCAGATCCCTTAAAACTAATTTTATACAGCTTGAGCTGTATAATAACTCAAATATCTCTCTCATAAATATAAAAGTATCTTTTGACACTCTTGTACGTCTTTTAAGGGACCTTAAGTTCTAAATGAGCTGGTAAATTAATGTTGTAAACGCTTGTGTGCTGCTTGGGAATGACAGGAGCTATCAAAGATAATTCTCGCTTAGCGATACTCGCTCAGCGAGAACTCACGCCGAGACCAACCAGCGGCAGCTGTCAATTCCCGCCAAGAGGACTGCTGTGCAATTCCCTGAGTGACACATAGACGCTGTGCGCATGGCTGTGATCTGCTGTCTCTTTCCAATTCTATGAACATGAAAGAGACAGAGTACATTCTCAGCGCTACGGCAGCCGCTGCTACCAAGGCTTAGAGAATCGCACTGCTGTACGCTCGGCTCGGCCGCGGCGAGCGAGTGGCGCGAGTAATCGCCCGTCTCACTCGTACACTCGCTTATAACCCAGCGACAAAACTATCGGAACTATACACTCGCTTTCCGCTGCTCGCCAATTCGTTTCTAGTTCTAGCTCGACTCGCTTCTCGTTCATCGTCGGCGGTGGAACAACTGCCTTATCAGCTATTATAGTTAAAATTTTTACTGTCAGTAATTTTTTTTTTTTCATTTTATTTTTATAATATTTTTGTCTTTGCTGTTGACCTTATTTGCATACAGTTGTCACCTATAATTAAGCTTACATTTACAATTTTACACCTATCATTGTGTAACTGTATCTTGATTCAATGTAATCTTATTGGTCTTCAATCAACAATACAACTAGATGTCAAATCGGCGCTTAAAATATGTCTCAGTAAATAACAGCCTACTTGAGAAGTGAGCTCTTATTTTCTCGCAAGGCAATAACAGGAAAAAGTACTTTATTTGTTGCCATTTAAAAGGTTGCATGTTATTGACGTCTTTTAATTTTTAAGTGACAGGAGTAATCATTGCTTTGCTCGTTGTTTGTGACGAATAATCGTAAGTATAAGAGACTGTTTACACATTCGCGTGTATTCTTTTCTTCTTCAACTTGCAAGAATGGACGACGTCTACGTTTTAGCAGCATCCGCGTGTCAATGATTATTAATAAATAATTTTTTGCTTATTTTTGTGTCGATTATGGTTTGGGAACCAAACCAAATAACTTGTTGAGCTTGGTAAAGTTCCCAAAACGTTAGAACTCTGTCGTTACATTAATCCATTTTTAATATACAGTATAAGTTGCTTGAGCAACAAACAAAAATACAATGAGCGAAACAGCGAATGTGTAAACACTCAGTTCGCCTCGTCACTCAAAGGGCACGCCCTTAGACTCGCGTCCAAAAAACCGCTCCGAACGCGAGCGTCACGAACGGCGAGACGAGTCGGGAGGCGAGTGACGAGCGTGCGTTCCCACAATCGCGTACGCACCGCACTTCGCCATTCGACTCGCGATTTGCGCGAATGTGGAACTGCGGCTTTAGAAGATTTGTGACTTGATAGCTGGGTGCCATGGTTGTAATTAGGTTGAACTTAAAACTGTTTCATAACTTTTGTCTCAGTTCGTTAGTAAAGAAAAAGTATTTATTCACGCAGACAGAATTAAGCTTTGATTTTGTACGTGACGCGTTATTTTTGGTATTGTTGATCGATGTGAGCTTCGATCAACAATACAGCTAGATATAAGGTCGACGCTAAAAATGTGTCTCGTTAAATAAGAGCGCACTTGAGAAGTGAGCTCTTATTTTCTCGCAAGGCACAACTGAAAAAAGGACTTTATTTGTTGCCGCTTAAGGTTGATTTCACCACCAAATGTTATTGAAGTCTTTTCTTTTTTAAGTGACAGGAGTAATTTATTGCTTTGAAACAGTTCACGTGGACAGAAGCTTTGATTTTGTACGTGACGCGTTATCTAGTTGTTATTGTTGATCGAAGGGTGTGAGCGTAAAAAAATAAAATAAATATCCATACCTGCTTGCCCGAGTGTATGCGGTTGCGGCGCAGCACGGGCGTGGAGCCGGTGGTGATCCAGACGCCGGCGAGCGTGTTGGCGTACACCTCGTTCTCCTCGATCAGCCCCTGGCCCTTCTCGTGCACGTAGATGCCGCCGTGCTGCCCGTGGTGGATCTTGTTGTGCCTCACTATGGGGTCGCTGTTTGTGCGGATCTGTGAAAGATTGTTGTTCGAATGGTTAGTCGACGGGTTCGATTATTCAACCTTATGTTTTCTTTATACAAAAAACAATTAAGGTTGATTAATGTTTTATATTTTAGCGTTTTATTAACGCTTAAATATACTTAAGTAAAATTTTAAACACTGAAAAAAAGCCAGACCTCGGTAGCCAAGTGGTTAAGGCAGCCGCCCGGAATGCGGAAGGTGCGTGGTTCGATTCCCGCCTGAGGTTGTCGTCGTCTTTTTTCAGTGCTTAAAATTTTAATTAAGGTTGAGTTCCACCCATGAAACTGAACAACTTTCCCCAAGAAACCTCGTTCGACGAAGTCGTCAGCTGATCGGACAGTTTTGTATGGGAGGTCGAAATTTTAATGTCATTTTTGCACATAGGTTTCTTGGGGAAAGTTGTTTAGTTTCATGGGTGGAACTCAAACCCTTAATTGTTTTTATATTAAAAAAAACATAAAGAAAAATAAGGTTGTATACAATGTATAATGGCATGCCCTGTACAAACTTTAAGGGTGGATTCTAAGCTAAAATATACATCATAAAAAATATAATAAAATAGTCAATTTACGTGGTAAATTGGTTGCTGTGTTTTTTTTGCGTCATTTTTGGTGTTGAAAATCGACATATTTGTTTTTTTTCTACTGATGTTCGAACTTTTGGCTACTTTACTGATTGTTATTTACTTGCGACTAGTTCACCTTTTTTAGAAACTTTTTTTTAAGTGAATATGATTTCAACTTTTCGTGATATTGTTTTTTTAATACACACGCAAAAATCGAAGATAACAAAATAAAAAAGGCTGCTATTTCTAAACTATTGAGTTTAGAATTTTTTATGTATAATGTTTTAGAGTGCACCAATAAAGTTTGTACAGTGCATGCCAATACATATTGTATATAAAGTATATACACTTATTATTATAACTTAATTAATGGCTTCGCGTTTAGCGTTAAGCCAATTTCAAGTATATATATTTTTAATCATATGTTTTTAAAATACATTGGGTCAGTTGTGTTGGGTGAACACAAACCTGTTTGTAAGTTATTGGAAACATTATACAAAGAAGAAGTCAGTGAAGGAAGTTTTTCGCATTTATTAATGCGCATCCTCACCAAAGACCATTTCATATGAAGGATTTTCTATGTATAAAACTACATTTATTCATACAATTAACCATTATAACCAAGTTTTTATGATACTCAACTAGAGCTACAGAATTGGTACAAAAATAAAATAAAACTCCAAATACCTGTATACCAGCCAAAGCGTTGCCATATATATTATTGTGCTCAATCAGACCACGCCCTTCCCCAAATATATACACTCCACCCTGATGGCCATTATATATCTCATTGCGGCGTATAGTAGGATTGCTGTTTGAGGTTATCCACACTCCCGCGAAGTTGTTGGAGTGTATCTTGTTGTCTATGAACTGGCCCAATCCGGATTCGTGCACGTAGATGCCGCCCGTCTGGCCGTGGTGTATCTCGCAGTGCACTACTGTGGGGTTGGCGCCCGCTTTCACTTCAAAGCCGGCGATCCGGTTGTTGTGTATGTCGTTAGCTTCGAAGTAGCCCTGTGGAGGTGGTTGGAGGTTAGATTTTATGATCGGTAACAACAGTTTTTTTAGGAAATTACTTTTGAATCGAGTAAAACATTGATCAGCGCGTCTAGCATGCGCAACAAGAGATATGTCGCGGACGATATTCTCTCTTCCTTCGATGGCGGAAACGAAACGAAAACTCGATAAAATTGTATTGCATGTTAGGGTTTGCAGACAAAACACGACAGACAAGCAAAAACTACTATTATGTCTATTTTTGACATATCGTGTATAGACATAACACGAGAAAACGGGTCGAGAAAATTTTCTCGTGTTGCGCATACTAGGACCGCAGAGCAACAGTAGACCCAAAGGTAGCAGTTAAATTGGTTGTACCTAACATTCTAGATTTCTCTAATTCGTCCACCTCCTTAATTATGCTGTAGGTATTCATGTATATGACAACTTCAAGGAACAGAAGCTGTGATTGATCACAGCATATTTTACATTGATGTTACACTAGAGCTAAGCCCAGTTAAGAGCAGAGTACCAGCGGACTGACGACCGTTAGTTAACCACTTGAACGTCAACACGTACCGTCGTACAAAATTATTGAGAGCCCAGCGCGTCGCTTGTACGTACCGCCGTACATAAGACTTTGTTCAGATTAGTTGTTTTATTATAACTAGTCCGAATTGTAGTATACAAGTTTTGGCTATCAGTGAATTTTCTATGGTTCGTATAGATAAAATTAACATAGCTAGTAGGATTTGGACCAAACAAAATATTATCAAGAAAAAAAGTTTTACTGCAGTTACGATCGGACGTCAGCCATATTGGTGAAAAGTTGTGATGTTGTGATTTGTTTTTATGATGTTATCTCGAAATAAAAGATGAGTTGTCGTATGATTTTCATCTATATTTACTGGAAAATTAATACAGATTTTGTACAATGCAATAGTTGTGTCATATAGTGGCAATTTAGATTAAACGAAGAGCTAGAAATATAATGATCATAATAATATTTCGTTTAAGCTTAAGACTTAGCTAAAAACTATGGCTAACATTGTGTGTTATAAAGTGAAGTAATTTTCTTCATATCTTCATTGTTTTGATAAAAGGATGGACGAATGATGACGAAGATGGATGAAAAACGATAGACAAGTCAAAGTAAAAAATCATTTATACAAATTTTTTGAAAGTGCTTAAGAATCGTCCAAACATTTTCTGCCTACTACCTATTCCTATTACCAATCGCGACCACGACCGGTGCTACTCAGTCGAAACATTGGGTAAAAGAAGCGAAGGAAGAACATATTAAACAGTTTTGTGTTAAAAATTTAAATGTATAAAATAAATTATAACCGTGACGCGTAGCGGTGAAAGAATACTACCACCCTTCTCTTCCCTTGGGTGTCGTAAAAGGCGACTAACGGACTAAAGATTGGACATACATCCAACAGCTTAGAGCGGCGATGGGTTAACCACCTGTCACGCTAAGCACATGTGCAGTTGCTGTTCGGTGAAAAGTGGACTATGGCAGAGGACTGCTTCTGCGGTCCTCAATGCCTAGTCTCTGACTAACCCTTCGGGGATAATAGTCGTGATTATATGTATGTAGAAAATAAAACTATAAAAAAAGAATCCACAAACAGTCTCACCAGTCCATTCTCGAACGTGAATATACCAACGTCCCTGCCATGGTGTATATGGTTGCGGCGCATTATAGGGTTGGCGAAGTTCTTCACCCATATGCCGGCGAGCGCGTTGCGCGATATCTCGTTGTCCTGGTACGCCCCTTGCGCGTAGTCTGTCACGTACAGCCCTACGTTTTCGCAGTCGCTGATGTCGCAGTGCTTTATAACTGGATTTGCGCCCGCACCGCTCACGCATACGGCTGCGCCCACTGTGGGGAAGGAATAGTGTTAAAGTCAATATAATAATGGCTAAAACGTAGTCGCGTAGCGGTGAAAGAATACTACCACCCCCTCTCTTCTCTTGGGTGTCGTAAAAGGCGACAACGGACTAAAGACTGCACATACATCCAACAGCATAGAGCGGCGATGGGCTCACAACCTGTCATGCTGAGCACATGTGCAGTCGCTATTTGGTGAAAAATGGACTATGGCAGAGGACTGCTTTTGCTGTCGTCATTGCCTAGTCCCCGACTAACCCTTCGAGGATAATAGTCGTGATTTCAACCGAGCGGTTGAAAATGGTTGTTTTTGTCTGTTGTTATACATTTTCAATGGCTTAAAACGGATAAAAACATATTTTTTTAAATGGATTTTGTTTTTTCTCGTAGGTAATGCATAGAGAATAGACCAATTGTATTTACTCAATTAATTGTTTTTTATTAAATTAATTATTTGCATGTAAGTAACTTTTTATGTAACTAGTAAATTTTTAAGTAACTTTCATGAGATACTTTAGCGTAGTTAAGGACCTTTATTTTGAAATTATCACTTTCGAATCGAGCTCTAATAAAACCAACGCCATAAAATCCGTAAGAAAAGTATCGATACTTTAAGGTAATGTTACTATTGTTTCGATACTTTTACGAGTGCGATACTTTTCTTTTGATACTACTCATGAGTAGTGTTGATATATTCTATTCGATACCGTGTTCCTACACGCACGCACGACACGACGACGCGACGTTGCCACTTCGTTCGGTACGGGGGCGGCGCGGCGGGTATGAATAAAAACTTCTTTCAGGTTATTAGCCTGAGCATGTTTATATTGTGCATTGCAATAATTGCACGTAACCAGTGGCGGTACCTTCATACAAGCCGAAAAGCCCGGCTTGCCCTAACAAAAACTCAATATCACTACTGGTAAAACGCAATTACTAAAATCACTTAATATTTTTTACCATTGTTAATTTTCTTTCATCAGCATTCAAATTATCAATTTTATAAGTTTCTAATATTAAGAATCACCAAACAAATCTCATAAAGCTGCTTATAAATCGTGCGATGCTTTACATATCTTTCGCACAAGTTGGCTTGCAACCGGGCTTCGGATTTAAAGTATATCCGCTCTCTTCTAACTTTAACAAAATTGCTACTCTATAAACCTAATACTGCATATGTATGTATAGATTCTATGAGAAATTCATACTCTTCGTCAAAGCCAGCTTGCGTTATGAAATTCGCAAGTAAGGCCTTCTCCAAATCAGGCTTTATTGAGCTCGGACGGCCGGCGCATCGCATTTCGTAGTAATTTTGTACTTAGTTGTATAGTTTTCATCGAAATAGGATAATAAATTCATTACTTATAACATTTTTATTCCTCATGAAGTAACAATTATTCTGGTATAAATTTTACTCAATAATATTATCGTAGAAAGAGAAATTCACAGTTAACTTTACGCGATTTTCGAAGTTTTTTTGGTTTTGAATAACATATTTTTTGCTATATAAAATCAATAATATTTAAAAATTCCGTGGCCGCTACGCATTATACGACGAGATAACATTCTAATTTTTTTTATTTCATTCATTTGTTTAGAACAGTAGTTCAATCCAGGAGCTCAAAAAAGTGCCTTCGCGCAATTTATGAAAATCTTTCTCTGCAATTTCGGGTTTAAATAAAAAGTTAAGCAAAATTTACAAAAAGCGAGGCCGCTACGTACTATGCCAATAGCTATCCTACACTATTCAATAAGTAAATACTGTTAATGTATTTTTGTTTCTGAGATAAAGAACGCCAAAATTGGCCGCAGTGATTATTTTTTTCAAAAATTTCTTACAAAAATCACATTCAAGATGTAATAGAAGGTAATAGGCTGTTTTTTTACAAACGACAAGAACGTTTGGAATGCCACGGTCTATGACGATTTGAGTAAGAAATGTGGCTAGTGTCACAAATGGGCACCAACATTGTACCTAGGTAGCAAGATTAGGAACTTCAGGTTTCGTGGCTTGTCCCAATCTGAAGCCCTAGGCACGCCACTGCACGTAACGTGTTTATTGTGATCACTTTCAAAAAAGAGATCGTTAAAAATGTTCCCAAACACTACAAGTAGATTGCGGGCCTCACGATCAGAAACTCTAAGCAGCAAAACGTCCAACAGCGCGAAATGTCTAATGAGCAGTAAGCCTAATTAGGAAAAAGTCCATGTAGCAAAACGTCCAACTCTCAGATGGTCTGTATAGCAGAACGTCTATTGCGCAAATCGACTATTTTAAAATGTGTACACTTGTGAAAGAAAATAAAAGTCATTTTAAATTTATTTATCAGTCTGCTGTTATTTTCTGAGAGCTTTGGGGAATAGTAGCAGGGTTGGCTTTGATTTTATACCTATTCGTGTTGAGCCGCCAGTGCCAACCTTCTAGACCATTGTTTGTGCGAAAATTATAATTGCTAGGGCTGACCTTAGGCATTGTTTTTCGAAGTACTGTAAAAAGGCCCCCATTTCTTCGCTTTTCGTGGCCTTTGCAACATTGCTAGTCCAACATGCCGTCATTTATGGATGAGATAAAAAAATTAAAATTTAAATAATGATATAAAATTATGTGCTTGGTTATCCAGACATTTTGAGAATGTGACGATTTGCGAAATAAACGTTCTGCTATACAGACCATCTGAGAGTTGGACGTTTTGCTACATGGACCTTTTCCTAATTAGGCTTACTGCTCATTAGACGTTTCGCGCTGTTGGACGTTTTGCTGCTTAGACCTTCTGATCGTGAGGCGATCGCGGCATTATTGTTAGCGATTTCACAGTTAACACTAGTTAGCAAAGTAGGTAGTTTCAATAGGCGATTGACACACGTTATCTCTTTTTAGACGCTGAAACGCTATTGAACTGGCATGATCGATCGATCAACGCGATCGACGCGCGTAAGCAACGTGGCAAGACGTTCCTGCACGAGCAGGGTTTGCGATCGCGGAGCGGCAACATGATGCACGAAGCGGCAACGTCTTGCTCATGCTACGAGCCGCGCGCAATAATATGTAATTATTTGCAAGTTTCGTGTTTAAATGAACGTAATTAGGTAGGTACGTATTACAAATAAAACAATTTAAACACAAAAACTGTAAAAGCGTAACCGCTTTTTAAGCATGCAGTCGGATAAACCATAGATTTTTGGGGGTTGAAGTTACTCGCGTCCGTAGGTTTACCCTTGAGACCCTACACGTGAACCCTGGGTGGTGCTAAATGAGTGACATTGACTGAGTAGAGCCACGCTGCGTTGCAGCACGCATTGGGCCGGCTCGCCCGGCGTAATACCACCCTCTCACGAATATCCGGCGTGAAGTAATGGCTTGGTGCTGTTGTGTTTCGTCCGGCCAGTGAGAGTTCCGGAGGCCCCTTCCCCCCCCCCCCCCCCTCACAATTCCTATTCCTTCCTTAACCCTATTCCTTTCTTAAAGGTCTGCAACGCATCTGCGACTCCTCTGATTTTGCGGGTGTCCATGGGCGGCGGTGATTACTCTCCATCAGGTGACCCGCCTGCTCTTTGCCTCCCTCTCATATAAAAAATAAAATAGATAAACGACCGGTTTCCAACCGTTGTTTATAGGCTACTTTGGATAACTATCCGTTGACAACCTTTGTTTTACAACTGTAGTCGTGAATATATGTATGTACTTACCGACACTAGCGCTGCGTATGATACAGTGGTCGATGGTAGGCGAGCAGTTATCAGACACCTCGAGGCAGTAGTGCTTGTGGTGTTGCATGGTGCTTGTGGCGTCGGGCGAGAATTTCAGAGTCATGTGGCCAGCGTACGCGCGGCTAGCGCCTTCGGCGAACGTGAGGGTAGACTCCGCCTCGCGCTCTAGCACTACTGACTCGGCTACATTGCCGGGGGCACAACCTGGGGAGAGGTGTAAGTTGGTAAATTTTTGGAGAATTTATTATCTATAATAAGGTGGATTGATGATAATCACCGTATTTTAACCTACTTAGGGCCGATTTTACAATCCTTGGTACGCGTCAACCTAAAATGTCACCAGTAAAGAAAGAAAAGACATGGTATAACAGACGAACAAGTTTAGTCCGACAAAAATCGGTCCTTAGCTGTAATAATTTACCAAGTATCTTATTTAGAGTTGATTTGCTCTTTGGTCACGGTTTTGACGGTTTTTACATCTACTACAAACACGCAAAGGGTTGCAGCATTGGCTGCCAATGACAAAAGCGTAGTAATAGTAAAGTACTGAAACACGACGAGCAGTTGACGATAGCGAAGCTGGTAGAGGCCGGCGTGCACGAACGCGAGCGCGAGACGTCACAATAGATCTATGAGCTGCGCGTGTGACGTCACAACAGACCTATAAGCTGCATGCGTGACGTCACAACAGTCCTATGTGCAACGCGAGTGACGTCACAAAAGACATATTAGCTGCACGCGTGACGTCACAACAGTCCTATGTGCAGCGCGCGTGACGTCACAATAGACATATAAGCTGCGCGCGTGACGTCAAAACAGACCTATGACCTGCGTGCGTGACGTCACAACAGACCTATGAGCTGCACGTCGGTGTCGATGGCCAGGCACTCCTCCCGGTATAGGCCGGCGTGCACGAACGCGAGCGCGGGCTGCGGCGCGGCGCGTGACGTCACAACAGACCTATGAGCTGCGCGCGTGACGTCACAACAGACCTATGAGCTGCACGTCGGTGTCGATGGCGAGGCACTCCTCCTGGTATAGGCCGGCGTGCACGAACGCGAGCGCGGGCTGCGGCGCGGGCGCGCGGCGGCAGTTGCAGGCGGCGGCGGCCCCGCACGTGCACGCGGCGCCGGACCCGCCGGCGCCGCCGCCTCCGCCCCCGCGCTCCTCCACGTACTCGAGCGCCGCCTGGGTGGGTAAAGCCGCGAGTTAGCCTATATGGTTTTGCTTACAACTACATTTCAAAACATCATTTGGCCTTTTCGTATTTACATTCGGTTAGAAATATAGTTTATTAATAATCTATGCTTTACATCTATGTTTAACCGCCTCTGTGGGCTAGTGGCTAAGTCACCGGTTTCAGACCCAGAGGTCCCGGGTTCGATTGCCAGCGGTGGGTACATCTTTGTGTGCTCGGTTTTGGTTGGTGGTAGGGCTGTTACTTCCGCCTGGCTAGCTACCACCATCTTATCTAAGTCTGTCGCCATAACAACGATGTTTATAGCATTTTTGTGTTCCGACAGTTTTAGATAAGATAGCCAGTACCTCAGTGGTTGGGGATTCCGGGTGAAGCGCGCTTCCACCTTCGGCCATATCGTCACTTACCATCAGGTGAGATGAAGGCCAAGCGCTTACCCGTTGTAGAATTAAAAGAAAAAAACATTTTGTATATCTGTGGTTTGAATGACATCTAATTTTCAATTGCCTAATGTCACTTTTGACATCTCTCTCTTGTCTGTTCGCTAGCAATGGCGCTGATATAATTGTTAAGTGTTTTCGTGCTGTCTATTTTATTTCTGTAACCATCATAATGTATTGACGTAGAAAAGTTGTTAACACATCTTAAAGAGGTGATAATAAATATTTCAAGACAATTTGGGAGTCTATTCTAGTCTATTTATTTGTATCCATCCATGGTGTATAGGAACGCGTAGCCCTCGCACATGTCAGCATAAATTCACGTCTGTTTCCCATAGGGATAAGAAACTATGCTACAGTCCTTACACATTTTATTCGCTTCATTCAAATCCATCAAACTTTTCATGCACGTCCGGCGGTTTTGGTCACTGCGTACATCAGTCTTTTCGTCCATAGCAGACTATTTATGGTGCAACATCTGACAGACATGGCTTTTGATATAGACTAATGCGAGAGTGACATGATCTACACATGACCGCAAACTTTTCAACACATAGACAGTGAATAATTTATCTAAATGTAACATACAAGGGCCAATAACATTTTTATACCCGTAGTAAGCTACAAGAACATTATTTAAGGGCCCTTTGGAGACCTTGAAGTAACATTGTGAAAAATATTAAGACTTATTAAAATAAGAGTCTAATTGGAATTTACCATACTAGCTACTAGTGGATATAAGCAGTGTATATTTTTTATCTACTGTTGTTTACACAATAACGACTTAAATTTTCCTATATAAGGTGACTGCTAGAAACCGCAAGAAACTTCAAGGGCTGGTCAGGTCAAGTGTTTTAAACATGACAAAAATGACTAAAAAGGAATTCGTGTTTTTTTTCATCATTTTTAATTAAACAATTCATTTTGTGAATTTTAATTGGATAGTCTTTGAGTATCTTATTTATTTTAAAGAAATAACATTAGAAAAAAAATTTAAATAATTATAAAATAACGATTATTTACAACGCGCGGGCAACGGCCGGCCGGCCGACCGTCTGTTGACTCGTTCGCGTCAGCTGGGCGATAAGTACCTACGTTAGTCTGCAATGAGACCATTTTTGTCATGTTTAAAACACTGGACCTGACCAGCCCTTGAAGTTTCTTGCGGTTTCTAGCAGTCACCTTATATTTACAAATCAATAATCATAGTTACGAGCATACTACAAGCATTCATCCGCCAAAACAAAGTAACAAATCTCACCCTAATAGTGTTGAAGTGTTTAATCCTAGAGTCCTTCTTGGGCTGGTAGTTAGGCCGCACGTAACAAAGTAACAAATCTCACCCTAATAGTGTTGAAGTGTTTAATCCTAGAGTCCTTCTTGGGCCGGTAGTTAGGCCGCACGTGGATGCCGTAGTAGAGCTGGCGGAAGCTCTCCTTCCACGGGTTGTCCGCGTCGCACTCGTCCGCGGGCACGAACTCGAACTGGCACGGCGCCGGGTGCATCAGCGGCGTGTCGTACTCGAACACCGATTGGTATAAACTTTTCCTGTGACAAACAAACACAATTTGTTATAGAGCTAGCTGTCGTTATACCAGACACTCAGTTCAATTGTTAGCAAACTTCTAGGAGTCTTCCTGATAGACAAGGCAACAATAACAAAAATAACATACATAATCATACGATCAGGCATCAATCAATTAATGTTGCAAGTTAAGACTTCGATGAATTTTTCGTCATTGAAATGAAACACTTTTTTACGGATTAAGTCGCGTTTAATTTACTATTTACACAGTTTTTATATTATCCTGACGTTTCGAACCCTTTACAGGGTCCGTGGTCACAGGGTCTCCCTGTGACCACGGACGCGACTTAATCCGTAAAAAAGTGTTTCATTTCAATGTGTAGTGCTCGCTTAAACCTCAAAAAACAATATAATTTTTCGTCAATTCAGAACGATTTATTCATCCTCCATTTAATTTTTCTTAACCTTTCAGCTGCCGAAGCGCGGATCAGCGCATTGGTCTTATATGCCAAAGCGCGGATCAGCGCTCTTCCGACTAGGGACACTTCTTTCAATTTTCATTCATAAATGCATCCACAATAAAGTTCTAAATATTTTATTTATATACTCCCATGAATGGCCGAACCCAAAAAAAAAACAATCTTAGAGTGAAGCTTACAGAACCGTTTCTCTGACAGTTTGAAATTTTCGTACCGGTCGCGTAGTGTCAAAGTTTGCAGTGCTTAGTGAAAGTGTTGTTTTAGTAAGTTTTTTTGCGGAAAAGCCTTATAAAGGTAAGTTATTTTTATATTTTATTACTTTTTAACCAATTTGGAACTTTACTTTTACTCAATTCGGAACTACGTCGAAATATATTTGCATCAAAAGGTCAGACACTCTGTAACGGCTGTAAATATTGTATTTACTTTCAAGGTTTTATACGTTTTACGTTTACGTTTTTGTTACATAGTTGTATGGTTTGAAAGATAATTTTATTGCGAACATAACTGCAACAAACATAAGGTAATACATGCGAAATATTTAGATAAAAGCGCTATTTTATTGCGCACCTAACCAAAATACACACACACATTCACAGAGCAAGATGGCGTCGTTGTGTATGCGTACGCAATGTCAGCTATATCGCTACTGTCATCGTATATGGGGTGTTACTATTTTATCACGGTCATTATATTGTAATGGTTTAATTTTTTTGGTTCATCATTCCTCTTTTATTTATATTCCTTTTACATTATGATGTTGTAGTGTATTTAGTAATTTTAGAGCTAGGTAGGTACAATAAACATAATGGAAATTAAATGGTAGTTATAGCAGATTTGACTTTGTTAGTTTTATTATTTGTGTAAACAATAAATGGTGTTAATGCTTCACATGAAGTTTTATTTTAGTTTTTTTTTAGAAAATAGTCTACTATTTTAAATTCCGTTTAGGCGAATATTCTACTGCTCAAATAAATCAACTTTTATTATGGGACCAACTTCTAAATCTGGAAAAGAAGCAAAATTTCGTACACAACCCATAACAGCTCATCAACTGTTTACTATGAGGAAGTAACTTTTTTTGGGCAGGAGAATGACTTGATGTTTTAGAAAAAAGTTAACTAATAAGGGCCTGTATATTTCTCTACTAATACTTTTTTATTACATAAATAATAAATATATTTTTATAACATAATTATCTTTCTATTTCATAAAAACAAGGTACCCCCTGTATAGTTGCGCTGATCAGTGCTTAGGCAGATGTCAAATCGCCTTGGGAGCGCTGAACAGTGCTTAGGCAGACGCCAACCTATGCAATACACGCACACATGCAAACGACCATTGAAATCGAAGTCTCGTCTTTGACCTTATCTATCTAAATAATTTCTTATTGGACCTTTGTTAGTGTGTAACATGAATGGAAACCTCATTTTGTCTACTACCATTCACAATCATTTCCATAAAGCATAGAGATTTAGATAACCTCCAAATTTATTTTTGAAAACTGACTTGTCAAATAGCGTACTGTTTTGATCACTGTTAGAAAAAAATGGTTATTATTATTTTTTCTCTGCTTTTTTCACGTTACTAGTGTATAATAATATATTTCTAACGAAAGTAAACATCTACATGCATGAAACTTTGCATAGTTAGTGAAACTGAGTGTAGAGAAGATTGGTGCGTACAAGTATAAAATGGAGATTTTTTTACGTGAATTGTGATTTTCAAAATAGTATTAAGAAGTGAATTGTCTCTAGAAAAATTGTATTTTTCATATGAGTAGGTTGCTCTGTTATTGAACTAAGGGGGATAACAAATAAAACCATTAATAACACAAAGGTTCCAAATATTTATTCATTTTTCTGCAGTAGGTGTGAAAATTACATGATTGCTTCGATTACCAGTCAGAAATAATAGTATAATAAATGTTAAAGCAGTAAAAAATAATGCAAGAAGATACAGTGTCTATCTAACTTTCAAATAAGATCGTTAGTTATATGTCCACCATACATTTTTATTTAAATATACAGTTATTTCGAGCCCTATCCAGAAAGCGCTGTAATCGTAAAATGTCGCGGCAGACACGGGTGCCAATGAGCGCGCTCTCTTGGCAGCTGAGAGGTTAATCTCCACTAATACATATTATTATAAAAAGAAAATGAATCAATCTCGCAACTAAAGACATCAATGAAACATGAGCCCAAATTGTTTCGTCTATGCAGAACTTACAATACAATTGTGAGTGTGTGTGAAGTGAATCCTCAAATTAAGTTGTCTTCAACACCACTAACTAATATGAAAATATCAATTAAAGACATCAATGAAAACATCAACAGAACGTTGTCTTCTATCCAGAACTGACAACCCTTAATTTGAAATGTCCTCAACATCCCATTTGTTAATCCATGTTCGATTTTATCAGCCGATAAACGCTACTGCTAGTCACAACTCACAGGCCACATCAACAACAAGACATAGGGAGATAGGAGGGAAGGATAGGAGAGCCATAACGAACATAACAGACTGGCCCAAATTTTGTTGGTAGGTGGGTTGAGTTGGCTTCATCGCTGTACTATCTATAGCTCAGTGTCATTGGCAATGGTGTTAAACCGCTTATGCTGGATTTACACGAAGCCAATACTTGAGACAATCCAATAAGCCAGTCCAATATTGGCATCGTGTAAATAGAGACAGTCCACTACATTGGTTTGTCATCAAGGCATTTTTGCTTAGCATTGGCATTGGCTTATTGGACTGGCTTAGTGGATTGTCTCAAGTATTGGCTTCGTGTAAATCCAGCATTACAGATGCGCGACGTGGAACAGGTCGCGTTTGGTGAGGTGCGACAGTATGCAGAGGAGCACCTCGTATTGCAGGTACTGCGATCATTGCACATGTCCACGCCTTGAGATAGTAATCTGAAGACTTACCATAGCTCGGTGTCGTTGGCGATTGTGTTGAACCGCTTGCAGACCTGCGCGACGCGGCACAGGTCGCGCTCGGTGAGGTGCGACAGTATGCATAGGAGCACCTCGTCGGGCAACTCGTATTGCAGGTACTGCGACACGTTGCATACGTCCACGCCTTGAGATAGTGATCTGTGTACAAAAGAAACAGAACAGTGTTAGTTTAATTCTATTTTTTTGTAATATTTTCAGGAATACTACCACACCCTCTTCCTTAGGTGTCGAAAAAGGAGACTAACCGGACTAAAGACTGCACATACTTCCAACAGCATAGAGCAGCGATGGGCTCACCACCTGTCACGCTGAGCACATGTGCAGATGCTATTTGTTGAAAAGCGGACTATGGTAGAGGACTGCTTGTGCTGTCCTCATTGCCTAGGTCCTGACTAACCCTTCGGGTATAACAGTTGTGTCATATAATCATATGTATGTAATTTATAGGAGTCTAGTTCATGTTCATCGTCATCATCATCAGCTTATAAATGTTGCACTGCTGGACACAGTCCTCCCACATGGACAACAGCAGGTGGGGAGGATGAGCCCACCACGCTGGCCCAATGCAGGTTGGTGGGTTTAAACAACTGCCATATTACGACAGCAACCAGAACCAACGGCGTTACGTGCCAGCCATAGCACAGTGGAGCTCGAGATGTTTTCAATTTGGTCACTCATCCAGGCTTTGCGAAAGTTGCTTAGCGACGATCACAAGCTCTTCCTCCTCAGCAAGCTAGTTGCCAGTTAAATGTGGCCTCGGCATTAGACAGATTTCTAATAATGTTATTTAATTGTTTTAGGAGGAAGGCCGCAAAAGAGATGGGGAGATGACATAATTACAGTTGCCGGAACACAAACAACAAAAGTAGCAAGAGGCTTTCACCACTATAGGCGGCCCCTACACAGAAGAAAACTAACTTTAACTAATATTAACCATACTAACAAAATTATTTTTTAATAATTTTTTTTCATCAAATATCAAACTGTTGTTTACAAAGTGTTGGGAAAGGAAATAAAAGCTTTTAATTATTATTTTTATTATGAATTTTTCTAGCAACATAGGCAACTTTGTCAGTTATATGAATAAAAATCAATTGCCAAGAATGTATGTTCGTGCATGACTTGAGAATGGCTGCACCTATTTGGCCAATTCTTCATAATAAAAATCAATAGCCACGAATGTATGTTCGTGCATGACTTAGAATGGCTGCAAATATTTGGCCAATACTTTATTTTAAAAAAAAATGTGTTCATAATTTTGTCAGGGCAAGGTTTGTGTAAGATTTTTTTTTAAATTTGTCATTGGACACGAGGTGTTCACGCGGACGAAGTCGCGGGTGGGTCGCTAGTTTGAAATAAAATGCAATCATTAATATAACATGAGGTGAATCAATGCCATAATAAAAGTGCATACAAATAAAGTGTTAACATTGTAACATGTTTACATTCTGTGTTTAATAAATACTACTTTGCCGAGAAAGTGAAAGTTAGTGCTAGCATCAGCATCAAACTTACGTAAAATAGAAATAAGTACCTACATTAACATACACACTGAGAAGTTAAAGTGACACTTTGATGAATTTAATTTTAAGAGGGTTTACGCATTTTGGTTTTCCACACAAACCTCCAAGTCGAAATTTTTTAAAACTAATGAGCCAATATTGATGAAACTTTGCATCCTAAAGTGAAACACAGGGATCTAAATAGTCTGTTGAAAACATTTTTATAAAACGTTTTTTTAGCCGAGTTATTGCGATTTAAAGTCCACTACAGAAAATTAAAATCGCAATAACTCAGTTAAATAAACAATTTTTAAATATGTTTTCAACACACTATTTAGATACCTGTGCTTTTACTTCAGCATGCAAAGTTTCATCAAAATTGGCTTATTGGTTTTGAAAAATTTCAACTTGGAAGTTTGTATGGGAAACCGAAACGCGTAAACCCTCTTAATGGAATTATACACTGATCTATAAACTAAATATTTTGATGTAGATTCTTGTTTTAAAAAAAATGATTGATCTTGACATGGATGGATACAAGTCCTTTAGCCAGATACATTGTCTATGTCTAGTTAGATAAAAATTACATAGTAATATGCTTTAGGCTAAAATTTAACTTATTCTATACTGTGTAAGGAATATCAATAGATATACCTATATAGTGTCCTTCTAACGTTAATTGGATTTTATATTTTATAATGACCACCTGATACGAAACAATAAAATTGTTTAAGTTAACTGTTAATCAGTACCTATTAAACTAATAATTACGTCGTTTTGAACTTCATTGCACTTGAATTGATAAAGATGTTAGTAACACTGTAGTTTTCACCAAATACCAGAATGGTGTTTATTGGAAGCAATGACTAATTTGTTTGTTACATGTGTGTACATCATCATTTTCATTGTGTATTTATTCAAGGTCTTATTTTGTTCTTGGGTTGTCTTTTACTTCGAAAGTCAAACAGGTTTTTATTGTGAATTTCAAGTGGTGCCCTTCGTTGAAGAATATATAAAGCCTGCCTGAATCTGATAATAAAGAAAATGCTGGTCTTCTTCACAAAGGCATCTATAGCTAGCTAATGCCAGTTTCTAAAACTAAGTAATATAATTTTACAATGAGAACTCCTTTTTTACTGAAGATCAGAATATCAAAGTTCACATAAAATTTGCATAAGTAAATGGTTAGAGCTGCAGGTTATATTTAATGATACTGGTAAACTTCTTTATACTTTTGACGACCTCCATGGTCTAGTGGTTTGCACGCCGGTTCTGGTGTCGCCACATCTGAGGTCACTGGTTCGATTCCCGGTCGGGTCAATTTAGAATCAACTGTTGTCCTAAATTGATTTCAGGTTTGGGTATTTTCTTTGTTTAATAAGTATGTATATATTATGTATGTTTACCCGATATCTAGCTTTAATGCCATTAAACACAAGCTCTTCTTAACAAGGGCTAGCTAGATAAATGATAATTGTTGTGAGAGTGGAAAAGTTATTTACTATTTCAAAGTTTTTTAAATTTCTTCTTCTTGAATTTTCTAATCACTCGCCTACATTTTTGTCTTCAATATTTGCCAATATTGTTTTGGTTAACAGGGCATCAACTAATCTTTCATAAAAACTGAGAATTAAATTTATTTAGATGTTGTCGAACTTGTTAAAAAGTCAAACAGAAAAAACTCACACTCTTGGCCTCCTCCTGGCTGGTAGAGAGCATGCACCCAGGAGACCAGGCTTGTAATTGTTAAAAGAAAGTCAAGCAGAAAAAACCCACATTCTAGGTCTCTTCCTAGCTGGTAGAGCATGTACTCGAGAGACCAGGCTTGTGATTGTTAAATGAAAAGAAAGTCAAACAGAAAATAACTCGTTCTTTGCCTCTTCCTGGCTGATAGAGAGCATGTGTGCCCGAGGTTCCAGGGTCGTGATAGTTATAAGAAGGTCAAACAGAAAACAACTCACGTTCTTGGCCTCTTCCTGGCTGGCAGAGAGCATGCGCCCGAGGGTCCGGGCTCGTGGTAGGCGGAAGGCGATTTCCGTCGCAAATCGTACGGGCTGTGGTGGCCGGCCGTGGTGGCGGGCGCGGCGGCCGGCACCGGGGGCGAGCCGCCACCGCCGCTGCCGCTGGGGCCGGCGCACGCCGCTGTCGCCGCCATAGCGCTGCCTGTGACGTTGTTCGGGCAAGGGACTGATTCACATGGCTCACCTAAAAGTGAAAATGTTGTTGAGAAATTGTGACTTATTGATGAAGACTGTTAATTTTTCTGCCAAAACAGAAGGTAGTAGATTATGTACATCTGATGATGTACAAAAAGATATTTTCATCTTTGATCTACAGTTTCACTCCTTCCCAGCAACTAATTAAGGTTTAAAGACATTTATTCTCATACAAACATGTAGTTCATTAACAATGAGATAAAAAACACAGATATATCTAAATAAACATTTTTTCTCCGGCGCAACGGTAACACTAATTAGGTAATAAGTAGTAAGTAGGTAATTGGTTATAGGGTGCACACGTATTCCCTAAGCTTTGACTTAAATAAGTTAATGGTATCACATTCTTTTATGTTATTAGGCAATTTATTGTAATGCTGAACGCCCTCAAATAATATTGTTTTCCTCCCATAGTTTGTTCGTATTTTAATTAGGTGTAGTTTGTGCTTTATTTCTTAAATTGTGTGTATTTACTTTTTTGTGTATCTGTATATTGGACTGTATAGAATTATTAGTTGTATTTCTAATAAAAACACAAGTGGAGTATATGTATAGCTGTCGAAGATTTAGTAGCTTAGTTTTTTTAATATTTTCATCTTTGATCTACAGTTTCACTCCTTCCCATATAATACACAGCAACTAATTCCCTATTTTATTCATATCACAATTCATAGACAATTTAAATTGTTTTGTTTTACACTAAAAGTGAAAAGAAACAACTATATTTATTATCATTTTTATATACCTAACAATTTATTGCAGATTTTTTTATTTTGTCTTAACCAGTTGGTACAAAAATCCTTATGAGTTCATGCATTTCGGTTTCCCATATAAACTTCCAAGTTAGAAACTATTTAGATCCTTATATTTTACTTTAACAAAACAACAACACAAGTTTAATTAATATTGGCTTGTTGGTTTGTAGAATTAAAGTTTAGTTAAGTCTTAAAGTTTATGTATAAAAGTTGGGCCATGCATTACTAACAATTTCTTACGATTTGTCCAACACTTGCTGTTTACAATAGAACTGACATGTTTGAAATTATAGGGAATAAAATCTCTGGATCTGAGACTTGTGGCATTACTGTTAGACCACATAGGTGTATATTATACTAAGCAACTTCAAATTGAGGGAATAAAGAAGTTGTTACATGAATGTATTTTGGTCCAGTTGGTAAATATTTAATTTTGCAAGAAACCGCTGCTTCATTTTTTTGTTTTTTTTTGTGTGGTCCTCCATAAAGATCACTTATATTACCGGCAGTTTCATCCCCATTTAGGATTTTATATTACCAAAAAACCTGCATAGGCTGATATGTCCACAAATTTATTTCAATAACATGTACATAGGATAACTTTACAACACCTTTAGCTTTTTTTAATGAATTTGAATATAAGAATGTAAGTACAACACTTGAGCCTGTACATACATCTTTTGTTGTTACAATTTTTAACAGATATTGTGATAGAATTTACAACAAATAATAAATTAAAAAAACATCAATAATTGTCATGAAATTACTGTTCTGCCAACACATACTGGCACTGGCGTATTGGCACAAAAATCACCAATATACAATAACAGACATATTAAATAAAAAAATAGGTGAAACAAGGAAAGAAATCGGAAAATACACATCAGAACAAATATTTTTTGTGCACGATAAGGTAAGTTTGATTGCAATTTGGAATTAGAAATACCACGACTTCAAATTATGCAAAATACACACCCATTTATGGCAACTTCAAACCATCAGGAAAAGTTACCAGTATGCTATGGATGTTGGTATGGTAATCCATATTAATTATCTAATGGACATATATTTTAAACTGAGTCAAGGGGTATTATTACATACTTTTAATACTAATTTATCTAAGGCTCATGCAACACAATGTCAGATTAAAGACATTGTAACACAATAATCGAAGTGTGTGTACAACATTACAACTGAAGTGTCTACAAGCAAAAAGTCAAATAAAGGGCCGTATTATTTGGTGCTAAGAACGATTATTCAGCTAGCTAATAAATTAAGCATGGTCTGGAATGATCAAAACATTTAGACAGGCAAGGAATCAAAAATGCGTATCGTATTTATTCAAACTAGCAATACGATGACTACGGGCCGTTTCAGAACAGCTGTTTCGCCATGCCGTGTAAAATAACTTTGCATCTAGTAAATCAATACCCCATATTGCGCAAAATGTCAGTGAAATGCGCTACTCTACTACTTTGTCAAACGTGGAATGTGAAGAAACGTTGAGAATTTGCATGCCAATCAACGCAAGGAGAACAATGATCAGTGAATCGCGAAATGTATGGTAGGATCGAAAACATTTTCACGTTGACGCAATGTCATTAGAATAATGTAGACAGAAATAAGTAAATGACAGATACATGCACAAAAAACTTTGTAAAAATTACATACGAGGTGCAAAACATTCAGGGAAATGTCGATAGAGATCCATTATTAAAAAGATTGGGGCGACATCGACGACCCGGATTACTTACTTGATTGTGTTCGAGAAGGTAATGGTATTCGATGTCCGCCTTTTCTTCGCGATCTACGGACGTAAGAACGCGAAGAGGAAAACGAGGCACTAGGCATTATTTCTTTAGACACTTATTTTCACTGGAATTCAGCCCTAAACAAAGGAGACACCCGCACTAAAACCGTCGGCCATTTTCTGTTTAGATTAGATTGGGGAAATGAAACAGAAACCCGTTAATAAACCACATTAGCAGTTGTAAACTATTAGTTTTAATGTGCCTCTAATATTTCACTAATCACTGGCACTAAAATTACAATTGTTAACTCATAAAAATCATTATTCTAATAATTACAACAAAATTTCACGCTACCCCCGAGCAATGGGCGACTCTTCAGCAAAATATGGCGGATTTTTGGAGTAACATGGCGGCCGCGACACTAGTGCCATCTACCATCGACCGATCATTGAAACTTTTACTGTTTTTATTTTCACTTTTATTTATGTATTTTGTTATTTTTTAAAGTATTTTGTGCATCTCAGTTATTAATATAGAACGGGATCTTAATCCTTAAAAATTCTAACATGTAAATGTAGAAAGTTTATACAACAACTCATTAAATGGACTTTTCCTATTCTTTAAAAATAACATTAAGTTCTGTAGTCTAATTTGGTCCTTACCGTTGATAGTATTAAGTGTCTTTTTACTTAACCCCTTGAGATGATTAAGAATTTACATTGCGTTATTTTAACGTGTCGTTACATAGATGTTCTCGTATAAGTTTTTTCTACGCACTAGTTCACTAACTAAGAGTCTAACCATTGTCTAACAGTTACTATCAGAATACGACGATGTATTTTAATCTTGTTCTTTTCGTTTTTGTGACAAGGCCAAAGGTCTCTCGCCTTTGTCCAACATAGGCTGTTTTTTGGCTGATGATGATGATGATGAAACACCTCGTCGCAAACAGAACTAACGTCAGTGGCTAACCTGAGCGCTTGTGCTGAACAATGTACTAAACTGTCTTAATATTATTATTAATCTCTTTATTCATTTACAAATTCATAAGTTATTTTTTTACTTAGATATAAATATTAACATTAATGAAATATAAGAAACTAAACATAGGGTGCCACCACCAGGAGCAGGAATGGACCCAAGCTAACAGTTGTTAGGGGTTAGGGCTGCAGGGTGAGGAACCAGTCATGACAATACGTGCAGTATAAAGGAGCCTGCGCCTGCCGTCTGTGTCTGACTCTTGATCACGGTCTGTGCTCTTGATCCAACCTTGAAGCGAATATCTAGAGAGGCAGATGTTGATCGAGCGAGGCTCTTAGTCTGAGCGAGCGGCCTCTTAGCTATAAGGCCGTTTGCCGAAACCACTATCGGTACAATGGTTGAATCTACATCCCACATGGCGGCAGCCTCGTGTCCTCGTGATGACTCCTAGTTCCAAAAAACAATTTTAAACTAGTACCAACTGTTTAAAACCTCAAAACAACGATTTTAAACGGTTGAATACCCGACTACGCTGAAAAAGGAAGGTATTATTAATATTATTATACTATGATTGAGCGTTAACAGCTACTTAGCGATTATGGGTGTATCAATAGTGGTATGTATGTATAGAATAGAATAGAATAGAAAACATTTTATTAGTGAACAGAATAGTGACAGAAACACAACCCACAAATAATTTGTTTTTTTGTTTTTTATTTTTTTTTAATTATTATCACATCCAATATTTAAAAAGAATCAAAATAAGTGGCACCTCGGACCAAATATTGGCACTAACAGGTGCCCGATCAGCATGACGTATGTAGGGAATATTTATTGTCATAATCTTAATTTTATAAAGCGTCGTTCTTAAAATCTAAATAAATCCCTAGTACCTAACAGTAACTTTGTGTTTCCTTTCATGTTAAAACTACTGAACCAATTGCGAATACATATTGCAATACAAAGCAGGGATGCTGTAAACCACATAAAGTTCTATCTAATTTACATCATGAGCAAGAACATACGCTACTTTTAATCCTGCAATAATGAACGGTTCCTGTAGAAAGGCGATAGAACCGATTACCACCTCCCTCCCCTCTTTCCAATTTTTGCGGTCTGTTGATTGTGTTGGCAAATCCTTCGCATCATTAAGCTCTTCTCTCTACCTCCCTCTAGGTAGACCTCGCTGTCATTTAACCAAACGTGAGTAGTGGCCTTGTGGCCTTTCCAGGCTTTGATTTTTGATTTGTGTCTTGGAACGCAGTATCGTATGTCATAAGCCGTCTGTTAATTTTACCCTCAAGCTACTGCGCTTCATCGCCTGTTGGCAAACCTCGACTGTTAACCTTTGCTGAATTGCCTAAACCCAAGTCTGAGCGACGTACCTATGCAAGGATAGGGAATCAACATCAACAAAGTCACATAATAATAAAAATACTGATAAGGCTTTCGGGGCTAGATCCTTTCCTACATCCACCAGAAAAAAATATAAAAAAAAACAATGTCATTGTCATGTCATGTCACCGTCATTGTCATTTATTTAGAGTTAGACAATCCATTCACTTCATTTCATCGTTGATCACTTTTCTCTGAATTACAAAATTTACTTATTTACTTTTATTGATTTATAAAAATGTCTGTAAGAGAACTATTAGATCAAAATATCTGCATAGCTTCAATTCTAGCCTGCATATTTCTCACCTTTTGTTACGTGGCTAGCTTATACGTATGGAGGTCTAATCTAAGCAGGTGTGTTTAATAAATACACAAAGTAATGAAAATAAAAACGTGAATTACGTAATATATAAATGTATAAATTAGATCAAATTAATTAATTCTATATTTTGTTTCAGAGATCACCCCACAACTATTAAAAGAAGATTTTTTAGTGTATTCTGCATGATGGTTTTGGCCCCATTCTTCACATACTATTGTTTATCTGACGATACTATTACCCAAGGAGATATGTATGAACAATTGGGAATTCGAATATCGGGTCTGATCTTTGCGTCTGTAATCCCATTAATACTGACAGCTATTTTGTTCATGGGCCCATTGACTATGCACTTTTTGTCTGGAACCTGGAAACTATATGCAGGTGAATGCAGTTCTTACTTGATATTTGTACATGCTTAATTATACCACTATTTAACCATACTACTAAGTACATGTACTTTGTAGTTTTGTTATAGTAATTTAATTAAGTTGTGTTATCCAATAATTAATTACACAATGAACTTTTATATAATAGACTAGTTATATGTGAACGAATTTCATAAAAAAATGGCGAAAGTGTTTGAAGTGTTATACGTAATACACGTCGAAAGGGAGAGAAAATAAAAGCAATCATATCATTAGCCTATTGTTAAAAAGAGATAAACATATATTTTGACTTTTGTATAAGTACTCTTAAAGGTAGTTGACCAATGAGCTCATTAAATTTATGCGCCATCTCGGCCGCCATTGCTTTCTCTCTTTCACTCTTACAGAATACATAGTACACACGTCTCACTCATGCATATCGAATTGGCAACAGGGCAAATGTCCTCACCGACTGCACATACATCCAACAGCATAGAGCGGCGATGGGTTCACCATCACCACCACTCACCACCTGTCATGCTGAGCACATGTGCAATGGCTATTTGGTGAAAAGTGGACTATAGCAGAGGACTGTTATTGCGGTTCTCATTGCCTAGTCCCTGACTAACCTTTTGGGGATAATAGTCGTGATTATATGTACCATGGCCATTTTTTATAGAGCCTCTGTACTGGTTGTCGAGCTGGCAAGACCTCGTGTGGGTGCGCAACCACGTTATGGCCCCTCTCAGCGAAGAGTGGGTGTTTCGAGCCTGCATGATGCCCCTGTTGTTGCAATGTCTGAAGCCGATGGCTGCAGTGTTCATAGGCCCCCTGCTTTTTGGTATAGGTGAGTAATTTCAAACTTTATTATTATACTTTTCTAGGCAAAAACAAAGTAATTATTGTTGTACTTTCTTCAAAAATAAAACCAAAACTGATTCTTTCATTTAAGAGGGTTTACGCCATTCGGTTTCCCATACAAACTTCCAAGTCGAAATTTTTAAAAACCAATGAGACAATTTGCATGCTGAAGTAAAACAGGGATCTATATAGTTTGTTAAAATAATTTAAAAAAAACGTTTTTCTAGCTGAGTTTTTGCGATTTAAAGTCCACTATAGAAAGTTAAAAATCGCAAAAACTCAGTTAAATAAACATTTCTTAAAAATGTTTTTAACAAACAATTTAGATCCCTGTGTTTTACTTCAGCATGCAAAGTTCCATCAAAATTGACTCATTGGTTTTTAAAAATTTCGACTTGGAAGTTTGTATGGGAAACCGAATGGCGTAAACCCTTTTAACTCAATTTATATCAGGTTCATGATTGCTTTCATTGTTATTCTGCCCATCATCATCATCATCACTCAAACATCCCACTACTGGGCACACACAGGCCTCCCACGTGGACAATAGCAAGTGGGCATATTAAGCCATAAGTCACCGCTGGTCCAATGCAGGTTGGTGGGTTAAACAACTACCTACTAACTAACAACTGTCATCTTATGACAACAACCGGGACCAGCGGGTCTATCGGTTTAAAAATATGGATATGGACACAGGCTTCATTTGACATTTGAAGCCCATAATATGCCCATATATGGACAAAATATGGGCTTCAAATGTCAAATGAAGTCCATATCCATATTCAAATTTTTAGCTGATACAGGGGCTGAACTTAATGTGTCTTCCAAAGCATGGAGGAGCTTGAGATGTTTTTAATTATGTCACCCATCCAGCAACCCGGTGTTGCGAAAGTTGCTTAGCGGGCAAGATCGCAAGCCGAACGCGCTAGCCGCTGCGCCATTAAGCTCCTCATTACTCTGCCCAATGATAATCAAACACAGGACCTCTGGCTCTGAGACCAGTTGTCTAATCACTAGACCACAGGCATATAGTTAGCATTTGGGTATTGTAAAAGGATAGCTTATCTTATAACTAAGTAAGTCAGGTACAAATATGCACTCCATAGCAGATTTTAATTTAACATACAGTTTAAAACTACTACCCTACCTACCCTACTTATTTATTTTTGTTTTATTAAAAATTCTAATGAATTATGTTTGTTTTTATGTTACAGCACATTTTCATCACTTGTTCGAAAGAATAAAGACTGGCTTGGATTTACAAACAGCACTAATGATTTCGGGTAGGTTTAAATTGACATCTTCATCATCTAATATCATCTCATAAATCTTTTACATGTGACAACTCATTTTGATGTGCAGCCAAATGCTACTACTACACACAACCAAATTAAAGGCAGTATGTTATAGTGGGAAGGTAATTCTTAACACTTCAATTTATACCATTGTAAATTGTTCAATTATGTGTTGAACTTATGTTATAAAGATTTAATTAAAAAGAAGGGTTTATAAGTATTTAGTTGATACACGCCCTAGTTATGGATGTGGCCAGCTCTCTTGAATTGTGTGTAAGCTAAAATAATATTGAAAGACTTAATAATAATGTTAATTTATTTATTACTCAATACAACAGTAAGTCAACCAATTACAGTTAATGAGTTTGTTTCAGCATTCCAGTTCACGTATACCAGCCTGTTTGGTGCATACTCTGCATATTTATTTGTGAGGACAGGTGAGAAAATTTATAAACAATTTATTAGTGTAGTAGAACAGCAAAATTATTGTACTATCAATGGGATGAAAAATATTGGTACCTACGCCCTGTGGTTTCATTATTTGAGATCCTGTGCTATGCTACCAGGGTTTCAGCAAATAAGAAAAGGTTCAAGTGCTAACCTCTTTTTAAAAAAATCACAGATTTTGCAGCCCCGCAAAAAACCCAATTCTTTCAAAATTCCAAAAAAGTTACCAGCTGATTTTCATAATTTAAACGCTCACACGTGTCTCGATAAATTCCTCAACTCTTGGTACTATTCCCATTTCGATTCTCTCAAAATCCTCGGAGCTATGGCCAAAAATACGTCTCAGGCGATTTGCATCTGATAACCATTTTCAATTTCAATGGTAAAACTCTTAATGCTGAGCAGTGTGGTATAGCAGCTCACTAAAAGAATATTAGGTACCTACCATAAGCCCTCTCTTCCCTTGGGTGCCGTAAAAGGCGGCTAACGGATTAAATACTGCACATAAATCCGACCGCATAGTGCGACTAGTGTGATGGGCTTATCACCTATCATGCTGAGCACATGTGCAGTTGTAATTTGGTGAAACGTGGTCTATGGCAGTGATGCATCTGTGGTCCTCATTGCCTAGTCTCTGACTAACCCTTTGGGGATAATAGCGCAAAACTATGTAGGTACTTATTTTTTTTTTATATGGAAATTAAACAGCTTTTTTACATACACATTACAAGAAAAACCTTATTTTAAAACACTAAGGGCTGATTTTTCCATCCTCGGATAACACTTATCCGTCTGATAAAGTATTACGCGACCCTCCTAAATGTCACCAGTAAAGAAAGATAGACATGATATGGGAATACATTTCAAAATGGTTGTATCACACTATAACAAACGAATAACTTTTATCTGACAATTGAAAAATTGGCCCTAAGCCAATTATGGAATTCCACATTTTAGACTTAATTAATATTTGCAAGGTAGGTACATAATAACTAATAATACTTGAACAACAGGCACTTAAATAAAGAACAGTAGATAGACTCGTCGTATTACAATATTATTTTAATCTAACTATGTCTCAGAGTCAGTAAACAACTCATAAGACCCTGTTGCTATAAAAACATGAAGTCAAAAGCGTTGAAAAATGTTGTCAGGTCTAACTAAATTTATTTTTAAATTAAGGGTAAAAATAACAAAAATAAAATTATAAACCCACACGCTACACAATATAAGGGTTCAGTCGCAGAATGTACCTTTCGCATAATGCACCCTTCGCGCAAAATGTCCCTTTCTCAAAATGCACCTTCGCAAAATGTACCTTTTGTAAAATGTACCTTTCGCAAAATGTACCTTTCGCAAAATGCACCTTTCGCAAAATGCAACTTTCGCAAAACGTACCTTTTTTTCTATATTAACCCTTTTACAGTGTAGTGTGCTACAGGTAATGAAAAGGCAAAAGTTGTGGTTGATATTTGTATAATAATTTAAAATATTATAAAGGCTACAAAGTCAAACTCAATAATAGAGCTCATCCAGATACCAAAAACTATTAAAAAAATAATTTTATTGAAATAATAGGTAAATAAATAGGTAAATATATAAAAATAAAAATGCTTGTTTTAAAAAAAAATCTTTTTTAACTTTTTAGTATTTTTGTTGGGCAATACAACAGGGTTCGCCCTGGTACACTGAGGCGCACCGTTAGCGATATGATATGTTTATACACCCTTATACCATTTAGCCCTCGGCACGTGCTCATCTTGGCATTGGGGCATCCATCTAATCCATCTAATCAAAGACGGAATCCACATTCATAACAAACGGAACGAACGAACGAACTTATTTACCAGAGTTCCTACAGTCATCTTCCAGCTCCATCATCATCTAGCACCAACGTACTCGACAAGACGAATCATACGAGCCCAGACTCGATACGGTTGTGTCGTTTAATTACCGATTTACTATGGCAATCTTCCAGTTTAAACAATACTATGAAAACCCGTTAGTCGCCTTTTACGACACCCAAGGGAAGAAAGGGGTTGGTAGTATTATTTTGATGAGCCCATTGCCGCTCTATGCTGTTGTATGTATGTGCAGTCTTTAGTCCGTTAGACGCCTTTTACGACACCCAATGGAAGAAAGGGGTTGGTAGTATTGAGTATTATTTTAATGAGCCTATCGCCGCTCAAATTTAGGGCTAAAAGTCTATAGCCTTCGGGAACAGTACCTGTAGCACTGTAAAAGGGTTAATGTAGAAAAAAGGTACGTTTTGCGAAAGGTGCATTTTGCGAAAGGTGCATTTTGCGAAAGGTACGTTTTGCGAACGGTATATTTTGGGAAAGGTACATTTTGCGAAAGGTACATTTTGCGAAAGGTGCATTTTGCGAAAGGTACGTTTTGCGCGAGGGGTGCATTATGCGAAAGGTATATTCTGCGACTGAACCAATATAAGCATGCAAACAAACTCAAAGGAATAACCTATTATATTTATATGTATGTATTCAAGGACAAATCGCACTCTAGTTGTTTTGACTGGGATTATTATAAAGATAACATTTCTTTTCCAGGTCACTTTGCAGCCCCTCTCATGGCACACATGTTCTGCAATCACCTGGGATTCCCCAACTTTGGGGAAGTCAATCAATACCCCCCCATGCAGAGGGTACTCATAATTTGCAGTTTTCTGTTGGGCTTCACTTTATGGTGCATGCTGCTTGCTCCATTGACCAGCCCTTCTATATATGACAACAGATTATATTGGGAGACTTGAATTTCAAACCTGTATGAGTACTTACATGTATTATAAGCTCACTTGCAAATCTCACAAGGAAATAAAAACGGAAACAGTATAAATGGATAGTGTATGTACAGTAAGTAAGATGTTTTAAAATTAAAACATTTTTCGTTCATAGATCAGATTAAGTAATTCATATTGATATTAAGGTATGTGAAATTTGCCGTCTCTTTCCTTATTGTAAGGTTTCTTATACTACGAAAGTTGATGTATCTAAGATCCATAGTCGCACTTTAAATGTATGGTTGACGAAAAAACGGGTTCCTGTCCCGGAGAAATCCTCAATTCGTTTATTACACATGGGCTCCGTACGACTCACATGAGCCGAGCCGAGGTAACGTGCCCTCGGGTTTTCCGCTCTAGTCAACCGCCAAAGGTATCTCTCTCTCTCTCTCTCTCTCTCTCTCTTTCCAAATAAAGAACCTCACTTTAGGGTATATGCCACTATTTCTCTCGTCTCTCCGCGGTCTATGTCGTTGACGATGTGTCGTCGACACGTCTCGTTGATATCCGCCGCGACATCGCTAGTCTTTCGTCCATAGCACATACAATAACGCCCTCTGCAATTTACAACGAAAAAGAAACCCAACTAAAAATAATGTTCTAATTTTATGAGTAGGCATAGGACAATGTGTTAAACTGATAAACCACTTTTTATACATAGAAAGGCCGAGATCGATACTTCGATTTTCTTAGCGGTTCTAGTTGATCCTGTCTGGGCATGATGTATGCAAATATGCACGCTGTCGGCGTACCAAGTATCTTATGATATTTTTCACTTAGCCATAGGGCTATAAAGATATTAACACCAAAAATTTTAACCTTATTCCCTTGGCATAAGGTCGAATATAAACGGTTTATGACTCACGGTGTCCCATACATATGCAAAAAGGTCAATGTTTTAAATGAATAAGCCAATTTGAAACTTTCTATACCTTCTTACCTAATGAATGTCAACAATGTAACGTTGGTATCTTAAACTATAGTTTATGTAAATAATTTATTAATTTATTAAAATTGCCTTAATTGTATTAAATAAAGCTTTTTTAATATTGCCTAAATACTATTTTCCTTAGGCAATAAAAGGTTCACTAGAATCGGTTTATACATTTAAAAGACGTTGAACTCCTATTCCCACCGTGAGCAGTAAACCCTTTAATTAAAACATTCAAACCCATACACGTCCGATACATAGCTCTACGGCTGAACTTATCACCTGAAATAAAAAAAATGACATATCTAATTGGCTACCTTACAGTTCTCGAAAAAGTATAAGTCAAAAAATTACAAACTTATATTTTATACCTTTTACAATATTTTTTTTTCTCGATAAAGCTTTATTTAATAAAAAAAAAACATAGTTTATGTAGAATATGTCCATTTTTTGAAGCTGACTGTACCTATGTACAGTCGAGGGAGTTCCCGGTCGACCACATTTCAGCGATATTCACTCCGGGGTGTCACTCCGCAGTTTAGTCGGCCGGCGCGCCTCCCAGGCAGGCAGGCGTATGGCAGTAGGTTGCCGCTCGCGACGCACCGAACCACCGAGCGCGTAAAACGAACAATCATTTCTGTGATTTTCGTGCACCGAACAATGGCTACTAAACGATGTTATAATCCGTATTAAAGATACTGTTGGGTTTCTAAATAAAAGAAAGAACAATTAATCTGATTTATTTTAATATACACTTAAATATAAAGGGACTGTTAAAGACCGCAAGAAACTTCAAGGGCTGTTCAGGTCAAGTGTCAACAATACAAAAATGACAAATAAGAAATTCGTGCTTTTTTCATTTTTTATTTAATAATTCATTTTGTGAATTTTAATTAGATAGTCTTTGAGTGTCTTATTTATTTTAAAGCAATAACATAAGAAAAATAAAATGAAAAACAAAAAATAATGTGTACTTATTTACAACGCGCGGGCAGCGGCAGGTCGTTGACCCAACCGTCTGTTGACCCGTTCGCGTCAGCCGGGATAATTATCTCTACGTTAGTCTGCAATGAGACCCCCTTTATTTTCCTATTACGAAATGTGCGTATTTTTCTTATGTTATTGCTTTAAAATAAATTAGATACTTACTCGAAAGACTATCCAATTAAAAATCGCAAAATTAATTATTTAATTAAAATGAAAAAAGCACGAATTTATTTTATGTCATTTTTATCATGTTTAAAACACTTGACCTGTCCCGCCCTTGAAGTTTCTTGCGGTTTCTAGCAGTCACCTTATATATCTATGAGTGGAAACCAGTCAGCGTTGCTTAACAAAATATGAACGCTTGGATCACACGATAAGTTTCAATTTCGTGTGAAAGCCGTAAGAGTGGTGAATTATTTATACCTAAACTTGACTTTAGTTAGAGAGTGAACCTTCTGTACGGTAGTACTATTAGTTATTCTGTGGCGCTACATTCCGACCGCGCGTACGCACAGTAGTGTCACTGTGGTAGCGTGCGCGTAGGTGTGCATGCGAATATGGCCGATAAGTGTCTTCTCGGCGATATTCGCTCTATCTTTTCTTCTTCTAAACTTCCTCGACTGTACAATGAGCGGCTGAATAAAAACTTTTTTGGTATGTTAAGTACTATTTTCCTATATTATTATTAACTAAATTCGTGTACTTGTTATAATTATATGCTATTAAAAGTTCGGGTTTGATTGGAAATGTTATCTTTTGAAACTACTCATAGATTTTTATTTTATTTGTTTTTTATTAGAGTACAATTGACATTCGATACAAAAATTGGTTCGAAAACAATTTTTTTTTTTTTGATGGGACATACTCGATGAGCAATTATGACGCTGGAGAAAATACAACCTAAGAAAATAAAAATACTTTATTTTGATTTCTCATCTTAAAACGACTGCAACTAAAATCATTCAATTCGGTAATTCGAGACGTTTTCTTTTATTAATGTTTGTGCCATAGAATTTATATTTTAGAGTCTAAGTAAACGAAACATAGTTCTGTACTAAACATAATATTAATAAATAATGTTTTCACAGGGTTTGCACGCGTGCATGGGTATATTTTTAACAAAAATGCCTCACTAGTCAATTGATATATTGTATATGTTATTTACCTAGTTTTAATGTGATTTGATCGCGAACAACGATCGCATGGTATGGTGACTGACTCATAATTTCTTGTAACATATAGTTTCTATGTAATACGAGTACATAGACAGTGTAATAAACGCCTCAAGTTTCAAGTCATTAATACTTATAAAGTAACTATAGAGTAGATAAATTATAATGAAAATAAGTTTAGTTATGATTGCATTCTTTATAAAATATTTAGAGTAGACTAAATGGTAAACTTCATGGATAGTATTATCTCTGCCCAGAAAATAATTCTGGTTTCTACTTTTTCGCACACTTTTCGTTTGGAGTCTACCTACCTATGAGACTCATAGTATGAGTATTAATGATACGTTTTTTATCATAGATTCGCAACGTGTCGCAAGTATTAAACATCATAATAATATCACATACTCGTATCCCCTTATTAATAAACGTGGACTTAAATTTGCGCCTGGGAACCTGGGTTAAAACTGACGCTGTCTCGCTTTTGTTAGTTCAGGCAGATAGAGACAGCATAACCCCAGGCGTCACTTTAGTCTAAGTTTATTAATAACAGGGGTAGAGTGCAAAGCATGGATGCCAATTGCATCATATATATCCATGTGAAAGCGTACCTATGTCTTCGATCTAAAAAACTATAGACGCACGGTCTCATACAAAATCGAACTCAAATAAATGAAGTCCCCCGCGTAAATCAAAAATCAGAAATGAAACGAGACTATAGATAAAAATTTATTGTAAAGTAAACCTTAAACTTTAGGCACTAAAGTACAAATTCTTAAAAATATTATTGGAGTTACATCATTTTGGAACTAAGCTCGCTAGATTCAAGCTAGTTGGAATAAAGTTCGAAATTTTGATAGAAAAACAAAGCACGTTTTTGAGTCGTGCGTTGTTTTGTGGTGCCGTTTTTCGAGCAGCAATCGTGGATCTATAGTTTTTTTAAAGACAGGTCGAAGACCCAGATTGATTACTTCTTATAGCATCTTCTGCGGCATCTATTCTTTTCACTCTAACTAGAAGCAATGCGCGCTGCATTGGTACTTCGATTTTGGGAAGTCCATGGCCGTGCGAAAATAAAATATTTTCTTAAAGATCTCGTTGACTCACAGAAACAACTTTCTATCACATTCAAATGCAAAATCGACCATAAAAGTATTAAGGCCTTAGACCTAAGATAATAAATATTTTTACAATAATCCAATATGTTGTCTTCTATGTTCCGTAAGTTTGTCTTAAGCGTTTTACTGTCTTGTTATTTTTAAAAATTTAACTGATAAGAAATTATTTTGCTCATTATTAAAAGTTTAAAACTTATCGATCCAAATAAAAGAAAATATAAAAGCGAAAACTTGTGTTTTTTTTTAAATCTTTAGTACCGTTTGTGCTATGTTATCGTATAATATGATTTCTTGTGTGTGGCTGTCAGAGTTCACTCTTCTTACCAACTGATTATAATTAATGGTAAAAGTTTACCAGAGCTATGGTCGAAGGATTTGCGAAACGACAAGCAAGTTTTTAAAGACTGGCAAATTCGTACGTGAGTCCCATGGTTTGCGGGCGACGGGGCTATTGTTCTGAGCGACGGGGTATGGGCTTAGATTAAAACAAAAAGGTAAGATACGGCATGCTCCTACTTGTAGTCAATCAAAATGTAGTCCTATTCAACTACCTAAGCAAACACTCACAAACGCACACTTATATAGTGTAAATCGAGCGAGCGAGACAAAGCGGTAAGTTTTAACGTCAGCGCGAGGGAGTCAGCGGGTAGCGCGTTGACGTCTCGGTCGCTTCGCAACAGACGAGTATTCCGACGCCACTGCGGAGTAGCGTCTTTCTCTTTTTTACACAGTAGAATATCCGAAATAGTGCGATGTAGCCTGTTCGCTCGGCAAATTGTGACTGAAGTGGAATTGTGCCTTTAGGCCTAATTTTGGCGGCTCACTCACGAGATGCTAATGCCGTATCTTCCCTTTTTGTTTTAATCTAAGGGTATGGGTGACATCTGCACAAAACTGACGTTCCTATTATGCGGCCCCGTCGATGCCCGCCTCAGAACAATATTTAGTTAATGTTCTGAGATGCCCGCGCTCTTCTTTTTTTTTCCTCTTAAATAATGGCTTCGTGCGATCAGCACATTTAGCCGGTGTCAGTTTTTTAATATTTAGTAATTATTGTTTTCTTTACACTAAGTGGATGATAATGAGTGTTGGTAAATGATTTTCCCCCAAACCCCTCGAGACTCAATAAAGCTGTGTAGAAAGAATAAAGAGAATTTGAAAAGTGTTGTTTCACTGTTTTGTTTTATTTGCTAACACTCATGCGTTCACGAACACTTGACAGTAAATAATCCACCATTATTTTCAACAAAACACAAATTATAAAAAATAATACAAAACTGCAGACATCACTCTTCCCTTTCCCGCTAAGAACCGCGCTCTTCTTTCCCGCCTCCTTTCGTCACGTATCGTATGAATATGCCAGTCTATAGATCATAGAGATGGGTAGGTCCGCTGTTATTTAGGAGTTGTATCCGGAAGCACATCCAGATCTGGTGACATGCACCTAGGTTCCGTGTCCCTCGGACCCATTGTAGGTTGAAATTGGGGTTTCTGGATCAGAAGAGATCCAGCAACCTCAATTTCACCATTCATTTATTCATGTTTTCATCTATTCATTCATGTTTTCAGCTTTTTCGCATAGTTTATTTATAACAAATTAGCCTATCGCTATCGATTCATTTATATATGTTTTATATCGAATTCAATTAAAGCGTTCTAGTTATGAACGGGCGCGTGTTTGATGTTTACGTACCGAATCCCTTAAAAGGAAACTTATTGTATTATAACAACCCAGCCAGAGCCTCTGCTACTAGCCTACTATCCATGTACAAAACATGTTTAAACCACGAAACTATTGAAATCGAATACAGAATTAAATACTAGATAGGTACCTACTTACATGTTTTTTAAGGTTGCCCGTTATTTATCTAAATTGCTAACGCTGATTAAGGGTAATTAAAGCTAATGAGAAAACAATAAAATAATAAATAAAAAAACTTGGTATTACAAATACGTATTTTAATTCAGTAAAAAGCACAGTCAAGAATATTATAAAAGTTTCCTATGCATTTTAAGAAGTAGATCTCTAGCACACTTATACACTTCATCAGAAAATGTGTAGTCAACTACGTACTGCGCACAAACACCAGCTTCACAATTACACTCGATATTTTCAGCATTCTTGAATTCGTCAGCGTCAAATATTTGAAGTCTTATTAATTTGGATTGTGCGCCCTTGCGGGGCTTTTTAATGTATGAATATAAAACATTCACCTGCTTGTCTTTTTCTAAGTGTTCGTCAATTACAAGCGGTTGTTCATGTTCAATGTAATTCATCACATTCTGTCGAAGCAATTGGTCTGCTGGAATTGGTGAATAGACATTGAAGTCAGATGATGTCTGCAACAAGAACACAGCATATTGTTAAACTTATATAAAACATGATATGAAATAACTCTACAAAAATCTTTAGAAAACTAAATGAGTAACTATGCTTTTATTAAATATTGCAGAATTTAAGATGAATATAACGAATCCATAGGTAGCTGTTGTAAAATGTGTTTACGAAAAAATAGATAAGTAGGTACTTACTGCCATATTACGAAGTTGATTTGTTGTGCACAATCAGAAGACCGCTTTTAAATTGTGATTTATTTTGTTCCTGTCGTGTTTTTATACTTTACCTGCTACATTATGTATGTTTATAGTTTACAAAACCGACAACAAAAAAAGCATAACACTTTTACAATATATTTTGAATCTACGGTAATAAAACATATGCTACGTATTTCGTAGTACACTATGTCTTAGCAAATAGTGTTATTACTGTTTGGTTTCGATGGGACATTTATTGCTAGCCTTATAAGCTTTGATATAAGATCGCTAATAAATTTCACTTCATAGCAAAACTGAAAGAAATAACTTTGTATTATGAGACAGATTACTTAGGCCTTGCTACACTATGTTAAGGCACCATCTCTTAGGACAGCTTGATTTTGATGCGTCGTTTATTGACAGCCCTATTTACGTTACTTTAAGGATGAAAAGAAATTACGCTTCGAAGCGAAACTGAAAGATATAACTTTGTATTTAGGAGACGGTGAGGCGCTTGATCTAAATTAGGGATTATCGTCGACGTTGCATTTTCGCATGCGATGCTTACTATGTGTTTTAGCTACACCAAACTTTTACAAATATGGAAAATAGTCCTCGTGACAATGAGTATATTTAAGCCGGGATGAGGCTGGAGATGTCACAGTCCAGTTCAAGAAAGTGCGAAGCGCAATAACATCTTCAGAAAAACTATAAGTGCATCGAGTAATATAAAATGTAAGTGATTCGATATTCATTAATTACATCTATTCAAATAATTCATCTATTCTCATAATTCATCTATTCTGTTAATTCAATTAACGTCTATTTGATTAATTCTAATATTACGATAATTCAATTGATTCATTATTTATAAAAAATATATATTCCTGTGTATTAGACATTCTCTGAGTAGGTACTGATTTTACCGAGTAACCGAGTATCGAGTATTACTCGTTTTATTGGTTGCCGAATCGAGTACCTACTCGGCTGAGTTACTCGGTTCTATACAATCGCTTTGAGGTGCGAAAACTAGTTTATACAGGTTCACGGTGCGACACCGGTAGTACTATTAGTTATTCTGTGACACCGACGAGTAATTATGCGTAATATTATTTACATTACATGTGTATCGTAATTTGTTTGTTACATGTAATTATATCTTTATTTAATACCTAACTGAATTTTAAATTAATAAATACTTTTTACTTGCCTAATTAACAAGTTTGTTTTTACTACTTTTCTTACACCGAGTACTCATCACTTGAACCGAGTTATTCGGTCGAGCACGAGAATAAAAAAAAACATCAAATATGCCGAGTACCGAGTAGTAACCGAGTACTCAGCTCATCTCTAATGTTTATTAATATGAACATTAAATATTTCAGGTCTGCAACTCGCCACACCTCAGAATTTTCTGAAGACGAGGTTGTCCAGCCTTCAACTTCACATCATGCTAGCAGCGGCAAGACCTCCAAGAAGTCGTGCTCACCACCCGTTGCAGGCTCTAAAGTGTCGAAAAAGCGCAAAACTCCGACTATCACACCAGCACACACTAGCAAATATTCGAGCTACGAACTTTTTGGAACTGATAGCGAAGATGACCATAAATACAGTCAAGAAGGTAATAATAGCTCAGAATATAATAGTAATATGTATTCGTACTTTACAAAAAAATATCCTAAAACGTATACTCGACAGATACATAAAACAAAAGTTAGAAAATATTACATCGACCTTCAGATATACAGCAAAAATACAAAAGAAATAAATAATGAATTGGGGAAAAGGCGATTAGCAGATCTAGTAATAAAAAATAAGACTAATTGCGATACAGAAGCATGGATGCACCTCATAAAATTTATAAGAGCATCACAGCGACATATTAAACAATGTGTAATGTTTATAAAAAGCGAAGAAAACAATCTGCTGATATAGTTTATTTCGTTTTTAAGATCCGGCACCAGTATTGAAGAAGTCGCGTCCATCTCTCCGCAGTGTCGACGAGCCTGATGCAATTAAATTAAAGAGCGATGGCAAGAGCAGCAGCTCTCGCCATGCTACTGCTGCTACCATCAACACTGTTATCAACGCCGCACATGAGCCCTGCACCAAGGCTTCTTCAAGAGACGTCTTTGGCAGCGATAGCGATGATGAGCAGCTTGAGATAGCAAGACCGGGTAAAAAATAAACAAAAATTTGCTCCTACTTGACGAAAAGAGTACCACAAGGCATTTCGCGACAAACTGACTCTGTAAAGGACGGTTCTTATTACATCGAATTGAAAGTTTATAGATGTGATGAAATTAAGAAGGTTCAGCCAATGAATAGATGGCGCCATGCCATCATAACGATAAAAATCAAACTAATGCTGATACAGAGGCATGGACGCACCTCACACAATTCATAAAAGCAACAAGACAAGAATTTAAGAATTGTCGACCTGATATATTAAGTAGTTATTCAACTTTGTAAGACCGGTGAATAATACTTAAGTGCTAACTTTATTGCAATATATCTAAATATGTTTAATCTCTTTTATAATTAATTATTCTAGTATTAATATATAATCACTATTATACTATATTACATCTCTTATATTTCATTCCCCCAGTTTTTTTGCGCCCATCACCGCTTCCACCATTCGCTGATAAACGGGATGAAAAAATCGAATGTGAAAAATGTAGAATAGAAATGTCTCGAAATGAATACAGATATCATTTGAAAACAAATTTACATAAATCGAATAGTTTGATAAAGACTGAGTTTGATAATATTGATATTATTGCCACCGCATTTAAAAATCGATTAGTTACTTATCGATTAATCCCGTCTCAGAAAGTCGAGTACCTCACACCAGAGGCGTTTCTGAGCGGCAATCTAAATGATCTTATAAAATTAATAAACATATCGTTAAGAAAACATAGCTGTATTAAAGTAAACTTTGAATTATTTGCCTATTTTACTTTACCAAAGTCAAATGAACAGCAACTGAAGTCATTTAATACAAAATATGAGATCGTTTATCAGTCCACAGAATTAAATGAACTGTTCTTGAATTTAGTAGAAATATTTAAAACAAAACTAGCTGAATTCGAACATTGTGAATCTGGCTGGACTTTTATAAGCACGAGTCATTTGGAAATAAATATAAATAAATACAGTCCTATGAGAGGTGGTACATACATAGAGCTACCGCAATCTATAAAAAAGTCTAAAAGTTGTATTAATGTACAAAATACCGACAATCATTGTTTTATTTGGAGTATAATTGCCGGACTTTTCCCTGCAAAGAATAATGTGTGCAGAGTAAACTCGTATCCGCATTATTCTTCTGTTCTAAATGTAAAGGGAATGTCTTTTCCACCTACATTTGCAGATATCAGATTATTTGAAAGCAATAACCCTGACATAAGTATTAATGTGTATGGTCTAAGCAACAAATGCGGTGTGAGGGGGCCACTATATTTGACAAAAAGCCGAAAAATTTATCATTTTAATCTATTGTATTTCGAGCGTAATAATAAAGAACATTACTGTTTGATCAAAGATCTTATTCGATTAGTGAAACGTCAAATAACTCTACATAAAGGCAGAATATTTATATGTGAATCCTGTTTACAGTTTTTTAGTAGTGAATCTAAGTTTCGGTCACATGAATGTAACCAAATTTTAAGTATTTTGCCTGAAAAGGGTACTATTTTAAAATTCAGGCATTATGAAAGACAGCAAAAAATTAATTTTGTGATTTATGCTGATTTTGAATGCTTGTTAACAAATTTTAAGGAACAGAATTCTGAAAACACCGTTACTTTGAAGAAACATCAACCTTCTAGTTTCGGCTACTATATTTGTTGCTCGCACGATCAACACTTAAACAAATATGTTGCATACAGAGGTATTGATTGTGTACAAGTGTTCATTAAATTACTAATTAATGATGCTGAATTAATTAATGAGATACTGTTAGAAAAAAAGCAAATGTCACCTTTAACACCAGATCAAGAAAGTCATTATCAAAACGCTACTGTGTGTCATATATGTAATGAAGTATTATTTGACGACAAAGTACGAGATCATGATCATGTTACTTCTGAGTTCAGAGGAGCGGCTCACTCCCACTGCAATTTGATGCATAGAGTGTGTCCATTCATTCCAGTAGTGTTTCATAACCTGGCTGGTTACGACTTACATTTGTTTATTGAAGAGTTAGTGAAATATAGAGGCTCTGTCAGAATAATTCCTAAGTCAAAAGAAAAGTATCTTTCTATTACAAAAGTTATTGAGACAGTAAAGAGTCAGCGCCCTATTGAAATTAAGTTTATAGATTCTTACCAATTTTTAAGTTCAAGTCTTGATAAATTAAGTAAAAGTTTATCTGATAGTGACTTTGATCATTTGTCACACGAGTTCAGTGACAAGGAACAATTCAGTCTACTTCAAAAGAAAGGCATTTATCCTTATGATTATATGGATAGTTGGTCAAAATATGATGAAACACAGCTTCCTTCAAAGTTTAGTTTTTATAATATTTTAAATGAATCACATATCTCTGACTCTGATTATGGACACGCTCATAGGGTATGGAAATGCTTTAACATCAGAAACCTGGGTGAATATACTGATTTATACCTCAAATCGGACGTATTACTACTGTGCGATATATTTGAAAAATTTAGAAAGGTCAGTCTGTTATATTACAAACTTGATCCTGCATATTACATTACGTCACCGAGTTTGAGCTGGGATGCGATGCTTTTTCATACTAATGTTCGATTAGAATTGATTCATGATATTGAAATGTACCAAATGCTGGAAAAGGGTATACGTGGAGGTCTAGCACAATGTTCTCTACGACATGCCACAGCCTCTAATAAATACTTGCCTAACTATGATCAATCTAAACAATCTTCCTACTTAGTGTATTTAGATTGCAATAATTTGTATGGCTATGCGATGACAAAAAAATATCCTATCTCAGACTTTAAATTCTTATCATCAAAAGAAATAGCTAATTTTGATGTGATGAATATTTATGATGACAGTGATTATGGGTACATTTTAGAAGTTGACTTATTATATCCGGATCATTTGCATGAGGCCCACCAAGATCTGCCTTTTGCAATGGAAAAAATGATACCTCTTGGAGGTAAAAGCAAGAAATTAATTGCAAATCTATATGACAAATTCAAATACGTCATTCATTATGTACATCTGAAACAATGTTTGAAGCATGGGCTAATATTGATAAAAATACATCGTATCCTCAGTTTTAGACAAGAATGTTTTTTGAAACCGTACATCGATCTGAATACTTCTCTCAGACAATCATCAAAAACAACGTTCGAAAAAGATTTTTTTAAATTACTAAATAATTCAATTTTCGGTAAAACTATAGAAAACAAAAGAAAACAAGTTGATGTCAAATTAGTTACCAGATGGGCAGATAATGAAAATTTAACAAATAAGCATCTTACTGCTGAAAAGTTGATTGCTAAGCCGAACCTACACAGGATAAGTATTTTTTCTGAAAACTTTGTGGCTATCCAACTAAATCGTGAAAAAATTGTAATGGATAGACCAATCTACATTGGATTTTCAGTTTTAGAGTACGCCAAGCAACATATGTACCAATTCCATTATGATTTTGTCAAAGATAAATATAAAGATCGAGCTCAGCTTTGCTACACAGACACTGATAGTTTACTATATTTGATATTCACTGATGATTTTTATGCGGACATGCGTTGTAATATTTCACGATTCGATACTAGTAATTTTGCTTTAAGTAATGTGTATAACATGCCGAAAACAAATGAGAAAGTACCTGGACTATTTAAAGACGAAATGGGTGGCAACATAATTACCGAATTCGTTGGTGAGCCAAATTATATTGTATTAATAGCATGAAATCGAATATTATAAAAGCAAAGGGTATTACGAAAGCAGTTACTAATAATTTGAAATTTAGTGAGTATAAGAAAACACTTTTTAATAATACTGATAAGTACAAGATGTAATATGAAATTAATAACATCTATTAAGCATATGTTATATACAAAGCAGGTAAACAAGAAACTTCTTGATGGAAATGACGATAAAAGGCAGACGCAAAAAGATAAAATTCATACCCTACCGTGGGGTCATTGCGACACTATATTTTGATATCTGTATTCAATAAAATCATTCACTTGTATATAATAGCTTAATCAAATAGAAAAAAGTTTATTCAGTACCTTCATGTTTACATCGAAATTCTAGTTTTAGTAGTCGTAAATATAATTAATATGATTAATATATATTTAATGTACGGTTTATGTTTAATATATTATATTTTGTAAATATGTGATGCGAAAAATAAACGATTTTCACTAAGTTTATGGTTTTAATTTTTATTTTATAGATAATACCTGCATGTATAAAAGGATGAGTAAGGTGGCATTTGTGTCACATTCGCAATGAAGTTCATTAAACAACCTGAGACTTTAGAAGTGAACAATATAAAAACTGAGAATTATTCATACAGAGTAAAACATAGTAAACTTTTACCCGATACTATTCGATGTATTATGTGTGGCCCTTCGAACTGCGGGAAAACTAATGTTATGCTCAATTTATTATTAAATAAAAATGGTCTTAAATTCAGAAATATCTATCTATATTCTAAAACAGCTTTTCAACCAAAGTATTGTTTTTTAAAACAAGTTATGAAACAAATTCCTGAAGCAAAATTATTTGTTTTCAATCGTAACAAAGACGTGATCCCGCCTAATGATGCCTTGAAAAATTCGATAATGATTTTTGATGACGTAGCCTGTGAAAATCAGATTAATATTCGTAATTATTTTGCTATGGGAAGACATAAACTAATAGATTGTTTTTATTTATCACAAACTTATTCAAAAATACCTAAACAATTAATACGTGACAATGTCAATCTCCTGATTATCTTTAAACAATATGATACAAATTTAAGACATATTTATAATGAGCATGTAAGTACGGACATTGAATGGCTTGAATTCAAAAAGCTTTGCTCTACAATATGGAGGGATAGATTCAGTTTTTTGTTAATAAATAAAGATTGTGATTTGGATAAAGGAAGATATAGACAGGGTTTTGATACTTTTATACATTTATAGAACACAATTTTATGAAGATAAATATAAACGAATATATAAATTATGTGTATAGAAAAATAAATCATTTTGATTTAGATATTGGTGCAAAACAGTCGATTTGCGGAAATTATGGATTATGAGATAAAAACACAACTAATTAAATCAGTGGACAATATAAAAAAACAAAATAAATATGATTCAGAACGAAGAAGATGCTAATATTTTAAAATTTAAAAAAGATATTTAAACCTGTTACAGACAACTTAAATACATTAATCAAAGCAAGTGATGACAATGTTAAACATACATTAAACGTCTCTATTGATATGTCTAAAAATGATGATGAAGATAAAGATAGTCAAAATGTCGAAAAACTATTTGAAGTAGATTCAAATGACGGCTCAGAGTATTATGATTATAGTGACGAAGAAAAAAATCCTTCTCAAAGCTGTAATAATACGCTAGCATCGCTAAAAAAAGAGGATGTAATCGATATTTATGATAATAATATTAACGTTCCATTTGGAATACGTAGTGAAAACAAAGACTTGAAGATGGGTAACTCTAAAGTATCTTTTTCTCTCAAGAGTGATTCATTAAACTCAGAAAAAAGCTATATAGTTACAATCGATGATTTACATTATGATTTTACTCCAGGCTTAAAGGAACTTCTTATGCGTAATAAACCAGACCTCGATATAGTAACCGAGCGAGATAAAATTGTATATAAAGATGTACTTCATTACACAAATGCTCATAAACGAGATTTTAAAGCAGCTGGTCAAATTAGGGGTGATAAAAGCTTAAAATATCGTCATATTATCAAACCTCTATTTTTCAAACAAAATAATCAAGATGCTGAAATTGAAGATCAATTGATAAGATCAAAAAGTGGTGGATATATCCCAAAATATAAAAAATATAAAAGTAATACGGATTACATATTTTGGGATGATCCTAATGAATTGATTGAAAGGCTTAAGTTACTGATTGCTTCACAAAGCGCTGGTAATACTAACCATGATAATGAAATTTTATCAATTATTGAAGAGTTAAAGGAAGCTGGTATTATAAAAAATAAAAATGTTAGGAATTAGTCATTTTATAGAAGCCCTTTGAACATGAATGACGATAAATGTGATGGTGACTCTGCTACAAGTAAAATATTAAAAAGTTATCGTGTATTATCGCAACACGATGAGATTTCAACATTAAGTGAATCAGGGTCTTGCATTACTCTTAATCATGATTATGTCAATAAAATCAGAATTGATATTTTAGAAAAAATATCAAATATTAACAAATTGGTTTTAATTTTAACCAAACGAATAAAAAAACTTGAACAAAGTGCTAATTTAAGAGAACTAGCAGGACACTTGAATAAGCATTATGAGCAAAGTAGATGTAGTAAATGAACTTCATAAGAGCGCTCGAGTAAGTTTTCTTAGAAGAAATGTAATCCTAAAAGATATTGATGATCTTTGGCAAGCAGATTTAATAGATATGCAATCAATGTCTCATGTAAATTATGGGTTTAAATATATACTTGCAATTATAGATTGTTTTTCAAAATTTGCTTGGACAGTTGCATTACAGCAGAAAAACAAAGATAATGTATCTAAACTAAAGCATTTGAAACTATATTGCAAAAAGGTCGTGTAACAAAAAATCTGCAGACTGACCATGGAAAAGAGTTTTACAATGGTAAATTTAAAGCTGTCGTTGATAAATATAATATAAACCATTATTCTACGTATTCAACTAAAAAAGCTTCTACCGTAGAAAGATTTATTAGAACTTTAAAGAATAAGTTGTATAAAGAATTCAGCTTAAATGGAAGTTATAAAGTCCTGAATGAAAGAGTAAACGAATACAATAATACCGTTCATAGAACAATCGGTCAGACTCCAGCATCAGTAAATGAAAAAAATAAAACAAATATACTACAAAAATACATAAAAATGATTTGCTCTAGAAATCAAATAAAAGGGAAAAAATTTCATATGGGAGATTATGTAAGAATAAGTAAATACAAGGCTTGCTTTGATAAAGGTTATACCCCTAATTGGTCGACAGAAATATTTAAGATCATTAAAGTTCAAAATACTGATCCCCCATCTTATCTAATAGAAGATGTGAAAAGGCGTCCAATACTGGGTGCTTTTTATTCTCAAGAACTTCAGAAAACTAAGCATTATGATGTATATTTAGTTGAAAAAGTTTTGAAAAGGAAAGGGGATCGTCTCTATGTTAAATGGCTTGGTCTTCCGATTAGCGAGAACTGTTGGATAAATAAAACAGATGTTTTATGAATGCAAGACTAATTTCAAATAATGTTAACTTTCTATAAATATAACTTGTTGATTATTGTACATCCATTAGTAATCAGTCCATGAAACAATATACACTTTTGTGTAACATTATTATCGGAATATTATTCAGTTAAACAAAAAAAATGCGGCCAAGACTAAATACAAAAACAGTTTACAATTTAAATAAAAAAGAAATAGGACCTAATATTTCTCGCAAAAAGCGTAAAGTCACTGCAGGAGCGAGTGTGAAAAAAACTTTTAAAAACATCGTTTCATGCACTAAAAAACATATAAAAAAGTTGAAGCCTAAATTTAAAAAAGGTTTAATGGAATTAGCGTATGCGACTGCCCGAGAATTAGCATCAGGCATACCAATAAAATTACCAAGAGTTATACCCGTACCTAAAACTGGTGGATTTCTTCCTTTAATACCGATATTTGCTGGTTTGTCTGCTGCCGGAAGTTTGGTTGGTGGTGCTGCAGGAATCGCAAAGGCAGTTAATGAATATAAAGCAGCTAAAAAACAGCTGATAGAACTGGAAAGGCACAATAAGCAAATTGAAGCAGTGTGTATTGGTAAAGGATTACAGCTAAAATCCTTCAAAGACGGTCTCGGCATTTATGTCACAAAGCAAAAAAACTGAATTTCCGGCTACCTAATAGAGCTTTAACCAATATCGAAATATTAAAGCATTCAAAAAACATTCCGTTTTTTAGAGGTGTTTTCATGAGAGATGAATTACCTCGCAAACCTTTGCCATTAGAATGTGGAGTAATAAATCTCGACTCTTCGAAAAACACAGGAACACATTGGGTAGCCTATGGAAAAATATATGATTATATCGAATATTTTGACAGTTATGGTAATTTAAAACCACCAAAAGAATTCATAAAATACGTTGGGGCCAAAATTAATTATAACTATGATAATATACAAAAAAATCATTTGTACAACTGTGGGCATTTATGTTTAAAATTTATTACGTCATTTTGGAAGAACAATATTAAAGAAAACTAAAATGATAGTTCAGTATATTTCTGTGCTACAGCAGCTCACGTTGGATCAAGCGCATAGTATATAAAACATGGAAAAAAGAATTTTGCAATCATTCTACCATAGTTATTAGTAATAAATACTTCACGAATACTGTTTCAATAAACTGTTTCTAGATTGAGCAAGCAGTATTAATTTATCTATTATCTTTATTTATGGATTGATATAGTTAACATGATTGTATTTAATAAAAGTCTACCTCTGAGAAGCAAACGTAATATTTCGCTCCCTATAACGAAAGACGATAGACGTGTAAGTTTTGTAAGAACTAAAATAATTACTAAGGAAAATAAGAAATTTTTAAAAGATCTTTGATTTAAATTACAAAATGCTACAAATTACCGATCTCCCGTATCACGATAACTCTATCAAGAGCTATGAGATTCATAGCTACAATCCATACAATAACAGCTTTAAAGATAGCGATGAAGTTAGAATACCTATTCACCAGCAAGATATGTATGTGCTGCCGTCCAGTAGCTCTATTTACATAGAAGGTTATGCTAGAGTGACTACAAAAGATTCGGCAGGAAAAATACTGGAAAAGGATATTCATTTTATAAACAACTCAATTACATAAGTAGTAGGGATTCGAGAGTTCTGGCTCACTCAAAACTGGCCTTCTTCTGGCCCTCGCTCGGCTAGTTCAAGTCGTTCCCCCCCCCATTTGAATCGATTGCGCTGGGTCCCAGAGCGATATCTTTAACCGATTCCGAGATACAATCTTCGAGCGTTAGCTCTCAGTTGATTTACTAATGAATCGTTAATGACTCGCCGGTCTTAATCACACAATTCCCGATGTACCTCATTATATCGATTCTGATGCACCTCATTATCTAATGACGTACCGTCACTGTAGTCTTGTCCAGTTACTAATATGCGATTGTATTTTATCGATTCTTCAGGAAAGCGCTTTGTCTTCATCCCACCTGATGTTAAGGTCATCCCTTAGTAAGACCAAAGTGGAGGCACACTTCACCTGGAATCCTCTAAAAAACTACTAAGGCACTGGTGGCAACAGACTTAAATAAGATAAAATGATAAAACGGATTTTTTCAAGTCCTACCTACCAAACCGAGTACACACATGTGCAACCCCTGCTGGGAATCGAACCCGTGACCCTGACTCTGAGACCGGGGTGGTCCTAAACACTTAACCACAGAGGCGGTAAGTGAGTTAATTGTAATCATGGACATTCTGTATGCGTGAAATCTTCTTCATGGACCATCTCTCGTGATATATTTTTGCTGTTATAATACACCCATACTTACTAACTTTCTGATAAGAGTAGGTATATCTTAATAACTTTGTTCATTATAATTAGGTAAACTCTATTAACTTGTACTTTGAAACTAGTTTATCTGCTCGTTTAAATTAAAATAACTACCGAACTTGTTTCTTCGTGATTGAGAAACACACATTGTTCATTAAAATTAGATTTAAATTACAGTTCAAATAATCATTACATTAACTATCTTGTCTTGTTAAACAACATCGAGTTAGATATCTTAAGTAGAGTAAGTTCAAATAGTCATTACTTACTAAAATTGATATAAAACGAACTGATTTTATCTATTTTCGATACTCGTGGATAGGAACCTCATACAGTTACAACTACTACAAGTGCTCCGTTCTGTATTCATCACAAGTACCATGGATGTAAGTAACACGTTTTTATTTTCTGAGTGAATATTCTGATTTATTCGGACTTCTGACTAACGTATTATGAGGTGTATAAAACTGATGTGATACCTAAGACAAAATTGTACTGGTTGTTACAGATTGCTTGTTCTACATTCAATGAAGACGATGTGGTGTTCCAAGAAAACACGTATAAACATTATTATTACCCACAGTCGGACGACGATGAACTTCCATCGTTGCAGAAGAAAGAATCAATCGACGAATTCTTTGAACCACCAAAGAAGAAGCCGAGGACAATGAGATCTTCAACAGTTGGACGTTGTTCCGGGAGAGATTCGACATCTTACGTGTCAACCAACACCGACGACGGAGCAAGTGCAACACATCTCATTAAGATTGAGGTGTATGATTTGAAGAAGATTGAAAACATTGATCAATCGGACCATTGGAAGCATGCAGATGTTCGTGTGAAATATTACACAAAGTCTACCAATGACGATCATCATAAGAAAACTCGTCAGCTTATTTACAACATAACAAAGGGAATATCCAATTCTCCGAATTGTCGGAAATACTCTTACAGCAACAAAGATAAAAAGTAATACGCCTAAATCCATAGTACTTATTTGTGATTTTGTAGAACGAAGCACTTTCTTATGTCATACAATAAATCAGATATTGGTTTGTGAGTATAAAATAAATATATTGTTAAATCATTTACTTGTTTTTATTTATTTCAAAGGTTTTAATGAAAATACCAAGTTAAATTTCAACATATTTAATAATAATTTCTCAAAAAAAATAAAATAGGTTACAGTTACATGTTATTGAATCAATAAAAAAGACTTAAATACATGTTTTATTAACACATCATTATTATGTATCTTTATTAAACATTTCAACAAAGTCACTAAGAGGCATACCTCTAAGCTTAAGATACAAATACACAAGACGTTATTCACCATAAAGAATAAGAAATATCGAATACAATATAACTTAAATTATATAAAATAGTTTTTTAAAATTTTATTTATCGTAATTTATAATGACCCCATGCTAATGTGTCAGTGGAATTTGGTATAATATATCTCTTGGTATCATTGTAAGACAAACAAATTTTATTTATCTTTTGAGTAAAAATGACATGTTTAATGGATCTAAAACGATACATTTCAGCAAGTTCTACATTTTTTTTAAACAAACAAGTTTTATAATTATGTAATTTCAATTGTCTAGTTACACATTTGTTTACACCTTTTGCTTTAGTTATTGTTTTATTCTCTACTTGCATAGCATACATTTTTGAGCGTAAACCGACAAATTCAGAAAAAACATGGCCATTGTGTTCATCTTTAAAATAACCTAATTTTTTCTTATTTAATAAAGGAAAACCATAAATATTGTTTCGTGCGTAATCCGATGTGTCAAAATAATTACATATATCGGGTAGAATTTCTTTATAAAAATCTGCACAAAAAATTTGGTAAAGTAAGCTGTCAGTGTCCGTATACAACAATTTTAAATTTTCAAATTTACACTTCATGTATTTGTAATGGAAATCATACATTAAAGTTTTTGATAAATCTAATATACTAAAACCTAAAAATATGGGTTTATTGTAAAAAAGTTTAGTCTTTTGTAATTGGACTGCTACTAAACTCTCAGAGAAAACTGACAAACTATGAAATTCAGGTTTGGCAATCAGATCTGACGCACCTTTTCTTTTACCCCGATTTTCCCAGTGAGTCAATAGTTTAACGTTTACTCTCTTTTCAATATTTTCCATGGTCTTTCCAAAAATTGAATTATTCATTAACTTATAAAAATCTTTTTCAAAATCAGATTTTGCTAACGTACGTAATTGCGTGTTTAAATCTATATATTTTTTTAACCAGGCACTTTGTTTAAATTTCAGAACTCTATGAACTTTCGTAAGTTTTAAACCCAACTCTAAGCTTTGTAAGAGATTTCTGTAATGTAAAATATATTTTTCCTTATTATTTAAATTTGGGACCAGCTTTCGTTCCTTAGAACCACCAATACAAATATTTTCAGGACATAATGGTAAATCGGAATGATGATCATGAAGGCTATCAGGATATTCCAAATCTACTTCTAAAATGTAACCAAACTCTGAAGTGATAGGAACATTAAAACTAACATCAACACTCGCCCATTCAAATTGAGAAATAGGTAAATACTGAGACATTGCCCACCCATACAAATTATTAGCATCCAAATATGTTAGAAAAGAAATAGGATCATCTGCTTTATAATTATCCATATACGGATTATTGGCTTTAGCGTAACGATTACTACATTGAGACACACCACCCCTGATACCAGCTTTTATAAAGGCTATTTTATCAAAATCTGTCAATAACTCGATTTCGACTTCGGTAAACTTTAACATAGCGTCCCAGCTTAAACCAGGAGCAGTGTAATAATGAGCAGGATCTAAATCATAGGTTTTTAAACAAACATTTCTAAAGTTTTCGAATATATCACTTAAAAGCAAAACATCTGTTTTTAAATAAAGATTAGAATAATCAGACATACTACAACATTTAAAATGAGACCACACTCTTTGAGCGTGAACGTAGTCTTCGTTAGAAATCGTTGACCCAGTAAGTGAATTAAAAAAGTCATAAATTTTTGGTAATGATGGTGATTTTAATGACCTGAAAGAACTCATATACTCATATGGATATACACCTTTTCTTTTCAGCAATTCAAAGTCGTTTACATTCGGAAATTCATTTTTTAGTTCTATAAACTGATTATTATTAAGATTAGAAGCTAATGAATTTAAACTACTTGATAAAAATTTAAAAGAATCAATAAACCTTAAACTTACACGCTGACCGTTTACGTGAAGAATTTTAGAAAATGAAATATATTTTTCTTTATTTTGGGGGATTATTTGTACTTCACCATCAGCAAAATTTAATGCGTGTACAATAAAGTGAGCATCGTAATTACTTAGATTATGTAATACTACTGGTACAAAGTCTATTTTATAAAACTTTTTACTACATATTTCATGTGAAACACCTATAAACGCTCCCGTCTGCCAGTTGTAGTCAATAAATTGCTCATATAAATCTTTTTTACAAATGTAACATACTTTGGTTTCTTCTATATATTTTTTATTTTCATTCGTAAGAGGGAGAGGAGCAGTTTGAAAACTATATTTACTACATATAATTTTTAAATCTTCTTGGAGCTTATTCATAAATACATGAGCACAGTTTTCTCCGCTATAACTAACATATTTAGAGAGATTACTATCATATGAACACTTAATATAATAACCGAAACTGTACACGTCATGTCTCTGAACATTAATGGTTGATGATTTGTTAGGATCACCAGAACAAGAGGAAATAGGTTTTAAAAACGATTCGAAGTCAGCGTAAATAATAAAAGGAACCCTCTTTTTCTTTTCAAATTTATCAAAATATAACCTATCATTAGAAACATTTTCATTGAACCAGTTATTTCTAAACATACTTGGACTTGGTAATATTGTACTAATATGAGCACAATCATGTTTTTGGTGGTTATCTACCGCATTGCTTGTAAGAAAATAAAGCAGACAACCATCACAAATGTGAACCGCGCCATTTCGTTTAGTGATCTGCTTACTCACTAATCGTGATAAATTTTTAATATAGCAATAATGTCCGTTACTACCACTGGTGACGTATAGTAAATTTATATGTGTTGATTTGCGAGACTTTGTGAAGTACAGGGGGCCAATAACATGATGAGTTTTAGTCTCAGAGTTATATTCTAAACCAAAAACGTTAATGCTTATATTGTTTAAGCGCTCAACTCTGTAAATATCAGTTAATTTTACTGGAAACGAAATCCCATTAAAATTTAACTTGTTTTCCAATTTCCAATACTCGTTTACACGATCGGGGTTTTTTGATACAGGATACAAAGCTGAGAGTAAAGCCCATTTACAACACTGCACATCTGCGTTTTTAACATTGATGACTGCTTTTTTAGTCCTAATATCATAAGGTAATTCAATAAAAGATGATCCCCGCAGTGGATTGAATTTATTAATATTCATATCTAAACTAATTAGGTCCGTAAGACTCCATCCACTATCTTTTTTCTCAAACTCACTGACTTTATTAGCTAATACTTCTTTTATTGAATTAAAAAGTATATTGATGTCTTCGGATTCATTGAGAATATAGTTCTGAGTTTGGAAGTCAAAAACGTTTTGTACATTTTTATTTTGGTGCACGAAGTTGGCACACAGTATAAAGTTTACTTTAAACGTTTTTAATTGTACTATATCATCAAGAATCAAAGTCCTTAAATCATCAATTATTGAATTAAAAAATGTATCAACCGAAACGGTTGATCAAATCTTTTGAGTCCGCTAAAGAAGTTATTCTGTATGTATGAACTCTTTTGCCAAAAGCAGTTTCAATTAACCTTACATTTGGTAAATTATCATGGGAACGAAACACATTATTTTTGTGATTCTTACTTTTATAGTGATTGGATAAATACCTTTTTTTAACGGAAATATTGCAAACTGAACACATCATCATCTCGCTATTATCTGCAGTCGAATCATCTTCAGCTCCTCTAGATGTTGATGGTTCATTAATACGTCGTCTTTTCTCATTGTTTTGAATGCTATTCTCAGTTTGCCGTTTTAATCCTCTCCCAATTTGTATGTTAACACTGTAAACATAAATAAAAATATTAGAACTAACAAAAAATCAACAACATAATTTTTTTTTAAATATTAAAAATAATACTTACGTCTTTTCAATTTCTTCACTGAGTTTCACTAATGATTCATCGAAATATGAGTCAAAAATATTTCGTTCAGTAGTTTCTACATCACAGATTTCATTTAACTCTTCATCATATTCAGTGCAGTTCAAATCAGTTTTATCGACTGAAGATGAAAAAAAAGCACTGACATATTTCGTTCCAGCCATTTATTATTAACTCTCAAGCAATTAGACGAGTAGAAGTTTATGACTCAGAGCATTGATTACTAACTAGTAACTTTTAATATTTGATCGCCTCACAGCTTCGGCTGGTCGCCGAAGGCGACCAGCCTAAGCTGGCGAGCAGTGGTGCTTGTGGTTTGTCATGTCAAATTCAACTTTTCAATTGTTCGAAGAATACAAACATTTGAGTGTGAAGTCTTCGTTTCATGGACCATCTCTCGTGATATATTTTTGCTATTATAATACACCCAACTTTGTTTATCTGCTCGTTAGCTACCGAACTTGTTTATTCGTGATTGAGAAATACATAATGATCTACCTAGTATAAAAACGACGAGCAGTGGTGCCTATGGTCTGTCATGTCAAATTCAACATAAATAGAAGATCGATCAAATATTAAAAGTTACTAGTTAGTAATCAATGCTCTGAGTCATAAACTTCTACTCGTCTAATTGCTTGAGAGTTAATAATAAATGGCTGGAACGAAATATGTCAGTGCCTTTTTTTCATCTTCAGTCGATAAAACTGATTTGAACTGCACTGAATATGATGAAGAGTTAAATGAAATCTGTGATGTAGAAACTACTGAAAGTAAAGAACGAAATATTTTTGAGTCATATTTCGATGAATCATTAGTGAAACTCAGTGAAGAAATTGAAAAGACGTAAGTATTATTTTTAATATTTAAAAAAAAATTATGTTGTTGATTATTTGTTAGTTCTAATATTTTTATTTATGTTTACAGTGTTAACATACAAATTGGAAGAGGATTAAAACGGCAAACTGAGAATAGCATTCAAAACAAAGAGAAAAAACGACGTATTAATGAACCATCAACATCTAGAGGAGCTGAAGATGATTCGACTGCAGATAATAGCGAGATGATGATGTGTTCAGTTTGCAATATTTCCGTTAAAAAAAGGTATTTATCCAATCACTACAAAAGTAAGAATCACAAAAATAATGTGTTTCGTTCCCATGATAATTTACCAAATGTAAGGTTAATTGAAACTGCTTTTGGCAAAAGAGTTCATACATACAGAATAACTTCTTTAGCGGACTCAAAAGATTTGATCAACCGTTTCGGTTGATACATTTTTTAATTCAATAATTGATGATTTAAGGACTTTGATTCTTGATGATATAGTACAATTAAAAACGTTTAAAGTAAACTTTATACTGTGTGCCAACTTCGTGCACCAAAATAAAAATGTACAAAACGTTTTTGACTTCCAAACTCAGAACTATATTCTCAATGAATCCGAAGACATCAATATACTTTTTAATTCAATAAAAGAAGTATTAGCTAATAAAGTCAGTGAGTTTGAGAAAAAAGATAGTGGATGGAGTCTTACGGACCTAATTAGTTTAGATATGAGAATTCAATCCACTGCGGGGATCATCTTTTATTGAATTACCTTATGATATTAGGACTAAAAAAGCAGTCATCAATGTTAAAAACGCAGATGTGCAGTGTTGTAAATGGGCTTTACTCTCAGCTTTGTATCCTGTATCAAAAAACCCCGATCGTGTAAACGAGTATTGGAAATTGGAAAACAAGTTAAATTTTAATGGGATTTCGTTTCCAGTAAAATTAACTGATATTTACAGAGTTGAGCGCTTAAACAATATAAGCATTAACGTTTTTGGTTTAGAATATAACTCTGAGACTAAAACTCATCATGTTATTGGCCCCCTGTACTTCACAAAGTCTCGCAAATCAACACATATAAATTTACTATACGTCACCAGTGGTAGTAACGGACATTATTGCTATATTAAAAATTTATCACGATTAGTGAGTAAGCAGATCACTAAACGAAATGGCGCGGTTCACATTTGTGATGGTTGTCTGCTTTATTTTCTTACAAGCAATGCGGTAGATAACCACCAAAAACATGATTGTGCTCATATTAGTACAATATTACCAAGTCCAAGTATGTTTAGAAATAACTGGTTCAATGAAAATGTTTCTAATGATAGGTTATATTTTGATAAATTTGAAAAGAAAAAGAGGGTTCCTTTTATTATTTACGCTGACTTCGAATCGTTTTTAAAACCTATTTCCTCTTGTTCTGGTGATCCTAACAAATCATCAACCATTAATGTTCAGAGACATGACGTGTACAGTTTCGGTTATTATATTAAGTGTTCATATGATAGTAATCTCTCTAAATATGTTAGTTATAGCGGAGAAAACTGTGCTCATGTATTTATGAATAAGCTCCAAGAAGATTTAAAAATTATATGTAGTAAATATAGTTTTCAAACTGCTCCTCTCCCTCTTACGAATGAAAATAAAAAATATATAGAAGAAACCAAAGTATGTTACATTTGTAAAAAAGATTTATATGAGCAATTTATTGACTACAACTGGCAGACGGGAGCGTTTATAGGTGTTTCACATGAAATATGTAGTAAAAAGTTTTATAAAATAGACTTTGTACCAGTAGTATTACATAATCTAAGTAATTACGATGCTCACTTTATTGTACACGCATTAAATTTTGCTGATGGTGAAGTACAAATAATCCCCCAAAATAAAGAAAAATATATTTCATTTTCTAAAATTCTTCACGTAAACGGTCAGCGTGTAAGTTTAAGGTTTATTGATTCTTTTAAATTTTTATCAAGTAGTTTAAATTCATTAGCTTCTAATCTTAATAATAATCAGTTTATAGAACTAAAAAATGATTTTCCGAATGTAAACGACTTTGAATTGCTGAAAAGAAAAGGTGTATATCCATATGAGTATATGAGTTCTTTCAGGTCATTAAAATCACCATCATTACCAAAAATTTATGACTTTTTTAATTCACTTACTGGGTCAACGATTTCTAACGAAGACTACGTTCACGCTCAAAGAGTGTGGTCTCATTTTAAATGTTGTAGTATGTCTGATTATTCTAATCTTTATTTAAAAACAGATGTTTTGCTTTTAAGTGATATATTCGAAAACTTTAGAAATGTTTGTTTAAAAACCTATGATTTAGATCCTGCTCATTATTACACTGCTCCTGGTTTAAGCTGGGACGCTATGTTAAAGTTTACCGAAGTCGAAATCGAGTTATTGACAGATTTTGATAAAATAGCCTTTATAAAAGCTGGTATCAGGGGTGGTGTGTCTCAATGTAGTAATCGTTACGCTAAAGCCAATAATCCGTATATGGATAATTATAAAGCAGATGATCCTATTTCTTTTCTAACATATTTGGATGCTAATAATTTGTATGGGTGGGCAATGTCTCAGTATTTACCTATTTCTCAATTTGAATGGGCGAGTGTTGATGTTAGTTTTAATGTTCCTATCACTTCAGAGTTTGGTTACATTTTAGAAGTAGATTTGGAATATCCTGATAGCCTTCATGATCATCATTCCGATTTACCATTATGTCCTGAAAATATTTGTATTGGTGGTTCTAAGGAACGAAAGCTGGTCCCAAATTTAAATAATAAGGAAAAATATATTTTACATTACAGAAATCTCTTACAAAGCTTAGAGTTGGGTTTAAAACTTACGAAAGTTCATAGAGTTCTGAAATTTAAACAAAGTGCCTGGTTAAAAAAATATATAGATTTAAACACGCAATTACGTACGTTAGCAAAATCTGATTTTGAAAAAGATTTTTATAAGTTAATGAATAATTCAATTTTTGGAAAGACCATGGAAAATATTGAAAAGAGAGTAAACGTTAAACTATTGACTCACTGGGAAAATCGGGGTAAAAGAAAAGGTGCGTCAGATCTGATTGCCAAACCTGAATTTCATAGTTTGTCAGTTTTCTCTGAGAGTTTAGTAGCAGTCCAATTACAAAAGACTAAACTTTTTTACAATAAACCCATATTTTTAGGTTTTAGTATATTAGATTTATCAAAAACTTTAATGTATGATTTCCATTACAAATACATGAAGTGTAAATTTGAAAATTTAAAATTGTTGTATACGGACACTGACAGCTTACTTTACCAAATTTTTTGTGCAGATTTTTATAAAGAAATTCTACCCGATATATGTAATTATTTTGACACATCGGATTACGCACGAAACAATATTTATGGTTTTCCTTTATTAAATAAGAAAAAATTAGGTTATTTTAAAGATGAACACAATGGCCATGTTTTTTCTGAATTTGTCGGTTTACGCTCAAAAATGTATGCTATGCAAGTAGAGAATAAAACAATAACTAAAGCAAAAGGTGTAAACAAATGTGTAACTAGACAATTGAAATTACATAATTATAAAACTTGTTTGTTTAAAAAAAATGTAGAACTTGCTGAAATGTATCGTTTTAGATCCATTAAACATGTCATTTTTACTCAAAAGATAAATAAAATTTGTTTGTCTTACAATGATACCAAGAGATATATTATACCAAATTCCACTGACACATTAGCATGGGGTCATTATAAATTACGATAAATAAAATTTTAAAAAACTATTTTATATAATTTAAGTTATATTGTATTCGATATTTCTTATTCTTTATGGTGAATAACGTCTTGTGTATTTGTATCTTAAGCTTAGAGGTATGCCTCTTAGTGACTTTGTTGAAATGTTTAATAAAGATACATAATAATGATGTGTTAATAAAACATGTATTTAAGTCTTTTTTATTGATTCAATAACATGTAACTGTAACCTATTTTATTTTTTTTGAGAAATTATTATTAAATATGTTGAAATTTAACTTGGTATTTTCATTAAAACCTTTGAAATAAATAAAAACAAGTAAATGATTTAACAATATATTTATTTTATACTCACAAACCAATATCTGATTTATTGTATGACATAAGAAAGTGCTTCGTTCTACAAAATCACAAATAAGTACTATGGATTTAGGCGTATTACTTTTTATCTTTGTTGCTGTAAGAGTATTTCCGACAATTCGGAGAATTGGATATTCCCTTTGTTATGTTGTAAATAAGCTGACGAGTTTTCTTATGATGATCGTCATTGGTAGACTTTGTGTAATATTTCACACGAACATCTGCATGCTTCCAATGGTCCGATTGATCAATGTTTTCAATCTTCTTCAAATCATACACCTCAATCTTAATGAGATGTGTTGCACTTGCTCCGTCGTCGGTGTTGGTTGACACGTAAGATGTCGAATCTCTCCCGGAACAACGTCCAACTGTTGAAGATCTCATTGTCCTCGGCTTCTTCTTTGGTGGTTCAAAGAATTCGTCGATTGATTCTTTCTTCTGCAACGATGGAAGTTCATCGTCGTCCGACTGTGGGTAATAATAATGTTTATACGTGTTTTCTTGGAACACCACATCGTCTTCATTGAATGTAGAACAAGCAATCTGTAACAACCAGTACAATTTTGTCTTAGGTATCACATCAGTTTTATACACATCATAATACGTTAGTCAGAAGTCCGAATAAATCAGAATATTCACTCAGAAAATAAAAACGTTTTACTTACATCCATGGTACTTGTGATGAATACAGAACGGAGCACTTGTAGTAGTTGTAACTGTATGAGGTTCCTATCCACGAGTATCGAAAATAGATAAAATCAGTTCGTTTTATATCAATTTTAGTAAGTAATGACTATTTGAACTTACTCTACTTAAGATATCTAACTCGATGTTGTTTAACAAGACAAGATAGTTAATGTAATGATTATTTGAACTGTAATTTAAATCTAATTTTAATGAACAATGTGTGTTTCTCAATCACGAAGAAACAAGTTCGGTAGTTATTTTAATTTAAACGAGCAGATAAACTAGTTTCAAAGTACAAGTTAATAGAGTTTACCTAATTATAATGAACAAAGTTATTAAGATATACCTACTCTTATCAGAAAGTTAGTAAGTATGGGTGTATTATAACAGCAAAAATATATCACGAGAGATGGTCCATGAAGAAGATTTCACGCATACAGAATGTCCATGATTACAATTAACTCACTTACCGCCTCTGTGGTTAAGTGGTTAGGACCACCCCGGTCTCAGAGTCAGGGTCACGGGTTCGATTCCCAGCAGGGGTTGCACATGTGTGTACTCGGTTTGGTAGGTAGGACTTGAAAAAATCCGTTTTATCATTTTATCTTATTTAAGTCTGTTGCCACCAGTGCCTTAGTAGTTTTTTAGAGGATTCCAGGTGAAGTGTGCCTCCACTTTGGTCTTACTAAGGGATGACCTTAACATCAGGTCGGATGAAGACAAAGCGCTTTCCTGAAGAATCGATAAAATACAATCGCATATTAGTAACTGGACAAGACTAGATAATGAGGTGCATCAGAATCGATATAATGAGGTACATCGGGAATCGGCGAGTCATTAACGATTCATTAGTAAATCAACTGAGAGCTAACGCTCGAAGATTGTATCTCGGAAACGGTTAAAGATATCGCTCTGGGACCCAGCGCAATCGATTCAAATGGGGTGTTTTTTTTTTTTTTTTTTTTTTTTTTTAGTTTTGGAACGACTTGAACTAGCCGAGCGAGGGCCAGAAGAAGGCCAGTTTTGAGTGAGCCAGAACTCTCGAATCCCTACAACTACAGATACAATCGCATAGTTGTTAAGGTGATTAAGACCGAGGTGTCATTTATTAGTAAATCAACTGAACAAAAGTACAGTGGCATCGGTACGTCATTAGATAATGATGTGCATCGGGAATGGTGATTAAGACCGAGGAGTCATTAACGATTCATTAATAAATGAACTGAGAGCTGCCGCTCGAAAATTGTATCTCGGAAACGGTTAAAGATATCGCTCTGGGACCCAGCGCAATCGATTCAAATGGGGGGTTTTCCTTTTTTTTTTTTTTTTTTGGAAACGACTTCAACTAGCCCAGCGGGGGGCCAGAACCAGACCAGTTTTGAGTGAGCCAGAACTCTCGAATCCCTACTACTTACATATTTGTTTCAAGACATACGATATGAATTAAATGGGGTGGAAATAGATCGCATAAAAAATGCTGGAATTACTACAACAATGAAGTCATACATATCCATGAATGAAGGTGAAAATAAAGCTGCGGCAGTTTGGGGATGGAACTTAAATGGCACGACACTAAAAAAAAATGGATATTTTAGTGCTATCGTCCCACTGAATAAATTATTAGGATTTGCTGAAGATTATAATAAAATAATTATAAATTGTAGACATGAACTTATATTACATAGAAGTAGTTCTGTTTTAAATTGCGTAACTATGGAGAAAAATGACGATCTAGAAATTGATATTCAAAAAGTGCAGTGGCGCATGCCCCATATAAAAGTTTCCGATCGCACTAAATTGTCACTACTTAAACAATTGGAAAAAGACCGTCCAGTACAGCTAGTATTTAGGAATTGGGATTTATATGAGTACCCACTATTACCAAAAACTACCAAGCATTCATGGTCAATCAAAACCGCCTCCCAGTTAGAGAAACCGAGATATGTCATTTTTGGTCTGCAAACAAGCAGAAAATTTAATAAAGCTAAAAGCTCGTCTATGTTCGATCATTGTAAAGTGACGAATTTGAAGTTATTTTTGAATTCTCAATACTTCCCATATGACTCACTTAATCTGAAATTCGATGAGGGTAAATATAGATAGATAGATAGATAGATAGATAACACTTTTATTGTAACAGTTTACATTTTACAACACGAGACATAAAAATACAAGTACAATACATAGTTACAATTTGGCGGTCTTATCGCTATAAAGCGATTTCTTCCAGACAACCAGTCGGATGGAGAGAACTTATACACGCTAAAGTCGGAGGTGTAAACATAATTGTAAAAATTTATGTAAATATAGAAAACATATTAAGTATACTTATTATTTAAATATATATAATAAACAGGTACATATATACTAATAGGTACATATATACATATATACACAAATATAATAGTCTCAGGTAGGAAGTAGCGGACGAAGCAATCTATCAGCTGGATAAGGTTAAAGGGAGAGGTAAAAGTTTTTTACGAGCTCCTTAAATGCGTCAATAGATTTCGCACGCCTGATCGCAACTGGTAGCGAATTCCAGAGGCGGACAGCTTGAACGGAGAAGGAACCATCGTAAAAGGTGGTGTTGTGGAGAGGGGTTTTAAGGGCAAGGTTTTCTGATGACCGTAACGAGCGTGATTCCGAACAATACAGAAAACTGAAACGTTCCTTTAGGTAGGAAGGATAAGTTGGATTAAACAGTACATTGTATAGAAGGGCGAGTATGTGTGTATTCCGGCGAAGACGAATAGGAAGCCACTTGAGAGAATATAGTATATTATACGAGATGTTTGCAAACTTTCGTCAATCATATTTTAACAGCGGTATTGATCCTTGCTTGACTTGTATCAATTCAAAGAAAAAGCGCCGCTGTTTGTTATTGATTGCTCGAGACAGAATGAGTCATTAAAAACGGGTCCAGTTGACGTACGGCTAGAAATTGAAAGCTCTGAAGAGATACCAGACAACACAACTGCTTACTGTCTGATTATAAACGATCGACTCTTTGAATACAAACCGCTGAGCAACATTGTCAGAAAACTATCATGAATGTTATAGTAGATAATATAAAAAAAAAAATGGCGTCTCGCCAAAAGCGACAGCATTACCAAGCCTGGGCTAATGCGGTGTCATCAAAGGATCCAAACACCAGTGCGCTCAGAAAGAAGTACAACTTTGCCGCCAGATCCTTTAAGAAGGACATTGCCAAGGCGAAGTCATCATTCATAGGTAGAATTGGCGAGAGGCTAGTGCGTCTTCCTTCGGGGACGCGTGCGTTCTGGTCTCTCGCCAAAGCTATCTTAGGGAATTTTTGTCAGCCGTCGATACCACCATTGCACAAGACCGATGACTGCCTGGCCTATACTGCAAAGGAGAAAGCCGATCCCTTGGGCTCTCTTTTCGCATCAAACTCGACCTTGGACGATGGGGAAAACTCTCCACCAACCATACCGCATTGCGCTTGTACAATGCCAAACGTTCAGTTCCTGCAAAGGTCAGTTCGTAAGGCTCTTTTTTCCCTTGATATCTATAAGGCGAGTGGGCCTGATGCAGTTCCACCCATTGTGCTTCGGACGTGTGCTCCTGAATTGGCACCAGTTCTAACGCGCCTTTTCCAGCTCTCTTACACCACTGGCGTCGTCCCGAGCTCTTGGAAGACAGCCCTTGTCCACCCGATTCCAAAAAAAGGCGATCGCTCAGATCCGTCTAACTACAGGCCAATAGCTATTACCTCTTTACTCTCCGTAATGGAGTCCATTACAAGCCGCCAGCTCTTAAGGTACCTAGAAGAGAACCAGCTACTAAGTGATCGCCAGTATGGTTTTCGTCGCGGTCGATCGGCTGGTGATCTTTTAGTGTACCTTACTCACCGATGGGCGGAGGCAGTCGAGAGTAAAGGGGAGGCACTGGCAGTTAGCTTGGACGTAGCGAAAGCTTTTGACAGGGTATGGCACAGGGCTCTTTTCTCTAAACTTCCATCATACGGGCTTCCTGAGAAATTGTGTTCATGGGTTGCCAGCTTTCTTACTGGGCGTAGCATCAGAGTCGCAGTCGACGGTTCGTGCTCCGACATGAAGCCCGTGAATGCTGGAGTCCCGCAGGGGTGTGTGTTGTCCCCTACTTTGTTTCTTCTGCATATCAATGACATGCTGCATAACAACAGCATTCATTGCTATGCGGATGACAGTACTGGGGATACGCTCTACACCGGGCGAGCTAATATTTCTCTGGAAAGCGTCATCGAGAGCCGGAATAAACTTGTGACTGACACCGAGAACATGTTAAGTCATGTCTCGGATTGGGGCCGACATAACCTAGTCCGCTTTAACCCCTCCAAAACACAAGTTTGCGCATTTACCGCGAAAAAACATCCCTTCGTCGTACCTCTGAACTTTGAGGGAGCTCCCCTTGATACCAATCCGATTATTGGAATCCTTGGCGTCGATATTTCGAGTGACGTTCAGTTTCGTGGTCATTTGGAAGGTAAAGCTAAATTAGCTTCGAAAAAGCTGGGTGTGCTTAATAGAGCGGGTCAGTATTTCACGCCGGCCCACCGTTTACAACTGTATAAAGCACAGGTCAGGCCGCATATGGAATACTGCTCCCATCTCTGGGCTGGAGCACCCCAATACCAACTCCTTCCATTTGACCGCATTCAACGCAGAGCTGCTCGAATTGTCGGTGACGTGGTTATTTCAGGTCGGCTCGATCCACTGGCTCTTCGGAGAGACTGTAACCTCTCGCTACAACATTAAATTGCTACACCTAAATCTAAACCTAAATCTAATGCCTTTCACACCTATATGCCTAGCTAGCTTATAATACATACACACATCCTCGCCGCTTTACCTTAACTTAAATTATTATCTAATTCTTAAAACTAATTAACCTAATTTATCTACAATCTAATGGTTGTGTCTGGAGTTTTGTAGAGTGTGTAGCGTTTGTATGAAGATGGAACCTTAGCATAGCTTAATTCTATTTGCAGTGAATTTCAGTCAAGCAATGTAATATTATAATAACTACTATTTTGGCCAGATCGTCTAGTGAACCCTCCGTTGTTAACCGCATTTAAGTAACTCAAGTTCTTTCGTGAAAGTTTAGTAATTGGCTTATCCCTGTGTTAAATTATTTTCTCCTGACCTAATTACCTACCAGTCTATAAATCCTAACATAAATATGTGTAGCCTAGCAATGACTCCGTCTGAACTGTGACCTAAATCCTTCACTGCAGCTGCGGGGAAGATTTGTAACCACTCAAAGGTAATCAGATGATAGCTTAGCTTGTAGGTATTATTATTTATTATCAGTAGCATGATACATAAGAAGCCTGGTGCAATTTATGAGCCCCACCACCGCTCCATAGCGTACTGTACATCTCATGGTTTAATTACAGTTCCGTCACATTGGCTTTAACTTTAATTATTAGCTTGTGCCTTTAATTCTTTAACTGAGAATTTACATCTCTCCTCAAATTTAATTTCATTTTACATTATGAACTATGTGTTAGCAATTTAAATTCTTATTATTCCACATAAATCAATAGAGTTTATCTCAAGGCTTGCTATCATCCAAATATCCTTTTCACATTAAGAACTTAATTATTCAATGCAATAACTTATATTCAGTTCCGTAAAGGGTGGATAATTTAATAAAACGCCAATTCAGGCGGTGGCTAAAGTAGAATGCTATTAATACAGGTAAAACTACTTTTATTTATTCTTAGTATTTATTATACAAGTCCTGTAAAGCTCCAATATAACTACATTGGCTTGGCTGCATTGGCAGATTATCACATCTTAAGTTTATTAAAGGATGTTTAATTCATTCAATATCCTTGACTTTAGGAAGTGAACTGAAATAGAATACTATCATTTGAAGTAAATTACTTTGGATTACTCTTAGTGTTCATTATACAGATCTTATAAAGTATAAATACATCTCAAGTTTATTGAAAGATGCCTAATTTATTCAACATCCCTGACTTTTAGGGAGTGAATGTAGTTAATTATTTTTCCATTAACTTACACCCTCTGTCTCCCAGACTGAGTGGTTAATTTGATAGACTACTAAATCATAGTTAGTATACCTTTAGTAGGTAGTTAATTATCACTGTTAATCATTAAATAAATTACATTTAGAAGTTATCTTTTACTCACTTTAATAAGTATAAATTAGACTGTACTAGGTATTAGTCTGATTGATTAGATTGTTCCCATCAAATATTTCTATGTTTCATATTATTAGAAGTAAGTACTTACATATCTTAAGAGGTCTATTCAAATGGTATTAGTAGACCATTGTCAGGCTAATTAGCTGGTTGTTATCAATCAATTATTTCTATGTTTCAGATTATTAGAAGCTCATAGCTTGCAATGTCTTCTTTCAACGACTTATCCTAGGTTCTAAACTGGTTTTAGTTGTTCAGTTTGTATCAGCTTATTTTTGCTAAGGTATCGGATGTAAAATTTTCCATACTTTGAAGAGTATAGCCATGTGAGATCGTATTGCATCCCAGGGAAAGCTAACAAATGCCTGTTTGGTCATATCAGTGTTAGAAATCAAACATCACAGTACGACTAAGCTTATTTGCTATAACTTTTTAGTATTTTTCTTGTAATAGAAAACCAGTCTAGACTTTTAGGTACTCCAAAGTAATGATGGTACGATATTATCATACTTCTGTTAATTATTTAAAATGAATAATTAATTGGTAACAACTTTAGGAAAACAATTAGAATTTTACCGGCCTGCGGTAACAGATTACTTGCCTAGCTAGGACCCACATCACTTCATCATAATTTTATTTAGCGCCGTAACTTAATTATCCCTGCCTTATTAGTCTGAATTAATAACTAACCATATATATATATCCGCCTACCTATAGATTCCTACAACTTTCCTCACTTGAAAATGCCTATATTTTGTCGAACTAACAGTCCCTCTTGTGTACCTTGCAAACTAGGCCAAGCCTCATTTAATTTAAATTCGTGGTGTGTGGTGAGAGTCGCATTGCCCCTGAAAGCAACTAACTCCTAAATGTTCTATCAGTCGAGCCAGTATACTCAGTGTGTTATTTTCCTATCACTACACTGTATGTATGGAGATAGACTCGAGATTGGACTGGGTCATACGGGTCTACCTCCAGCTAAATGGTGTCTGACCTATCTTCAACTTTCACTAGGGAGACAACTGTCTCTCCCCCATTACTCCGTCGAAGATAGTGTATTGTTTAGCGTAATAGTGTAAAACGCCGATCTTATTAAATACAATCAAAGATCATCCAGACCGAAGTCTGTTGAAAGGTACATAGGGTTTTGTTGTCACCGTGACTCGTTTCCGCCGATGTACCCCAGAATACTTCATTCTGTTAACGGATTCGAGTTGCGATCGCAATAGTTTACTTTATTAATAACTTTCAATTTCACAAATCTTAATTAATATCGCAGCTCGAATATCACTTAGCGCACTATCAAGCTCGGACGCTATTTTTCCCGTATGAGTCGTACCGCACTCTTAAGTTGGACCGCTCCGTTGACGTCCCAAAACTGAATGTCCGCTAATTTTCCCAAGCATCTTAACTTTCCCGCCACGCGCGCCTAAGATTTTTCCCGCGCGAGTCCGCTTTTCTTCCCTTCCACCAATCGCTAGCCGTTTCCCCGATGCCCCCCGCCTTCGCGTCGCGCCACGTGGAGCTATCATCCGACCTCTCTTTCTGTCTTTTTCTCAACCTCTCGCTCGCTCATTGCCGCTTTCGCCGCGCAATTCTAAAATTTTTCCATAATCTAACCAAATCTCGTCAGATAGCCAATATTACATCTTTGAATATCTAAATGTAGCCTTCTATTAACAATTCCCTCTCAATAATCATCCACTTAAGCCAATAATCCTGTATTTTGTGAAATTATAAAAAGTTCCGTATTCCGACCATAGGTGGCGCCCGCCCGTATGTCTACCGGCTTGCCAACCTACGCCTATGTCACAAGGCCACACAGAGCAGTCCCCGCGAAATTCAAAATAAAGATAAAGCCCGTTGCCAACCTAACACGAAGCTCAAGTAAATAACTCACGCTAGACGGCGCCTATGTCGCAAGGAGCACACAGAGCAGTCCCCGCGAAATTCAAACTAAAGATAAAGCGCTAGACCACTGACCATTATTCTGAACTAGTTTATTATTCCCTTTTCATGCTTATTATTAATGGTGCTACGCATTAATATTTATTTTAGTGCTACTCCCATGCATTCCTTACTAACGGACGGATACCATTCATTCTGTACCGTTACAGCCGCCCCCGATAGAATTTAAGCAGATAAAGTACCACTCTTATCTGCGGCGAATTATATCTAAACCCTGTACTTAATTAAGTACAAAATAGCACCTCCTTCCTTGCCAACCTCATTGTCATCCTAGCCCTCAAAGATATTCCTACTATTTATAGTTCCTCCCCAAATCCCTAATGACTCCTTCCTCCATAAGCTTTCTTATTGCAAAATAGCCCACACCCCTCATTCTATTCAACTGACACAAAATCATAATCGCATACCCAGTTCTCGTGTTCGAAACGAAATCCCAGTAAACTTAGTCTCGGTAAATATTTCCCAATAACTTAGACATCTACCATTTCTTTAATCATACACAACCTCCGAATAATGATTTGCCTTTTGTTTACCATCATAACAACAAATCTTAATATAATTTAAATCAATATAACAGTCTCTTGCGCTGTCTAGTAACGCCCCCTAGCGAAAACTCTTCAACTCTATGACGATTCCGACGTAAGTTTATAACATCTTCCGAACCATTCAATTATTCTATTCTTTAAATTATTTTCCTAGAATAATTTCAAGTACATCTGTCATCATGGCCTTCTTTTAACTTACGTCTTTTCTTACAACTTGTTCCGCATCTAAATGTTGCAACCTAGGGATCGAACCTGGGATCTTTCGTGGGTGAAGCATCAACCACTTCGCCGTCATGGTCTTTTAGTTCCAACTAGGTTAATGAATAATTATTAATAATTTGAATTAAAACTTTCCTTCATACTTCAACGCTACCAATCTCATCTTAGCTTATATAATTACCTAAGATAACGAAACGTCGGAACAATTGTCTACCTCAGGCAGGGATCGAACCCGCGTCCTCCACAATTCCTAATTAGCTACTTCTTTTAACGGAAACCTATTTTCCTCTCCGCGGATAAGAAATCTTAACCAAACCCCCATATCAACCAAACCCAGTAGGCATACCATCATCGCCCAAGAGTTATAACTTTATTTTAGATGAGATACATCTAATGTCTAATCCTGCAAATAACCGAGATAGAATACTAGACTCGCTTCCGTCCGGTACGCAGTGACACCCACTCACCGTGCATACAAATAGAGGTCTTAACGCCTTACAATAAGGTTGTCGATCGTAAATACTTAGGAAAAACTCATTCACTCTAAGGGGGTACGCATCTCGAAACACATCCTTGAGTTTTGAACTAGCTACCCCGTAGTTCAGATCTATTAGAAGTTTGTGCTATGTATATCTAACTGTCAATGTATGCGTCATCGATAAGTACTTGTTAATACCCCGGTACGCGTTGGACATTGTATACTAATTGACAAGTACTGAGCTTATACGTATAAGCAAATACTTATGCCAAAACCTATCTAGTAACTATGTCTCATCCCTAGTTATTACTATGCACGAAAGACAACATTTAGTCTCATTTGCTAATATATAATACGTCAATATCCCCTTACTTTCCTATACCTTTGAAAAATATCATTTTCTTTTTTAAATTAAACAGACCGGTAACTATCTTATCCGCCCCCACAACTCTACTTAACTTCCTACCTTTTATATAACTAATAACGATCAAATCGGTAAATAATAAGCCACTGAAGGTGACACTTAGTTTTAGTATTCATGGTAATTAATATCGTGAGTTCTTTCTCGTATTTACTGAATTCCAAACTGCGTGATTCAATAGTGCTAGTTTCTTTTTATTTATTTATTTTTTTTTTTTTTTTATTAGATGTTTTAAATTTTATACTCGCACAAGACACATTATTAAGATGGTAATCTCCCGAATGTTTGTAACTCTAATTGGTTACTCATTATGCATTCTACTTTACTTTTCAGCCTTCCGTCCAGATGGTAAAATTCCCCAGCAACACGAGATCCCCTGACCACGCCAAAATGAAATGCCATCAATGGCCTCTGTTTCTGCAGCCTAAGACATTATCTCTCTATAGGTTAGTCAAGTATAATTGTCCTGATTTAGACTTCACAAGACGCCCCCAAAGGAACCACCTTACAGCAGAATTTCCGCAACTTTAAGAAAGGCTAGTTTAGGAAATGAAGCTAAATGGAAACCACTTAATTTTATTGTGTGCTGAGTAATTCCCACTTCTACAGCACAGTTCCGAAACTTCGATTCAATTACTTCACCAGGTAAATCAAAATAAACCCTACACGCTTAACTAAGTTCTATTTGTGCCCAGTGCGACTAAAAATATTCGAACACCCTAAACAAGCTACTTTTACTAATTTAACAGTGCCAATTAAGAATGCTCCCTTGTGTCATCTATAATTTTATTGTGTGCATAGACGACCAAAGACCTCGCTTTCAGCATGCCTTCTTCGTTGGACCCGCTTAGTTAAATACTCTAATCAAAATTCTAAAGTTACAATTGAAAATGTCAAAAGTTCGAATATTATGCAATAGAGAATTTCTCTAACATAGTTACTCCATCTCTTCGCACTATTAAGTCAGGCATATTGCAATTCAAGTATTTATTTTAATTTATAATGACCTATCTTCTCCACCCCTGTTCACATACTTTAGCCATCCCTATCCACAGCTGCGGTAAAGATAATTAGTTAATGAACAAAACATCCTATAAACATTCTATGTTACTACCGCAATCACAAGAAATATTTACTAGAAGGATTATCTATCATACAGCTGACTATAACAAAATGAGTCCCCCTTATCTTTCTCCGTTCCTCTTCTAACGTAGAAGACACCAACAGACAATTAACAATTAATTACTTATAATTTAGAACAACCCTAGGTAAAACGCTACCACAAAACTAGTATAGAACAGAATAATACTAACCGAAGTAAACTTTTGTATTCACACTTGCAAATAAAATATCTTTATCTTTCCGTGATGAATGATTTTGATAACACTATTTCATCAACTCAATGTCCCGGCCTACATATGTGAAAACTGTCAATTAATTAGTTTGTATAAAACAATCTAGATGCAACATGCAGTTCACATTAACTAACAATTTTAAGGTTGTGCCATAATTTCGACAATAACCTACCTTAGCACTAATTTTAATCATCTACAATTTCATCACGTACATATTAGATGCCAATAATCTAGATTATTTAAGAATTCTAGCAATTCATATTAATATAATAAATAACCAAAACAAGATAATACCGCTTTGACAGTCTGCGCTGACCTTCCCACAAGTCAAAACCGCGTTTCGTTCGTCCTATCATTTCTAAACCTGTAGACATTTACTTTGTACTAAACAAATTCTTGAGTTAATAATTAGTTGCCAATTGTTAAGCAACCTTATTTAATTTCATAATAACAATTTTAATATAGCAGTATTAGAATATTATTATAAATCCCGAACATCTTTATTTATTATAATCAACATTACCGGTTAAAGTATTTGAATGGCCTAGTGCGAACTAGGTTTCAGGTCGCACCTCGGGAAAATAAATTTACTATTGACTTTAAAATCTACTACTTATAAATTTATTATTTTCTTCTGACATATAAAGATAGGCTATGACTCTAGGTCGGGTTTAGTAAACTTTGAACTATGGCTACCTCCACAATAATCTCGATTAAATATATATATCCGCAAAACGAATTATGTCTAATTCGGCCGATTTTATTAAATTTAAATTATGCTACTAAACAGTACGTATCCTAAGAACGTCACACATCCGAAACCCATTTCAGTTCTAATTTCTTTACCCATCTAAATTAAATTTTGTACCTGTCGACGCGAGATAACATCTAAATAATTACTTTGTATGATTCGAATTGTGATAGTTGATTTTGTATTGTAATCTCGATAACGCAATATCAGGGATTTACTTATTAATAAATTTTACACTAAGAAATTTATTCTCAGCTCGCAATATCATCGCTTTATTTCCGGCTTGAATGTTTCTGCGGACTATGAGTTTAAATTTATCCTGCAACTTAAAATTGTGGTATATATAATCGATCACTGTTTTATAAGTAGCTGGTGTTAACTTTTAAAATGATAAAACGATTTAACTAATGATTATGACGTGACATCCGCCCGCAACTCGCCTTTATAATTGATGTGATAACATACGCTATTGTTATCCCTATAGCGTAACAGTGCTATAACTCGTTAATTTAGCAGTTAAATCTCGACTTCAAGCCAGTCAACTATTTTTTCTTTTTCTCTACCACTATTATTATATTTTTCTTTCGACACCTATTTTGCTCCCAAGCTCAATTAATATCCACCTTCCACAATTATCCATCATCCGTTCAGGTATCCTCGAGAAGCATTTCTTTTTTTTTTCTCTACTAATCCGCCTATCGTATTCCTACTAACATCTCTTCAGCATATATAATTTCTACCGTTCCTCAATTAAATATAATTAAAGCCGGCTCTAAGATAATTATAAATATAATATTTTAGTGTCGTGTGTGTGTAGAATCAAACTTCGACTAGTCAATGATCCCTAGTAAGTCGGCATGGTTGCCCTAGAAGAACCATCAACTAACCAAAGCTAGCGTCTGGGATACGCGTCAGAATATTCTCCTTCGGCACTACCCGATTAGTCAGTACCAGCCTCTTGTACAAGTGCCTCTTTCGATTTACCCACAAGCAAAGCTGCTGGCTTATGTAGACGCGGTCAAGCATCTGATTCAATGTTTTTGTCTGTAAAATGGGTGATTATGTTTTGCTTTGTGTACTGTAATTGAGTATTGTAACAAGTACTGATTGGATATGATTTATAAAATATATATATAATATTTTGTAGTAGAATAAACTCACTACTCCCTATTCTGTGCTATGCTACCACTAGTATACTTCCTACTCTTTCTCACCCACAAGAGTATCTCCGCCCAAATATATTTATATAAAACCAATAATTAAATATAACCAAGTGCAGGTTCTAATGTACTTATAAATATAATAGATTAGTGTCGTGTGTGTGTAGAATCAAACTTCGACTAGTCAATGATCCCTAGTAAGTCGGCAGGGTTGCCCTAGAAGAACCATCAACTAACCAAAGCTAGCGTCTGGGATACGCGTCAGAATATTCTCCTTCGGCACTACCCGATTAGTCAGTACCAGCCTCTTATACAAGTGCCTCTTTCGATTTACCCACAAGCAAAGCTGCTGGCTTATGTAGACGCGGTCAAGCATCCGATTCAATGTTTTTGTCTGTAAAATGGGTGATTATGTTTTGCTTTGTGTACTGTAATTGAGTATTGTAACAAGTACTGATTGGATGTGATTTATAAAATATATATAATATTTTGTAGTAGAATAAACTCACTACTCCCTATTCTGTGCTATGCTACCACTAGTATACTTCCTACACTTTCTCACACAACACTTAACTAGTAATATCATTTTTTTTTTTTCAACATCTTAATCGTTCAACGGAGATAGACAATTGTGCAAGATACTCTTCTTAATAGGCTAATCCAACCCAGTGAATTTAATGATTTATCTATCTCTACCTATCCTAACTAATTAGTCATGTAGTAAGGTCTTTTCTTTTCACCGCTCTCCCGACTTAGATATTTCTAGGTAACTCACAACTGATAATATTAGTTAAGTAGGTATAGTAAGCTTTGCCCAGCGAGCTTTACCTCTGCGTACATTAACCTCATCTTAGGCTAATAATAGTCCTTTATAAACCTTCATAATTAACTATTTAACACGATTTCAACTATACGGTAAGAAGCGACGATTACCGGTAACGACTACTCACAACGCTGCAAGAGTATTTCAATTATACATATTATTATTAGACCGCACCCTTTTACCATCATCCAAAATAAAATCTTTTATTGGTAATCCAACGCCATCTAGCCTCGCTAATAGGTAACCTCCCCACAACAGAGTAGATATTAGATAGTTGTTTCCAGACGGTAACGACTTTTATCGCCTACTAGACGTATTTATCCGTTTATATTATGCATCCCAAACTACGTTGCTTTTAACCCAAAATTCCTACTAGCAATGAATAGTCATATGATTCTATCCCCTACATGACATCCCTGCTACTTGTTATTACTTATAATCGCGATTCCTCATCAACGCGTGTGTTTTGAACCGTAATACTATTTTATGTTACTTTTCCTAGGATTTTAGCGAACTAACTAAATGAAGCGGCATTTTCCTTGTGCAGAGCAATTGTCCCCATCTACATGTCACATAATAATAATTCCACCACAATGTCATTGCATTCCAATCTACTACGTGATAAATATTAGGAAAATCTCTTTCAATGTAAAAATCGCAGGTATTAAAAATAACAGGTATGGAAAATAACAGGTGATTCCGCTTGCTATTACAAAATCACATGATTACGCGATAAGGAAGTTTCCTCTCCTATTGGTTTTATGACTTCATGTTTTATAATCATTCCTAATTCTAGATTGTTTATGGTGTCGCTAAATCATTGGTCTCTATGGTCCAACCATAGACAAATGATTTAATAGTCCTTGACTAGCCTAACTACTCTATGGATTTCAGATGTGAGACTCAAGTACATTATTATATTTTTTTTCTCTAACATAACCAACAAAATAAAATATAATACGTGGAATAGCACATCAACTAAAAACCGCAATCGCTCAACGATTATTAGTCAAAATATAATTATTATTAGTTTTATATTATGCTGTTAGCGTCATAACTTTATAATATTGTACAGCATATCGCCGTCCTATAATATAAATTGAATCCAGCAATAATTAAGTTGGTTACCTCTGTCCAATCTCGCCCCCTAGCCTTCCCATCCGACAGCAATAATAATTAAACCGCCCCCTATTCCACAAATCTTTCTAAATCAATAAATGTTGAACTATGTCACCCTATCGACTTTTTACGATCCTAAAAATAACTCAACACAAGGCTGTATGAACCAGTTGCCTATGCCTATATGAAATCTATCACCAGGAATAGAAACAAAACTACAGTTACCATAACTCTTAACGTCAACAATTAACTTAGCGTCTCAAAATCGAATACAAAGTCTTAGTACTACAATCTTCAATCACCATACATTCAACCGTAGTATTTTTCTTGTAACAATCTCAACCAAAACAAAAATTACACCCGAAGCAATTTCATTGTCCCCTAAAATCGAGTGCCAAATCGACAGATGTGTCATTATCTTACATTGCCTCTCGCAACAACGGACATCCCTGGAAGGTATTATATTTCAAATAATACTCATTACGCTATTGTTTTGTAGCTTTATCTCCTCCTTTGACCTTTAACCTAACCTGAAAATCTTTTTGTTACAGATTTCGTACAACAAAATTTTAGCTCCAGCTCTCATTGCGACTGTCTACAATATTGGTCTTAATCTATTATCAAGAACCCGTAATACAAAGTGTATGAATCAACTTTAGAAGATAACAACGTTTATTGTGAAAAGTGTCAAATTATAATTCACCCATTATCAAGAGCCCGTAATACAAAGTGTATGAATCAACTTTAGAAGATAACAACGTTTATTGTGAAAAGTGTCAAATTATAATTCTTCAATATCTCTGAATTAATTAATCTTCATTGAATTATTCCCTATTAAGCCAATTCTAAACTCACGCATCGCAACACGACAACAATTTGTGGGAAAAAATCCCACTTCTAAATTAAAGTATTACCGCTTGACTGAAATCCAATACAACTATATTAATGATAATTTATAACTTAACTTTCTGATCCTGGTCATGGCTTACCAAATTGTAACCTCTCGCTACAACATTAAATTGCTACACCTAAATCTAAACCTAAATCTAATGCCTTTCACACCTATATGCCTAGCTAGCTTATAATACATACACACATCCTCGCCGCTTTACCTTAACTTAAATTATTATCTAATTCTTAAAACTAATTAACCTAATTTATCTACAATCTAATGGTTGTGTCTGGAGTTTTGTAGAGTGTGTAGCGTTTGTATGAAGATGGAACCTTAGCATAGCTTAATTCTATTTGCAGTGAATTTCAGTCAAGCAATGTAATATTATAATAACTACTATTTTGGCCAGATCGTCTAGTGAACCCTCCGTTGTTAACCGCATTTAAGTAACTCAAGTTCTTTCGTGAAAGTTTAGTAATTGGCTTATCCCTGTGTTAAATTATTTTCTCCTGACCTAATTACCTACCAGTCTATAAATCCTAACATAAATATGTGTAGCCTAGCAATGACTCCGTCTGAACTGTGACCTAAATCCTTCACTGCAGCTGCGGGGAAGATTTGTAACCACTCAAAGGTAATCAGATGATAGCTTAGCTTGTAGGTATTATTATTTATTATCAGTAGCATGATACATAAGAAGCCTGGTGCAATTTATGAGCCCCACCACCGCTCCATAGCGTACTGTACATCTCATGGTTTAATTACAGTTCCGTCACATTGGCTTTAACTTTAATTATTAGCTTGTGCCTTTAATTCTTTAACTGAGAATTTACATCTCTCCTCAAATTTAATTTCATTTTACATTATGAACTATGTGTTAGCAATTTAAATTCTTATTATTCCACATAAATCAATAGAGTTTATCTCAAGGCTTGCTATCATCCAAATATCCTTTTCACATTAAGAACTTAATTATTCAATGCAATAACTTATATTCAGTTCCGTAAAGGGTGGATAATTTAATAAAACGCCAATTCAGGCGGTGGCTAAAGTAGAATGCTATTAATACAGGTAAAACTACTTTTATTTATTCTTAGTATTTATTATACAAGTCCTGTAAAGCTCCAATATAACTACATTGGCTTGGCTGCATTGGCAGATTATCACATCTTAAGTTTATTAAAGGATGTTTAATTCATTCAATATCCTTGACTTTAGGAAGTGAACTGAAATAGAATACTATCATTTGAAGTAAATTACTTTGGATTACTCTTAGTGTTCATTATACAGATCTTATAAAGTATAAATACATCTCAAGTTTATTGAAAGATGCCTAATTTATTCAACATCCCTGACTTTTAGGGAGTGAATGTAGTTAATTATTTTTCCATTAACTTACACCCTCTGTCTCCCAGACTGAGTGGTTAATTTGATAGACTACTAAATCATAGTTAGTATACCTTTAGTAGGTAGTTAATTATCACTGTTAATCATTAAATAAATTACATTTAGAAGTTATCTTTTACTCACTTTAATAAGTATAAATTAGACTGTACTAGGTATTAGTCTGATTGATTAGATTGTTCCCATCAAATATTTCTATGTTTCATATTATTAGAAGTAAGTACTTACATATCTTAAGAGGTCTATTCAAATGGTATTAGTAGACCATTGTCAGGCTAATTAGCTGGTTGTTATCAATCAATTATTTCTATGTTTCAGATTATTAGAAGCTCATAGCTTGCAATGTCTTCTTTCAACGACTTATCCTAGGTTCTAAACTGGTTTTAGTTGTTCAGTTTGTATCAGCTTATTTTTGCTAAGGTATCGGATGTAAAATTTTCCATACTTTGAAGAGTATAGCCATGTGAGATCGTATTGCATCCCAGGGAAAGCTAACAAATGCCTGTTTGGTCATATCAGTGTTAGAAATCAAACATCACAGTACGACTAAGCTTATTTGCTATAACTTTTTAGTATTTTTCTTGTAATAGAAAACCAGTCTAGACTTTTAGGTACTCCAAAGTAATGATGGTACGATATTATCATACTTCTGTTAATTATTTAAAATGAATAATTAATTGGTAACAACTTTAGGAAAACAATTAGAATTTTACCGGCCTGCGGTAACAGATTACTTGCCTAGCTAGGACCCACATCACTTCATCATAATTTTATTTAGCGCCGTAACTTAATTATCCCTGCCTTATTAGTCTGAATTAATAACTAACCATATATATATATCCGCCTACCTATAGATTCCTACAACTTTCCTCACTTGAAAATGCCTATATTTTGTCGAACTAACAGTCCCTCTTGTGTACCTTGCAAACTAGGCCAAGCCTCATTTAATTTAAATTCGTGGTGTGTGGTGAGAGTCGCATTGCCCCTGAAAGCAACTAACTCCTAAATGTTCTATCAGTCGAGCCAGTATACTCAGTGTGTTATTTTCCTATCACTACACTGTATGTATGGAGATAGACTCGAGATTGGACTGGGTCATACGGGTCTACCTCCAGCTAAATGGTGTCTGACCTATCTTCAACTTTCACTAGGGAGACAACTGTCTCTCCCCCATTACTCCGTCGAAGATAGTGTATTGTTTAGCGTAATAGTGTAAAACGCCGATCTTATTAAATACAATCAAAGATCATCCAGACCGAAGTCTGTTGAAAGGTACATAGGGTTTTGTTGTCACCGTGACTCGTTTCCGCCGATGTACCCCAGAATACTTCATTCTGTTAACGGATTCGAGTTGCGATCGCAATAGTTTACTTTATTAATAACTTTCAATTTCACAAATCTTAATTAATATCGCAGCTCGAATATCACTTAGCGCACTATCAAGCTCGGACGCTATTTTTCCCGTATGAGTCGTACCGCACTCTTAAGTTGGACCGCTCCGTTGACGTCCCAAAACTGAATGTCCGCTAATTTTCCCAAGCATCTTAACTTTCCCGCCACGCGCGCCTAAGATTTTTCCCGCGCGAGTCCGCTTTTCTTCCCTTCCACCAATCGCTAGCCGTTTCCCCGATGCCCCCCGCCTTCGCGTCGCGCCACGTGGAGCTATCATCCGACCTCTCTTTCTGTCTTTTTCTCAACCTCTCGCTCGCTCATTGCCGCTTTCGCCGCGCAATTCTAAAATTTTTCCATAATCTAACCAAATCTCGTCAGATAGCCAATATTACATCTTTGAATATCTAAATGTAGCCTTCTATTAACAATTCCCTCTCAATAATCATCCACTTAAGCCAATAATCCTGTATTTTGTGAAATTATAAAAAGTTCCGTATTCCGACCATAGGTGGCGCCCGCCCGTATGTCTACCGGCTTGCCAACCTACGCCTATGTCACAAGGCCACACAGAGCAGTCCCCGCGAAATTCAAAATAAAGATAAAGCCCGTTGCCAACCTAACACGAAGCTCAAGTAAATAACTCACGCTAGACGGCGCCTATGTCGCAAGGAGCACACAGAGCAGTCCCCGCGAAATTCAAACTAAAGATAAAGCGCTAGACCACTGACCATTATTCTGAACTAGTTTATTATTCCCTTTTCATGCTTATTATTAATGGTGCTACGCATTAATATTTATTTTAGTGCTACTCCCATGCATTCCTTACTAACGGACGGATACCATTCATTCTGTACCGTTACAAGACGTTGCGTCTCTCTGTATGTTGTACCGTATATATCATGGGGAGTGTTCTGAGGAATTGTTCGGCTTGATCCCTGCCGCTAATTTCCTTCACCGCACTACACGCAATCGACTGTCATTCCATCCACATCACCTTGATGGATGGCGGTCTACTACTGTGCGTTTTTCAAGAAATTTCTTGCCTCGAACTACAGTGTTGTGGAACCAGCTCTCGGCGGCGGTATTTCCGGACCGTTACGACTTAGGGATCTTCAAGAAACGAGCCTATTCCTTCCTTAAAGGCCGGCAACGCGCCTGCGATTCCTCTGGTTTTGCGGGTGTCCATGGGCGGCGGTGATTACTTTACATCAGGTGACCCGCTTGCTAGTTTGCCTCCTTCTGCTATAAAAAAAAAAAAAAAAAGATGTTCAGGGATTCAAGAGCGAATTAAATGAATTTATTCCTAAGGAAATAGCGGTTATGTGGAATAGACAAGTCTTTGTAATACTACTAAAACCACCATTCCCATTTTTTAACTTAACGAAGAAAGAAAGAATACAAGTAGCTTGGTTAGAAAAAAACAGAGGCATTTATTGGAATCAAGGATTTGTGCCTTATACGAATTTCAAGAAGATTATAGAACGTTTTTTAATAAATAAGTGTATTTTTACAAAAGGCCGTGAAAAAGTGATTTGGTTAAAAGATATGTTACATAACAATAATATTCATAATTTAGAAGATAGAAATTGCCCTAGTTTAGTATCATTGTATGATAAGTATGTAAATTCATCTGACATTGTAAGTTGTATGCATCATAATAAGATATGTGCTTTAAAAAATGTATTTTGTTTAAATAAATGGTGTGCAGAAAGCAATGTTTTTAAAATAAATGAATAAACATAGCATGATAAGATTATTTTGTTTTATTTTATTTCTAGTGTCTATCAGGTGTCGACCTTCATTTAGTAACAAGTAATGATCACATTACGAGCAATACCATCGATATATTAATACCATCGAATAAAACAGGGTACGGGTTAATAATTTCGTTATGCAATGTTAAAACTGTTGCCCCGAGTTATTAGAAAAAAAAAATCTTGTATTTGGTTGGAATAAAAAAATTATAAATAATCGAGTCTTGCTTGTCTTATAAGAATTTGCTACTTACAGCAAAATTAAAAACAAGTGATATCAAATTAATTCTGATTATCAAGTAACGTAAGTAGTATAACTAAAAGTAGTACCTTAATATGTGAATGCTTGAAAACTAGAAATACTTATTCAAAACATTTATAAATGAATCGATAGCGATAGGCTAATTTGTTATGAATAAACTATGCGAAAAGTTGAAAACTAGAAAAGCTGAAAACATAAATGAATAGATGAAAACATGAATAAATGAAAACTAGAAAAGCTGAAAACATGAATAAATGTAAACTAGAAAAGCAGAAAACATGAATGAATAGATGAAAACATGAATAAATGAATGGTGAAATTGGGGTTGCTGGATCTCTTCTGATCCAGAAACCCCAATTTCAACCTACTCATATAGGTCCGGTTGACTAATCGTCGTCCATGATCCGGCCTAGTCGGGACGGATGCAGATTGTTTAGGACTAAGACTAGGTATAGGTAAGGTAACGACTTTACACACGGCCACACAGATCATCCTCCTAACAAATGTCAAATTACATCACCAATGATTAGTTTATTCTACTTAAGAGTGGAATATCAATAAAATTGACAAATTTAATATGCAATTTTTATAAGTTTTGTTTGGAGTCTATGATCGCTAAAATTTTATTTTTATGTACCTAATTATGTAACGGGACGAGCAGATCGCGCATCTGATGGTAAGCGCCACGTCCGCCTATAGACAGCTGCTGCAGTGCCAAACAGTGACCAATTAATCGTTAACGCGTGTTGCGTGCCGAAATTTGATTAAAAGCGAATCGACCGTTGACGTTGAAATGAAGTGAATGAACCGCGTGATCCCGGTCCGCCCCACCGCACCGCGCCATCCACCCCGATCCGCTATCCGTGTGATGCAGGTCCGCGGATTCGTATCCAACCGGACGCCTCACGGGCAGGCGTGGTTGCCGCTCGGCTCACACGCTCCACGTCGCGGTAATCGTGCTTAAATATATCAACCCTGTCACGCAGAGGAGCACCCAATAATATTATGACACAACGGCTTTAGAATTAAAGAAAATCAGGTAAAATAAAATTTCGTATACGCGAACATTATGAATAATGATGATTATAGCAAACGCTTTAGGGATTTTGATTTTCGGACGAATGATATTCGGAGAAGAAAAGGACTACAAGCACAGAATAAATAATAGTACTACGTACTACCAGCTCAACAATCGACACGAATTGCCGAATATCCAGCGAGTATGGTAAAGCAATTTCGTTGTGCTGTCTCGCATGCACTTATTTGTTTTGCTGTTTGACTACGTCTCGCTTCTGTGGGGAAAGCGAACGGGTGGGCAAATGTGTAGCAGCGGCGCCAGCGCGTAGGTACGTGTATGAAAGTATTGCCTAGCTTCTTGGAGTTGATCCATATAGCTCAATATTGTTTTTGCAAAACATTTTGCGAAATTGATACTTGTTGATGTTTCCGTAAATTGCTTGATGTTTTGTCACGTCACAATCGGGCAGCTCATCATTGATAAATTTTCATTGCCCGTGTAAGCTGTAACCTCCCCCCCCCTCTCTATAATTTGCTACACCTAAATCTAATGCCTTTCACACCTATATGCCTAGCTAGCTTATGATACATACACACATCCTCGCCGCTTTACCTTAACTTAAATTATTATCTAATTCTTAAAACTAATTAACCTAATTTATCTACAATCTAATGGTTGTGTCTGGAGTTTTGTAGAGTGTGTAGCGTTTGTATGAAGATGGAACCTTAGCATAGCTTAATTCTATTTGCAGTGAATTTCAGTCAAGCAATGTAATATTATAATAACTACTATTTTGGCCAGATCGTCTAGTGAACCCTCCGTTGTTAACCGCATTTAAGTAACTCAAGTTCTTTCGTGAAAGTTTAGTAATTGGCTTATCCCTGTGTTAAATTATTTACTCCTGACCTAATTACCTACCAGTCTATAAATCATAACATAAATATGTGTAGCCTAGCAATGACTCCGTCTGAACTGTGACCTAAATCCTTCACTGCAGCTGCGGGGAAGATTTGTAACCACTCAAAGGTAATCAGATGATAGCTTAGCTTGTAGGTATTATTATTTATTATCAGTAGCATGATACATAAGAAGCCTGGTGCAATTTATGAGCCCCACCACCGCTCCATAGCGTACTGTACATCTCATGGTTTAATTACAGTTCCGACACATTGGCTTTAACTTTAATTATTAGCTTGTGCCTTTAATTCTTTAACTGAGAATTTACATCTCTCCTCAAATTTAATTTCATTTTACATTATGCACTATGTGTTAGCAATTTAAATTCTTATTATTCCACATAAATCAATAGAGTTTATCTCAAGGCTTGCTATCATCCAAATATCCTTTTCACATTAAGAACTTAATTATTCAATGCAATAACTTATATTCAGTTCCGTAAAGGGTGGATAATTTAATAAAACGCCAACTCAGGCGGTGGCTAAAGTAGAATGCTATTAATACAGGTAAAACTACTTTTATTTATTCTTAGTATTTATTATACAAGTCCTGTAAAGCTCCAATATAACTACATTGGATTGGCTGCATTGGCAGATTATCACATCTTAAGTTTATTAAAGGATGTTTAATTCATTCAATATCCTTGACTTTAGGAAGTGAACTGAAATAGAATACTATCATTTGAAGTAAATTACTTTGGATTACTCTTAGTGTTCATTATACAGATCTTATAAAGTATAAATACATCTCAAGTTTATTGAAAGATGCCTAATTTATTCAACATCCCTGACTTTTAGGGAGTGAATGTAGTTAATTATTTTTCCATTAACTTACACCCTCTGTCTCTCAGACTGAGTGGTTAATTTGATAGACTACTAAATCATAGTTAGTATACCTTTAGTAGGTAGTTAATTATCACTGTTAATCATTAAATAAATTACATTTAGAAGTTATCTTTTACTCACTTTAATAAGTATAAATTAGACTGTACTAGGTATTAGTCTGATTGATTAGATTGTTCCCATCAAATATTTCTATGTTTCATATTATTAGAAGTAAGTACTTACATATCTTAAGAGGTCTATTCAAATGGTATTAGTAGACCATTGTCAGGCTAATTAGCTGGTTGTTATCAATCAATTATTTCTATGTTTCAGATTATTAGAAGCTCATAGCTTGCAATGTCTTCTTTCAACGACTTATCCTAGGTTCTAAACTGGTTTTAGTTGTTCAGTTTGTATCAGCTTATTTTTGCTAAGGTATCGGATGTAAAATTTTCCATACTTTGAAGAGTATAGCCATGTGAGATCGTATTGCATCCCAGGGAAAGCTAACAAATGCCTGTTTGGTCATATCAGTGTTAGAAATCAAACATCACAGTACGACTAAGCTTATTTGCTATAACTTTTTAGTATTTTTCTTGTAATAGAAAACCAGTCTAGACTTTTAGGTACTCCAAAGTAATGATGGTACGATATTATCATACTTCTGTTAATTATTTAAAATGAATAATTAATTGGTAACAACTTTAGGAAAACAATTAGAATTTTACCGGCCTGCGGTAATAGATTACTTGCCTAGCTAGGACCCACATCACTTCATCATAATTTTATTTAGCGCCGTAACTTAATTATCCCTGCCTTATTAGTCTGAATTAATAACTAACCATATATATATATATCCGCCTACCTATAGATTCCTACAACTTTCCTCACTTGAAAATGCCTATATTTTGTCGAACTAACAGTCCCTCTTGTGTACCTTGCAAACTAGGCCAAGCCTCATTTAATTTAAATTCGTGGTGTGTGGTGAGAGTCGCATTGCCCCTGAAAGCAACTAACTCCTAAATGTTCTATCAGTCGAGCCAGTATACTCAGTGTGTTATTTTCCTATCACTACACTGTATGTATGGAGATAGACTCGAGATTGGACTGGGTCATACGGGTCTACCTCCAGCTAAATGGTGTCTGACCTATCTTCAACTTTCACTAGGGAGACAACTGTCTCTCCCCCATTACTCCGTCGAAGATAGTGTATTGTTTAGCGTAATAGTGTAAAACGCCGATCTTATTAAATACAATCAAAGATCATCCAGACCGAAGTCTGTTGAAAGGTACATAGGGTTTTGTTGTCACCGTGACTCGTTTCCGCCGATGTACCCCAGAATACTTCATTCTGTTAACGGATTCGAGTTGCGATCGCAATAGTTTACTTTATTAATAACTTTCAATTTCACAAATCTTAATTAATATCGCAGCTCGAATATCACTTAGCGCACTATCAAGCTCGGACGCTATTTTTCCCGTATGAGTCGTACCGCACTCTTAAGTTGGACCGCTCCGTTGACGTCCCAAAACTGAATGCCCCCTAATTTTCCGCCCTTTTCCTAAGCATCTTACTTTCGCGCCACACGCCTAAGATTTTTCCGCGCGAGCCCACTTTTCTTCCCTTCAACCAATCGCTAGCCGTTTCCCCGATCCCCCCCGCCTTCGCGTCGCGCCACGTGGAGCTATCATCCGACCTCTCTTTCTGTCTTTTTCTCAACCTCTCGCTCGCTCATAGCCGCTTTCGCCGCGCAATTCTAAAATTTTTCCATAATCTAACCAAATCTCGTCCGACAGCCAATATTTCATCGTTGAATATCTAAATGTAGCCTTCTATTAACACTTCCCTCTTAATAATCCTCCACTTAAGCCAATAATCCTATATTTTGGGAAACTATCAAAAGTTCCGTATTCCGACCATAGATGGCGTCCGCCCGTAGGTGAACCACTTTGCCGACCCCAGAGCAGTCCCCGCGAAACTCAAAATAAAATACGGTCCTAGTCAACCTAGCAACCTTACGCGAAGCCCAAATAAATGACTTCCGCTAGACGCCACCTATGTCGCAAGGGACGCGCAGAGCAGTCCCCGCGAAATTCAAAATAAAGAAGTCAAACTAGCAACCTTATGCGAAGCTTACGTAAATAACTTCCGCTAGACGCCGCCTATGCCGCAAGGGACGCGCAGAGCCGTCCCCGCGAAATTCAAACTAAAGATAAAGCGCTAGACCATTGACCATTATTCTGAACTAGTTTATTATTCCCTTTTTCATGCTTATTATATTAATGGTGCTACGCATTAATATTTATTTTAATGCTACTCCCACACATTCCTTACTAACGGACGGATATCATTCATTCTGTACCGTTACAGCCGCCCCCGATAGAATTTAAGCAGATAAAGTACCACTCTTATCTGCGGCGAATTATATCTAAACCCTGTACTTAATTAAGTACAAAATAGCACGTCCTTCCTTGCTAACCCCATTGTCATCCTAGCCCTCAAAGATATTCCTACTATTTATAGTTCTTCCCCAAATCCCTAATGACTCCTCCCTCCATAAGCTTTCTTATTGCAAAATAGCCCACACCCCTCATTCTATTCAACTGACACAAAATCATAATCGCATACCCAGTTCTCGTGTTCGAAACGAAATCCCAGTAAACTTAGTCTCGGTAAATATTTCCCAATAACTTAGACATCTACCATTTCTTTAATCATACACAACCTCCGAATAATGATTTGCCTTTTGTTTACCATCATAACAACAAATCTTAATATAATTTAAATCAATATAACAGTCTCTTGCGCTGTCTAGTAACGCCCCCTAGCGAAAACTCTTCAACTCTATGACGATTCCGACGTAAGTTTATAACATCTTCCGAACCATTCAATTATTCTATTCTTTAAATTATTTTCCTAGAATAATTTCAAGTACATCTGTCATCATGGCCTTCTTTTAACTTACGTCTTTTCTTACAACTTGTTCCGCATCTAAATGTTGTAACCTAGGGATCGAACCTGGGATCTTTCGTGGGTGAAGCATCAACCACTTCGCCGTCATGGTCTTTTAGTTCCAACTAGGTTAATGAATAATAATTAATAATTTGAATTAAAACTTTCCTTCATACTTCAACGCTACCAATCTCATCTTAGCTTATATAATTACCTAAGATAACGAAACGTCGGAACAATTGTCTACCTCAGGCAGGGATCGAACCCGCGTCCTCCACAATCCCTAATTAGCTACTTCTTTTAACGGAAACCTATTTTCCTCTCCGCGGATAAGAAATCTTAACCAAACCCCCATATCAACCAAAACCAGTAGGCATACCATCATCGCCCAAGAGTTATAACTTTATTTTAGATGAGATACATCTAATGTCTAGTCCTGCAAATAACCGAGATAGAATACTAGACTCGCTTCTGTCCGGTACGCAGTGACACCCACTCACCGTGCATACAAATAGAGGTCTTAACGCCTTACAATAAGGTTGTCGATCGTAAATACTTAGGAAAAACTCATTCACTCTAAGGGGGTACGCATCTCAAAACACGTCCTTGAGTTTTGAACTAGCTACCCCGTAGTTCAGATCTATTAGAAGTTTGTGTGCTATGTATATCTAACTGTCAATGTATGCGTCATCGATAAGTACTTGTTAATACCCCGGTACGCGTTGGACATTGTATACCAATTGACAAGTACTGAGCTTATGCGTATAAGCAAATATTTATGCCAAAACCTATCTAGTAACTATGTCTCATCCCTAGTTATTACTATGTATGAAAGACACAATTTAGTCTCATTTGCTAAAATATAATACGTCAATATCCCCTTACTTTCCTATACCTTTGAAAAATATAATTTTCTTATTAAATTAAACAGACCGGTAACTATCTTATCCGCCCCCACAACTCTACTTAACTTCCTACCTTTTATATAACTAATAACGATCAAATCGGTAAATAATAAGCCACTGAAGGTGACACTTAGTTTTAGTATTCATGGTAATTAATATCGTGAGTTCTTTCTCGTATTTACTGAATTCCAAACTGCGTGATTCAATAGTGCTAGTTTCTTTTTATTTATTTTTTTTTATTTTTTTATTAGATGTTTTTAATTTTATACTCGCACAAGACACATTATTAAGATGGTAATCTCCCGAATGTTTGTAACTCTAATTGGTTACTCATTATGCATTCTACTTTACTTTTCAGCCTTCCGTCCAGATGGTAAAATTCCCCAGCAACACGAGATCCCCTGACCACGCCAAAATGAAATGCCATCAATGGCCTCCGTTTCTGCAGCCTAAGACATTATCTCTCTATAGGTTAGTCAAGTATAATTGTCCTGATTTAGACTTCACAAGACGCCCCCAAAGGAACCACCTTACAGCAGAATTTCCGCAACTTTAAGAAAGGCTAGTTTAGGAAATGAAGCTAAATGGAAACCACTTAATTTTATTGTGTGCTGAGTAATTCCCACTTCTACAGCACAGTTCCGAAACTTCGATTCAATTACTTCACCAGGTAAATCAAAATAAACCCTACACGCTTAACTAAGTTCTATTTGTGCCCTGTGCGACTAAAAATATTCGAACACCCTAAACAAGCTACTTTTACTAATTTAACAGTGCCAATTAAGAATGCTCCCTTGTGTCATCTATAATTTTATTGTGTGCATAGACGACCAAAGACCTCGCTTTCAGCATGCCTTCTTCGTTGGACCCGCTTAGTTAAATACTCTAATCAAAATTCTAAAGTTACAATTGAAAATGTCAAAAGTTCGAATATTATGCAATAGAGAATTTCTCTAACATAGTTACTCCATCTCTTCGCACTATTTAGTCAGGCATATTGCAATTCAAGTATTTATTTTAATTTATAATGACCTATCTTCTCCACCCCTGTTCACATACTTTAGCCATCTCTATCCACAGCTGCGGTGAAGATAATTAGTTAATGAACAAAACATCCTATAAACACTCTATGTTGCTACCGCAATCACAAGAAATATTTACTAGGGGATTATCTATCATACAGCTGACTATAACAAAATGAGTCCCCCTTATCTTTCTCCGTTCCTTCTCTAACATAGAAGACAGCAACAGACAATTAACAATTAATTACCTATAATTTAGAACAACCCTAGGTAAAACGCTACCACAAAACTAGTATAGAACAGAATAATACTAACCGAAGTAAACTTTTGTATTCACACTTGCAAATAAAAATATCTTTATCTTTCCGTGATGAATGATTTTGATAACACTATTTCATCAACTCAATGTCCCGGCCTACATATGTGAAAACTGTCAATTAATTAGTTTGTATAAAACAATCTAGATGCAACATGCAGTTCACATTAACTAACAATTTTAAGGTTGTGCCATAACTTCGACAATAACCTACCTTAGCACTAATTTTAATCATCTACAATTACTACTTATATTAGATGCCAATAATCTAGATTATTTAAGAGTTCTAGCAATTCATATTAATAAAAATCCAAACAAGATAATCCCTCTGTGACAGTCCGCGCTGACCTTCCCACAAGTCAAAACCGCGTTTCGTTCGTCCTATCATTTCTAAACCTGTAGACATTTACTTTGTACTAAACAAATTCTTGAGTTAATAATTATTTGCCAATTGTTAAGCAAACCTATTTAATTTCATAATAACAATTTTAATATAGCAGTATTAGAATATTATTATAAATCCCGAACATCTTTATTTATTATAATCAACATTACCGGTTAAAGTATTTGAATGGCCTAGTGCGAACTAGGTTTCAGGTCTCACCTCGGGAAAATAAATTTACTATTGACTTTAAAATCTACTACTTATAAATTTATTATTTTCTTCTGACATATAAAGATAGGCTATGACTCTAGGTCGGGTTTAGTAAACTTTGAACTATGGCTACCTCCACAATAATCTCGATTAAATATATATATCCGCAAAACGAATTATGTCTAATTCGGCCGATTTTATTAAATTTATATTATGCTACTAAACAGTACGTATCCTAAGAACGTCACACATCCGAAACCCATTTCAGTTCTAATGTCTTTACCCATCTAAATTAAAATTTGTACCTGTCGACGCGAGACAACATCTAAATAATTACTTTGGATGATTCGAATTGTGATAGTTAATTTTGTATTGTAATCTCGATAACGCAATATCAGGGATTTACTTATTAATAAAGTTTACACTAAGAAATTTATTCTCAGCTCGCAAATTCATCGCTTTATTTCCGGCTTGAATGTTTCTGCGGACTATGAGTTTAAATTTATCCTACAACTTAAAATTGTGGTATATAAAATCGATCACTGTTTTATAAGTAGCTTGCGTTAACTTTTAAAATAATAAAACGAGTTAACTATTGATTATGACGTGACATCCGCCCGCAACTCGCCTTTAAAATTGATGTGATAACATACGCTATTGTTATCCCTATAGCATAACAGTGCTATAACTCGTTAATTTTGCCGTTAAATCTCGACTTCAAGCCATCAACTATTTCTTTTTTCTACTATTATTTTTTTTCTTTCGATTTATATTCTTTCTTTACTATTATATTTTTCTTTCGACCCCTATTTTGCTCCCAAGCTCAATTAATATCCACCTTCCACAATTATCCATCATCCGTCAATCTTAGATATCTTCGAGAAGTAATTTTTTTTTCTCTCTACTAATTTGCCTATCGTATTCCTACTAACATCTCTTTAGCATGCATAATTTCTATCGTTCCTTAAATATAATTAAATGCCGGCTCTAAGATAATTATAAATATAATATTTTAGTGTTGTGTGTGTATAGAATCAAACTTCGACTAGTCAATGATCCCTAGTAAGTCGGCAGGGTTGCCCTAGAAGAACCATCAACTAACCAAAGCTAGCGTCTGGGATACGCGTCAGAATATTCTCCTTCGGCACTACCCGATTAGTCAGTACCAGCCTCTTATACAAGTGCCTCTTTCGATTTACCCACAAGCAAAGCTGCTGGCTTATGTAGACGCGGTCAAGCATCCGATTCAATGTTTTTGTCTGTAAAATGGGTGATTATGTTTTGCTTTGTGTACTGTAATTGAGTATTGTAACAAGTACTGATTGGATGTGATTTATAAAATATGTATAATATTTTGTCGTAGAATAAACTCACTACACCCTATCCTATGCTATACTACCACTAGTATACCTCCTACACTTTCTCACCCACAAGAGTATCTCCGCCCAAATATATTTATATAAAACCAATAATTAAATATAACCAAGTGCAGGTTCTAATGTACTTATAAATATAATAGATTAATGTCGTGTGTGTGTAGAATCAAACTTCGACTAGTCAATGATCCCTAGTAAGTCGGCAGGGTTGCCCTAGAAGAACCATCAACTAACCAAAGCTAGCGTCTGGGATACGCGTCAGAATATTCTCCTTCGGCACTACCCGATTAGTCAGTACCAGCCTCTTATACAAGTGCCTCTTTCGATTTACCCACAAGCAAAGCTGCTGGCTTATGTAGACGCGGTCAAGCATCCGATTCAATGTTTTTGTCTGTAAAATGGGTGATTATGTTTTGCTTTGTGTACTGTAATTGAGTATTGTAACAAGTACTGATTGGATGTGATTTATAAAATATATATAATATTTTGTCGTAGAATAAACTCACTACTCCCTATTCTGTGCTATGCTACCACTAGTATACTTCCTACACTTTCTCACACAACACTTAACTAGTAATATCATTTTTTTTTTTTCAACATCTTAATCGTTCAACGGAGATAGACAATTGTGCAAGATACTCTTCTTAATAGGCTAATCCAACCCAGTGAATTTAATGATTTATCTATCTCTACCTATCCTAACTAATTAGTCATGTAGTAAGGTCTTTTCTTTTCACCGCTCTCCCGACTTAGATATTTCTAGGTAACTCACAACTGATAATATTAGTTAAGTAGGTATAGTAAGCTACGCCCAGCGAGCTTTACCTCTGCGTACATTAACCTCATCTTAAGCTAATAATAATCCTTTATAAACCTTCATAATTAACTATTTAACACGATTTCAACTATACGGTAAGAAGCGACGATTACCGGTAACGACTACTCACAACGCTGCAAGAGTATTTCAATTATACATATTATTATTAGACCGCACCCTTTTACCATCATCCAAAATAAAATCTTTTATTGGTAATCCAACGCCATCTAGCCTCGCTAATAGGTAACCTCCCCACAACAGAGTAGATATTAGATAGTTGTTTCCAGACGGTAACGACTTTTATCGCCTACTAGACGTATTTATCCGTTTATATTATGCATCCCAACCTACGTTGCTTTTAACCCAAAATTCCTACTAGCAATGAATAGTCATATGATTCTATCCCCTACATGACATCCCTGCTACTTGTTATTACTTATAATCGCGATTCCTCATCAACGCGTGTATTTTGAACCGTAATACTATTTTATGTTACTTTTCCTAGGATTTTAGCGAACTAACTAAATGAAGCGGCATTTTCCTTGTGCAGAGCAATTGTCCCCATCTACATGTCACATAATAATAATTCCACCACAATGTCATTGCATTCCAATCTACTACGTGATAAATATTAGGAAAATCTCTTTCAATGTAAAAATCGCAGGTATTAAAAATAACAGGTATGGAAAATAACAGGTGATTCCGCTTGCTATTACAAAATCACATGATTACGCGATAAGGAAGTTTCCTCTCCGATTGGTTTTATGACTTCATGTTTTATAATCATTCCTAATTCTAGATTGTTTATGGTGTCGCTAAATCATTGGTCTCTATGGTCCAACCATAGACAAATGATTTAATAGTCCCTGACTAGCCTAAAACTACTCTATGGATTTCAGACGTGAGACTCAAGTACATTATTATATTTTTCTAACATAACCAACAAAATAAAATATAATACGTGGAATAGCACATCAACTAAAAACCGCAATCGCTCAACGATTATTAGTCAAAATATAATTATTATTAGTTTTATATTATGCTGTTAGCGTCATAACTTTATAATATTGTACAGCATATCGCCGTCCTATAATATAAATTGAATCCTGCAATAACTTAGTTGGTTAATTCTGTCCAATCTCGCCCCCTTGCCTTTCCATCCGACAGCAATAATAATTAAACCGCCCCCTATTCTACAAATCTTTCTAAATCAATAAACGTTGAACTATGGCACCCTATCGACTTTTTACGATCCTAAAAATAACTCAACACAAGGCTGTATGAACCAGTTGCCTATGCCTATATGAAATCTATCACCAGGAATAGAAACAAAACTACAGTTACCATAGCTCCTAACGTCAACAACAAAAATTGGATACCTGGTTTCAGTATTCAAGGAAACAATTACTAAAGGTTTCAGTATTCACAGATAACTCAACAATTTTAAAATTTAATACTCCAGACCCCCGGATAATAACTATATCTATGTACTTCGTGCACTTATGATACTTTGGGAAAACAACAACGTCTAACAGCCGCACGGTACCTGATGCTGGCGAAATCCACCATTAAATAAAGAAGGAAAAGTTAATAACTGAAAAGTATTGTATTTCAAATAATACTCATTACATTATTGTTTTATAGTTTTATCTCCTTTGACCTTTAACCTAACCTGAGAATCTTTTTGTTACAGATTTCGTACAACAAAATTTAGCTCCAGCTCTCATTGCGACTGTCTACAATATAGGTCGAACCCGTAATACAAAGTGTATGAATCAACTTTAGAAGATAACAACGTTTACTGTGAAAAGTGTCAAATTATAATTCACCCACTATCAAGAGCCCGTAATACAAAGTGTATGAATCAACTTTAGAAGATAACAACGTTTATTGTGAAAAGTGTCAAATTATAATTCACCCATTATCAAGAGCCCGTAATACAAAGTGTATGAATCAACTTTAGAAGATAACAACGTTTATTGTGAAAAGTGTCAAATTATAATTCACCCACTATCAAGAGCCCGTAATACAAAGTGTATGAATCAACTTTAGAAGATAACAACGTTTATTGTGAAAAGTGTCAAATTATAATTCTTCAATATCTCTGAATTAATTAATCTTCATTGAATTATTCCCTATTAAGCCAATTCTAAACTCACGCATCGCAACACGACAACAATTTGTGGGAAAAATCCCACTTCTAAATTAAAGTATTACCGCTTGACTGAAATCCAATACAACTATATTAATGATAATTTATAACTTAACTTTCTGATCCTGGTCATGGCTTACCAAATTGTAACCTCCCCCCCCCTCTCTATAATTTGCTACACCTAAATCTAATGCCTTTCACACCTATATGCCTAGCTAGCTTATGATACATACACACATCCTCGCCGCTTTACCTTAACTTAAATTATTATCTAATTCTTAAAACTAATTAACCTAATTTATCTACAATCTAATGGTTGTGTCTGGAGTTTTGTAGAGTGTGTAGCGTTTGTATGAAGATGGAACCTTAGCATAGCTTAATTCTATTTGCAGTGAATTTCAGTCAAGCAATGTAATATTATAATAACTACTATTTTGGCCAGATCGTCTAGTGAACCCTCCGTTGTTAACCGCATTTAAGTAACTCAAGTTCTTTCGTGAAAGTTTAGTAATTGGCTTATCCCTGTGTTAAATTATTTACTCCTGACCTAATTACCTACCAGTCTATAAATCATAACATAAATATGTGTAGCCTAGCAATGACTCCGTCTGAACTGTGACCTAAATCCTTCACTGCAGCTGCGGGGAAGATTTGTAACCACTCAAAGGTAATCAGATGATAGCTTAGCTTGTAGGTATTATTATTTATTATCAGTAGCATGATACATAAGAAGCCTGGTGCAATTTATGAGCCCCACCACCGCTCCATAGCGTACTGTACATCTCATGGTTTAATTACAGTTCCGACACATTGGCTTTAACTTTAATTATTAGCTTGTGCCTTTAATTCTTTAACTGAGAATTTACATCTCTCCTCAAATTTAATTTCATTTTACATTATGCACTATGTGTTAGCAATTTAAATTCTTATTATTCCACATAAATCAATAGAGTTTATCTCAAGGCTTGCTATCATCCAAATATCCTTTTCACATTAAGAACTTAATTATTCAATGCAATAACTTATATTCAGTTCCGTAAAGGGTGGATAATTTAATAAAACGCCAACTCAGGCGGTGGCTAAAGTAGAATGCTATTAATACAGGTAAAACTACTTTTATTTATTCTTAGTATTTATTATACAAGTCCTGTAAAGCTCCAATATAACTACATTGGATTGGCTGCATTGGCAGATTATCACATCTTAAGTTTATTAAAGGATGTTTAATTCATTCAATATCCTTGACTTTAGGAAGTGAACTGAAATAGAATACTATCATTTGAAGTAAATTACTTTGGATTACTCTTAGTGTTCATTATACAGATCTTATAAAGTATAAATACATCTCAAGTTTATTGAAAGATGCCTAATTTATTCAACATCCCTGACTTTTAGGGAGTGAATGTAGTTAATTATTTTTCCATTAACTTACACCCTCTGTCTCTCAGACTGAGTGGTTAATTTGATAGACTACTAAATCATAGTTAGTATACCTTTAGTAGGTAGTTAATTATCACTGTTAATCATTAAATAAATTACATTTAGAAGTTATCTTTTACTCACTTTAATAAGTATAAATTAGACTGTACTAGGTATTAGTCTGATTGATTAGATTGTTCCCATCAAATATTTCTATGTTTCATATTATTAGAAGTAAGTACTTACATATCTTAAGAGGTCTATTCAAATGGTATTAGTAGACCATTGTCAGGCTAATTAGCTGGTTGTTATCAATCAATTATTTCTATGTTTCAGATTATTAGAAGCTCATAGCTTGCAATGTCTTCTTTCAACGACTTATCCTAGGTTCTAAACTGGTTTTAGTTGTTCAGTTTGTATCAGCTTATTTTTGCTAAGGTATCGGATGTAAAATTTTCCATACTTTGAAGAGTATAGCCATGTGAGATCGTATTGCATCCCAGGGAAAGCTAACAAATGCCTGTTTGGTCATATCAGTGTTAGAAATCAAACATCACAGTACGACTAAGCTTATTTGCTATAACTTTTTAGTATTTTTCTTGTAATAGAAAACCAGTCTAGACTTTTAGGTACTCCAAAGTAATGATGGTACGATATTATCATACTTCTGTTAATTATTTAAAATGAATAATTAATTGGTAACAACTTTAGGAAAACAATTAGAATTTTACCGGCCTGCGGTAATAGATTACTTGCCTAGCTAGGACCCACATCACTTCATCATAATTTTATTTAGCGCCGTAACTTAATTATCCCTGCCTTATTAGTCTGAATTAATAACTAACCATATATATATATATCCGCCTACCTATAGATTCCTACAACTTTCCTCACTTGAAAATGCCTATATTTTGTCGAACTAACAGTCCCTCTTGTGTACCTTGCAAACTAGGCCAAGCCTCATTTAATTTAAATTCGTGGTGTGTGGTGAGAGTCGCATTGCCCCTGAAAGCAACTAACTCCTAAATGTTCTATCAGTCGAGCCAGTATACTCAGTGTGTTATTTTCCTATCACTACACTGTATGTATGGAGATAGACTCGAGATTGGACTGGGTCATACGGGTCTACCTCCAGCTAAATGGTGTCTGACCTATCTTCAACTTTCACTAGGGAGACAACTGTCTCTCCCCCATTACTCCGTCGAAGATAGTGTATTGTTTAGCGTAATAGTGTAAAACGCCGATCTTATTAAATACAATCAAAGATCATCCAGACCGAAGTCTGTTGAAAGGTACATAGGGTTTTGTTGTCACCGTGACTCGTTTCCGCCGATGTACCCCAGAATACTTCATTCTGTTAACGGATTCGAGTTGCGATCGCAATAGTTTACTTTATTAATAACTTTCAATTTCACAAATCTTAATTAATATCGCAGCTCGAATATCACTTAGCGCACTATCAAGCTCGGACGCTATTTTTCCCGTATGAGTCGTACCGCACTCTTAAGTTGGACCGCTCCGTTGACGTCCCAAAACTGAATGCCCCCTAATTTTCCGCCCTTTTCCTAAGCATCTTACTTTCGCGCCACACGCCTAAGATTTTTCCGCGCGAGCCCACTTTTCTTCCCTTCAACCAATCGCTAGCCGTTTCCCCGATCCCCCCCGCCTTCGCGTCGCGCCACGTGGAGCTATCATCCGACCTCTCTTTCTGTCTTTTTCTCAACCTCTCGCTCGCTCATAGCCGCTTTCGCCGCGCAATTCTAAAATTTTTCCATAATCTAACCAAATCTCGTCCGACAGCCAATATTTCATCGTTGAATATCTAAATGTAGCCTTCTATTAACACTTCCCTCTTAATAATCCTCCACTTAAGCCAATAATCCTATATTTTGGGAAACTATCAAAAGTTCCGTATTCCGACCATAGATGGCGTCCGCCCGTAGGTGAACCACTTTGCCGACCCCAGAGCAGTCCCCGCGAAACTCAAAATAAAATACGGTCCTAGTCAACCTAGCAACCTTACGCGAAGCCCAAATAAATGACTTCCGCTAGACGCCACCTATGTCGCAAGGGACGCGCAGAGCAGTCCCCGCGAAATTCAAAATAAAGAAGTCAAACTAGCAACCTTATGCGAAGCTTACGTAAATAACTTCCGCTAGACGCCGCCTATGCCGCAAGGGACGCGCAGAGCCGTCCCCGCGAAATTCAAACTAAAGATAAAGCGCTAGACCATTGACCATTATTCTGAACTAGTTTATTATTCCCTTTTTCATGCTTATTATATTAATGGTGCTACGCATTAATATTTATTTTAATGCTACTCCCACACATTCCTTACTAACGGACGGATATCATTCATTCTGTACCGTTACAAAGCGCACCTTTAGAGTATAGATAATTATAGGCTCTAGATTTTATTAGACACCATAATTAACTTCATTTGCTTTTCGCTTGGCATAAGGTAGAATACTAATGAAATGTGTGCTGTGCCCGCTCAAAGGTTACCAATATTTATTTAAAACTTTAAAGTACTAAAACAGTAGAATGGTGTAGTATTGATAGGGTTGCAACACTTAAACAGGGTTAATTTTGTACCCCCCGCCAAAGTAAATATGGGGTAAAAAGGTAATAATAAAATATTTGACGTAAAAAATAATGAATGTTTTCTTTTTTTAAATACACAATGTTTTGCCTGCTTTTTATATCCTATAGTTCTAGATGCGTGCGCTCACCCTCGCGGTCAAAGCGACGGCGCGCTGTCATTGGTGCACGGGGTGAATAATAGCGGTCACGCGCATGCGCTTTGATAACCGCGATAGGCCGCGCGCTAGGTGACAATAATTTTAATTTTCTTAAGGAAAAGTTGAGACAAAAATGTAAAAAAAATATGTTTTATATTTAATTATTTGGTCGTACTGCTGCTATACACCGAGATTTTTCATTGGTTTTGGAGCCGAAACCCTATTCATCTTTATCATCAGTAGAAGCTATTTAGCTTGTAAAACTAAAAATATGAGCATAAATAAATCATAAAAAAATATCAATAAAAAGTGTACGAACCCTTAGTACCGGACAATCTTATGAAAGTCAATGACCGAGGCGCTTCAAACGCTCCACCTACCCCCCGCCCAGCCGCCGGCGCAAGCGGCCGGCCGGGAAAATTCATAGGGGTCACGGTGTACGAGTTGATAAGGAGAACGTTACTACGTGTTTTCGACAAAAAGTCACTTTTACAACTTTTTTTCTTTGCTCGTAAAGCAATTGTTATTTCATAAATAGGTACAACACTTTTTTTGTATTATAACGTTTTCGGCTCCAAAACCAATGAAAAATCACGTAAAAAAATTTGGCGGGGGGTCCAAAATTAACCCTGTATAACAACAACCATATATTTTTAGTAAAAAAGTTTCTAAAGGTGTGTAATAATAGTACATTATGATATAAGTGCAGTAAGTTGAAAATTACAGCAGAGGCGATATTGCTGGCCCGAGCCGTAGGCGAGGGCTGCAAGAAAGCAGAGGCTGTAATTATCAAAGCGCACGTATGTCATAAGACGTTTTATAACATATTTGCGAGGAAAAAAAGTCCGAAAAGGCGACTAACGGACTAAAGATTGCACATACATCCAACAGCATAGAGCGGCGATGGGCTCATCAAAATAATACTACCAACCCCTTTCTTCCCTTGGTTGTCGTAAAAGGCGACTAACGGACTAAAGACTGCATATACATCCAACAGCATAGAGCGGCGATGGGCTCATCAAAATAATACCACAAACCCCTCTCTTCCCTTCGGTGTCGTAAAAGGCGACTAACGGACTAAAGACTGCACATACATCCAACAGCATAGAGCGGCGATGGGCTCATCAAAATAATACTACCAACCCCTCTCTTCCTTTGGGTGTCGTAAAAGGAGACTAACGGACTAAAGACTGCACATACATCCAACAGCATAGAGCGGCGATGGGCTCATCAAAATAATACTACCAACCCCTCTCTTCCCTTGGTACTAACGGGCTAAAGGCCTATGTTGTCCATAGATTCAAATGATAACTAATTTTTAAATAACATTACCGCACTAGTGCGAAACTTATTACATTACGATACTGAAATCGGTGTAATAAGAGCTTCTTTACGAGCAAATGTGTTATAAATGAAATTATAGACTTCGAATAGTTTGTAAATAATTTATTTACTTCATTTTCAATTATACATAATGTACATAATAAAATTTAGATTTCAAGCTTGTAAAATGTAAAGGCTTTACTCCTAAAAGTATTTAATCATTATAATGATGATTCATAGACATTCAAACATTTAAACAATAGCAAATATGAGTTCTTACTCTGCAAACCTTTATTATAATATTTACAATAAATATTATTAATGTGAAACAACCCAAATAAACTATTAGAATCAAACAAGTTTCGTGCAAACAAGCTAATGCACTAATTGTAACTTTATGGATTTAATAATGCCAGCGATCACTTAACAGGTCGTAAAGATTCTTTGAATGAGTCTATATTTCTATGGCTAATTTTATTCCATCACAAATATTCAGCTGTATCGTGCATTATGACGAGATACTTTGATTAACAGTTAATCCAAATATATATTTTTTTATAAAATCACACGAATTATATACAGGATTTTATTTATCAGTGCATATTTAGTTTTATTTTTTTAAAGTGAAAAATAAAGAAACTAGAATTGGTCAAACATATCCTTTTATCAGTGCACATATGTTTTAAGTTATAGAGTAACTTAATCTAAGGTGCTACAGATTTAATTTTAATTTTTTTAAGTGAAAAATAAAGAAACTAAAATTGGTCAAACATGCACAAAAATACTGTTGATCATCGTCAATCTGCCGGGACTGCGAAATTGAACTCTGACACATTACGATACCAGGCGGCCAGGTCAATGCACTTGCATCGACACGTGACCTTTCGTTCGCCCGGTATAGGTAGTGCCAAACTTCTAGCTCGCTCTGAAGTTGCGACGCGCAGGTGTACAGTTAGCAACATTATAAATAAAGCGATATAATAATTATAAAATTATAAATTTGGCGTTTTATTTGTTTTTTAATACCCAAAATTAACCAGGATAAAATAATGTCATCAATTAAATTACAACTGTGTGTTTTCTTATATATATTTTTTCTAGCTTGCCGACGTAAAACAGTATTACTTACGTCTAGGCGTTTTAACAGCCTTTCAAAAACTAAACTAAAACCTTTTATAATTCGACAACTTAAAACAGTAACGTTACAATAACAAAAACCTAATTTTTGTTATTGTTATTTTGTGTATTATTTTTTTTATTATATTATTGGTTTTTGTTATTATAATTTGACCAAAGAAAGACCGCGGCCAAAGAAAATATGCACATGACTGTACTTTCCACTGCTAAATTAAAACAAACGAATAAACATGGCGAGCGCGGTACAGCGCAGGGGTGAGCGGGGTGTGCCCTGCCCTCCCTAACCGCTTACGTCCCGCAGACTTACGTCCCATATTGTGCTATTGCGACGCGAATCGCCTCGTGTTCACAGAGAGCTAGAAGTTTGGTGCGGGTTATATCCACGAGTTACTTTTTATTTTGCCGGACGAATTAAACAAATATTGAATAATAAATAAATTCAAATAAAATGAAAAAGATGTCTATTAACGTTACTACACTCGGCGTCAAAAAAATCGCACCTCTTAGAAAATCACTTTCAAATGTCATTTACTCTTGATATGCACATGCAGTCGCATTAATTATGATTTTATTTACAAGGTTACTTAATTAACTTAATAAAAAACATTACTTTTCATTATCAAATAAAACCTAATGCAACAAATAAAGTGTCACAAAAATTCGATGCAAATTTTGCTACCCGTGAGAGTTGCTAGTTGCGCTTCCTTTGTGGGTATAAAACGGTCAACACGGGTTCAATGTGGGTCATTCGCTATTCAACCGTTGAAGAGGACACACGCACAGATTTTGATGGATACCACAGCTGATAAAGCCGCTCAAGTGGTTGCACTACTGCAATCAGGGGTGCGGCAGTGTGATGTCGCCCGGCAACTGAACCTGAGCCGTTTATTCCGTTCGAAGAGTGTACCAGCGCTTCATAGAGACCGGTGGCTATATCCGCAGACACGGTTCGGGTAGACGTCGCTGCACTTCGGAAAGAGACGACCGGTTCGTTGTGTCGAACTCTTTGAGAAATCGTTTCTCCAACGCTGTTGAGTTGCAACAGCAGCTCCAGGCAGTTCGCAGACGCACCGTAAGCGTATCTACGGTTAGAAGAAGATTGAAGGAGAAGAAGATAGCGGCCCACAGAGCTGCTACGGGTCCAAAATTGACTGCAGCGCATCGGCGAGCCCGCTTGCAGTTTGCTCGTGACCACGTCGATTGGACCCTTGAGCAGTGGAGAGCTGTTCTCTTCTCTGACGAGACGCGAGTGTGTCTTTTCTGCAACGACCGACGGAGAAGAGTATACCGGAGGCAGGGTGAACGTTTCGCCCAAGCCTGCATCCAGGAGACGGTGGAATATGGTGGCGGATCCTGCATGTTCTGGGGCGGTATGTCTGCTGCCGGCAAAACCGACCTTGTCTGCGTCTCCCGGACTGGAGGTGCTCGCGGACAAGGGTCGCTGACTGCTCGCCGCTATGTCACTGAGGTCCTGGAAGTGCATGTGGTCCCCTTTGCCGAATCTTTTGGCGAGGGGTTCACATTAATGCACGACAACGCTCGCGCTCACACTGCAGGCATCGTGAGCGACTTCTTGCAGAGGTCCCAAATCTCTGTGATGCAGTGGCCAGCGCGAAGTCCGGATCTGAATCCTATAGAGCACCTCTGGGACCATCTTAAACGTAAGGTTCGATCTCGGGATCCAGCTCCTTCGACTCTACAGGAGCTCCAAGACGCGGTGATTGAAGAATGGGGGCTTATCCCTCAAGAAGAGCTCCTGAAGTTGGTGAGGTCCATGAGGGACCGTATGGAAGCCGTGATCAGGGCAAGGGGGGGTAACACTAGATTTTAAGTTAATTTTAAGACACTTTTTGTACATTTTTCTTTGTAAATTATCTGTTGTTAATTAGGACTTAATTAAGGATTTTTATTATTTTATTAATTTTAATGTTGTTTGTATAATTATAATTAAACAGAAAGTTAAATTTAATTGTTTTTTGATACTCCTTTTTGTTACCTTTCTAATGATACCCAACACTATCCTCTACATAAGGTTTAAGAATTTTTAAAGATGATTTTTAAAAGGTGCGATTTTTTTGACGCCGAGTGTAAATGATATAAAAAAAGTGTACTGATAAAAAAAATCCTGTATAAAACGATTTTCAAACATATTTATAGTTTGCATCGTACAATTAAAATAATTGTATTACAATATAAAACACAATGAAAGCATTTAAAGAAGCTTTGGTGGCGCCACTAGCAACTTAGGTATCTAGATCTATAGACACAGGGACATACCTACTTTAGTTACATAGATTACCAATGTTTAGAAAGAGACAAAGCTACTGTGCGACCAATACCTGTCTTTATTTACACAGTGTAGTATTCATCCGCTTCTACAAGTTTGTGACCTGAGCGGGGTCGGGTAGTTGTCTCTTTCTAAAATCCGAATATTGACTCCAGATTCTAGAAAGAGACAACTACGCTTACTGCTTTACTAAGTTTACAGTTGCATTAGAAGCTCTATCCCTTTCTCTGTCTGTAGTAAGATCCTAAGAATTGTGATAAAGACTGTTTTACAAAATACACTCAGAAAGAAAAAATAACCACCAAAAACCCATTCGTATGAATATTGCTGAAACCATACCAGAGTTGTGAGTGGCGTCGCGTAGTAATGGAAAAAAAGTACAGTAAGCCTCATTTTCTGTAGATTTAATATCATTCATTTTTGAGCCTGAAAGATAAAATCAGTCTTAACGCCATAATATATTAGACATCTTTTCTGAAATACACTTAGTTTAAAAACGACACGCACATTCTTCAAGCCAATTATAACAATTTCAAAAATATACGCATTCTATTAAATTCATACAAGTTCATAGGCGGAGAGCCTTAATAACGATCAACTTCATTTAGGAACTAAAAAATATAATTATAAATAATTTCTAATTAAAATAACTACGAAGTCTATTACGATATTTACATAGGTACACTAAGATCAATTTGCACGAACAGATGCATAAAAAACGTTAAAATATTAAACATCTAGCTGTCTGTCTCCTTCTAATAATATACTAAAGACAAAAGCAAAATGCTGTCAAATATGTTTTCACACGGAGCAATGAAAAAAGCGTTTTACAATTTGCAGGTGATTACTACACTTAATTCATTGTCCATTATTTAAAAAGTCATCTTTATTTTTGACAGCACTCTGTCTCTATCGTATCTATAGGCAGAGATAGAAAATATTCTTTCTACACCGGTAGCCAGTCTGCTGATATCCAATTCCATTAACACGTTTATAATATAGTTAACTATGTTAGGCAACTGCGGCTTTTAAAAAGTTTAGATACAGTTATGAATGTTTGTTTAAAGAAGAAGGGGAAGTAATTTCAATCTTATGCGAAAGAATAAGGCAGCTAACTAGCTAAGATAGTAGGGATCAGTTATCCTAAACTATTGGATTGCAAGCGACCGTTGATGGTCCGCAAAAAACGGAACCGTAGTTTAAAAAACATTTCAAGCTTGGATTAAATTTAAACAAAAGCAGGTGTAGGTAAAGATGCAGATGGGACTTAGATTTCCTTGTTTTTGAGAATGTTAACAGCAGTGTAAGGAATGTGGAGTAGAAACAAGAGTCCATACAATAAATACAATCCCTCCGTCGCTGCATAGCTTAAAAGCAAAACATGATGTTCGCTTAAAATCATATTAGCAAAACACTATTTTTCGCAAAATATCATATTCTCAAATCACCACATTCTTACAATATCTTAATATATTCTTAAAACATCACATTCGCAAAATAACATATACGATACTTCGTTTAAAGTACAATTAATGTCATAATGCTTTAGTACCTAAATATTTTTCAAGAATTGAGCTCCGGGCTTGGCGGTTTATTATCGAGTTAAAAGTGAATTGCTGCTGCTTTGCATTAAAATATCATGGAACGGTAAGTTATCTTAATTATTTATCTACTTTGCGAGGTCGGTTAGCAATTTCAATGAAAAAGTTATATTTTTATGTAAAAAGTGAGAAATCGTGTTAAAAGTATGTAATGGTCTTTGATTATATACCATGTCTATAGTCAAAGGTAATGGTCATTCGAGGCTCAATTGAGCCATTCTCACAGACTAGATTTGACATTTGTTTCAGTGATGGTGGAATAACATGGATTAGCCGTTGGTCAACTTTTACAAATTAATCTAAATCGGTTTTTTTATTTAACTTATTTCGACTTTTTATTTTAATTAATGTAAGTACATAAATAAATAAATACTTTTAATTGTCATTGGATTTGAACACAATACATGGTTTTGATTCAAATGTACCGGGACTTTCAAAAGGCATACGAACTTGGAAAAATTTTTGGTAAAAAAAGTACAATAATGGTACACGAATATAGAAGTTTGGGGGGGGGGGGGTTAAGGGCTACCCCCGGTGTCATTCTCACTCGCAGGAAGTACATAGTTATGGAGATATGTGCATTTGATATCTCATTAAAAAAAAAAATTTCATTTATTTCGACTTTTTATTAATGTACAATGGCGGACTCCGTCGTTTTACCAGTCTAACGCTGCTAGTGCTTCGGCTAGGAACTGGAAAACTTCTATGTAGATTGCCGTTGCGAGTTAAACGGAGTCCGTACGGAGCCCGCTCCGCTCTTAGTGGAAGGCGGGCATAAAGGTCAAAATCCCTTGCACACCGCGTCGTCTATTTGGTACGGTCACGCCGGGCGGTCGGTGCGTTTCATACGAAAATCGCTGCAAAGTGGTAAAGCGACGGTGACCCCGACCGTACTTATATAAAAAAATACTTTTAATTGTCATTGGTGTTTGAACACATACATGGTTTTGATTCAAATGTACCGGGACTTTCATGGCATACTAACTTGGAAAATTTTTTGGTAAAAATGTACACGAATTTAGGGGTTCGGGGGTGGGGGAGTAAAGGGCTACCCCCGGTGTCATTTTCACTCGCAGGAAGTACAAGGTTATGGAGATATATGCATTTGAAATCTCATTAAAACTTACCTTAAAATGTGTGAAAAAGTAATTGAAATGGTTAGGGGGAGGAGGAAAAAGAGAGTTGAAAGGGGAGCCCCCTTTCCACTCTCTTTCCCCCTCTTTTTTTATTTACATTTAGTGTTTTAGCATGTTTTTGTATTTTCTTTGCTTTATTTTTTCTTTTGTGTGTTATATAGTGCGAATAAAGTAAGTCGGGGTAGGGAGAGTGGCTTACGCACACGTGGTGGCGCACGCGGCAGCGTACGCTCACGTGGTGGTGGTGATGGGCCATCTTCGCGCGTCAGCGCTTCTGCAGATGGACGTGAAAGGGGCACGACCTTCCACGAAAATATTTTATTTTTTATGTTTGTGTGTGTACATTTTTAGTATTGACTAAATGTATTTTATTTATATTTAACTCCAACGTCAATTTATCGATGTCGGCGGAGTCCCTTGGGATGGATGATGCTGGGCCTTATCGCTACACATGTAAGTTCTTAAAAATATTATTATTTTATTTTATATAGGACAACGAAAGGTTACACCTATTATTTTTATTTCCTCTACTTATCAAAATTTATATTTCAGAGAGGGTGAGCCGTTTGAAGTTCCCGTGGTCGAATCACCGGCGTACTACGATTTCGAGGCCCCGTCACCGGCATTGTAAGTATAGAGTTTTTTAACCAACCAAATTTGTATGATTCTTTTGATTAATTTTCTGTGGTAATTAAATTTATTTATTATAGATTCGTAGAATGTGGTGGAAGTGGGGCATCCACCCCTCTGACTGCGGGAAGTGGGCCATCCACGCCAAGGGCCAAACGTCGTATTTAAGTATTTAGGAAAATATTCAATAATGCAACAATAATGTTGTTCTAGATACTGTTCGATATTAACTTGTATCACTTTTACAGGCGGCCGCTACAGGACCATGAAATTATGGACCATCTTTTCTATGGTAAGTTAATTTATACCGTTTTCATCAACTCTAACAGCTCGCCATCTTTTTTCTATCGTTTATTTCGTTATTTCAAATAGGTAGCAGCGAAGAAGAAAACGAGGAAGATGAGGAAGAAATTGACACTCTTCCTATACTTATCCCGCGATCGTTGCGCACGTTTTTGGTGGACGAACGCAACGAAGAGGCAACCGCACCAGTCGACACCAACATAAATTTTATGTGGCTTCCACCCACCACTCCAGGATCCGTAGCAGCCTCACCACCTGTGGATCTGTCGGCGGTCCCATCACCAGACCCTGTGGAGCAGTCGGCAGTAGATAAGTTTGACTTCCAGTGGAGAGCGTTCACGCTACCTCAAATTGAACCAGAGTTGAGGAGGGAAACGTTCTCCAACATTAATTGTGGACCCACTACTCCATATGCCACTCCATATGACGCATTCATCGCCATTTGGGATCGGCAAATTATGGAACATATTGTTGTGGAGACAAACCGATATGCTCAAGAACTTGTGGGATGATGATGCAGTCCGGCACTATGTATCCTAGCAGTAGGATTACAAAGTGGCTGGACACGACTGCGGATGAGCTCTACGTATATTTCGCCATAATCATAGCGACGGGGGTTGTGGTGAAAACACGTATCGAGGAGTACTGGAACATCACCCGTAACATTTTTGTTACACCTGAATTCTCCGCGGCGATGCGTTTTGATCGCTTCTTGCTGTTGAGCAGGTGTCTCCACTTCGCAAGTAACGCGACTTGCAATCCCGATTCATTAACCCGCACTCAGGCAAAACTTTTTAAAATTCTGCCGGTTCTAGACCACCTCAATCTTAAATTCTCCCATTTAAATAACATGGACCAAAATGTAGCACTGGACGATGTGGAAGGGCTGGTTGAACATCAACCAGTTCATTAAAAACAAAGCCGCAGCAGTAGGAATAAAAACCTACGGAAGTTTGTGAGTCCAAACCGGATACTTGTAGCGTTTCGAGGTCCACGCAGGGCACGAGGAAGGGTCACAAGACTCCGGTTTCTGGGTTCATACCAGCGTTAGTTCTCCGCCTATTGAATGGCCTTGAGCACAGAGGCCGTGTCGTTTTTGACAATTTGATTCCTCCTAATACAGAGATGTCTTTTCAAGAAAATCGCGGAGGTCCGCGTGGCAGAGGCCCAAATTCCGGTGGTAACCGCCGAGCAAGTAGGGACGCTCAACGCGCCTATCAGCATCACAACGATAGGGAAACGCGTAAAGATTGGAGCTACGAGCCCCAACCTTATGATCCCGAAAGGGAAAAGCACCGCAAACCAACTAAGCGGTATGAAGGCTACAAGAGTAGCTTCAAAACTGAGAAGAGAATTCCTCAGACTCCAGTAACTATAACACCAAGTACTACGGAGACACCGCTCCGTGACGAGCCCTTGTACGACATGGGTCCACACTCGTCACTTCTGGCAGCACAAGACGTTTATTGCCAGAACTTTGAATACTCAGGGTTCATACCGTTAGTCAACGAGACGTACGAGAAGATGAGGGGTATTGATCCCCGGTTCACGACCGTCTACCACTCTCGATGTTTACTCACGCTATGAGTACGCATTTAAACCTTGAGATTCTGGAGCAGGCCAGGAAATCCGGCCAGAATGTCCTTAATATAAGGACGGATGCGAGAGAGGTCTTACCAGACTATCAAGTAATACCACAACCAATTGTGGACTATATCTCTCACGTGTCTAGCGTCATCACCCAAGATGGGAAGGAAGTGCGGCTGAATTTACCACAAGTCACAATACCCCAGGGTCCTCAGAACGTGCAAGGAGTGCCAGTTGAAAGTGGGTCTTTCGGCCCTATAAACGCTGCAAACCATAACGTTTACGAGTGCTATTTGAGCCCGCTCGTTACATCACGACGCGTGGAGGCATCACTAGCTAATGACGCCGATTACTTACCGCTTCCTGAAGAACTCATCCCGGGACAGCTTGTACCTAATCGAAATTTATTGGGTTTTGAACCCATTGATATACAGAATCACGGAGCCAGGGCAAGACTACAAGGAATAAACTTCCCTAACGATGACTCAATTGAGGGAAGATACCGCGTATGCTCATTATTGCAGGAAAGGGTGTATACCGTGCTAGCGGAAATGAAGGACCGCTTCAAAATGCGAGAATATCGCCGGGAGTATAATCCTAATGGTTTAAACGTTATAGAGAAAATTCCTCATAAAGTAACTTCGGTGAATTTAACGTTTGTTGAAACCTCAGGTCACTCAGGAGCACCAACTAACTCCTGACCGTGTATACAACTGTGACGAAACGGGGGTTACTGTTGTGCCAAAGACAAATTCAAAGATAATCGCTAAAAGAGGACGGAAACAGGTTGGGGTCATAGTTTTAGCAGAACGAGGACAGACGGTAACGGTCGAGATATGCTTCAGTGCAGCTGGAAACTACATGCCACCTATGCTTATCTTTCCAAGAAAAAGGATAAATCCAGAGCTGATGGTGAATTCACAAGCTGGTGCTTGGGGCACATGTAGTGATTCGGGCTGGATTACTTCCGAGCTGTTCCTCCAATGGTTCAAAAGATTTGTGATTTTCAGTGAAGCATCTAAAGAGAGACCCGTGCTTCTTTTACTGGATGGGCACAGCACCCACACTCAGAATATTGACCTGATCAATGAAGCCAGAGCTCATGGTGTTATAATCTTGTGTTTTCCTCCGCACACGACACACCGTTTACAAGTAGCGGATGTTGCGTTCATGCGACCAATAAGTGTTTATTATGAACAAGCCGTTACAGCCTGGCTGCGTTCTAACCCTGGACTAGTCGTTACTATCCGGCAAGTCGCTGAAATATTTGGAAATGCTTTTGTTCAAGCAGCCACTATGTCTACAGCAGTTAATGGATTTCGTAAATGTGGGATTTGGCCCTATAATCCAAACGTGTTTTCCGAAACAGATTTTGCCCCTTCTTTGACAACCGAGATCCAGTTAAATGACGGTCAAACTTCCACAAGCCGAGAAGTATTTCAAGGTATAAGCAATGTCACTACTGTCCAAACTTCAGACACAGTAGCTGCACAAACAGCTGATAATGCTGCGACGTCTTTTGGCAGAGACGTTGTTAATGACCCTTTGCCAGGGTGTTCCCACTGGAGTCCCAGGCTAGTTAATCAGGAATCAGCACCGTATCAAACTGAAGACCAACCGGAGACGGGTGCGTATCATTTCATATAATGACATATGAGCTAATTACAAAGGACATAACGTTCATTGGATATAACTTTTACTTGATAACAACATTACGTATACAGTCATTTGATATAATACTCATATTCTATAACAACTTTTTCTATAAAGTTATATTGGTATAATAACATATTCATTTTATATAATTTTTACTTTAAAATAAAATTAGCATTTTAACCCCAATTTGATTTAAAAAAAATATTTTAAAGTTAATACGTTGAGTTTTTGGTAAGATTGTGCCACAAAAGTCAGTGACGGAAACGAATTGCGGCAAAACCGACTCCACGTAGACTTGTCTTCCCTACGCTAGAGTGTAATTTAAGCCCGCGTAGGCGCGGAGGGGCGAGGCGGCCCGCGTAGGCGCGTGGGACCGCCAGAGCCCCGCAGCGCCGAAGCCGTGAAAGAAACCATGCCTGCTGCATGCTTGCTTGCATGCTGCGTGCTTGCTTGCCTTCTGCATGCTTGCTTGCACGCTGCATGCTTGCTTGCACGCTGCATGCTTGCTTGCACGCTGCATGGTTGCTTGCATGCTGCATACTTGCTTGCACGCTGCATGATTGCCAGCATGCTGCATGCTTGTTTGCATGCTGCTTGCTTGCTTTCTTGGATGGTGCCCTTTGGGTCTGAGTATTATAGGATTAATGTTTTATACCATTAGATTATTATATCAAATGTTTATTATATCATATGGACATTATATCACATGAAATTATAGATTCTAAAATTATATTAAATGTTTATTATATCAAGTCAGTTGTTATATGAAATGAAATTATATTAAATGAACGTTAGATCATAAGTATTTATATCAAACATTACACACCCACCGGAGACATCACAAGCAGAACAAAATCAATCCGACCAGCAGACACACTCAATAGAACCAGCTGAAAACCTTGTTTTTCAGGAACCAATGACATCACAACCAGCTAATGTGCCCACATGCGATAAATGCTTTTTCCACTTCCGCTTACTAAGAAATCCTCTCGTGTTGCTAAAAAGCGTGGAAAAACAGCAATTATCACGTCGTCTCCTTACAAACAAGAATTAGAAGTCATCGTCCAGAAAAAAAAGATGCTGAACAGAAAAAACTAGAGAAAATAGAAACAAAAAAGAGAAAAGATGAATTAAAAAAACAGAAGAAAACTACTACAAAAGCTGAAAATAAAAAATCAAAGAAAACAGCAAAACGACGAAGACTCTCATCATCTGAAGATGAAAGTGAAGAAGAGGAGGACACACCATGTGTGTATTGTGAGGAAGTGTATTCCGTTTCCATTGAAGGGTGGATATCATGCTCATTATGTGGAAAATGGGCTCATAATAGCTGCGCAGGAATTGATGACGATGATGACGAAGCCACCCATATCTGCGAGTACTGCCAACTCAAATAATCATCTTTCTCTGTGATCATTCTTATCACCCCATCTTACCTCAGGGGAGTACCCCATCTGACCAGCACCAGGGGGCAAGACGAGGCAAAACACCTTTTTTATATTAATTTTTTTTTCTTAAATGTGTTACCAAAAGTTCCTAATGACACCAAATATTAGAATAATAACAATTAGTTGTTAATTAAAAAATAAATATGATTGTTTCACTGTGTAATTTTTATATTATTGACCTTTAAAGCTTAAGTACCCCATCTTGCCACCCTATCCCCTACATAGTCTTAACACACACTAATGAGACCAAACTTATTTATGTTGATCACGTCTTTAGGTCAAACAATTCTCGCACATCATAAAAGTGATTTTCGTTTAACCATTTAAACAACTTGTTTTTAAATACAGTATTGGAACTAATCTCTTTAATATTTGCTGGCAATTTATTATAAATTTTAACACACATTGCCAAACAGCTTTTCCTATATTTATCCGATCTGGGAATATCGGTATATACAAGTCTGTTGGGGTCTCTTTTACGTCTAGTATTTACGTCAAGTGCTCTTTTAAAATTATTACTGTGTTTTCTCACAAAATTAGAAATTTCGAATATGTAAAGTGATGGTAACGGCAGCAAACCAAGACTCTTAAAATATGGTTGACATGATACGTCAGGTGCAGGTTACGGGAAAAACCGTAATAAATGGTCAAAGACTTCTCCTACTGCTAGGGTTCGTATGCCTCAACATAATATAATTACTCGTGCTTGTGCCACGAAATTGACAATGAAGATGCAAAAGACCATTTCATCATTTGAAATAAATTATTTGACGAAGAAATACTTCTACAGATTTTGACTTGGACCACCAAAAAAATATGCATTTATAGGGTAAAGTTTGCTCGTCAGAATAAACCGGAGCTAAAAGACTTGGATATAACTGTGCTAAAGGCTTTTGTGGGTCTTTTAATATATTCAGCTGTATTGAAATCGAACCACGAACGCACAAATTACTTGCCCGGTACAGGGTGTGAAATATTTAGATGCGACATGTCAGAAACTAGATTTGTCGTTTTGTTACTATGTTTGCGATTCAATAATCCAGATGATCGCGCTGAAAGGCAAAAAGATGATAAGTTGGCAGCCGCATCCTTTATTTTTAAGAAGTTTGTCATCAATTCTCAACAACTGTACGAATTGAGTGAATGCGTCACAGTTGATGAGATGTTAGTAAAGTTTCGAGGAAGAAGTCACATGATTTCGCATATGCCGAAGAAACCCGATAAATATGGACTGGTGATACGAGCATTATGTAATGAAAAAAATGTCTATTTTTATAATGGATATGTTTATACCGGAAAAGGCTCTGATGGTGACGGATTGACCACACAAGACAAAACACTTCTTGTGCCCACTCAGTGTGTCCTACGGTTGATACAACTAATTGAAGGAAGCAACCGAAATGTGACTGCTGATATTTGGTTCTCATCTATGGAACTAACAGATGAGCTATCAAAACGGAAGCTAACTTATGTAGGTACTATGAAAAAAAAATAAGCTTGAGATACCTAGCGAATTTCAACCGCACAAAAATCGAGATATCCATTCCACATTGTTTGGTTTTACAAACCAAGAAACTAATTGCTCATATGTGCCTAAGAAAAATCGAGCTGTGATACTTGTGTCCTCAATGCATCATGATAACAAAGTTGACGAGGATAATAAAAAGCCTGAGGTTATACTTTGTTACAACAAGACTAAAGGAGGCGTTGATGAAGCGGATAAAAAATGCTCCATTTATTCCAGCAACCGCCGAACGAGGAGATGGCCAATGGTAGTTTTCTATCGCATTGTGGACTTGAGCGACATGAATGCTTATATACTGTACAATATGCATCAGCCCAAAATTACAGACAGAGGAGATTTTCTGAAGTCATTAGCCCGTTTGCTAGTGCTACCTCAAATGCAAAAACGTGTTGTTTGCATTCAATTACCACGGGAGTTACGGCTAGTGATAAAGCGAGTTCTGGGTGACGACATGGTCGAAGAAGATGTCCAAAATTCTGGAACTAGTCAGGGTAAGCGAAGGGCATGCAGTATTTGTCTACCTAACTACATAGAATGTCAACATACACGTGTGTCGGGTGTGACAATCCCATATGTTTGAAATGTTCTCGCCCTAATGATTTATGCCAAATTAAGTGGTTGTCAGAATTTTTAATTTTTGTTTCCAGAAGTATCTTTTACGTTTTATTGTTTTATTATTAATTCGATTTTAAGTAAAAAGTGTTAAATATGTCAAATTATTTATGTAAGGTTTATTAAAATGCCAAAAGATGGATCTCATGTCAATTAAGGATAAAAAGTACTTCTTCTTCTTCTTCTTTTAAGTACTTAAAAAGTGTTAATTGTGTTTTTCTCCTACAGTAATTATAAAAACTGATTGATATTATTTATAATTGTTTTATTATATTCCAATAGTTAAATATCAACCCAATTTTGAATTGCCTGTGAGGCGTCACGTCCCTTATAGTGTTATAAATTTGTCATGTCAGCAGTTAAAGGTTAAGCCCACGGTCATACATGACTACAACATCTGCATGGGAGGGGTCGATCGTAAGGACCAAATGATAGCCTTGTTCCCCATTGAAAGAAAGAGGAATACCATATGGTATAAAAACTGTTTAGACGGTTGCATGCATATTAAATGCCTACATACTTTATAAGTCACAACATTCTCTTAGTAACCGAAGTTTCCGTATTGGTGACTGAGTTATTGTCACGGCACACTCTACAAACCACTTCTTTGCCCATAATTACACACACACTACCCGCCGCTACAGTACATCGTGACCGAGCGCGCCGCCACGGGTCACCGGTACCGGCGCAACTGCGTCGAATGCGAAAAACGCGTCACAACGTACTGTAACGGGTGCAATAAGGCGCTTTGAGTATATTACTATACATATTACTATTATAATGAGTGATAAAGACAGGAAAAGACAAAAGAGTATAAGTGCGTTTTTCTTTACCAAAAAATAAAAACAGACGATGCAGTTGCAGATGGGAAAGGGATTGAATTTAATGGTGTCCCATGTACATCCACGGATGTGGCAACTACATCAATGCCAACAAAACCATCAGCAGCATCAGCCTCTACTAGTTACATGTTGCAGGAACGAGATATAGGTGGATATCGCAATATTTATGTATTTCAACATTTTATATAGCTATAGGAAGACAAAGTAGCTATTTGAAGTCGGGTGACTGCGAATTTGCGAACGTTTATCTTCGTTCGCCGCAGCTTCATATACTTACCTGCACACCTTGTTCCCGTGTTAAGCCTCAGTCATACGTAGCGAATACCTACTCGTCGCGAGTGAATTCACGCACGAGCGCGGTCGACCCATGGTTGTGTTGTGGTTAGATTGGACGCCGTGTAGGACAGTGCGCGTCCCTGAAGCCGCATAAGCATAAGCATGCCATGCTATCTTTTATAAAATAAAGAGCTGCTTTCGCAGTCACCCCGAAAGTGCGTGCTTTGCATAAATAAAACCACCATTAAATAAATAGTAATTACCGAGCTACGGCTAGGCTATTTCAGTTTCTTCTAAATAAATTATAATAATCGCACCTCTATGTAGGTTTCTAAACAGTTATTTATTTATTTTTAATTTCAGGTTCACTACTAATCAACCAGCAAGGCGAGTTAGTTCTTACAGACGAAGAAAGATACCAGTGGTTGAAATATACTTGGCAACCTAAAACAGACTTTAAGTTTCCACTGGTGCGTGAGGGAAAAAAGAACCGGTCTTTTCAAATAAGCTGGTTTAAGGGACATGAATGGCTAGCATATAGTAAAATTGCTGGTGGCGGATTGTGCAAAATGTGCATTCTTTTTGGTCGACGTGAAGCGGGTACAAATGATGTGAAGCTGGGAAAATTTGTGTCGGAACCACTAACAAGATATAAAAAGGCAATCGAAACGATTACTCACCACCGATTACCACCAAGCGAACATGGTAGCATCTCAAAATTTCTTAAGGGTAATGGAGGCAAAATCAATGGATGTTGTTGTCCAAATGAGATCACAGGAAATGAAAACTGTTGAAGAGAATCGTAAAAAACTTATACCCATTATTAAAACAATAATATTATGTGGAAGACAAAACATACCGTTAAGAGGTCACAGGGATGACGGTAGTTTAGATTTGGAAAGTTCTTACGGACACGGAGAACGAGAAGGAAACTGTTTTGAATCGATGCTGGAGATTAGATACTGCATGAACACGTAAAAACGTGTCCTAAAAACGCTTCCTACATTAGCAAGTCGACACAAAATGACTTAATTGAATGCTGTGGGGAATTAATCAAAAACAAAATAGTGTACTTACAAAATTAAAAAGTCTAAATATTTTACCATTATAGCTGATGAGACCACAGACGTTTCTGTTTGTGAGCAACTAGCCATTTGTATTCGCTATTTCGATGTAGATACAAACGAAATACAAGAAGACTCTCTAATGTTTGTCAAAGTTGTTAAACTTACTGGTGAAAACATTGCTCACCATATTTTGAAAACGTTGGAAAACCTTAACTTGGACATTACATTGTGCCGGGGTCAAGCATATGATGGAGGAGCCAACATGAGCAGTAAAATAAAAGGTGTTCAGGCACGCATATCCAGCATTCAGCCTTTAGCATTTTTTACCCACTGTGCAAGCCACCGACTCAACTTAGCTATTAGTACAGCCTGCACCGTACCCAGCATATGAAATTACGTAGGGGTTATCTCAAGTATAGCAACTTTCTTTCGTCAGTCAGCTCAACGAATACATCTCCTGAGAGAAGAAATGCAAGCTCATCCGCCAAAGGAAAAAAAGAATATATAAAAAAATGTGTGAGATCAGATGGGTGGAAAGACATGAAGGGGTTTTGACATTTTTGGACGTCTTGCCATGTCTTCCTGAAATATTGCAAAAAATGGCTGATCGTTGCTCCAATCTATAATTTCGTCGGAATTTCTTATAAGCTTGGTAATCCTCTCTGATATTTTTGAAATCACGCTGCCCTTATCTCGGTCATTCCAAGCCATTGAAATCGACATACTTTCTGCAGTTCAGCTTATTAATAGGACCACAGCAAGTCTGCAGAGGCAACGTGAAACTAGCACGGATATCTACATTTAAAAAACTTTTTAATCAATCAGGCTGAGGCCATCGTAAATGACATTGGTGCGGAAATCACGGTTCGCAGAATCACCGGTCGTCAAATAAATCGGCCGAACATCCAGACTCAGCCAGTTGAAGAATATCACCGACTTTCAGTATATATTCCTTTTCTAGATTATATGTTAAGTGAAATGTCATCCAGGTTCCCTAGCGCTCCCATGCAAAGAATCGGACAGTTGCAAAAGTTGCTGTCCCATAACTTCAGCGACGAAGATGTAGAGGATGTTTTGCAAGGTGCTGAAGTATATAAAGAAGACCTGCCTTGTTTTTTAGCTTTGAAGGGAGAGCTAAAAATTTGGCGACAGATGCGAGAAAATATCCCAATATCTCCAGCAGATGCCTACAAAAGAGCAACGGTGCTGCCAAATATTAGAACTCTTTGTCAATTGCTGTGCACGTTTCCAGTGACTACTAGCACTGCCGAGCGATCTTTCTCCACCTTACGCCGATTAAAGTCATATCTTCGCAACAGGATGACAGAAGATTGTTTGAATGGATTGGCTAGTCTGTACAGTATGATGGTGTTTCCTAAGACCAGCACGTGTAGTCCGGGAGAGGAAAGGAGAGGGCGAGATAAGATCAAAAAGTTCTTCAGAACACTCTCCGTAGTAATTCCGGTAGAAGACACTGAGAGAAGCAATGTCTCTACACAGCTGGAGGTCCTCGAGGGAGGCTGTAATCTCAGCATCTCCAATAATAAGTACCGCTTGCCTTTGCAGTCTATCAAGTGCATCGAGGAGGTATTTAGCGGAGCCGTCCCATAGATGGGAACAATACTCCATACTCGATCGCACCTGAGTTTTGTACAGTAAACAGCGCTGCTCGGGAGTGAAAAACCGCCTCACCTTATTGAGAATATCCAACTTCCGGGAGGCAGTTAAAATAGCACTCTCGATGTAGTGTTTTGGATTCAGTTCCCGGCCGATGTCCATGCCAAGAATGCTGAGGTTCACAGAAATGGGTGACGGAGAATTCTAAGAGAGGGAGGAGTAAGGAAGGGAGTAACCTTGGACGAGAATGCACAAACCTGGGTTTTGCTAGCATTAAACTCGACCAGGTTTTTAGATCCCCACTTAGAGACACGATCGAGAGTCAGGTTCAGTTTGGCAACCAGTTCTTGCCTTTTCACCATGATATCGGCTTGCTTTGCCGCAGGATGTCCCAAGTACCGCTCATGCACCGTACTGTCATCCGCATAACAATGAATATTGCCCAAGAACAACATGTCATTAATATGCAGAAGAAATAGAGTAGGTAAGAGCACAGAACCCTGCGGCACTCCGGCATTGACTTTGTAGAACGCGGAAGAACTAACCTCACAAAGGACACGAATCCTCCGCCCTTCTAGAAAGTCTGCAACCCAGGCGCACAAACGGGGCGGCACACCGAATGCCGGCAACTTGGAAAGAAGGGAACGATGCCACACTCTATCGAAAGTTTTGGCGATATCAAGGCTAACTGCCAGGGATTCGCCATGCTTGTCCATCGCTTCACCCCACGTGAGAAACGTACGCTAGAAGATCACCCGTTGATCGCTTTGGTCTGAACCCATACTGGCGATCATGGAGCAGCGAGTGATCCTCTAGGTAGTGAATAAGCTGGGAATTAATTATCCGCTCAAACACCTTGCACAGCACAGAAGTTACAGCGATGGGTCGATAGTTGGCTGGATCCGAGCGATCCCCTTTTTTGGGGTTGGGTTTTATGTTCGCCTCCTTCGAAGACACCGGCACAATACCAGTATCATAAAACAATGGGATTCGAACCCGTGAGAGCAGTGGACCGGCAATCCAAAGGTCACATGGGTTGGAATCCCATTCGAGCTTTCCTGAGACTGGAGAGTTTATTGAATAAATATATTTTGAGTTTGAGAACTTAACTTGTTTTTTTTCATCCAGTGCTCCATTTTGAGCCATGTTATATAAGAGCATTTCTACGGAAGAGCAGTTTTTTCTCAAATCGGTAATAAAAATTAAATTTCGTTTTGTAAACAGATTTATCACAATAATTAAATTATTAAACCTTTCTTGAACCTATTATTAGCAATGGGACCAAACTACGTGAAATGGTTCTCGAGTTATGTTTATTACAATTAAAGGACAATGGCCAAAAAAAAACCCAAGCCCGGCGGAAATAAAATGTATCTCAGATTTTTACTAAAAATGTGTTATTAAATACTGCGTAGTTGGAATCTTAGATATATTTTACTTAAAGTGTGAAATTGCTTTTCGAAGTTTTGCAGGGGTCATATTAATGTTTTAGTAAAATTATCGGGTATATCGGATTAGCTTCCGCTTTCGTTTCAGTCAGCGGTGTAAATCCAGGTCCTTATCTATCTAGGTAGGTACCTACCTACCTATTTTCATTCAAATCAGGTCATTGAGGCGTAAAAGAAAAAAAACATACAAATATTTAAATATCAAACCATCGTTATTTTCACAAATCGAATATTAAATAAGTGTGATGTGATTATTACTGATACTTAAATAACTATGTATATTACCAAAAAAAATATTCATATCACTACTATTGTGTTTTCTTTATCATTGATGACTTCTGCTAGGTACTACTTTAATAATAGTAGTGGTGGTAATATTTATACTGTAGAAAAATATTTGGATTTGGTATACCCCTATTACTCACTGCTAAACCACCATTTTAGCAATTTAATGATCCTTCTACTGAAACATTAATATGACCCCTGCAAAACTTTCAATAGCAATTTTATACATTTAGAAAAATATTTCAGCGGTGTTACTTATGCAGTAATTAATTACTCAACATTACCAGTATTATAAGGTACATTTCTTTTGCGCCGGGCCTGGGTTTAAATTTCATACTACGTGACCATTGTCCTTTGAGATCGCACTGAATTGAGATTTTCGCATGTTTCCGTTTTGTAGTTTTATGATTATCACATAATATTGATTTTTTTTAATTTTTGCCCTTCTCATTCTTCAAGCAAGCTTATTTTTCCTTTTTTTCGTCTTTAGGTTAATTGGCCCATCTAAAAAAAATGTACCTTACATACTCACCTACATTACGACTTTGATCTTTTTTTACACAATAAACCTAAATACGTTTTTAATAAAAACATTGTTATGAATACCTAATCCCCATCGTAGTCCATACAACAGTGTTATAAGTATTAGTTCCGTTACAGACTCGTGGTCGCACCAACATGTCACACCAGTGTGAAAATCAGGAATATTTTTCCTGTTAGTCACACTGCCAGTATTGCAACACCTTTTATCGTCTATTATGAGTGAGGTGCAATATTAATAACTTGATAAATAAAAACACCGAAGTATCGATATGATTGTTATATTCAATTCATGTCATATTAATTTTGTGCAAAGAGATGCATTATGTTTTGTGATGTAGCCTAACCTTTGCTCTTACCTTCTATCACTGGCGACCACGAAGTTATTCTATCTTCGTGCTGGCGACCTACCTATGACATATTGACTCAGAAAATAACTTGTCATTTAAAATTTGCGAATAATTGTGCATCAATGAATTGTGTATAAAATGGATTTTTGCATAATTAAATGAAAACGCGGAGCAGTATTGCTGTTTAAAGAGCATCAATACTACAAACAAAAAGTTTACAAAAATTCTTCTCAAATTTGGTTTTGTCGGAATCGGCGTAATGGTATAAAATGTTCTTGTGACAATAGATGTAAGTATTAACAATGATATTATATGTGTAGATACGTTGCCTGCCCTCCGTAGTGACTAGAACAAATCCAGGTAATTGCCTGGACCTCACTCAGTCACACGTCAGTCATTGTCACGTCAATACGGTCGTTACCGTTATGAGTTTTTGTGTTGTTATTTGGATAAAAGGCCTTCTTGTGTATACAGAAATTGTAAAAATTATACTGCAACCATAAGAGACAAGATTTTTTTTATTTTTTCTCGTAATTATTGTAAAAATAAATTTAAAATAGAAAATTTCATTTAGTGAGTACATTTGCCCTGTTGCCAATTCGATATGCATGAGTGAGACGCGTGTACTATGTAAGAGAGAGACGTTTCTGTGAGAGTGAAAGAGAGAAAACAATGGCGGCCGAGATGGCGCATAAATTCAATGAGCTCATTGGTCAACTACCTTAAAGAGTATACAAAACTTAAAATATATGTTTCTCTCTTTTTAACAACAGGCTAATGATATGATTAAATTTATTTTCTTTCCCTTTCGACGTGATTACGTCATAAAAACAATTTCGCCATTTTTAAATGCAATTCGTTCAGGTGTAACTAGTCTATATATAAAAGGTCATTGAGTATTAATAAATTATCGAATACCTACAGTAACAAGGGGTAAGCATTTAAACCGAGTACCCTCGTTCTGGGAAAACGGATCAAACGGAGAAACCCCTGATATCGATTTTGGTTGCCGGAAATAACCTACGTATTTATTAATTTTTTTCATTTTTTTTTAATTTTTGAGCGAATTAAAACGAAAAACAACACCTAAAAAGGTAATGTCATTAGAGAAACGTGCGGGGCGGAGAAGCGGGGGAACGCCCCCCCCCCCCCCCCCGCAAGTGGGGCTTGGGGGGCGAAGCCCCCCGCCATGAAAGAAGTCGAAAGAGGTAATTTGGTTAGGTTAGGTTAGTATGTTGACCAATAACGCGCGAGCCGAGCGAGCGAAGCACCAGAAACTACGTTTTTGTACGTGCGACGTTTTTTTATATACTCTCTCCCGAGATACGGCAGATGGGGGTTGCAGAGGGGGGGGGGGTATATTCCTCTCCCCCTCCCCCCTTCCTCAGCAAACCTCTATCGAGGTTACTAATATCTAATGATTACAAGCCATAGCCGTGAAATATCACTTTAATTAAATTAAAAAATATTAAATGAATGCTTAAGAATAATTCACTGAACCGTTTAATTTTTATCACATTTTAGGGAAAAAACGTGGTGAAAACGGTCGATCACAAGAGCTGTAAACCAGAAGAGAACCAAAACCAAACAACACTTTCTATACACCATTTAAAAGATGTAGCGGGTATTTCTGCGGAGCCAATGCCCAAAATTTATGAAGAGCATACCAGACCCATGAAGCAAGAAGGGCTAAAAGTTTTTAGGCCGGCCTTTGAAAGTGTGAAGTGTAGTCTTTACAATGCGCTGAAACAAAAGTTAAAAGTCAGCAGAACGGTCTTCAAACGCCTTGAGGATGTAGAAGTACCCGCTACGTTTGAAGAATTTCTGATTGCTGATTATCGGTACCAAGGTACCAGACTATCAATATTTTGTTCAGTCGAAGCAAAACAATTATTGAGAACGATAAATGAATATTTTGTGGACACAACTTTTAAGAGTTCTAAACGTTTTCACAATTGCTTTCAATACTCGACGCTTTAGGGAGCACATCCCAAAGCACACAGGTGATACCTTTAATAAACGTACTAATGAGTGACAAGAAAGAGTCCTCATACGAAGCTTTGTTTGACATTCTGCATAATTTTCCTGATTGGCGACCTACGAAATTCCACGCAGATTTTGAAATTGCCGTCTCAAAAGCCATAAGATATTTTTTTCCTGATATAGTGTTCAAAAAATGTTTTTATCACTATTGCCAGTGCTTATGGCGCAAAACTAAAAAACTTGGAATGAAAAGAAAGTTAGAAAAAAGGATTGTGGGACTATGTGCGGTGCTGCCACCACTCCTATAGAGCAAGTAGAACAAGGATGGCAATATATAAAAAGTGAAGCACAAGAACTGAGCGGAAAGTATATAAAACAGTTTATAACATATATGACACGTAATTGGGTAAAGAAACAATATATTGCAGACTGGAATGTAGTAGGAGAACGGCATAGAACCAACAATGTCTGCGAGAGTTGGCATTCCCAATTAAATAAACATATAAATAAAAATTATGTTACGATAAATAAACTGTTGAGCGTTTTAAACAAACGAAGTGCGTTGAATATTGCCACAAAAAAGAGAAGGGCTGATCAAAAAGATAATTTTATTTTAGCCTGTCAATTAAAATTATTACACCAAGTATAATAAGTAAAGTCAAAGTGACTTAATTGCAATAAATCACTTTGACTTGCACTTTGACTTTTTCTAAATCACAGGCGATATCATTATGATTTTGGTGAATCATAATATGATTATGATCTGATGAAATTTATTTAAAAATAACAATCATTTCCATGTCACTTCACAGTGACCATCAACGGAAGTCTTATCGTTCCTAATCCTTCCCCAGTCTTGACTCATTTAGGCTATTTTTGTACTGTTTTAGATAGCATTTATTTTATTAATTTTCTTAGAAACCTTGCGAGGTGTTATGTTCGGATTAAACTTAGTTAAATCTAGTTTTTGGAAAACATTATTGTTGTTTAAACTATCAGTTAAAAACATGCAGAATTCAATTTCTTGTAACCCCTAATTTGTAAGCAAAAAAGGCATCCTTTTTTGTTTAACCGCCGCACTAAGAGACGTTCATTAAATTAGTTTTAAAGACAAACTAATTGTATTTAAAACAACTAAGAGACGAAAATTAATGGTTCATTAGATAATAACAACTTAAGGTGCGCGTAGGGCGGTGCCATGGCGGTGCACCTTATCGAAATGTATGTCGCTAAAGTGCAGTATTGCCGCATGCTTATGTGCATTTAAACTATGGTATTAGATATAGTAGTTATTATACGAAAAAGTTATTGTTTTCCTTTGAAATTATTTAAATACGATCTTTTACTATTATTTTTAAGAAGATTTAATAATAATTAACATAAATATAGTAAAACCTAATGGGCGATTTTCTGACAGCCCAAATTAAAAAGTAAAAATTAGTTCAAAAACACTCGATAGATGTCGTTTTATGAAAGCTGGGCTACATAAAAGCTGTAATAAATTCTACACTTTTACTTGTCTACCAAAAGAATAAAAAAATAGTATTTACTTACATATTTATATTCAGGACATTCAGAACCTATTTCTATTTTGGAATAGAATAATTATTACGCAGCCATACACGTGCTCTTCATGAACCCGCCTTTTACTAAGCGCCATACTAATCTATGCTAAGCGCCATCTATGAAGTCATTTACGAACCAATTTCTTTTTTTTTTTTGATCTCGGAAAATCGCCCATTAAACTATGCCTTTTTATATACGGCAACACCGAAATATGTTGTCAAAATAATAGAGAAAAAGTAGACGTCAGAGAAGAAAAAATTACATTGGTTCGTTTGTTTTGATTTCTGTGGATTTTTTTAGAATTATCTCAAATAATGGTGAGTTTTATTGCTTTTATCATGTCAAGAAGTAAGAAAAGCGACCCGGCATTGCGAAAATTGCTTAGCGGGCAAGATCGCAAGCCGAACGCGCTTGCCGTTGCGCCATTCATCTCATCAAAGTATCTTTTTATTTTAGGAGGAAAATAAAACACCACGCAAAAGATTTGCTAATTTTACTCCTGATGAGAAAGCATTACTTGCTCAATTAATAAAAAAAATGGCCCATAATTGAGTCAAAACTGACTGATGGGAAAGCAATATTGAAGCAAAAATGGCCTGGAGTTCTGTTACTGACGAGTTTAACTGTAATGCTCATGTACACAAGGTATAACCTCTTTAATATTGCTGTTCGATATTATTATTTGTATTATTACATAAACGTCATGGATTGAAAATACCTATATTGTAAAATAATACCTTTTTATTTTTGAAGCGTGATACACTTACATTAAAAAGAGCATGGGACAATTTGAAAGCCATGGCCCGTAAAACTCGAGTTATAGAACGGGGGAACCTTATAAAGACTGGAGGTGGACCAGTAAATCCTCCAACTCCCCCACAGCATGGAGCCATAATAAGCATGATAGAAGAGGTAACATTTATCCATTAGCTATCAATTGTATCACACAGGTAAAATGTGTTTAATGGTTAAAAACCTTTTATCCCTTTTTTGCTCCTGTAATGATTTGTGAGGTGAAAAACTCATTTGACAGCGACGGAACAGTTATATCTTCCATTGAAAATAAAGAAAACAATGTATTTGTAACAAAGTAGATGACGAAATTGACCAAAATTTCTCTATACGTAGGTATGTATTGGTTTATTAAAAATATAAAATAAAAATAGTATTTAGCCCATTTCACCATAAAAACCTTCCAGACCTCTTCGAAATCCAAGATTTGGAAGAGGCCGGGACTTCTCAAACTGTAGACAATCTTTGCTGCGAAGAGAACAAAGGTATATTATTTTTTAAATGTTCATGTCATATTATTTATTTATACATACATACATATAATTACGACTATTATCCCCGAAGGGTTAGTCAGAGACTAGGCAATGAGGAGACCGCTAAAGCTGTCCTCTGCCATAGTCCACTTTTCACCAAATAGCGACTGCACATAATTATGCTCAGTGTGACAGGTGGTGAGCCCATCGCCGCTCTATGTTGTTGGATGTATGTGCAGTCTTTTAGTCCGTTAGTCGCCTTTTACGACAAGGGAAGAGAGGGGATGGTTGTTTTCTTTCACTGCTATGCGACGCGGTTATATTCATTCATTGTACATAAAAAGCTTATTACTAAATACAAAAGTGAAAACAAAAGTCTCTAGAAGATTTATCTGAACGCCGGTTATTAAATTGAAATGTGCATTAATAATTTATTATGTTTTAGTTTGTAATGATGTTATGAAGTTATGTGCCACTGCCAAATCGAAAAAATTACACAGTAAAGAGCAAGTTGAACAAAGAAAACCTTCCGATTACATCAGAAGAGAAGGAGTTTTAAGAATAAAACATTTTGAGGCCAAGAAAAAAAATAGAACTGCAAATATTAAAAGCAAAGGTACTTAACCCTAGAACCACAACATGGGGTCATGGGTGACCCCACACACAAGTATTTTTATTTTAATTTAGCGAGTTTTGCACCTACAATCCTGTGCGTCTAGGTACCTTTCGTAATTGGTAATCAGTGGCCCGTGACGCATGGCGGCGTGCGCACGCTCATTAGGTTCAGAGATTTTTCAGTTTGGGGTCGCCCGCGACCCGTGTTTTGTTGTGATTAAGTGTTGTGTGATTTTACGTTTATTTCACGAATAGTCTTTCAATATGGCCTCAACGTCACGAATCCTTGGAAGTAATGAGATAGAGAAACTTTTGGAGGAATATGAAGGTGAAATTTCGAGTTCTTCGGGCGATCTGACACTGCGGAAATTGAACATATATCCGAACACTCCGATGAAGATGATTTGTTTGATGTTGAATCTGGATCAGATGACGATGATGTTCTTCTGTCTGATTTCTGTATGGGCAAAAATGGTTATACTTGGCAAAAACTCCGTTTACTGTTCCTAATACACGCACTGCAAGTAGAAACATCGTGATAAATGAACCTGGTCCTAAAGGAATGGAAGCTATTTTTTACAGACGAAATATTGGATATTGTTGTGATGCATACTAATGCACAAATTGACAGAATTTTTAAGACCATAAAAACCAGCGTTACACTTCTAAAACTGATAAAGTGGAGTTGATGGCTTTATTTGAATTAATATATCGTAGTGGTTTATACAAAACAGCTAAAACAAACTTGTCAGAGTTATGGTCGATTGTGGATGGTCCACCTATTTTCAGAGCCACAATGTCAAGGAACAGGTTTGAATTCTTGGTAAATCACTTGCGGTTTGATGATCATGAGACACGTGAAGCAAGGAAAGTCAATGATAAGTTTGCACCGCTGCGTGAGGTATGGGACAAATTTCAAGTACTATGCCGTGAGTACTACACTCCGTCGGAATATGTAACAGTAGACGAACAAATACTTGGTTTCCGTGGTCGCTGTAAATTTATTGTATATATGCCACAAAAACCTGATAAATATGGCATGAAAGTTGTTATGATGCGTGATGCTAAGACTGCTTATATGGTATCTGCAATTCCATATGTAGAATGACAGAATGTCCTACAGGACAGTCTATCCCATCCTATTATGTTTTGAAGCTATCAGAACCTATTCATCATACAAACCGGAACATCACTATGGATAACTGGTTCTCCTCGATTCAACTTGCAAATGAGTTACGCAATATTGGACTAACAATGACAGGCACGCTGCGAAAGAACAAACCCGAAATACCTCCAAAGTTTTTAGCAAAGAAAAAAGATTTTCCTACTTCGGCATTTGCGTTTGATCAAAACATTACATTGGTATCTCATGTCCCGAAGAAAAACAAATGCGTTATCTTGATTTCTACAATGCACAGCAGCGGTGAAATTGACCCTAATACACAAAAGCCCGAAATAATACTGGATTATAAAGCCACGAAAGGCGGCGTTGACACGTTTGACCAACTAAGTCACTCTAAGACAACAGCAAGAAAAACACGTAGGTGGCCGCTAAGATTTTTCTACGGCATGCTTGATGCTGGAGGTATAAATTCATATGTAATACTCAAGGCAAACATTCGCAACAGTAAACTGAAAAGAAATAACTTTCTAAGAAACCTAAGCCTTCAATTAGTACAGCCCTACGTGAAACGCCGTCTTGATGAGGTCAAAAATTTGCCCCAATCTTTGAAAGTGATAATGCTTCATGTTTTAGGAGTAGATGAAGAAAACAATGCTCAAGTAGCCCAAGCTCGATCAACTTCAAGTTCCCGCTGCTATTTATGCACTAGAGCCAAAGATAGGAAGGGCAGAGAGAAATGTGTTAAGTGCTCCAAAAATATATGTGCACAACACAGGTTACTTATTTGTCATCAATGTGTCTGGATTTTAAGATTTTTACTTCATTTTTATTTCTTATGTAGTCCATTCATATCCAAAGAAACTTGTAAGAATTGTTAAAAGTTATTAAAGTTTGATATTTTGTACGTAATCATGTTTTTTAATTGAGGTCACCCATGACCCGTGTTGTGGTTCATTTAACTAAATTTGAATGTTGTAGTTGTAGGGTTAAGTACCGTAAAATCATACAACTATAGTCCTGTCATACAAGTATGGTCCTAATCGACCTCTTATTAGATGTTTTTAAAACTGCGATAGCACCACTATTGATATTGAGTACCACTATTATAGAGTATAGGCAGAGACGAGATAGTTTACGCGTTCATGGCTAGATGGCGCCACCGCTCAGAAAGACAATTCGGCCGAACATTTGAACAAGATTGTGCACGTTTTTTTATCTCGAAACATTTATTCAGAAAATATAGTTAAAGTTTGCGTAGAGTTACGTGACTTGTTTTCGTTTGAAGGTAAGTTAATAGTGACTACTTTGCGATAATAGTTTTAAAGAAATACGTGTGATTTAAAAAAATAATTTAATTATAATATATTTTCAAACTTTGATTTCAACAATAGCCCAATAATTTTTTTGGACCATATTTAGAAGTTTATTTTATGTTGCAGGTACATGACTCTGCTTACTAAAAATGTCCAGTAGAAAAGTAGGAGGTAGATCATACAAATTCTACAGCGACAGGCAGATGGAACTATGTCTTTCGGATATAGAAAACAAAATCTTAACCCAACGGAAGGCGTCGGAAAAGTATAAAATTCCAAGATCGTCAACAATTTTAAAAATAAAAGCGATACGCAATAATTGTGTCAAACAACCTGGTCGCCAATGCATATTCACCGCAGAATAAGAATCCTCATTTGTCCAACACGCCATCGAAATGTGTCGTTTCAGGTTCCCTGTCACTTTGTTTGACCTACGATGCATAGTAAAAACATACTTAGACAAGATAGGGAGGAGTGTGCCACAGTTCACAAATAATTTTCCTGGTCGCACATGGGGTCAATTTTTTCTAAAGAGGCAACGAGAAGTGCTATCGCAAAGGTTCTGCAGCAACATTAAGCGTGTACGAGCAGCAGTGAATGAAAAAAATATACAGAGCTACTTTAATTACTTGAAGGCAGAAGTTGAGGGTGTTTCACCTCATTTGATATATAACTATGATGAAACTAACTTAGTAGACGACCCTGGGAAAAAGAAAATTTTAACCAAAGGTGGGACCAAATATCCAGAGGCCAACAAAAACTCCACGAAAGCCGCTGCTAGTGTCATGCTGTGTGGGAATGCTGCAGGTCAGCTCCTACTACCATACGTTAATTATAAACGTATGGTAGTAGGAGCATTCACAAAAAAAAGTAACAAGCTTCTTACTGAATATAACATTACTGGTAAAAAACTCAAAGAAGTTACTGTCATAAAGGACCTTGGTATTCAGATGGATGGTGAGTTACGGTTTACTAGCCACATAGATAAAATTATAGGTGAGGCAAATAAATCACTCGGCTTCATTTTGAGAAGCACTCGAGGCTTTAAAAATCCCTCCTCGATCATCCTACTTTACAATAGCTATGTAAGGAGTAAGCTTGAGTACTGTAGCTCAGTTTGGTGTCCAAGCTATAAAATACATGTTAACAGAATCGAAAGGCTGCAAAAAAAGTTTATACGAACCATGACCTACCGTTTTCGGATTCCTAGAACTATAACAGGTTACATAGAGAAATCGAAACATTTTCGGCTGGACCCGCTCTCGATGCGACGTACCTGTCTCGATATGTCTTATCTACATAAAGTTATGAACAACCGCATTGATAGCCCCAAGTTGCTAAATAAATTTGATTTTAATGTTCCAACTAGAATACCACGATATGCATGTGGGTTGTTTAAAGTACAATTTTGCAGAACTAGAATGGGCTGCGGCTCACCGGTAATTCGTTTGTCACGCCTGTACAATGATTTGGTTAAAGAAATCCCTGAACTTGATATTTATTTTCAAAGCCTTCCTAGGTTCATAGATTTAATTAAAAAAAGGTATGTACCTCAGACTGCGTTGATGTCTTGCTGAATTTTAATTTAATTTTAATTAATACTATTCGACCAATTACTATTACTATTCGACCAGAATTCTTATTATTATTATTGCTTTTTAATTATTTGTAATTTATAATATTGTAATTTGTAATTTATACCGAAACTTTCCTTTTTTTGTTTTCATATTTTATTATTTTAGTTTATACAGTATAAATATGCATGTTGTGGTTACCTATAATTGTAAGGATAGTTAGTTTTAAACAATTCTGCATTTTCCATTTATTATTTTATGCTGTACCTTATGTTGGTGATCCAATAAATTAAATTAAAAATTAAATAAAGCCGAACACCTATGGAACTCTTGGACAGAAGGAGGGCCGCCTAACACTCGATACAATCGGTCAAAATCCGGCTGGTTTGACGGTAATAGTTTCGAAGATTGGTTCTTCACCACAGTGTTACCGGTGCTAAGAAGAGAAGAAGGAAGGAAGGTAATCATAGGTGACAATTTGAGCTCGCACCTCAGCTACGAGGTAATCAAAGCGTGCGAAGACCATAATATAGCGTTTGTCGCATTGCCGCCAAACAGCACACACCTTACCCAGCCGCTTGACGTAGCATTTTTTCGACCGCTTAAAGTTCATTGGCGACAAATACTGGACGAATGGAAATCAACGCGAGGTCAAACTTTGGCCACCATTCCTAAACAGACATTCCCTTCATTGCTTCATCTGTTATGGAAAAAAATCGCAACGAAGACCGAAGTAAATCTAAAAGCCGGCTTCTTAAAAACATTTATCCAACCAATGAACAGTCAGTACTTGAAAGACTTTCTACGTTCATACACCCTGGGCCTTCTGTAGATCCAGAGATCGTCGGTGAGTCCTTCATACAATATATTGAAAAATAAAAGACACGATGTTGTTTCCCAAGGTAAAGGAGGCCGCAAGAAAAAATTGAACGTGGCTGCCGGAAAAAGCATATCTTCCGAAGAACTCAAGAGTTTACAGTCTGATCCATCAACATCTCAATCAAACAAAAATATAAAAAAGAAAAATAAGAAAGAAAAATAAGCAACCAAAATCGGAAAGCGAAACAGATTCAGAATCAGACATGGTAGTAGAAACGATTGACGATTCAGACTCCGAAGGCCCGCTAAATGAGGAAAGCGACGATGGTTGCGAAGAAAACCAAGTCGAGCAGCAGCATGTTTGTTCTGATGTACCAGAAGATTTTGTGGTTGTCGCGTATGAGGGAGAATTGTGGCCTGGCCAGATAGACACAATTGACAAAGAAGGAGCCTTTGTAAAATGCATGGTTTGTGCTGGCTGGACTGGCATGGAAATGGCCAGAAAAAGAGGATAAAATATTTTATCCTCATGATGATATTAAGTTCAAGATCAAAGAACCAAAAAAAATGAGCACAAACAGGTCTCTATTCCAAGTCCCAGAGTTAGAAAGCCGATGGGGAATGACGAAAAAATAATTGTTTCTTTTTATATTTTATTACTTTGTTTTACCAATTATAGGTTAAGTAATGTTCCTAATTGTTCTTTGAAAGATCATAGTGTTACTAAACATTAGTTTTTGTTGATTTTATTAAGTTTTAAAGAAAAGTATTTTTTTAAAATAATTGATCTCAATTTAGTACTAAAGTTTTAATAAAAATTAAGAATTTTGATTATAAATGGTAATTTTTTTGTAGATATCACTTCTAGCAATCCTATTCTTGCATGATATGCTTCAAACTATAGTCCATATACACTTTTAAACTTTCGCGTTCCATTATGCACACATATATAAACGGGATTTAACGCAAAACTATTTAGTAAAGGCATCCTACGCATACCTTTTATACCCGACGTTTCGACCGAATAGTCCATATTTAAAAAACGAACGCTTTCTTGGTCAAACTCTATCTGGATTATAGTTAAAAACATTATATGCAACTATAGTCCAATAAAATAAAATAAAATGTTTCACTTTTAAGGCATCTAGACATCAAACTCTACCTCAATATTGCCAATGGTTTTGTATACAAAACCAACCTTTGCATATATGCAAAGGTTTAAAGTTTAGGGTACTTACGTGATTTTGGACCAAAGTTACCTGATTTTACGGTATTCATTTGCAATTCACTATTATAAATTTTTGAGAACATGGTCTCATCATCATCATAATCAGCCCGTGTTAGTCCACTGTTGGACATTGTTTATCTATGTGCAAATGTGCAAAATTTCATGCAAATCCTTTCAGCCGTTACATGTGATTGAATGAAAACTAAAAAATAAACTATGTAGTATCACGTTTATAATATTTGTAGGAAGTAGGATTCAATGTTTGCCATTTGTCATAGTATTAATATTTCTCATTGTTTTAGTTGGAGAATCAACAAATCAAAAAGCGGGCTGCTCTGATGGAAGAAGAGAAAAACAAGACCCTATTAGAAATAGTGAAATTAAAGTTATCAGAATTAAAAGAACAACTAGGTTAAAAAAATTAAATTTTATTACACCTTGAAAATAGGTTAATAAATAAAAAAATATGTAACAATTGGTAGGTATATAATTACTTGAATAAAATTATAACTATAAGTATGTGTGTATAGTTATAATTTTATAATTGATACACTAATTATTATGACTAAAAAATCTGTCAACTAAGCATTGTCGGAACAGAAATCCATTACTACTGGAATTTTCTTGAACATCCACAGCATCATTGACTGTACTATCGGCCAGTAGATCATCATCTTCATCGTCAGCAGTAACAAGTCGTAACAAGCCGCGGAGCGGCCACATGATAATGTTCATGATATATGCCTTGCGATAACGAGTTTATCAGTTGTTGCGGTGGTGGTGAGGTATCGTGGATTGTAAATCCAGCGAGTTACAAAAAGACGTTTACCGGGCCTTCTTGCCATTCGTGTTTCAACGCTCACAGTGCAAACATCAAAATAGATTCTCTAAGTGAATTTCTTGTATTTAAGAAGAAAAAATCCAACGATGGCCACCATAGAATCACAGATTATATACGACGACGAGGAAGATACTGCGAAGATTGTGGCTTAAACGAAAAAGTGGAGGAAACGACGGAAAATTTACTGGACCAGAATACTCAATATGTTCTGGAAGTAGAACCTGCAAACAAGAAAAAAAAGATTATGAAAGGCAAAACTCTGATTTCGACTCAGAAGAAAGTTGTTCAGAACAGTCCTTTAATAAAATGGTTGGAGAATTTCTGGCAAAGCGAAAATACGTTGCGAGTAATGAAACCATTTTTAAAACTAATAAACGACAATGCACTAGCAACGAAGAATATGATGCTGTTCAATGTGGTAGCAATTCTACAGAAAATTATGAAAGAATTCTTCATATACATGAAGACCAACCAAAGCAACTTAACAGATTGTTCCTACAATATTTTCGAGGAGTGGTATTTAAACGACGCATTATCCATGATGTATGGGAAGCTCCAATCGATGAACTGGGAGACAGATTTAGAGAATCAATTATTCGATCATTACAGTACCGCTTTAACGGAATTGGAAGCAAGGCAAAAAAAGATGGAAGAAGTGGAGGAGGAGAATACTGTGTGGGCATCTTTATTATTGCCGAACACGAGAAACACCTCCACGTCATCCATGATTGCGCATACTCCGGATCGACATGCAGGTGCCTCCACATACAGCGAATACGAGATTACGTCACCAGTTCAACGAGCGCCGAAGAAATCGACAGATGGGCAACCTCGCAAATCAGTGACATTCCTGAAGGCGAAATCAGTTTGTGGGAAGCCGAGAATAGTCGATCTCAATTTGGGCGAAGAGGAAGTGGAGGAATACGTGCCGGGAACAATGTTTCAGAAAATGAAGAACAGGACTGTGGAGGAGGAGAGCGAACCGGAGGTGGAATTGAAGGTACCGACAAAACGTCGCAGGCAACCTTCATCGGACTCGGAGGGAGAGATGGAAGCCACCCCGAACGACGACGACTTTTCCTCTATGGTCGCCAATCATGCCCGAGCTCACTCATTAGTCACGAGTACTGGAAAAATCTCAGTCTATTTTAATAAAGGAAGACGACGGATATATCAATATATCGTCTCCGGGAGAGCGTGGGTCGACGCTTATAAAGTTAGAGCTTTACCCATTCAAAGAGTGTGTGAAATTACCCAAAAATCAGTACTGGACGAAGCGAACGTATTCGTGTCTGGCAGTGAACTCTGGAGAGGATTCGCGTGTACACAAACTGGCGATGAAACTGAGATACGAAATAACAAAGCAAATAATGCAGTTAAAAGGATCGAAAGTGGAAAAAAAGGTTCAAACAGGTTGGAAAAGTTTCTAGAATCATTTGTTATCACACCAACTAAAAATATTTTATACACAGGACACTGGACAAATGGTCCATTTAAATATATGCCAAAAAATAAGGCAATTTTAGTAACTTGCTTTCATAATATTAATCAAACAATAGTTGACCTTTCATTTCGAGATTTTTTTTTTAAATCTAGACTGTGTTCTATGAATAAATTAATATGTAGCTCCTTGGAATAGTGTTGGTGATTATTATTACGATATAAATGATTCTATTAATGTACTAGAAGCATTGTTAAATCATCAATTTGAACATCAAAATGAAGTGTTTGTATTTTTAAAAAATTTATATTATTTGGTTGATAAAAAGGTGCCTAAAATGAATTGTATAAGTATAGTAGGTCCACCTAATTCTGGTAAAAACTTTTTTTTTGATTGTTTAATTCATTTGTGTATAAATTATGGACAAATAGGTAACTTTAATAAGGTTGATACATTTCCACTTCAAGATGCAGTACAACGTCTTACGTATTATTATGGAATGAACCCAATTTTGAACCGGGTACTGAAGAAATTTTAAAATTATTATTTGGAGGTGACACTTGTCCAGCTCGTATTAAATATGAAGGAGATGCGAGTATTCAACGCACTCCAATTATTGTATTGTCTAATCGTGATGTCATACCCAATACTACTGCTTTTAATAGCCGAGTTTGGAAGTACGAATGGCATCATGCTGGTTTTTTGAAATTTATTACTAAAAAACCTCATCCTTTGTCCATATTTTATCTTATGTTAAAACATAATATCCTTAGTCGTAAGAATTTTAAGTTTGAAAAATGGGAATTAGAATTAATAAATAAAAAACAATAAAGGTTTAACATTTATATTACCTGTTTCATTAATAACCTGATTTACAATTTCCTTATCACTAGGTCTAACAACAATATTCGAAACAAAGGAATCGTTAACGAGTGGAATATTCGTTATCGCTGGTACGTGCGTTATCTCAGAACTAATGGACTTTACATTGTTGTTTACAACTACTTTGTTACCATAATTGACATTTGGCTTATTTATCTTAATATGGAATTCTAAAGAACTTCTTATTATTGATAAATTATATTCTAGTAATTTTATTTTATTTTGTAAATCATCTATTTCATTATTACAAGAACATCTATTAATATTTTTTGAAAGTAATATATTTGGATCTGGTTCATTAATTACAATAAACTTTAGATAAGCAATTAAATAACATAAACGAGATTCCTTTGTATTCGATTCTGTATTTAAAATAAAATCATACTTATATAAAACATCTTGGCCAGATTTAGAAAACCAATTAATTAATTCTCTATATCTTTCACCCCCTTCTTGCCAATAACAATTTGAAGGAGCAATATATAGCTTCTTACGGTCATGTAAACAATCATTATATTTTTTATATTTAGGATCTAAATAAGTATCAACATTATAAACAATACTTAAAATATCAAATAATTGCCTTCTATATACTATAGATGAATCAACAGGTAAATTATACCATACATTTTTTAAAATACATTTTATAAATTTATTCTGTTTGATAATCGTCGAAGTTTTCATAGCTAAGGATGTCAAATTCCTCGCCATCGGATTCAATTGACAGTAACACTGCATCATTTTCTCTTCGCCTATAACTTCTTTGATCCCGTCCAATTCCTGTTCTGTGTAATCGCTTTGCTAAAGTTCATCTAATGCTAATGAAACATTATACAAAGTTGCACATGCACAAATTACAGCCACAACTGTGTCTAATTTGATTCCCATGCCCACACACGCAGACATGGAAACTTTCTCTTCCAAATACCAAACACTCTCTCAATCGTATTTCTGGTTTTAATCTGGCTTTTATTGTACTGTTCTTGACTGTTGGAGTTAGGTGACAAAAATGTTGTTAAAAGTACATTGCTCACTGCATAACCACTGTCCCCAAGCAGAACACCTTGCAACACAACTGTATTTAGGCGTTTTAGTGCGCTACTATTATAAATAAAACTATCATGTATGCTACCGAGCTACAACATCATAAAATTCCAAATTGGGACCTGTTACTGCCTGGACATTAATAGAAAACCATCCTATCCTGTTTCTATAAACCTCTGATGATATTTCACCAGGACTTCTTACTTTATTAATGTCTCATACAACAAAAAGATGAAATTAGCAATGGAATTGGTAAACTGGCTAGGCAGGTAATAATTTAGATTAGGTAAGTAAGTAAGTACACATTTTGTTTACCTGAAAACTCCCGGTAGCAAAGTATCGCAATGTTAACAAAACCATTACTTCAGGAGCAAAAGGCAAGCCTCTCTTGTTTTGATGCCGTAAATCAGGTTCCAATATTGATAAATTATTGTATTTTTTACTGCGGGCGGGGTAAACCAGTATCTGGCATAAAATTCACGTACGGAATATTTCGTAAAAGGATCGCTATAATCACGTAAATAGTCTTGGTCCTGTTTCTCTGATCCTGACATAATTCACGAACTCCACAAAATCTTCTAAATCCGACATTTTTCTATTAAATTCTTCGGTCATTCCGTCGCGTTCGCCCGATCTAACCGGCTGTGTCACCTGCTGCGCGCGCGCATTGATTAGTCACCGCGTCCCGCTCACTGAGCGTTTACGCCGCTTGCCTCTTTGGATTGTGGAAGTGCCTACTGTCCGTGCGCCGTGCATAATACACAGAGCAACTTCAAGACAGAGACTGCAACTACCGTTCGTAATGGAATCTCACAATAGTACCTTTATAAGGGCGAAGAAAATACTACACCGACTGGACCTGGCGAAATGAGCATCGATGGCTCACTTATTGATAATATATCGCCTCCAGATTTTGTCACGTATCGAAAAGGAGCGACAAATACCGAGGTACAAGATCTTCGCAATGACTTTAAGACCTTTCAGACCAGTATGTCAAATATGATTGAGAATTGGTTTATAAGGCATGATGAAAGGTTTACTAAATTGTTTGACGAATTTGGTGACATCAAGTCCTCAATTCAGTTTATGAGCGACAACTTTGATAGTTTGAAGTCTAAAATTGAGGATGTTGAGATACGAGTTTCAGTGTTGGAAAGTAAGTCACTTACTTACTCTAAAGATTCGCCGAAATTTCATGAATTAGAAGTCAAGATTGATAACATAGAACAACAAGCTCGAATGACCAACTTGAAATAAGCAATCTCCCAGAGAAGCGTGGCGAAGATTTGTCCACTATTTTAGACAATATTGCTATAATTGTGAAACAACCCTTGAATAAACAGGACATAATGTCAATTCACCGTGTCCCCCACGCTGCCCCTAATTCCAAGCGTCCGAAAAACGTAATCGTAAAATTTACAAGTCGGCTATTACGTGATAACTTCATTTCTGCTGTTCGACAAAATAAAGGTGTTAACTCTACTCAAATCGGCATCTCGGGTTCGTCTCAAACCATTTTCGTAAATGAACACCTCACCTTGAAGAACAAGATCCTATTCAGGGAAGTACGTGATGCGGCCAAAAAGAGTAGTTTTCAGTTCACCTGGGTCAAGCATGGAGTGATCCTCGCACGAGCTAATGAATCTGCTCCAGTTATTGCAATCCGCTCAGAAAAAGACCTTTCAAAAATTAAACCTAAAGTTTGACGTCATTTATTATAAAAAAGTGTGTTTAATGTTTCTTCGAAAACCAGTAAGCAGTATCGGTTATTATATTGAACTTGGGTATGAGTTTAGTTTTGATGCGTGCAACCTCTTAGTTCGTCATTACTCTATGTGTTTACACATATTTGTGCGACGAGCTATTAGTTTAAAACTTACCTGCAATATGCAATTATTAGTTAAGTTTGATTTAGTATTTAAGTATTTCGTCCTTTTTAGATTTTTTGTGGTATTTGCTGAGTTATTAAAAAAACTACTATATTACTTTAGCGAGGTGTGTGTATGGTTATTTATTCTGATTTTGAGCTACTCTTTACGTATTAATATTAACAATAAAAAAAGAACTTTCATACAAACCCCGTCCTGTCATTTTAAAACACAACAAAAAAATTGGTTGCCTGTAAAGTCGGTATACGGGCGAAAGTTTTACGTGACAACGACTTTGAGTGGTAAAATAATTTTAATGTGAATATTCATTCGTATAGTAGGAAGAAGGATGAAATAATAGTAACAATTTAAAACATTTATTTATAAAAAGAATTATATTTAAAACAAATATGCAGACCGATCATAGTTGAGTGGGAGAGAGACGCAAGGCATTCGGCGGGCCTCTCTCTCGTTCGGTGACTCATCGTAACGTTACCGAGCGTTACACTTTTTCATAAGTGACTCCCAGCCGCAACCTAATTTAAGACGTTGTCACGTCAAAATAGCCCAACTAATATACATTTTACTTTTTACATGTATTCTACTTATATACAGTAATAATTGTGTGATTTTATTTTATAAAAGAACTTGATAAACTTACGATTTACTACCAAAATTGCCGAGGACTAAGGACTAAACTAAACACATTGTTTACGAACGTACTAGCTGAATGTTATGATGTGATCATATTGTCTGAGACATGGTTGATGTCGAAAATCATGGATAACGAAATTTTGGATTCTCGTTATGTACTGTATAGGTGTGATCGAGATCGCGCTGCGACCGGCAAGCAGGATGGCGGTGGGTTGCTTGTGGCGGTGCGCCGCGGCGTGCACGTCGAGCGCTGTGTGCTAGCCTCCGACTTAGATCAAGGCCAAGGCGACGCCGCACTGCCTAGTTGCATTGATTATGTGCTTTTAAAACTAAAGACGCGAGATATCTTTCATATGATTTGTGGCGTTTACATTCCTCCCGGACAAAGCGTATCGACGTACACTATTTTATTTAACGCACTTCAATATGAATTTAACAATAGTGAAATTGATAAATTTTATATTGCTGGTGACTTTAATTTACCTCATTTTGATTGGCGTGATCCTTCTGATCCTACTGCTTTGAATATAAATGACCAAATAAGTAGTTACCTTCATGATTTTTTATCTTCCACTCAAAGTAAGCAATTTAATAGTAATAAAAACAGTATGAATCGTATACTTGACCTTTTTATATCGAATGACAACACTTGCATTTGCGAATTGAGCCTTAATCCGGTTGTGCCCATGGATTGTTTACACCCACCTTTTTATGTACACATTTCTATCGAACAGCCTTATAAAACCATGACTGTGTCCTCAAAACCTAAATACTGTTACTTAGAAGGAAATTATTCAGCCATCAACGATAAAATGATAAGTATAAATTGGCATACTCTTTTTCACAGCCTTGACACTGAAAGATCAGTTAACATGTTTTACGAAAAAATTTATGAAATTATTAAAGAATACGTCCCGTTGAGACCAGTTAAATCGAAGGATTATCCAATTTGGTTCTCCCGTCCTCTAATTCATATTTTTAAGGACAAGCAAAAGGCTTGGAAAAACTGGAAGAAATATAATTCACAATTACATTACGAAGAGTTCTCTTTATTACGCAAACGCTTTAAATTACTTAGCAAGCAATGTTTTCATAATTACATAAAAAAAGTAGAAGAAGGGCTAAGAAAGGATGTAAAAGCATTTTGGTCTTATATAAAAACATTTAACAAGAAGCAAGGAATTCCATCTGTAATGAGGTATGATAGAGAAGAACGTGGCGGCCCGGACCAAATATGTAATCTTTTCTCTCGCTTTTTTGGATCTGTTTATGAGAAGGCTGGGCCTATGACTAATCAAGAGTCTTCACCTATTAATGACAATTGTGATTTTGTGTTATCTCAATTTAATATCTCGGAAGATGATATCATTAAAGTACTTAAGGGCTTAAATATCACTAAAGGTCCTGGCCCAGATGGTCTGCCACCTTTTTTCCTAAAATCTACCTCTTGTTCAATTGCTGTTCCTTTATGTATTTTATACAATAAAAGCTTAAGTGAGGGCTCAGTTCCTGAGATATGGAAGTTGGCCAATATTACCCCGGTTTTTAAGTGCGGGAGTAGGTGTGATGTTGAGAATTATCGGCCAATATCGTTGCTGTCCATCTTATCGAAAGTATTTGAACGATTAATACATAATTATATTTATCCTTATTTACATAACATTATAATAAAAGAACAACATGGTTTCATTAAAAAACGCTCAACTATTAGTAATCTTGTTTTATATACAAATTTTTTATTTGAATCCTTAGATAAAAGAGTACAAGTAGACTCCGTCTACACTGATTTTAGTAAAGCTTTCGATAGGGTGGATCATGAAATTCTTCTGGAAAAGTTGGCATTCAATGGAATCAGAGGCAACTTACTAAGATGGTTTTCGTCCTACATAAAGAATAGATCCCAACGTGTTGTTATTAATAGCTTTGCGTCTGATTACATTATTAAAGTAACTTCTGGTGTAGCCCAGGGATCCATTTTAGGACCTTTGCTTTTCGTTTTGTTCATTAACGACGTAAAAGATTGTTTTAAAAATAGTAACTTTTTATTATATGCTGATGATCTTAAGGTTTATCGAGAAATAACAACTTTAGATGATTGTCATAAACTCCAAGATGATTTGAATTGTTTGACTGTATACTGTAATAGTAACAAACTGCACCTTAGTGTCTCAAAGTGCAAATTCATTAGTTTCACGAAAAAAACGAAAAACATTAATTTTACCTATTCTCTATGTAATACCTCTCTAGAGAAAGTCAACCATATAAAAGACTTAGGTGTTTTTATGGATTCGAAACTTCACTTTGATTTACACATTGAACACATAGTTAGCAAAGCATTTCAGCTTTATGGTTTCGTGATGCGGTCCTGTACTCCATTTAAGCATCATTCGTCCTACCTTTCACTTTATAAATCCCTGATTAGATCCCAATTAGAATATGCAACTGCCATATGGAATCCTTTTTACTCAAAATATAGTGAACAAATTGAAAAAGTACAAAAGAAATTCTTACGTTCCGTAAACTATCGATGTTTTCATTCTAAGAGTTCTTATGATGTCCTCCTAAATAAATTCTCTTTGTCTAAACTTCAATTTAGAAGAGTGCTCTTGGATACATTGTTACTTTATAATGTTACTCTCCGCTCATATCCAATTCGTCAGAAACGTAAACGCACCAAGATATTTGCACCAAGATTGTATAAAACTAATGCAGGTAAGCGCGCGCCGCTTCACAGAATCATGAACCTCTATAATGAAAATTTTTCCGATCTTGAAATCTTTGCCAGTTCACCTGCATCATTTCGAAGAAATGTTTTTGATTATTTAGATAAAACTAACTAGAGTAGAATTTTTGTGTGTTTTAGGTGCATAACAATAATTACATTAATGTATGTAATATGTGCTTGGCATACTCAAGCTTAAATTAATATTGAAATTGAATCGAAATTGTTATTAGGTACCTATGTTTTGGCTTAAATTCAAAATTCTAATTATTCAACTTACGGATCCTTTGCTTTTAAAATTAAAATTGTTTTTATGTTGCCTTTACGTATTAAATTACAATACGGTTTAACCCTGTTTTGTATACTTTGTTAGCATGTGATCAGTGTTTTTGTTAGTAATATGTGGATAACGCCGCTGGTTACACTGTCAGTAACTTATTTAAATTTAAGATTATTAAGTAAGAATACAGTGTGATTGTTTGTTGTCCTTAATAATTTAAAAAAAAAAAAAAAAAAGGTCTCCACTGATTCCTTCCGTAAACAAACAAAACATAACCTCACTTTTGAAATGTCAAAAATCTCCATTAAGAGTTAAGTAAGGATTCAAGGTTCATTAAATTTAATTGTCATTAGATATCACTAATGAATCATTAACTGTCTCTGAAAGTAATTTTTTATAAATCTTTACTTAAATATCCCTAAGTAATCATTAAAACGTCTCTGAGTGCAGCTGTTACTCTCATTCAATGTTCTATTGTGCTAACACATGGACCACTTGTAACATCACCTAGCTGATAAGCTCAAGGTATTGTCAATATTTGTTTCAACACTCTAAAGCTTTGGTTCACATAAATTAATGTTTTAATGTGGAGCTCATTTTTCATAGTTCACAGAGTAGGTTTTTTTAATGAAAGTTTTAAACAAGTGAAGTTGAAAAAAATTGTATGAAGGGGATTGGTTTTTTGTATCAAATCTGTTAAAATGTGTGTTGTTGATATAATTAAATGCTTATTACAATCAAATATTTGTTTTTATTATATTTTTTACATAGAAATAAGTACAAAATTAATTTACAATTATTTGGTGTAGTATATCATATCAGCTTTATTATAATATTTTAGTTGGAATAATTTAAAGAATTAGGATAAGGAACTAATGCAGACCAAATAAAATAAATAAAAAATATAATAGAAAAACTTGCATAAAACTATTTTTATCACAATTGTACTTTTTGTTAAGAAAATGTTGGCGAAAATGTTATTTTGCTAATATGATGTTTCAAGAATATGATATTGTAAGAATGTGGTGATTTGAGATTATGATATTTTGCGAATATGGTGTTTTGTTAATATGGTATTTTGCGAACATCATGTTTAGCTTTTATGCTATGCAGCGACGGAAGGCCTACAATCGAACTTTTAAGTTAAAAAAAATACATGCAAGTTTCTATTGGAAGAGCAGTCATTTGGATTGCAGTAGGTGGTGAGTTCGAAGCCCACCTGAGGCACTCGATGTTTCAAATGCATTATTAATACAAAAATGATTATTTCAAAAAAAGAGCCCTACACGATTAGGTGATGTGATGTTCAAAATAATGGGCCCCATTTATAACCGATTTAAAAAAAGAGGAGGTTGCATCTCGTGCTGCATAAAATATTCACACGGTATAGTAAATGTTTCAATCGTAAGTGTCGCGCGTAATACAAGAGTACAGTCTACGCACCGCCCCGCACAAGCTGGCCGCCCCTCACGGCTGCGCGGGTTGAATAGGCCGGCTGGGCGACTGGGGCCCTGGCCCTTGCCCCGGCCCAGGCCCAGGAAGTGCCCCAGGCCCAGGCGCGGGCGAAGCGTCTAAGTCGCACGCTGACAGCAGGCGGACTAGCGAGTCCGGTGATGGTCCGCCGTCCGCCACGGGAGATTCTTCACCTTCCGCTGTACGAAAAAAAGTAGTATAAAGTATAGCTACCCACCGTTGTGCTCTTTGCACATCCATCATCCTCCATCGGTTGAGTGACCCAGAAATCGGAGCGAAGACGAAAACAGACGACAGGCCAGCTCATGACAGTTCTCGGATAGCCAGAAAAACGGTCGACGTTGTGTATGTGGCCACACTAGTTGTGAACTCCGGCTACAGCACGCTTCTATGGTCACTTACCATCAAGTACGGACAACAGCACGTAAGACTACTCCAAAACTCAACAATAAATTTTTAATCGATTGGTGAAATTTAACAGTTTCATATAGCCTGAAGTGCTGATGTGTGTACAGTAAAAGGCTAAACGTTTCCGCCGTTATATGCAACTAGAGCTAAAACTCAAAAGTACTTTTATAATACAAATGACAAAGGCGTCCTCCAAGGATCTCATCTAGGACCGGTCTTGTGCTGCTCGCATCCAGCAGTTTTGAAGGTGTTAACTCACCGCCACCGTTGCCGACCGCCTGCACGGGCCTGGCCGCCTTATCAATGGGCGCTGTTAAGTCCCACATCTGTGTAGCCCCCGATCGGTGGCCGCACAGCAGCAGCCGCCGCGGCAGTAGCGAGCCCTCACACTCGGCCAGTATATACCATATACCTTATCCTTGAGCGCGGTGAGGTCCCACCTGGGTAGCTCCCAAACGACTACGCTAAACCGTCGAAATTGTGCTATAGAATTCTGAACTCAAAACCCAACAGCTAAAGTTGAAAATCGATTGGTGAGATTTTACAGTTTTAGCGTAGCCTGAAGCGCTGTTGTGTGTACAGTAAAAAAGCTAAACGATCCCCCTTGTTTATCCAACTAGAGCTAAAAGTAAAAAAAAACGTCCACAGTACAAAAAACAAATGCATCCCCCAAGGATCCCATCTAGGACCGGTCTTGTACTGCTCGCATCCAGCGGTATTAAAGGTGTTAACTCACCGCCACCGTTGCCAACCGCCTGCACGGGCCTAGCCGCCTTATCAATGGGCGCTGTTAAGTCCCACATCTGTGTAGCCCCCGATCGGTGCCCGCACAGCAGCAGCCGCCGCGGCCGCAGCGCGCCCTCGCACTCGGCCACCACGAAACAGGACACGGAAGAGCCGTCTACCGAACGGATCGTGCAAACCCTGGGTAGTATAATATAAGACTTTATAAGAATACAACTTTTTAGTGCCAGTATTAAAAGGAGGAACATCAATCTACCATATTAAAATATAATTTTGTTATGTCAAGTTACAAGCCTTAAATTTTAAGATGGTTCTTTTACTAGTCATTTTTTTATCTGGCATGGCAATATTTAAGATACACCGAGGGGTCTAGTTTTTATCTAGACCCCTCAGTGTATTTTCTTCTTAAATTTGGCACGCTCTTTATAGAACACCCTGTAAAGTAAGAAAGTATATTTGAGTTATTATCATGAAAATAAATCAAGAATTACTATACCTTTTGCCGTTAGAAGCTAACCGCACGTAGAGAGTGTCTGTGTCGGGCACAACTTTTTGTATAAATATTTGTTCTTCATCTTGCTCTCCATAGGGACCTGCAATAGGTGAAAAAGTTTTAGTTTTAGCATATTCCATGTATTCAGATGTGTTAATTACAATTAAATTAACACTTCCAAGAAAGCACCACAAAGCCCACAGACACAAACTCGGCAAGACGCGGCGGACGACTAGAACAACATTTAGATGAATTGCGTTTGAAACTGCACCTTATTCCTATGTAGTTTGAATGAGACGTCACGTCTGAGGACTTTCACCATTTCTTGTTATTAGCCAGATAGCCAATCTATATGGCCACCCTCAAGGCACACGCGACGTCATATTCGACGGTCTACAGTACCTACACGCCTCGTTGCCCGCGCTCTTCTATCCCGCCCTCGCAGACCCTATGGTCTGAAACTGCACACACCCTGAAATTGCACACAAACAGACAGACCGGACGTATTTGTCTCTGTTGCAAGGCCCATCCGCGTTATTCTCGTAATAAGATTGTGGTGCGGACGTGGGTTCCGCGTTTTCAACAAAAATTGTTTTTTTTCCATTTTACATCGATTTACAAACAGTAAATTAAAAACAAAAAACAATAAAGGTGGAAAAAATTTATGATAAGTCAGATAACAGTCAGTAACTTATGCACTATTTTTATGTGTCAAGGTCATGGATGAGTTCAGTTATGCGATGCTCAAACCTATATATTAAAAATATCGACAGTCCTATGACGGCCTATAAGTAGTTCGCCACTGATTGGGTTCCACGTGACGGTCACCGAAGCGGAGATGGAACCTTGAATTTTTTTATTTAGGTGGTCTGGGCCGGCCCCGTTCAGGGACAAATGAAAACGTGGGGCCTGGGGCTCCTTTGCTTAACAGTTGCGACACAACATAGGCTACTAAAAAAAAGTAGTTTGCAGACAGCAGCATCTGTTATTGTTCATATAATTTTATTGCGAACAAATCACAAATTGAAAACGACAATGTCAAAAAAATATCCACGAACAGGATTCGAACCCGCACCCTTCTGGCAGTCTTGCTCTTTCCAGTTGAGCTACCGTGGAACGTATCCAGCCCGCCAAAATCAATCAACACCATCTTTATTTTTTTAATTTGTAAACTAAAGGCGCCCATTCAATGTCAACAAATTACGTTATCAACATCCGATCTTAATATTTTTACAAACATTAAATATCAGTTAAGAAATAGGCAAGCTATGTTATAATGTTATTGTTTATATAATTTTAACGCAAATTTTGTTGCGAACAATTTACAAATTGAAAAAGACTGCCGAAAAAATTTCTACGAGCAGGATTCGAACCCGCACCCTTCTGGCAATCCGCCAGGTGCTTTTTCCAGTTGAGCTACCGTGGAACTTATCCAGCCCGCCGAAATTCAATTCAATAAGCAGCATCAGAATCTGTGTTTTTATGTACCTACTAGCAGACCGCCGGCGACTTCGTTCGCGTGGACCCCGTACCCCGTGATAAATTTTCAAAATGACTCTCCTCCCAAGAACAATTATTGTGACGTAACTAAAATAGTTAGATATGTGCTATCGCGACACTTTTTGTAGATAATGGTGTGTTCTGCAAAGCCATAGTACATTATTTTATTCTATCATCAATAGTTTTCTTACCGCACGCGATTTAAGGAATTTATTTAAGTTTTAGTAAGAATCCCTAATATTTTTAAAAATATAATATAGCCTATATCACCCGGAGATAGTGTAGCTTCTCAACGGTGAAAGAATTTTTCCTATCGGTCTAGTAGTTTCGGAGCCTATTCAATACAAACTAACAATCAAACGTTTCGTCTTTATAATATTAGTATAGATTTGTATAACTCACCACAATCATTATGCGGCTGCGCAGTAGGCGCTTCTAAAGCGAGCACTTTGAACGCGGCTTTGGGCGTGGTGCCAGGCTGCGTGGAGATCATGCCGCGGAATCGCGTCACTCGCCACGAGCGCACGTGGTTGTACTCGCTGCACACGGACACTAGGTAGTTCTCGGAGAGTGACACCTGTTTTATAGGGACGGATGTTCATAAAAGGTTTGCAGCTAAAGTATTATTTAACCACTACTTAAAATACGAACTAAAAAACATATTTTGTTTTTTTTTTGTTTAGTTTTATTGCTTTCTTACAAGACTCTGAACAAAACAAACTATTAGAAAATATATTATAGTATAACAGAGTTGATTTTTTTTATTGGCTGCTTTTAATCGGAAGATTATCCGGACGGAGCAGAATTTACATGTAAATAAAACGTACGACATACGGAGGGATAATCTCAATAAAAATCGAATGAATACCAAATAACCTTACCTTAGTGATAGGGCTCTGGTGGACAGTGAACGTCTGGAAGAGCTGTGGTCCATGCCCCACCGTCTCCGGATGCTGTACGATCACTCGGACAGATCCGTATCGGGTGCCGTACGCTATTTCGATCCAGTTCCCGCAGAGATCTGATAAATAATAACACACAATCTCATTGGTAGTGTTTGATTTTTTGTTTTAATAACGTATTTTTTTTACAAGTTGTGTAATCTTGGGGCTAAAGTTACTCGCGTCCGTAGGTTTAAGGCTGACACACACCAAAAAGTGTCGCAGACGTGCTGCATTGCGACTGCGTGCGTCATGATTTTTGTAATATTAGGATTTGCACGCGTAGGCTCACACCGACAGTGTCGCAGATGCATTGCGTTGCGCTTGCGTGCGACAGACGCACGGCAGTCCGTGAGATACAAACCGAAAACGGTCGCGGTGCGGTCGCGCACCAGCGGAACGGCAACGTCGCACACGCGCTCCGGCATGATGACGTTGTATTCCACAGGATAGGGATGTCGGAAATGAAAAAAAATATCGATATATCGATACATCGATATTTTAAAAAATATCAATATCGGGCTCGATATATAGCGAAAAAAATATCGATATATCGTCGAATTTTTCACCGTATTTAAATAAAGGAGAACCACCTGCTTTTTCTTAAAATCAGTTAAAAAATTATTTAGGTGAGCCTAGCCCAGTAATAATAACAGATTTTTTATTTTAAATTATCGTTTTAACCGGTTCACAGTTCCGTAACCCACATAAGGGCTATAACAATTGATTAACCTATTGTTATATTTTTAGTACAGTGAACCTGTGAATCATGCCAAACAACTCAGTCAGCTCCTGTTGTTAGGAACCGCCATATTTACCGTAAAAGCCACTCTCTCTGACGGCACGGAGGAAGCCGTAGGTGTTAAATATTTCCGTTGCGTATACGTAGCACACATGACATGAAGTAGATTGAAGCAACGCACTGACAGTAACAGTTACACACTCACTACCACAGATTACATCAATGGAATTCAGCAACAATAAGTTTTTTCTATTTTTACGGCTTTGAATTCTAGCGAGTTAAAAAGTTAGATCGTGATGCGATGATAATAAATAAAAAAATATCGATTTCGATACGAATTTCGATATTGCTTAATTTGTATCGGTATATCGATATATCGAAAGAAAAATATCGCCTAAAAATATCGATATATTGAACAAAAAATATCGATATATCGATGTATCGATATTTTTTCAACAAGCCTACCACAGGATTTCATAGTTGAGTACACACCGCAGTGACGTATACTTCTGCGTGCAGCTGCGACACTTCTAATATTTACAAAGTTAACAGTGACTAGTGATCATGGATTTTGAAATACGCGAAAAATTAATCAATATGTACGCAGACACAAATGTTTATATGATCCACATGTCAAAAATTATAACTTGTCTTAACTTGTCTTCAAAAGACTCAAGCTCTATGCACAGACGACGATATTCACCGAGGTCGTCTCTTTTTTTGTTTATATTGATTCTTTCAGTCACAGTTCACAGTCTTTTTTTAGTTTCTGATGGTTCTAACGCAGCCAAAAGTAACAGATCTTCATCGGATGAACTGTTATCTAACCATACTTCACTTAAAATTCACGATAAATCGTCCTCGACGTTCGAAATCTTGAAAGAAAATATCAGCCGCGATCCGAAACGAACACAAGGCGTCGCAGACGCACAGTGTCATACTTTTATATAAAAAAAATCTTCGACACTATCTCATCATCAAGTGGTTAAGCAGTAGCACTGGTTAGCAACACTTAACAACACTTTGAATAAACAAAGTAAAATCATTTATTCAAATAAAAATTTTTTAAGTGATTTTGTATCGTCCGAACACTTTTGCCTACTACCTATTCAGGACGTCGCATAGCTATGGAGAAGAATGGGCGCAAGAAGCTCCATAGCTTTTTACAAAAGTAACGAGTGTTAGTAGAGATAAATTTAAAGATATAGAAAATTACGCTTGACCTTTAAGGAATACCTATGTGTTTGTATATAACTTTGTTGCGATATTACTCACTCGTTTTAGGTGTAAGGTACACGGATATGGCTGTGATAGGTTCTTGGTTCGGGTCCTTGTACAACTGGGTAACTAGCAAGTCGTTGTCCTTCATGCGAAGCGGAAACTTTTGCATATCTGTGGAACATTAATTTAGTTAAGATTTTTCTGTGGGAAACTGCTTTTGTTTGGCTTTTGGTTAACCCCGTTGTGCTCGCCAAAAGATTTTCTAATAATATATTTCAGATAAACGCAGATTCAGATAAACAAATAAAAATACCGTTGTTTTTCTTTGATAATTTATGATAAGTAAAATTTTATACACTGAAAAAAGACGACAACCTCAGACGTGAATCGAACCACGCACCTTCCGCATTCCGGGCGGCTGCCTTAACCACTTGGCTACCGAGGTCTGGCTTTCAACCGTCAAAATTTGTCAGTGCTTGATGCTTATGTTTTTAGTCAACATTGCTTCATCAAATCTTAGAAGTTTTCACCACTGAGATCCGAAAGAAATATTTTTACATATTTGAACATTCGGTTAAGATGAAGCTGCGTTCATAGATTAATGTTTTATAATTTCGACGGTTTAAACGCCAGACCTCGGTAGCCAAGTGGTTAAGGCAGCCGCCCGGAATGTGGAAGGTGCGTGGTTTGATTCCCGCCTGAGGTTGTCGTCTTTTTCAGTGTTTAAAATTTTACTTAAGTATATTTAAGCGTTAATAAAACGTTAAAATATAAAACATTAAATTATGATAATTTGATATTTATGTTTTTCTTTGATATTTCCTGACCTATGTCAGGTTTTTACGGCAAAATGTTCGGGTAAATATGAATGTGTCCGGCTTTTCTATTTATGTGGGAAGACATGATATTAACCCTATAAAAGGCAAAGGGATGTATATTACCACCATAATATTTTGGACTTTATACAATGGGGAAGAAAACGCTAAGCATATTACAGGTGGCGCTGCATTCGTCAGATCCATAACAAGCTATCTGTTACTTTTAGTTCATCGGTTTGGTGGTTATGTTTGCGTTATTTGGTAAAATTGTAATATATTTCTTTTTACAAATAAAATTATGTACAATAATTGTACTGTGAAACAGTTAAAAGAAGAGTTGAAGGCCCGAGGAGCGAGGTTATAAGGTCGTAAAGCGGACCTAGTCAGTAGGTAAGTAATAGGTAAAATAAGCTAGAAAACAAGTATAATCAAATAATCATATGTCGTACTTGGTACATTATAGTATATTTCAAGTAAATTATGTAAAAAACTTAAACGTTCTGTCCAAATTTTAGCGCTGTATCCTGTATTTAAAACCATGTAAACATAACCTAAAATAATATTTTTATGTTACAGACTGGATTCCCTTGACCGCAATTTTAACTTTGGGATTCCTCAGAATCAAGAAAATGAAGATATTAAAATTGATTTCGATATAAATAGTAGCACCATACTGCCTCCTTTGACCAGACAGCATATTCGACCGTATTTTGCCTTGTTCATCCTTGGGAAAGTGGTGGTTACCATTTTTATTACATTCAATTGCCACACAACGCGGCATTATAACGATAAAATGATAAAAATTTAAACAAACAACTATTTGTATGGATTTTGACAGGTATCGTGGGTCCACGTTCGCAGCGCCGCTAGCGAGTGAGTATTGTCAGTTTTCTTCCCCATTGAGATAAATGTCGAACACCAATGAAAAATTTGAACATGCTGTGCCCCTTAAAAGGTTAAACTTGCCTATATAATTGATAGCCCCCGTCGCCGTGCCGAGCAGCAGGAACGAGCCAGCAGTATCGTGTGCAGTGAGATGGGCCACGTCCTGCGTCTGCCAATGCTGCGTGCTAGTATGCCACACCCCCGCTTTGCTGCGAGCGCCGGGCCCGCTCAATGCTACCAGCTGTGGGCCTACGAAGAGTAGGTGTTCCATACGGACGCCTAAGTTGAAGGTGCCTGGGGAATTTGACGGTTTTTTAAAATCTACATTTTATTAATGGACTTTTGTTTTTAGAAAATATGCCAAACCCATCGAACCCTATAAACTTAAGCTTATTTATATTTAGAAGCAAGATCATAGAGCATCATAGCGGGCCTCGAAACTGTCTGCGCTAGGATGCTCTTGGTTAAATATGGAGTGAAGTGGTACGGGAAAGATATTGTTTAGAGATAAGACACGACATAACAATGACAACAAGAAACAGTATACTGTTTTTGTTTGTAAAAACATGAAAACGTTTATTCAGTATACAGTCTGTCTGGTCATGAACTAGCGATATTCTAAGGATTGTTAGAACAACTATTCTAATACACAAATACACCACATAGTTAAGTCTAAACAATAAATAATTTTATTTACAATAATTAGTTTATTTTCATTATTTTTTTTAATATTTTACATGAAATTCAATTATTTTTCAAATTATGAACGTAACAACTCCCTGTTTCAAATTTTATACGATAGACTAGAGTTTTGCGCTTCGAATAAACCTATTTTTATACAATTAACGCCTACACTTTGGGAGATATGATTTTTTTTGTGTCCACGTAGAAAATATTTTAATAAAAAAAAACAAAATGGCTGCCGCATAGCTGATTAGTAGTTTAGACTTAACTATGTAGTGTATTTGTGTATTAGAATAGTTGTTCTAACAATCCTTAGAATATCGCTAGTCCATGACCAGACACATTGTATATGTTACCGGCAATCTGTATAATCCGGTTTTCTATACAATACCTAGGCATTGTATAGAATACCTAAAACGTGTAGTATGAAATATATTTATTTTATACTTTGCCTAGGTATTCTATACAATACCGAATGCGCATCCGGTAATGTGTGAAAAGGCAGTAGACCTAATTATTAATTTTACGGAATTGTTTTGTTTCTTAAGTTTTTTATACTTGTTACGTACCTAAGTACCTACTTGTAAGAAATTACATTGTGTTACTTATATACAAAAGAATTTTTAGTTGCACTTTATTTTTAAAGTAATTTTACTGTATTAGTAACAGAAAGATACTACTTAGGTGCTTTTTTGAAGAGTATCTTCATTAAATTCAGCCCTTTTATTTTAAAATGGCGTGACGGTGTTTGAGCACGCTTCGAGTCGTTGTTAGACAATCCATTTTTACTAACAAAATCTTTAAGGAAGTAAGTAACGTACAATTATTTTTAGCTACTATTAAATTGGTCTCAAAGATTGATGGCGTATTATTATGTTATATTGCTTAAATTTGCAACATATTTCAGACTTTTTCGGCATGATTAAGGTTATGGTATAAATGCTATTTGTTCGTGTCCATAACTGAATATCTTTTCTAGGATGTTCTATTAATGGACAATTGTCGAAAATCTAACTATTTAAGATTTAACAAAGCAATTATACTTCTCCATATCTTTCTTTCAATGGGGAAAAAATAGCAAAAGCCGCTGAAATATTTAAAGTACCGAGAATCACTTTACATAATAAAGTGTCAGTAAAAAGTAATAAAGTCTGTTCTATGGGTCCAAACACATATCTGTCTGAAGACGATGAGTATTTGTTGGAGCAATGAGTCCTTATGATGAGCGAGATACATGTCCCAATTACCGGAATATCATTTCAAGTTACAGGATTTGTAACTAGGTGTTGTCCATTATTGGGTGTCCATCACTAGATTTCTACTGTCCATTATTGGTCCAAAAAATAGGGTTTTTATTTTACAAATTATTTTTAGTTAACGTATTAGATGCGAACAAGTATGATAAAAACACTTAACTAATATCTAATAATAATAATAATATGCCTAAATAATATCTAAAAATATCACTAAACTTAACACTGCGGTTCACGCGCCTCTGCTATACTCGTGAGTGCCCGCGCGGGCTACAATTGTAGCCCATTTAAAATTCCGCTGTAGTAAAAAATATTAGTTTTTTGTTTTAGTAAAATACCTTTTTAATATGAATGACATTTAATTAACTAATTGGACAAAAAAAATCACTTTCTCTCTTAAAAATAAAAATATCTCAACATGACTTCTGACATTACATTATTTTTACTTATTCGAGATCAATCACCTTTAGATTTATAGTGTAGACATATTTTTTAGAAAAAATAATAATTTTTATATCATTAAGGAATAAATATTTGATGGTTGTTACGTCTGAAACATTTGGAACAAGTTTTTCTTGTGCTGCAATCTCGTTTTCTGGTACAAAAGGAACAGCGTGCAACGCCGCCTCGAATTGGTATATTTCCTTGTTGAGGAGTTTCTGGCAAGATAGAATTGTCCCAAGTCTAGATTTTGACGTTTTGATTTATTGACACTAAAACTAGACGTAAACCAACAAAAATAGTTAGTCTTGATAGCATCAATGTAAATGTTTGTATATTTTACCAACGATTCAAAGATATCAGGGTCAAAAAATAACTCGAAACATTGCAGAGGTGTAGTAGCATTAGAAGCTGTACTTTTTAGCCGTGGTGGCCTTTGTATAACGTTATAAGAACAAACCCTTGTCTCAGGAAAATGTGGTTTCCTCTACTCATTTTCATTTCGTGACTTTTATGTTGCTAAAACTGATAGTGGCATATTATCATCCGAATGACTACCTTCTGTTGTCTGTCACTGATACCCAGCAAGAATATAATGATGAAGCTCATTATATTCTTGCTGGGTATCAGTGTCGTAAGAAGACTTTATCATATTTTCATCTTCTCTCAAATCCTCTTCCTGTTCGCTTTCAATCAGGTCATCCTCATCTTACCCCTCTTCTACCTCTTCTAGCCATCTCTACACATTTTCCTCAACTCTAGAATCCATATTTAGCAATCTATAAACAAAGTATGAATGAATAGTAAGTTTTAAACTTACTAATGTAAGATATAGAATACAGAATAAAAAATCATTAAAAGAAATGAAATTGTTACCTTTGTTTAAAAAAATATCACGTAACTAAAAAGGTCCGCTAGTGATCGCGCGGGCTACATATGTAGCCCACCAACTTTAAGTACTGATTTATTGCACATCTGCAAGATGTCAGCCCTCACACCATACTGAATGCATCGAGCAACAACCAATCGGAGCTTAGCTAGACACTCGAAGTCAAATCGCATGATTTCACGAAGTTATTGCTATAAACAATACCGTGGGCTACATATGTAGCCCGCGCGTGTACTGCAGTGTTAATGAGAAAGGAGATGTCCTATTTCTGCCCTAGAGACGTTTCATGTTTCGATAATGAAATAAGGCGTGCCACCGGAATACCAAATTTCAAGAAATTGCAGTGAATTTATAATAAACATCTATATATATAGATGTTTATTATACAGATACCGTGTAATTAGCGGGGTTTAAAATTATCATTAAAAATAAATTATATTAGACTGAAGTCATTTCCTTTATACCTTGCCATTTTGTTAAGCTTTACAGCAATGGCATCTAAGATTTTTGAGCCAAACTTAATAAAAAAAAATGTGATCAATTTATAATGAGCGATTTTCCGAGATCAAAAAAAAAAAGAAATTGGTTCGTAAATGACTTCATAGATGGCGCTTAGCATAGATTAGTATGGCGCTTAGTAAAAGGCGGGTTCATGAGGAGCACGTGTATGGCTGCGTAATATTTATTCTATTCCAAAATAGAAATAGGTTCTGGATGTCCTGAATATAAATAGGTAAGTAAATACTATTTTTTAATCTTTTGGTAGACAAGTAAAAGTGTAGAATTTATTACAGCCCATAAGTAGCCCAGCTTTCATAAAACGACATCTATCGAGTGTTTTTGAACTAATTTTTACTTTTTAATTTGGGCTGTCAGAAAATCGCCCATTATATTCTTTGAAAATATAGAAAAAGAGTAAAGTTTGAAATTAAAGAAATAAGTTGTCACATAAATAACAGATTTTAATTGACAAATTATGTGCATAAATCAACAATATCTCGTCCGTTATCATAATACTGGCTGTATCGGATTAATGCCTTTGCTTATTCGTTGTTTAAAAATATGAATTCAAACAAAAAATGTCGGTCGGCTCGGCTGCAATCACAACAACACAAGGAAGGAATTTCGTTCGTGTTGCATGCGTTTGCAGCGCTTTCGTGATCTTCTTGTGTTTTCTTGGTGTTTGAGTGTTATTAATCGTTAACTGATCCTCCGCTGTTTGTTTTAAGATTGCATTTGAACATTTCGTGACGTGAATAAAACGTTAGGAGATAGTGACTCTGTTGTTGTAGTAAAGTGAAATGGCGTTTTCTAATCGTTGTGTCAACTGTTCTATTACTTTCAACAATCCACGTATTGTATCCCAAGGAGTGCTACCTACAATTAGATACATCATTACGTGATCTCCTGACGTCTTGGATTTCACCAATGGAGGTACGTATCATACAGATTACACTATTACAATATTACCTCTTTCAAACGCACTTATTTAATTTGTTTTAAGGTTGAAAGGATTTTAAGAATGAATATGTTTTTAAATTCCTACCTCAAATCTTGTGTGTTATTAGAAAGCTCATTTTTAATTTATGGTACAGTCAGTGTAAACAAAATGAAGGTTTAAGAAGCAGTATGACTAACTTTGGCATTGAGTTTCTCCCGTGTTCTTCTATCAACAACACTTGTTGTGAGACTCCATTTTATTTCTATCTACCTACCATACAATACTAAATGTACTTTAAAAATATACCACTTGAAATTGGCTTAATACTAAACGTGAAGCCACTAATTATGTTATATTAATAACTTTGCCAATCTAGCTTTAAGATTTTGTGTGACAATTTTTTTGTTTTCATTTGTGTGCCAAATTATGTATCTGTAGACTCACTTATTTTTAGATCTCTTATTTTTGTTACAGATTATACCAGAACACAGAGTTTGTAATGAATGTGTTATAATTCTTCAGTCACAAGCTGAAGTTGATGAGCCATCTCGTGATTATGGGCATAAATCAGTATGTTTGGGATGCGGTGTGTCTGTTCTAAGAGCAAGAAGCATTGCCACGAATAGCAATAGACCACAATTAACAATAATTAGATCATGGGTGCCTCAGATTCAGGTACTTATAAATATTTTTTTTTGTTTTTATTCCTAACGGGTTAGCACTTAGTCTGCATCTCGCTTGATGTTAAGAGATAATGAGGCTGAAGTAGCCGGTTGAAGTGCGCTTCCACCATTTTACCACTTCCACTTCACCCGGATCTTCTTCAATCTTCTACTTCTAATTAACTGGCTATCTTACCTTTTACTGACAGAACACTAAACACTAACCAAACCGAGTAGAAACTTGTACACCCCCCATTGGGAATCGAACCTGTGACCAGTGGTCCTAACAACTGGACCACAGAGGCTGTTAAATATTATTCAGTTCTTAAGGTCTGTTTTATAATTAAACATTGATATAGTAATTATTACTTTTGAATTATTTACTGCAGTAATCATCATCATCAGCTCATAAACATCACACTGCTGAGCCTTTCCACAGTAATGTGGCGTTAAAATAAAATAAAAATTGTTTTTCAGGCAGATCTCCCAATCTTTACAAGAGTTTGTAGAATTTGCTGGAGAAGAGCTGCAAGAGTTCAAGCAACAAGTATGATTTTGCCTGATGTTTCCATTGAAACGGTATGTATTAAGCCATAAGTGTTAATTGTAATAACCATGTCACGTAGTGGTGAAAGAATACTACCAACCCCTCTCTTCACTTGGGTGTCGTAAAAGGTGACTAACGGACTAAAGACTGCACATACTTCCAACAGCATAGAGCGGCGATGGGCTCACCACCTGGCACGCTAAGCACATGTGCAGTCGCTATTTGGTGAAAAGTGGACTATGTAGAGACGACTGCTTTTGCTGTCGTCATTGCCAAGTCTCTGACTAACCCTTCGGGGATAAGAGTCGTGATTATATGTATGTATGTAATCAAAGTAAGTGACACGCCTGAAGTGTTGTCATTTAGCAAATAAAAAAAATCTTAAAATCATGTGTTTGTTAGTAAGTACTATAAGATTATGATAATAATACAACATTTCATTATTGTCTCTACAGGAAGATGCTGAAATGCCATCGCATGTTAGCATTGGTGTTCAAGCCGTTGAAGACTCACTGAGACCTCCAACGCCTTTACCACTACCCGTGCCTGCACGGGAACAAGAAGAATTATTACGACCTCAAAGTCCGACCTTGGCATTGCCAAATTATACACGAGTGTCATCAACATCTAGAAGGTGTATTTTCAGCGGTTGTCTAAACATTGAAAGAATATTACGTTTAGTGACAATAAGGCAAAGAGTTTTGTTAGATTTTAATTTGTATATTCCTCGTTGTGCTCGCATATGCTCCAATCATTTATTTAGTAATAATTGGCACAATTTAGAAAATGAACAATTAGTAAACAATTTCACGAGTGATCAAATTGAAGACATGCTATATTTATCAAAAAATAATCAAAGCTCACAGTTAGATTTTGGAAATATTGACAGTATGAATGACCATAATACGTCATTATTGGATAGGGATTACAGTACAGCAATTCTATGATATTATAAATGATACTGCTACCTTAATTAATAGAATACGTAAATATAAAACAGGGTTGGCAATGTATTTAGCCAAGTTAAGAACAGGTGATTCAGATGCAAGACTTTCAACAATTTTTGGTGTTTGTAAAAGTACTTTCAACAGAAATATTACAATTGTAAGAGAATGCCTTAAGCAGGATTATGTTAATAGACATATAAGTTTAAGTCATGTATCAGTTCAGGAAGCTAGTACACATAATCTTACAATTCCTAGTGAATTATTTGAGAGACATCTCACCATTACAGGAGAACAACCCGTGATTGTTATTTGTGATGGAACTTATAGTTACACACAAAAAAGTAGTAACTATAAGTTTCATAAAGACACCTACAGTTTACACAAATACCGGAATCTTGTAAAGCCTTTTTTGGTTGTGTGTTCTGATGGGTATATTTTAGACATTTTAGGTCCATACTCTGCTAAAGAATCGGACGCCGTTATAATGAAAAATGCTTTTCTTGATGGCGCTGGACCAATGCGAACATAGTTTAGAACTGGAGATGTATTCATTCTTGACAGAGGATTCCGGTGTGGGCTTCTCCCACATTAGTCAAATAATATATTATATACTTATATTTTATATAACATAAAATATTATATAATATCAATTTCATAATTTGTACTTTATTTCATATAGTTATTATATACTTGGGGGTTATGATTATATATATTTGGGGGTTAAAGTTTCTCGCGTCCGTAGGTTTACCCTTGAGACCCTACACGTGACCCCTGGGTGGTGCTAAATGAGTGACACTGACTGAGTGGTAGAGCCACGCTGCGTTGCAGCACGCATTGGGCCGGCTCGCCCGGCGTAATACCACCCTCTCACGAATATCCGGCGTGAAATAATGGCACTTGGTGCTGTTGTGTTTCGTCCGGCCAGTGAGAGTTCCGGAGGCCCCTTCCCCTCCCACCCCTCCTCACAATTCCTTTTCCTTCCCCCAACCCTATTCCTTCCTTAAAGGTCGGCAACGCATCTGCGACTCCTCTGGTTTTGCGGGTGTCCATGGGCGGCGGTGATTGCTTTCCATCAGGTGACCCGCCTGCTCGTTTGCCTCCTTCTCATATAAAAAAAAAAAAAAAAATATACATAACATAAACCTTTACTATATTTACATATTTACAAAATGATATTTACATTAACATACTATTTTATTATCTTATAACATTTACTTATTTACACATTTCCATACAAATAAAAAACTCGTCCGGCATTATTCAGTACCAGCTGATTGCCGTCCCATGGAATGGAGTCGCGCACACACCGAGCGAACCTATTGTTCTATAATCTGGTCGGCGCACGCGCAGACCGCGTGCCGCCTCGATAACCAGCCAGAATCTATGCTTAACGCCGTACGCACGTTCGATTGCCTCCCGCTAGTTTCCGACGCGCTCGCTTGTAACTGCTTGCTTATATGTTTATGTGCTTCACTTTTCTGCTTGTGCTTAATTGAATATCTATCTGCTGTGCTCTGTACTCCTTCTGTCTGTGTCTGTGCTAAGTAAACGTGTTGTGACTGTCAAGTGCTGGACTTATTATTTCACCGCCCACAAAACAGCTAAGTACCCTAGCATAGAACACTTATTATTAAGCGATACACACACACTCGCTAAAGTGGTGACCCCGTACGAACATTTTTATTATCAAAAATGAGTGACAGCAGTGATACCGCCACCTCACAAAAGCGCGGGGACGACAACGTCACCCGCCGAGCAAAAAAACCGGAGCGCGTTTCCACTGTCGAGTCGTCCGATTTTAAACCACATAATTTGAAGGTTCCAACATTTTCGCCGGACGACCCAGAAATTTGGTTCGCACTTTTAGAAGGGCAGTTTAAGGCTTACGGCATAAGAGACGATGCAGCTAAATTTACCAGCGTCATCACTAACCTGGACATGACCCATGCCAAAGCCGTAAAAGATATAATCGTTGATCCTCCACCTAGTCAGCGTTATAAGACGATTAAAAATGAATTGATCAAGCGACTGACCGCCTCCCACGAGAAGAAGGTCAGGCAGCTCTTGACCCATGAGGAGCTTGGAGACCGGAAGGCATCACAATTTCTCCGGCATTTGCAAGATCTGGCCGGACCTAATGTGCCGAAGGAGTTCATCCAATCCATCTGGACCAGTCGCCTCCCTCAAAACATTCAGACGGTGCTCGCTTCCCAGCCTTCACATTCCCTGCAGCAGCTCGCCGACCTAGCAGACCGTATCCAGGAGATTACCGCACCTGTACAAGTCGCGGAAACATCATCCGGCAGCGGCACAACATTCGGCAGCAACTGTATTGCGAGCGAGATAAGCGAGCTTCGACAGATGGTGAAGCGCCTTGAGGCCAAACTTGACGAGCGCACTCGATCTTCGCGCAACTTCAACCGCTCTAGGTCTCACCAGCGTCGTGCTTCGTCGCGTTCAGGGTCAAGATCGTCTTCTTGCTACCGCCGGTACCCCATCTGCTGGTACCACTCAAAGTTCGGGACCGATGCAAAGAAATGCGTGAAGCCATGCGACTATGGCAAGTCGTCGTCGTCGGGAAACGCCGCAGGCAGTCGGTAATGGCGGCTGACGACTGCCCCACTTCACCAGGTCGCCTCTTCGTCACCGACCGCGTTACGAAGACACAATTTTTGGTCGACACAGGCAGCGACCTCTGTGTCTTCCCACGCAGCCAGCTACGAGAGCGCCGCGCATCTACGAGCTACCAACTCACCGCTGCCAATGGGTCTACGATCTCCACCTACGGGTTTGTACATTTTGATCTAGACTTTGGTTTACGCCGCATATATCCTTGGCGTTTTGTGGTAGCTGACGTCACTAAGCCCATTATAGGGGTAGATTTTTTATGTAATTATAATATAATTGTGGACTGTAAATGTAAAAAGCTCATAGATAACACTACAACTGTTTCTGTTCCAGCTTCTCTGGCTTATAATTGTAATAACGTTCTTTCTGTGAAGGTTCTGGCTGGCGAATCGCATTATCACCAATTACTGTCGCGTGAGTTTTCAGAAATTACGCGACCAGCTGGTACTCAACGTACTATACCGCACAATACACTCCACCACATCCGCACTACATCAGGTCCTCCAGTGTCATCAGCACCCAGGCGCCTGGCTCCAGACAAGCTCAAAATCGCGAAGGTTGAGTTCGTTGCCATGTTAGCTAATGGCACAGCTAGACCTTCTGAGAGCTCCTGGTCGTCCCCACTTCACCTGGCGCCGAAAAAGGACAACGGCTGGCGCCCCTGCGGCAACTACAGGCAACTCAATGCCCGGACCTTGCCTGACAGGTACCCAATCCGTCATATTCATGACTTTACGCATAACATCTCGGGCTGCAAGGTCTTCAGTACGATTGACCTTGAAAAAGCGTACAATCAAATACCTGTCTTTGCCGAGGACATACCGAAGACCGCGATCACCACATTCTTCGGAATGTTCGAATTCCCTTTTATGACGTTTGGCTTGCGTAATGCAGGCCAAACATTTCAACGGTTTATCGGCGAGGTGACACGCGGGCTTGATTTTGTCTACTGCTACTTAGATGATATTCTGATATTCAGCCGTGACCATCGGCAGCACGAAGACCACCTCAGGCAGGTATTTACCAGGCTCCGGCACTATGGCTTGGTCATCAACGTGTCTAAGTGCGTTTTTGGGGCTCCCGAGGTAACTTTTCTAGGTTATCGCATCTCGGAGAGCGGAACCAAACCACTGGATAAAAAAGTCCAAGCCATACGCGAGTTCCCCCCACCCAAGGACGTCAGGTCGCTCAGGCGATTTTTGGGCATGGCCAATTTTTATAGGCGATTTTTGCCTAATGCCGCCCTAATCCAAGCGCCTCTAAACGCCTTGCTCATGGGGACAGTAAAGGGGTCCACACCAATCACCCTAGCCGGTGATGCTCTGAAGGCTTTCTCAGAGACCAAAGAAAGCCTCTCCAACGCAGCTCTTTTGGCACATCCGGATTGCCGAGCCAAGCTGGCGTTGGTTACAGATGCGTCAGACCTCGCTATTGGTGCCGTTCTCCAACAGCTAAAGGACGACGTGTGGGAACCCTTAGCGTTTTTCTCCCGGAAGCCCAGCCCGTCCCAACAAAAGTACTCACCGTACGATCGTGAGCTTCTTGCGATTTACGAGGCAATAAAGTACTTCCGTTACATGCTTAAGGCGAGGCATTTCACGATCTATACGGATCACAAGCCGATTAGTTTCGCCTTCTGTGAACAGAAGCAAAACTGTTCGCCTCGACAGTTCCGACATCTGGACTATATATCCCAGTTCACGACCGACATAAGGCACATTGCTGGCAAAGACAATGTCGTAGCCGACACCTTATCTCGCGTCGATGAGGTAGGCGCTCCAGTATGTCTCACCAGCCTCGCCCAAGCCCAAGAGACTGACGCTGAATTGGCCCAGTATCTCTCTGACGCCTCAACATCACTCCGTCTTAAAAAGATGAACTTTCCTGGAAGTCGGACGCCTTTGTACTGCGACGTCAGCACACCGACTCCCAGACCATTCGTCACCACAAGCTTTCGTAGGCAGGTGTTTCAAAGCCTACACTCACTAAGCCATCCCGGTGCCGCAGCCACCGCACAACTCATTGCGGAAAGGTTTGTTTGGCCTGGAGTACGGAAAGACTGCCGCGAATGGGCTCGATCGTGCTTATCGTGTCAACGTGCGAAGGTCAGTCGTCATGTATCCGCTCCCTTGGGTACTTTCGACTTGCCTCGCTCCCGTTTTCATAACGTTAATATTGACCTCGTCGGCCCCTTACCGGTCTGTCAAGGCTACAGGTACTGTCTGACAGCTGTTGACCGCTTCACACGATGGCCCGAGGTCATGCCGTTGCCCGAAATACGCGCGGAAACAGTCGCAAAGGCATTAATCGCTGGGTGGATATCTCGTTTTGGTTGCCCGACAGATATTGTGACAGACCGCGGCGCGCAGTTTGAGTCCGCACTGTTCCAATATCTAGCAAAGACCATCGGATTCAACCACAAACGCACAACAGCCTATCATCCGGCGTGCAACGGACTTGTTGAGCGGTTTCATCGTCAGCTCAAGGCCTCCATCACCTGCCACGCTCAGCAAAATTGGATCGAGGTACTACCTTTTGTATTGTTAGGGATACGCAGCGCCTACAAAGACGACCTTCAGTCGTCTTCAGCTGAATTGCTGTATGGTGAGCCTTTAAGGCTCCCCGGCGAATTTTTCAATCCGATCACACCCTGTACTACTGACATGTCAGACTTTACAGCGCGCTTACGCTCGTTCGCTGAGACCCTCAAGCCAGTTCCAGCTTCTCGCCACAGCAAACAAAGCGTTTTCGTATTCAAGGAACTAGCCACTAGCGAACACGTCTTCCTCCGTGAGGATGCTTCGCGTGTGACCTTTCAACCAGCATATTCTGGCCCTCACAAGGTGTTGGAGAGAAGTAACAAGGTTTTTAAACTCCTGATCAAAGGAAAACCTGTCACAGTGAGTATCGACCGTCTAAAGCCTGCATTCACACTTACAAACGAGGAGGACCTACGTAACACTCACACTTACACACCTCCAAACACTCACACTTACACACCTCCAAACACCCACACTCATACACCTCTAAACACACTCACAGACATGCCTTCATCAGTTCAATCTCACAAAACAACTCGTTCTGGGAGACATGTTCGGTTCCCGGACTATTATCGACCCTAACCAGATCTCTGGGGGGGAGTGATGTGGGCTTCTCCCACATTAGTCAAATAATATATTATATACTTATATTTTATATAACATAAAATATTATATAATATCAATTACATAATTTGTACTTTATTTCATATAGTTATTATATACATAAAATAAACCTTTACTATATTTACATATTTACAAAATGATATTTACATTAACATACTATTTTATTATCTTATAACATTTACTTATTTACACATTTCCATACAAATAAAAAACTCGTCCGGCATTATTCAGTACCAGCTGATTGCCGTCCCATGGAATGGAGTCGCGCACACACCGAGCGAACCTATTGTTCTATAATCTGGTCGGCGCACGCGCAGACCGCGTGCCGCCTCGATAACCAGTCAGAATCTATGCTTAACGCCGTACGCACGTTCGATTGCCTCCCGCTAGTTTCCGACGCGCTCGCTTGTAACTGCTTGCTTATATGTTTATGTGCTTCACTATTCTGCTTGTGCTTAATTGAATATCTATCTGCTGTGCTCTGTACTCCTTCTGTCTGTGTCTGTGCTAAGTAAACATGTTGTGACTGTCAAGTGCTGGACTTATTATTTCACCGCCCACAAAACAGCTAAGTACCCTAGCATAGAACACTTATTATTAAGCGATACACACACACTCGCTAAACCGGGATGCTGTGCAAGATTTGCAAAGTTTTGGTTATTATGTCCACATGCCGGAATCCATTGAAGAGGGCAACTTTCAACTGAATACTTTACAAGCCAACAAAACCAGATTAGTTACGTTAGTACGGTGGGTGGTAGAAGTGGTAAATGGGCGCTTTAAAAGAGATTATAGATTATTAAGGCACGATTTTTGTAATCTTGCAGCACCCCATATTTTTATAGATTTTTCCATAGCTGGTGCAATAACGAATCACTTTCATTCACTTCTGCAGGACAGAAATAACGCAAGACAATTTGCTGAAAGAGCTTTGAGTAGGTTAAATGAGCCAAACTATTTGGGAGACTTTGTAATTTTAAATGACATGAATCGACAAAGAGCCCATTTCCGAAGTATAAATGTCCATTTACCTCACCTTTCCACTTTCCCTCAATTGACAATGAGCCAATTAGAGTTAATAGCTCTTGGAACATACCAAATAAAACAGGCTCGTGTTCCTACTATGGAGAGCATGTTAGAGATGGTGGAGTATTTTATATTAAAATCAATTCACAGTTAGAAATGCCTGAGAATTAATACATTTCAGGACCCTTGATTCGTGGTCGTATAAGTTCTCGCCATTCGAGTAAGATGTATTATACGTATATAACTTATAATTCTAATTCAGAACACACAGAAGACAGCATCACAGGATATTACTGTAACTGTAAGGCAGGTAGTAGAACAGTTGGGTGCTGTTCTCATGTAATGGTGGTATTATGGTTTCTGTCTTGGGCTAGGTATAATCCTAACAGCGTGTATCCCCCCGCTGCGTTTTTAGATAATATTTTAATTGATGATGGTGATGATGATCAATAAATATAATTATTTTGAAAAATAGCATTTTATTTTTAAGAGCGTTTACGTCCTTTTGCGCCGTTTTGCTCAAAAACTGTACTTTTTAAACCTCTTAATATCTGTTAATACTTACTTTACAAATATGTTAAATACTTATATCATTAGGCGATCTTATAGTCGAAATAGTTTGTTGAAAACATTTTTAAATTTATGGATATTTTGGAATTTATAACACGATAATTGAACAGAGGTTTTCATAATTTGACTTTCCGCGTCAACTTCGAAGCTTAAAAATGTGTTTAAATTACTAACAAATCTAATAACAACATTTTTTTTTCAATTTGAAAGATCCTCAGCAAAATAGTTTGTTGAAAACATTTTTTGATTTTGGTTACTAACAAAAACTATAAAATTCCAAACATTGTGAATTTTTAAAGAAATTATAGGTGATAAAGTGATTGTTTTCTCTAATGTACTAAATATATTTTAGAAGATAAAAGCTTTATACTATAGAAAAAAGTGTTATTTAAAATTTTAACAAAATTGTTTTTACTAAATAAGCTCTATAATTTTTCTGCAAATATTTTAAAACTACTCTAAAACTACTACAAAACGCTGCGCTCCACTCGCTTCGAATCAGTCCGCCGCGAGGCCTCTGAGAGAGTGGTCACGTCGCTCGACGCTCTGCCCGGCGCGGTTTTCGACCTTTCCGTAGGTTCGAAGATAGTGCAAATTTATAGCTTGATTTGCAAATCTTAGTACTTTGGTGAGTAAATTATTACAAGCTTTTATTTAACTTGCAATGTATGTATGTCTTGTTCGGGTGGAATTTTGCAACTCAATTTTGACCCACTTCCCGTTTATTGATTGAGCTGAAAATTTGCATACATGTGTAAATCGCGTGACAATGCAATTTTATGATTGACATGGTGCTGATCTGATGATGGAGATGGAAGGTGGCCATTGAAACTTTGCAATAAAATAGCACAACCTAATCGAGTTTGGGCTCGTTTGAATCGTCTTGACGAGTAGTTTGTCTTTCAATGGTAACCAGGGTCTGATGATGGAGCTAGATGGTGGTCATAGGAACTCTGTAATAAAACGACGCAACCCCATCGAGTTTCGGCTTGTCTCATTCGTCTTGACGAGTCCTTTGTTTTTAAATGGTTACCAAGGTCTGATCTGATGATGGAGCTGAAAGGTGGTCATAGGAACTCATTGAAGAAACGACGCAACCCCATTGAGTCGCGGCTCGTTTGATTCATCTTGACGAGTACTTTGGTGCTAGATGGTAACCAGAGTCTGATGATGGAGCTGGAAGATGGCCATAGGAACTGAGTAATTAAACAACATAATAACCCCATCGAGTAAGGGCTCGTTTAATTCGTCTAGACAAGTACTTAGCTGCTAGACGGTAACCAGGGCCTGATGATGGAGTTGGAAGGTGGCCATAGGAACTCCGTAATAAAACGACGCAACCCCATCGAGTTTCGGCTCGTCTCATTCGTCTTGACGAGTACTTTGGTTTTAGATGGTTACCAGGGTCTGATCTGATGATGGAGCTGAAAGGTGGTCATAGAAACTCAGTAAAGAAACGACGCAACCCCATCGAGTCTCGGCTCGTTTGATTCGTCTTGACGAGTACTTTGGTGCTAGATAGTAACCTGGGTCTGATGATGGAGCTGGAAGATGGCCATAGGAACTTCGCAATGAAATAACACAACCTAAGCGAGTTTGGGCTCGTTTAAATCGTCTTGACGAGTAGTTTGTCTTTCAATAGTGACAAGGGTCTGATGATGGAGTTGGATGGTGGTCATAGAAACTCTGTAATAAAATGACGCAACACCATCGAGTTTCGGCTCGTCTCATTCGTCTTGACGAGTACTTTGTTTTTAAATGGTTACCAGGGTCTGATCTGATGATGGAGCTGAAAGGTGGTCATAGGAACTCATTAAAGAAACGAGGGAACCCCATCGAGTCTCGGCTGGTTTGATTCATCTTGACGAGTACTATGGTGCTAGATGGTAACCAGGGTCTGATGATGGAGCTGGAAGATGGCCATAGGAACTGAGTAATTAAACAACATAATAACCCCATCGAGTAAGGGCTCGTTTAAATCGTCTAGACGAGTACTTTGCTGCTACATGGTAACCAGGGTCTGCTGATGGAGCTGGAAGGTGGCCATAGGAACTCTGTAATAAAACGACACAACCCCATCGAGTTTTGGCTCGTCTTATTCGTCTTGACGAGTACTTTGTTTTTAGATGGTTACCAGGGTCTGATCTGATGATGGAGCTGAAAGGTGGTCATAGGAACTCAGTAAAGAAACGACGCAACCCCATCGAGTCTCGGCTTGTTTGATTCGTCTTGACGAGTACTTTGGTGCTTGAAAGAAAGAAATTAAAATGTATTTTCATTTCAGGTTATCGAAGATGAGGTTTCACAAACAACAAATAAGGTTGAAGGTCAAAGACTAGTAGATTTTCAATACTTTTTGTCCAAATTAAAATGGTAACCACAATAGAGCCACAGGATGTACAATTAATAATTTACAAGTGATAAAAGAGCATAAAGTAGGCTTATTATCTACATTTTTAATGAAGTATAACATTTACCTTTAGATAAGTCTAAGAATCATGTAAAATCTTGTTTACATAAAAAAGGTCAAAGTGTATTTAGTTGACAATACAGCTTGGTCATAATTATATTTTCACATTATAGTTTCTCAGTCAATTATTTTTAAAACTAATTAATTTTATTAGCTGGTATGATATGATAGCCTTTAACAGCAGTGTCTTACAGACAAAGGTACCTACTCAAAATGTATGTTGCGTTTAAAGCATGGATGCACAGACTTATTAAGACTAGGGGCCACTCGGGCAAATTATGAACTGATGGTGGGCCACCAGAAGTATAGGTAATTAAAGACAATGAAAAATTGATAATAATGTATTCAAATTGAAAAAGAATTTATTAATTTGAAGCGTGGCACTGCATAGTGCTTACAATCTTTTTTATATTTGGCTCAAATTTACTTGTAGCAACACGTAAATCTGCTTCCAAACTTTTATTTGCAAGGCGGTTTCGATTTTTTGTTTTATTATTATTTAGGATTGAAAAGGTTTGTTCACATATATAGGTAGAACCAAATAAGCTTGCACATTTCAGAGCGTTTATGCGCAACTCTTTGTACGTATTTTTATCAATGCAGCGGTAAAAGTTCAGCAAGTCTCCTTCGTTGAATTTGTTGCGTAAATCTTGGTCGTTCTGAATGTCGATAATTTCTAACTGCATTAACTCTGGCGCATTTTCAACTGAAATCGTGAAAGGATTGCTAAATATGTCCAACAGAGGTTTCACTGTTTTAAACTCCGAAAATCTGTCTTGAAAAGATTGAATCAAAATATCTAGCTTTTTTACATAACTGAAATTAATAGCAGTTTTTTTGAATTTTTCAGCCATTTTCTTATAATTCGGAAAATGATTGTAATTTCCAGAATTCAATTGCGATCTGAAAAGTGTCAGCTTGCATTGAAAGGATGATACATGTGCGTAGAGCTGGGATATCAGTTGATTTTTGCCTTGAAGCCGTGTGTTCAAGACATTCAAATGATTTGTAATGTCAACTAAAAAAGCCAAATCACACAACCAATCAGGACTTTTAAGTTCCGGGACTCGAAACCGACTCTGGAAGCTTCGTGTATCTACCTACGCGAGCTATCGGGAATTTGGGACTATTGCTATCTCGCTCGCTCGAACAGTATAACGCGGCGCGCTTCCTCAAGAAAACGAATTTAACCGAGATCAGCACGAACATTACCGACCGCTGTTACCGACGCATGCACGGCGCACCGATAAGATTGATAGAGCGCGCGCGCGAGATTCAAATTACTTTTCGAACATTTGTTATTGGTTTTATTCTGGAATAGAACTCAATATTTTCGAATGTACGAGAGTATTATTTTTGCTGTCGGCGGGCCACCAGTATTCGACCGGCGGGCCGCATGCGGCCCGCGGGCCGTAGTCTGTGCATCCCTGGTTTAAAGTAATATTCTCTTACTTTCGTTGGAGTTGCTCGAGTGAGTCATGCTCTCTCAAAGTGTCTCTGCGGTGGTGGCATGTGCGTCGGGTCGTTACGTTCCCTCAAACATGGTTAAACGAAGCGATGGCTGATTCACATGTCATACTCGTGAACGGGTGCCGCCTGTGGAAGCTGGTCTGCTCTTGCAATCTTATTTTTTACTGGTAGTATTGAATAGTCTTACTTTTTCTTGTTTCAGAGATACTTACTTTAAACGCAACATAAATTTTGAGTAGGTACCTTTGTCTGTAAGACACTGCTGTTAAAGGCTATATACCAGCGTAAAATTAATTAGTTATAAAAATAATTGACTAAGAAACTATAATGTGAAAATATAATTATGACCTGGCTGTATTGTCAACTAAAAACACTTTGTTATGTACAAAGTAAGCAACAGCTTATGTAAACAAGATTTTACATGATTTTTAATCTTATCTAAAGGTAAATGTTATACTTCATTAAAAATATAGATAAAAAGCCTACTTTATGCTCTTTTATCACTTGTAAATTATCAATTGTACATCCTGTGGCTCTATTGTGGTTACTAAGTATTTTAATTTGGTCCAAAAAGTATTGAAAATCTACTAGTCTTCGACCTTCAACCTTATTTGTTGTTTGTGGAACCTCATCTTCGATAACCTGAAATGAAAATACATTTTAATTTCTTTCTTTCTAGCACCAAAGTACTCGTCAAGACGAATCGAACAAGCTGAGATTCGATGGGGTTGCGTCGTTTCTTTACTGAGTTCCTACCATGTAGCAGCAAAGTACTCGTCTAGACGAATTTAACGAGCCTTTACTCGATGGGGTTATTATGTTGTTTAATTATTCAGTTCCTATGGCCATCTTTTAGCTCCATCATCAGACCCTGGTTACCATCTAGCACCATAATACTCGTCAAGATGAATCAAACGAGCCGAGACTCGATGGGGTTACGTCGTTTCTTTAATGAGTTCCTATGACCACCTTTCAGCTGCATCATCAGACCAGGCCCTGGTAACCATCTAAAAACAAAGTACTCATCAAGACAAATGAGACGAGCCGAAACTCGATGGTGTTGCGTCGTTTTATTACAGAGTTTCTATGACCACCATCCAGCTCCATCATCAGACCCTGGTTACTATTGAAAGACAAACTACTCGTCAAGACGATTTAAACGAGCCCAAACTCGATTAGGTTGTGTTATTTCATTGCGAAGTTCCAATGGCTACATTCGAGCTCCACCATCAGACCCTGGTTACCATCTAACAGCAAAGTACTTGTCTAGACGATTTAAACGAGCCCTTACTCGATGGGGTTATGTTGTTTAATTACTGAGTTCCTATGGCCATCTTCCAGCTCCATCATCAGACCCAGGTTACTATCTAGCACCAAAGTACTCGTCAAGACGATTCAAACGAGCCGAGACTCGATGGGGTTGCGTCGTTTCTTTACTGAGTTTCTATGACCACCTTTCAGCTCCATCATCAGATCAGACCCTGGTAACCATCTAAAACCAAAGTACTCGTCAAGACGAATGAGACGAGCCGAAACTCGATGGGGTTGCGTCGTTTTATTACGGAGTTCCTATGGCCACCTTCCAACTCCATCATCAGGCCCTGGTTACCGTCTAGCAGCTAAGTACTTGTCTAGACGAATTAAACGAGCCCTTACTCGATGGGGTTATTATGTTGTTTAATTACTCAGTACCTATGGCCATCTTCCAGCTCCATCATCAGACTCTGGTTACCATCTAACACCAAAGTACTCGTCAAGATGAATCAAACGAGCCGCGACTCAATGGGGTTGCGTCGTTTCTTCAATGAGTTCCTATGACCACCTTTCAGCTCCATCATCAGATCAGACCTTGGTAACCATTTAAAAACAAAGGACTCGGGTTGCGTCGTTTTATTACAGAGTTCCTATGACCACCATCCAACACCATCATCAGACCCTGGTTACCATTGAAAGACAAACTACTCGTCAAGACAATTCAAACGAGCCTAAACTCGATTAGGTTGTGCTATTTTATTGCAAAGTTTCAATGACCACCTTCCATCTCCATCATCAGATCAGCACCATGTCAATCATAAAATTGCATTGTCACGCGATTTACACATGTATGCAAATTTTCAGCTCAATTAGTAAACGGGAAGTGGGTCAAAATTGAGTTGCAAAATTCCACCCGAACAAGACACATACATTGCAAGTTTAATAAAAATACATGCAATATAATATTATACTTACATTTTCATGCATTACTTACGCCCATATTAAAAAAAAATAATCGAAGTACCTATTACGAAAAAGCAAATTCGATCTAACGGATCAAAGTGAGTGAGTTTGACTACAGTGAGCAGAACTAGCCTATTCTACACACACAGTCGCGCGCGCTCACAGCTCGCTTCTGTGTGCGTGATATTTGGACTTAAAAACCTAAACTTGAGGTCTCGCGCTCGGCGTAAACGCTCTTAAGACCATTATGATATTTTAAGCCCTACCCTACCTTATGCACCTAAATATATATTTAAATACATATGTATATATTTTATACTTATGAGAGTAAATAAATATCTTCAATATCAATAAATGATGTATTCTGAGCAAAATATGTACAATAATTTCATCAATAATTTCATCAATCTCATAATTTTTTTCACTTTAAATGGCTTGGTGCTTGATATTTTTTATCTTTATAACCCCGCTATTTACAACAATAATTTACTTCTGATATTATAAAAGAATGAAAAACCAATACAGAAATTCAATTTTGATCAGGTAGCATGCATTTTTTTTTGTGGGGCAGACAATGTATGGGGCGTGGGCCATCTCCTTTACTAAAACAACCAAATCTTTTCTTAACCTCTCCATAATTGGGGTAGTTACCATTAACATTGATAAATATAGACAAAAATCTATTTATTTTACACATTGCCGGTGGACTAGCAGGTACTCTATACAATCCCTAGGAATTTTATACATTACCTAGGTAAAGTATGTAATGGACAATAATATGCTTAATATTTCATACATTGCCTGGACGCCCCAGGTATTCTATACATTGCCTAGGTATTGTATAGAATACCTGAATTATACAGATTACCGGTAACATATATACTGAATAAACGTTTTCAAGATTTTAATTTTAATTTTAAAATTTTAATAGGAATAAAAACATATCTAATATAATACCAATATCATAAAGAGGAAAGATTTGTTTGTTTGTTAGTTTGAATTGAATAGGCTCCGAAACTACTGGACCGATTTAGAAAATTCTTTGACCATTAGAAAGCTACATTCTTCACAAGTGACATGGGCTAGGTATATTTTATCCCGGTATTCCAACGGGAACGGGTACCACGCGGGTAAAGCCGCGAGGATCCGCTGGTAATATTATATAACTTGACTTGATATTTTTTGATGCTAACAATATTTTTTATGCTTTCTTTTGTAATACTGTAACTGCCTTTAAATAAACAACAATATCATTACTAAATAGAATTAAATTGTTTTAATTAAGTGTGACGTAAATTATTCTTATCAATCTTAATATCATAAATATTGCGAATAATAATTCAACACTACAAAGCCTTACCAATTAGAGTCCGTCTCACAGGCTCGCCATGTGTCGAGAACGCCCATAGACGTACCAAAGAGCCACTTGCCACGCCTAGCATGACGTCAGTTCCTGTGGCGTTATTGCCGCTCGCGTTTGCACCCGCACCGCCTGTCTTAGCGTTCAAAGCTATTCTCTCAATGAAAGCGTCTTGTACAGGGGATTGGAAAACCACATACCAACCACAGGAATCTGTCAATCTGAAATAAAATTGATAATAAAATCAAAAGTGACAAAAATGTACAAGATATTTTTCTAATTTGACTACGTGACTACGAACCTTAAGGCCCGATCGCAGCTGTGAATATAAATAAAATGTTTTTAAATGGTAACAAATGTCTAATTGCTGTAGTATGAATGGCTGTTTGCTCTTAAGTCATACAGTATGTTTAAGATCTTATTTATTTATAAAATTTATTATAAAGTATATCTGTTATGGTAAATGTGATGAATTGGTAATTTTTAATAATTGCCAAGATCTACCAACATTATACATGAATCTTATAGGTTTTTTTTAAGTGTACATGCATTGTCGTTTGTGACCATTATTTAAATAACCACAATACAAAGAGAGACGGAGGAAATGACCATTCTTACGGAAGCAACAATGAAACAAACTTTTTACATGAAATCTAAACACAAATGCATTAAATAAACACCATATTTATAAAAGAGTTTTGCAGATGGTCTGTTATACTGATTAGTGATCATATTAACTTTAGGTTTTTAACATAATTGGAAATCAACATAGAGCTGTAACAACAACAACAACCTAAACATGTTAATACCTTTTTGTATGCAAGAATGAGTCAACACATTCTAACATAAGATAAGGAAACAGACCATTCACTGCTTTGCTTATTACAGCTAGGTACTTTGATGTCAACTATGTCATAAGGTTCACATTCACCCAGTAATGGCATGCACGAAAATTTACTTACATAACTTTGTTGTAATAAAGGTAGAAATAAAATTACCTGTATCCTGTTACAAAGTGGGAATATGCTACAGCTATCCAGTTATGGTGGGCCTTTATAATTTGGACTTTCATACTGTCTGTCCATGTATTTACTGAAAGACAAATGGATTAAGTATATCCAACTCATTTACTGATTATTTAAAATATGGATAAAATAATGTTCTATTTAACTTACTTTCTGGTGGCCTTAACCCTTTGTGACTGTCAGCATTGCCCAGTGAAGCAGCTCTTGAGTGACCTCTACCACAACGGCTATAAGGAAGTTGAAAAATAAATATTAATAATATAATTTTCTAAAATGTAAGCACAGGGACATCTCATGTTTATAAAAAATAATATATTTTTCACTTTAAGGTTTCTAACCCTTTGCAGGGTCTGGGGTGACAGTAATTAATGAACACATTATCAAATAGATAATATAGATATTGATAAACAGATAATTTTCATACTTATTTTAATCCTCTTTGCAATATGAACCCTTCCTTAATATGTAATAGTAGAAATAGTCTTAAATATTGCTTCTATAACTTATAACTATATCAAATTATAGAACAATAGTACTTTTTTCTTGATACTTAGTCAAGGGGACAAAGAAACAATATTACTAGAACACTAAGATAAATATTAGAAGAAGCATAATTCTATTATTGTACAAACAAAAACAAATCACCTTAATTGATCTTGTGAGGGTATCCTTCCTACAGTGCGCAGATCCAAAGATGAGTTTCTTGAGTGAGTGCGGTTAGTAGAAACTTCTGAACTAGAAGCAGTGGAGCTTTTCCTTGAACATCCATTGCCATTTCGTCCGTTACTGCTGCTAGGTAATGCTGTACTTACTGGAAGGATATTATTTATTATTAATAATGATGTTATCAAAACAGTTTTTAACTATTGCATTCCATTGTCATGTAGACATCCTTCACATACCAGGCAGTTTTTAAATAGTTTTGCGTTAAACCCAATTCTAATATTTATATTATCAAAACAGGTTATACTTCAATCTTTATTTATAAATATAGTCCGACACTACATTCCACTATAAACCACTTAAGTAGGTACTATCATAAAACATTATCTATCACTTAAGATACTGCTAATTCTTAATGTTTGAAAAGTTCATTGCTTGATTAAATTAGTATGAAAGATAACTTGATTGATTAATAAAATATTTACAAACAAATCATTAGGTTTATCTTCTCTTTGTTACATTATTCCATATATTCCGAAATGTGGAAAATACTGAAACATAGTTTGACTCTTGCTTATTTACATGAATCAGGCAGTCTTACGCTGCTTTCAGTTTAAACGTTTAGAGCAGGACCAACATGGTTCAAGTAACACTTGAAACAGACTATTTATTAGTAACAACCAGGGTTTTCTGGCCTACATATGACAAACGAACCGCAGTCATGCGTGTGTCTCAATAGTGTAGATTTTATGTGAATCATGGGACAGCAAATATAACATGATCCATCCTGGTGCCCTAACATCCTGCTAAATTGAAAGCGCCCTTAGTTTTATCCAAGTTATGTTTTGGAATAAAATGTTTATTTTATTTCACACAACAACAAAAGTGGCATAATTATGATGTTGTAATAAGACAAATAGCGTTTGAATACTTTCAATGATTAACCTGTTACCGATTGCAACTTCAATAATTGATGTTTACTAACACTTGTATTTCTATTATGTCTGTTTTAAATGCATGTTGCGGTCAGTAAGGGGTTAAATGTTTGATAATGAAATATTTAGCTAAAAAAACTTACATGGAGGTGGTAGATATCCATAGAAAAGGACATCACCACATGATGAATGATTCATTTCATCACATAGCGCTAGTCTCCTGCTAAGAGGAGTTATTCCAAAGTAATCACACTCGTGTCTGAGTGCTCTTATGTTCACATTGTTAAGATCTATGTCCCTGGTTCGAAGAAAGTTTAAAATTAAACCAAAAAGTTGTGGATCTCTATCTATGAATATTGCTCCAGTCTCATCTCTCACAGTGGGTATTCGTCCACTGAGTAATGCCGTAAAAAATGTGTCAGGTACCCAAGTCAATGTATGCCATGAAGTAGAGAATCTGAAAGTAAAATTGTTGTTGAATAAACTTTAATTACTGCTTACAATAACTTTTATTTTGTAATGTTCCTCGACTAACTTTCAGCAGGGTTATTGAGTCGAATACATATTAAAAGTTTAAATTTAAGCACGGTTACAAACGCATAGCGAATTAATTTGAACACTTTCCATTTATTTTTCAGACATACCTTGTGCCACCGACGTTCAAGTTAACAATTTCTTGGTAGTTAGACATACTTTATAAGTTAATAAATGCAAGTAACTCTAAAACATACGCCTGCCTTGCTTTTTTTCAAATAGGATAATAAAATAAAATTACATATTTACAAATTTTTACAAATTGGCTAAATCGAAAGAAAATACACCGCCGCTATGTCAACCAACATTGACAACGTCAACAATATTTTTTTTTAAATTTATTTGTTCCGTGAAGGAACAGGTTAAGGTCTGAGACCATACTGCCTAGTCATTAGTTTTTTTTATTTCTTTTTTCTTGATGATAATGAGTAGTGATTAAGATGATGAATGTTATTTAATGTTACCCGAACCTATTGAGTCCTCACTGAGGACTCCTCAGTAAAGATGTGGGACTTTACTGAGGTCTCACGCGGACTTCTTGAGAGAATTTGAAAAGTGATGTTGCACTGTTTTATTTCATTTGCCAACACTCATGCACGTTCACAAACACTTAAAATGCATGACGCTTCACTTTCCCGCCAAGAAGTCTTTTTAGTTTTATTTATTATAATCTCTTAGGTCTACCAAAGGAATCTTGTCCATTAACCCATCGTAACGTAAGGCTTCGCACTACTTGCCATAGAGAGTTGAAATGAAAAGAGTTATTTTATATATCTAGGTAATAAATAATTCTTGCTTAGTTAGCTAGCAATCAGATCGACAGGACGGACCAAAATAAAACACTGAATGCGCCATAATACTACTAACTTTACACCAGAGACACCTAAAAGAAACTTAAAGTACAGGGTTCTTTTGGGTTCATAGACTTGTAATATTATTTTTTTCTAAAAGGTGAATGTAATAAATTATGCTTATAATTTCTTTTGTATTATTACCTTTCTGTACATGATTTATTTAATATTTTTGGATATCCCTTGTAAATATTTGTTTATAATTTTTAAATGACAACTACTAGTTACCAAATTGTAACACAGAATATTAAAATTATGACTAGGTATTCCAAAAACTGTATAGGCATTCGTTATTTAAGTTAAATTAATAAGATGGTATGTTAAATGTTTGTAGCGATTAATATTGATTATTTATGAATAAAAATAATAGTTTCATGACAGGGCACAAAACAAAAAGTAAAAAAAAGATAATTAGTTTTTACAGTATTTTTTATATAAAGGGAATGTTACAAAACTATAAAGATGCTTAAAATTACAAAGGTTCCGTTAAAAAAATATATTTGAATAAAAATTTGTGGACGAAAATGATGAATGGCACTATATTTTCTCAACTAATTTTAATGTCCTTCAGATACTAAATCTGTCAGATTTTCTTCTTCTGGCAGACCATTCCAGAACTTCTCCCTGTTAGAGGGCATAAGCCTGACCAGCTTATTAATAATCTAGTCCTTTTTTCTTTTTTGAGCACTCTTGCAGCACTCAATATCTTCACTTGCTGGTACTGAATTTTTACTCATCTTTGAAAATTTCCATATTAAACATGTTCCTTGATCCTATTTTAAATTTAACTTCAACAATATTCTTTAGTTTTATTTCTTGTAAATTATCATTTTGGCTAGAGTTAAACACGGAACTTGCATGGATAAACCGTGTTTTAAATTTGCGCATGTGATTTTTAGTGTTTTATAATAGTTTTATTGAATTTTGTGGCGTATTCAGTGTTGTGACACTTCTGTATGTTAGTTATTAGGGAAGATATTTAAAAAAGGGTCTTCAATCTGATACAGTCGAGCACGGTATATCCATTTTAAAAAAAAATTACAAAAATAGCAAAATGGCATATTCAGTGTTTTATTTTAGTCCAACCGAATCTAGCATGCTTACAACACAATATATTAATATTATCAAAATATAAGCAGCCGCTAATCATTTACCTTTACTCACGAGGTCAAGAGTGCGACTTTTTGCGGTAAGTCTGTACCTACTAAGCAGCCGCTAATCATGCAGCAAGTCTGGCATGTTTTGGGGATCAGCCAGTCACTGACACCTTACTACCATACCGAAGCTAACCCTATAGAACGGAAGAATAGGGACCTGAAACCTCAGTTGGCCATGCTCGTAGGTCACGAGCATACCATCTGAGACTTACACCTTGCTGCGATCAGGTTTGTAATGAACTCTGCAGTTACAGAAAGTACAGGGTTTTCGCCGGCATACCTGACCTTCGGTAGAGAACTGCGAGCTCCTTTCGATGCTGTGCAACGGACATGAAGGCGATTGTGGAGCACGATAATGTTGTGCCCAGCATCACGCCTTACTTAAAGAAGATGGCGGCTGGACTATGCTAGAGACACACATAAAGCAAAATGTAGCGACAACATTTAAAAAAATAGGACAACTAATTAGTTGTCCTATTTTTTTATAAACTTTGAAAGAAATGTAAATCACTGATTTAAATTAGGTGATTTTTTTAAAATAAAAATAAATTATTTAAATTACAGATGCGCCGAATAGTGGTTTCACCGAATACCGAATACTATTCGGTTTAACCCTTACTAAACCAGATATTCGGCTGAATTTTTCGGTTTACCATTTGATGGTTTTGCCGCGTTAACAGGTTTTAACATGTCAGTACGCTACCTACATGCCGCTACTGGCTAGATGACGAGCGAGCCGTACCGTACCTCACCGCCCACCACCGGCGGGCTGTAAGGTGGCGGCGGCGCACACCACGCTGTCACTTTGCTTCAAAAGTCAAAACATCGCATGATTACGTTACAAAAAAAACAATAAAAATATTGTTTGAGGTTTAAAAATAAATGCTGATTTAAGTTTTAAAATAAATGTTGAGCATACTATTAGGGTAACAAATAAATAAGTTGACTTGAGGTTTCAAAAAAAATGTTGATTTGAAGTTTAATTGCTTTATTTTATTAGCTTTATTCAACACATTCTTCATAGGATTTCTTTGACTTTTAATATAACATAAATCTTACATATGAAGTTTTGTCTTTTATTTCTATACCTATACCGTACCGAATATATTCTGCACTAAAACCGTATAATACGGCCAAATACAAATAGTGAAAAAGATGCCGAATACGCCGAATACCGAATACCAAACGAATATTCAGTGAATCTCTAATTTAAATCAATTTAAAATGTTATAATATTATCTTTAATGAAAATAACAATAAGTACAATAAGTATACTTAGTACTGACAATAAAATACTGTCAAAAGGTTTACACAGAATTAGCAGTCTCAATAGTATTTTGTATGTATTAGAAACTAAAAATCTTATTAGAAAATTGCTTATACTTACTTTTTTGTTCCTTTTTCGGATCCTCGTAACTTCTGAACGGGCAACTTAGGGTGCGTGCTGACAGTGTAGCATTATAGTTAATAAGCTATAAAACAAGGCTCAAGTAGTTATTAAAGCAAGATCGGTCGCGACTTGGTCGAAATCGAGCAGTTTCTGTTTCATTTCATACAATGAATTTTTTTCTAGCCAAACTATCAGTTTTAGAGAAAAATGTTATATAACATTTATTCATTAGTATCGTAACCTATCGATGGGGTTTTTATAAAAATAGAATTTGTAAAAATTATCACTTAGTCCCTCATACAGCAGTTTCGACCCACTGTGTGACGGTGATTTGACGAAAATCGAATACGAACAGTCTTTACATATCAAAATATGACCGTAAGCAGCACTCATATTTACAGTTTTGGTAATAAAATCATGATAATATTTAGTAGAGCAAACTCAGAATGGATATAGTTTAGAGCTTATAGTCTGACCGCTACCTTAACAGTGAAACTTGTCAATGTGTGCAGTTTTGGATTGCTCGGAACAGATTTTAAATCCGGAACCCTCACTGGTCGGACGAAACACAACAGCACCAAGTGCCATTATTTCACGCCGAATATTAGTGAGAGGGTGGGATTACGCCGGGCAAGATGGCCCAATATGTGTGCTGCAACGCAGCGTGGCTCTACCACTCAGTTGGTGATAAGCATCAAGCACTGACAAATTTCGACGGTTGAAAGCCAGACCTCGGTAGCCAAGTGGTTAAGGCAGCCGCCCGGAATGCGGAAGGTGCGTGGTTCGATTCCCGCCTGAGGTTGTCGTCTTTTTTCAGTGTTTAAAATTTTACTTAAGTATATTTAAGCGTTAATAAAACGCTACAATATAAAACATTAATCTATAAACGCAGCTTCATCTTAAACCGAAAGTTCAAATATTTGTAAAAATATTTCTTTCGGATCTCAGAGGTGAAAACTTCTAAGGTTTGATGAAGTAATGTTGACTAAAAACATAAGCATCAAGCACTGACTTTCGACGGTTGAAAGCCAGACTTCGGTAGCCAAGTGGTTAAGGCAGCCGCCCGGAATGCGGAAGGTGCGTGGTTCGGTTCCCGCCTGAGGTTGTCGTCTTTGTTTCAGTGTTTAAAATTTTACTTATGTATATTTAAGCGTTAATAAAACGCTACAATATAAAACATTAATCCACAACACATATTTATTATTAAAGAAGATATTATCAAGACTATAAATAAGTACGTGAGTTTCATTCAAATAAAAATAGCGAATCGGACTACCTCACACAACAACAGTGACAGAAAAACCTCGGACCAATTTGGTCCGAGGAAAAAACTGACAACTGACAGGTCAGAAGGACGTTTCTTTTTACCCTTGCTAAGTGGAGCCGTTCAATCAATAATTGTTAATGATGAATTATTGTTTTATTAATTAATCACAATACGTTAAGCGGATTTTTTTTTAAAAAGGAGACCTAGAATTTAGTTTTAACGTTATCAGGGTACGAAGCGTTTTAGTGGCAGGGTGCGTTCAAAAACCTAGAATTCGTTACTACAATAAAAATAAAACGTAGTATTGTTTTTTTCTGACTTTAAAGGGAAACTATGAAAGCATGGTTAGATTTAGTGTATTAGTGAAATGCATTCTCAAAACAAAAAGGTCCAAAATGGGCATTGTCCATCACAAATCCCAATATTTCTTTTCAATGTAATATAAAACCAAAAGTTTACTGTATTACCTTTAAATCGGTTTTTTTTTATAAAAGGTGGCCGTAGTGTCATATTTACATCGAATAAAAAACATCGATATATATTCGATGTTTGAGTATTAACAATACATCGGTTCAATCACTATATGTCTGTGGTGTTCAATATGTCGGCCACCCTGACTACGGCACAATGGGCGATTTTCTGACAGCCCAAATTAAAAATTAAAAATTAGTTCAAAAATACTCGATAGATGGCGTTTTATGAAAGCCGACCCGTTCCTACCTAAGGGCTGTAATAAATTCTACACTTCTGCTTGTCTATCAAACAAATAAAAAAATAGTACTTCCTAACAAATTTTTATTCAGGATCTCCAGGACCTATTTTTATTTTGGAAAGGAATAAATATTACGTAGCCATACACGTATTCTTCATCGACTCGCCTTTTATTAAGCGCCATACTAATCTATGCTAAGCGCCATCTATGAAGTCATTTACGAACCAATTTTTTTTATTGATCTCGGAAAATCGCCCATCGAATGGGCGATTTTCTGACAGCCCAAATTAAAAAGTAAAAATTAGTTCAAAAACACTCGATAGATGTCGTTTTATGAAAACCTACCTAAGGGCTGTAATAAATTCTAGACTTTTACTTGTCTACCAAAAGAATAAAAAAATAGTATTTACTTACCTATTTATATTCAGGACATCCAGAAATTATTTCTATTTTAGAATAAAATAAATATTACGCAGCCATACACGTGCTCTTCATGAACCCGCCTTTTACTAAGCGCCATACTAATCTATGCTAAGCGCCATCTATGAAGTTTTTTTCTTTCCTCCATTCTTCTTTCCTCCTTTCATCAATTCCTTTTTTTTTTTATCTCGGAAAATCGCCCATTAGGATTGTTTCTAAAAAATATTTATTGCGTAATAACTATACGAGATTATCGCGTGAATGAGGTGTCATTATACCCTGGCACGTTTTTTTTTACATTTTTATACAATTATTATTTTTGTACAAAAAAAATTAGAGTGAGTTCACCCATGAAACTGAATAACTTTCGTGGGTTCACAGACTTAGTAGAGATGCTACGCATCAAACGGAAATCTCCGGTACCTACTAAAAAAGTGGCCAACGGGAACCTCAATGAATCATTTTGACAAGCATAGATTAAAAATAATTATTTCTTGAACTGGCATATCTTTTTTTTTTAAATATCTTATTGGGTTAAGGAACTCATTCTTTTAGCCAAGTCACTGTTTTCTTGGGAAGATTTAAAATTTTTATTCAGAGATAAACAAACTTAGTGAAATATTTAAAAAATTGTATTTTTTCACGAAACTTTCAATATTCTTAGTAGGTACGAAACTATTGAAACTATTCGGAAAAATTACAATCTTTGAAATATTTCACTAAGTTTGCTTAACGCTAATTAGGAAATAAAATTAAACAAAAGATGGTAATTAACTTTTTTTATTTTTCAGCTGTTTTAAAATTCATGTACGCTTTTAACTGCATTGTAAGCAAACATATGTTTTGGAGCCTGAAAACATCAGTACCTTGTAAAATTTTATTTATAACTGTGCACCAATTGAAAATTGTTAGTTGTACTGATCAGTTAATAAAAACATTGGATATATTTGAAAGAAACATTGGTTATAATTATGTGCTTCACACTTCAAAAAATCCAACAAATATTTATTGGTTTTAATTATTTATTTTATTTATTTAAAATATTTTTTGCTCTGTTTGTTTTTCAAAATATTAGTTGAATATTTTTGTTAGGTCTGCATCAGCTTTTCGGTTGGGTGGGTCAATTTATTTTGATTTTTGATATCATTTTGTACTCAGGCTATGAAATCCATTTATGAGTTTGGTTTTCATCTTTTGGTATTAGCAGTTAGGTACTTACTATGTTTTAATATTTTTCTGATGACCCACCCAGCTGTTAGCATGACAATGTACCTACTTGAGTCTCTTGCACACATAATATTTGAAATTCTTTGTTAAAGTAGGTACTGATGTTTCCTTACCTTGTTTATCTATAAATTTTATTATTTGAAGATCAATAATCATTTCCACACCTCATAATGTTGTGAGTTTTTGTTCACCACGGTCCTAAGGATTTTTGCTTTGGCTGCCTTATAATTGCTGGCTGCACCATTGACAGAGTCAAATAGGTCGTCAAAGTTTACCATTAGAGATATATTTTTTAAAGTCTGATTTACAGCTTTCCCATCCAATAATTTGCTAAAAAAAAGAAAATGGGTTAATTTTTTGTAATAATTATTTCATTAATAATTTTATTTAAACTTCTTAAATAGGTACTTACAAAACTCGGCAGTGTATGACAGGGGTTGCAACTGCTGTTTTGCTGAATACGCGAGCACAATGCTTTACGTAAAACAAAAACAGTAGATATAATTATCAAACCATGTTCAAATCTCCATGTTCAAAAATCTTCATTTGGACTTAACCCTTCGTGAACCATGTGGGGTTTCACAAACCCCAGACGTATAAAAATCCTTATAACTTTTTAAAAACTCGCGTGGTTTTTTCGGCGCTATGAGTAGCTGGAGTTAAGACGTTGTTTAACCTCTTGGCGACAGTGGTTTAATAGTCGCGTCGCCGGCTCAGCGAACAAACGTGCGCAAAGTGCGCTCGGGTGCCACCAACCCCACGTAGTTCGGGGCGTCGTCTAAAAGGTAAGCAGATATTTTATTGTAATATAATATGAATATAGTGTGGACTGATTAAAATCAAGTTAATATTGTTATGTTTCTGTGCCTTATAACGCAAAGTTTTAAATATTAAGCAATGTGAGAAATATTTGATTACTTTTTTATGGTGGAAGTTAAGTTAAAGAAAAATCTATGTTTTAGTACATAAAAGATTACTATGTTTTGATTTTTTGTTGTAAAAGATTAAACTTGTTGATTATTTGACTTGGTAAAGTTTTATTTTACTTTATAATAGCCAAAAAATAGTAATATCAAATAAAATAAACAGATAATTACAAATTACGTACTCCTTGCCCAGATAATTCTTGGGGTTTGAGAAACCCCACATGGTTTGCCGTGTAACTTTTATGCACGTGGTTCACGGAAGGTTAAGTATGTTCGTCATTTATAGTTTGTGCATAAGACGCATCTGTGCGTGGTTACAATCTGATTTGAAGACTTCTACTATCACACTCCATTTGGTTAATCAAGACTAATCTAGACTAGAGATATACATAGGTACATACATTCATATAATCACGTATAATATCTTCGAAGGGTTAGTCAGAGACTAGGCAATGAGGACAGCAAAAGCAGTCCTCTACCATAGCCCACTCTTCACCAAAAGCGACTGCACATGTGCTCAGCGTGACAGGTGGTGAGCCCATCGCCGTTATTTGCTGCTGGATGTATGTGCACTGCACGGTCTGCACTGTGTAGTCCCTAGTCCGTTAGTCGCCTTTTATGACACCCAAGTTAAGAGAGGGGGTGGTAGTATTCTTTCACCGGTACGCAACACGGATAAGTAGTACTAGCTAAAACTTAATTTATATGATTAAAATCGTTAAATGTAACTACACTTACTGTTTTCAATGGGTGCATTGGACAGTCCACTGGCTATTTCGTCATCAATAAACAAAGTCGGATATGCCCCGAGATGCAGCCGAGACTTTGAAGAGAAAAATCTTTTCTCGAAATGTTTCGCGCAAACTTATTTGCGCAGCACATCGTCACTTTGGCCAAATTCACCACTTAAACCAGTTTTGGAGTTCTATTCTATCTCAGTCTTTTGGAATTTAAACAAAATCACGACTTTACGTCTGCTGTTTCAGCCCACAACACTATTAGAGCTTGAGAGGATAATGATAAAATGATCAAAATTACAAAATCAAAACTTTATCGGCAATGGCGGGCGATTGTGATGTGATTCTCAACTTGCCGATTTAGACAAACAAACATGGCGCATATAGAGGAATGGCGGCGAAGGGGCGAGGAAGGAGAAAGAGGGGTGAAGTATGTGTCAAAATCGTTTATTGAGACCATAGACACTAAGGCTAGAAAGAGTTGTATGAAGATTACCGCCCGTGCGTGGGTTCAATACGATGCATCGTGACAATACATCAAGTATTTAGAATACATCGATGTATATCGTCCATCGCTATTCTATCATGTGAACGCATCTATATATTTTTTTTCAACTGGCAAGTTTTTAAAGAGAGACGTGTCCGTCCGTCAGTCAGCGTAAAGTCAATTTTTCACAAAGGCGAATTGTTGGAACTGATGTATGAAAATATAATTGTTGCAATTTTTTAGACTAGATAATATTAAAACCGTACTTCGCGATGCCGGCCACCGCCGTTGCGACGCCGGGCAATGGCCAAAACAAAGGATTATTCCATAACACTGCCGGCTTCAGCACCCTCATCACTGTTACGGTCCTATCCCTCGCTTGGCTGGCCGGTTTCTCGTCCCGGCTATTTGCTGTTATTCGGTTCGAAAGTATAATTCATGAGTTTGATCCATGGTGAGTATTATTGTGCTCTAATTTGTAACAACCTTCATGATCGTGGGCTCTCTTGGTAATAATTTTTGCATACGTGTTTTAGGTTCAACTATCGGTCGACGGCGTATATGGTGCAGCATGGTTTCTACAATTTCCTGAACTGGTTCGACGAGCGAGCATGGTACCCGTTGGGCCGTATCGTCGGCGGCACCGTGTATCCTGGCCTAATGATAACGTCAGGCACCATACACTGGATACTCCATGCAATTAATATTCCTATACATATAAGAGATATTTGCGTCTTCCTTGCCCCTGTTTTCAGGTATTATATCCTAATTTTTGTCTAGTATTATTTTATACTTTCACAGTGTAATCACAAGATTGAGAAATGAAATGTTTAACTGAATACTATTCAATTCTTATTAGATACTAATTATTTTTCATAAAAGAAAATAACAGAATATTATAGCTGTTTTTACACTTTACTCTTTGTTACAGTGGCCTCACAGCAATAGCAACATATCTTTTAACATCAGAACTATGGTCTAGAGGAGCTGGACTCTTTGCTGCATGCTTCATAGCAATAATCCCAGGATACAGCAGTCGCTCAGTAGCTGGAAGCTATGACAATGAGGGCATTGCAATCTTTGCACTCCAGTACACATATTACTTGTGGCTGAAGAGTGTCAAAAGCGGTTCTGTGTTTTGGTCCATTTGTACAGCAATTTCATACTTTTATATGGTAATTATTGTTTGTTACATTAACAGAATATTAACAACTGAATCCATCAATCAATTTCAGAGCAGATAAGAATTATTACACTCAGTAACTTTGTTATTGGGAATTACACATTGTTTCAAGGCTATAAATAGATCATCATCATCAGCAGGACTCTAGTTTTGTCACTTAAGTACTTACAAATATTTGGCCATCAATAACCACACTGGCATAAATAGATAGTAAGTTTTAATGCACTGACTACCAGAAGTAATAACAACATTGTTACATGTGGCATCTGCCACCTATTTTCATTTGCCCAGTAATTTCACCAAAAAATACTGATAATTAATTAATTATTGGATAACATTTTTGGATGTTCTGAGATATGATCAGTGTCTTGTAGAAGATTTTTAATGAAGTTTTAATCAATTGATGGCAGTTAACGGGTTAACTATTGCCATTATGCAACAACAACCACTATCAACAGCTTAATATGTCAACAAAGTGGGAATGTTATTGGTGCTGATTATAATATTTTTGTTGTAGGTCTCAGCATGGGGTGGTTATGTATTCATCATAAACTTGATCCCGCTGCACGTTTTTGTATTGCTGATAATGGGACGTTTCTCCCAGAGAGTATTTGTCAGCTACTCAATTTTCTACATTGTGGGACTACTGCTCTCTATGCAGATACCATTTGTTGGGTTCCAACCGATCCGCACTAGCGAACATATGGCTGCGTCAGGTAAGATAAAATTAATACTTACTACCCAAATCAAGCACACAAGTATGATGAATTTTTTAATCATTAGCCAAATCCTCAAATGAGCAAAAATCCACTTTGATTACTATAATTTAGTTGCTTTGCTATGTATAACAAATGATTTAATTGGCCAATTAAATGCATGTCATAAATTCTTTAAATAGCATAAAAGCTGTAGTATACAGAAAATGTAATTTCATACTTCATTCCAATTTCACAGTTGCATTGTTAGCATATACATTTCTGTGTAACAGTAGGTACATTGATAAGCTGAATCTGGTTTGATGGCGTAATAAATTTTCCTCTTTATTAATTTTACGGCCTGCTGCAAATTACACAAAGTGTGATGAATCTCTTAGGATGACTTAGAATACAAATCTATTATGACTATTTATGATTAAAAGGTCATTTATAATAATACTCTATTAAATAAATGTACTTTATGCAAATGCACAACAATTAGTACCTTTGTAATTTAATCTTTAGAGTTTTTAAATAACCCTGTTGTTGTAATTAGTTAAAATGTTGTAAATAGAATGAACAAACAACAAAACTTTGTTTGAGCAAATGGTTTCATTGAATGTAAAGCAGATGAATCGATAATGCTATAGCCACAGCCACGCTATAGCATTGTTTGCTCCCATACACTGCAAATATTATCATATCGAATATAAGTACTTTTTATACAACTTAATACTAATAATTATCTTAATATAAATTCACCTATGCTAGAGCCCTAGAATGTTTATTAACAAATTATTCAGATTTCTCTGTGTTTAATCCCTTGAGGAGGAGAACGTAAAACCAGATACAATTAAAAATCAATTGTTTCGCGACCGCCGGCGGTCTTATGATCCTTGACCTATTAAATGTAGTGTCACTCGATTTTAAGCTGTTTCTTGAGAGAAAGACACCATTATTAGTGGTTTTCTCGTAAACAGTAAAAATCCAAATGAAACTAGATATTATTTGCACTAAGAATTGTGCATAATTTGTTTTTAAACTTCTTTTTTAACTAAATAATGTCAAAAGGACAGGAACTATATTAAAGTCTTCAAACTTGAAGTTTATTATGTAGGGTTGCTTATCCTCTCATAAGGAAGAGAAGAATCTTAATTTGGTTACTAACAATTAAATTTCTATTATGTCTTTGTCTGGTTATATGGATGTTTATAAAGATCTAAAAAAAACGATTGTTTAAAGGGATTTGATTATTTTGCGTGCGGCCCGGTACCACAAACAAACCTATGAAGCAATAATCAAATTAGAATTTTATCTAACGCCAAATGCTTGACATAACTAAAATATTTTCAAATAATAAGTTTTTGTTTTAGGTGTGTTCGCCCTGCTTATGGCTATTGGAGCCCTCAAATACCTGCACAGCTTGAACCCCAAAGGACAATGGAAGCAGCTCCTAATCTTAGGCGGGTTGCTAGCTGCGGGGGCAGTTTTCCTCGCAGTAGTTTTGCTAACCTACATGGGAGTCATCGCACCTTGGAGTGGGCGGTGAGTAAATAATGACTAAATCTTGATTCTTGATCAAATTTTTTTATTTAAGGTAGAGGATCTGTGTTGACGTAGCAAAGGAAGATACTAGAAATGCGTTTATAAACATTATCACCAATAATATAAGTTTTTAAGAATGACGGCATAGTAGAATAAAAGAAGTACGCTAACTTGGCCCCAGAGCTAGCGATAATTGCTAAACATTAGAGCTGTCGCTTTGCGAGCGGCAGCGGCGGGCGCAGCGATGAAACACGCAGGCGCTCGCGGCATTACGTACGGCTCAGCCGCGACTGGTTACATTAGCATCAATAAACTCGTCAGTGTGTGCGTGCGACGACGCGTACGTACGGGGGATGGCTTGGCCGCGCTCTTACCAGATACCACACTTCTTTTATTCTACTAAGATGACGGTTAACATTACTTTATTGATAAATCTTAACCTTAACGGGTCGGGTGCGAATTCCCTAAATTGCAATTCGTCTGATTAGTTAAATTACTAGTTTCTCACTTCGTACACATCGCAAATCGTCTTAGTCGCAAAATGTCTAAATTACCAGTTTCTCACTTCGTTCACATCGCAAATTGTCTAAATTACCAGTTTCTCACTTCGTACACATCGCAAATCGTCTTAGTCGCAAAATGTCCAAATTTTAAAATAAGTATGGATTGGCTCGGGTCGGGCGTGGATTACCCAAAACCTAATTTTTCTGAATTATATTTGACTCATATTTCGACTTTTTCCAGTAAAATTATGAAACCTCTTATAAACAAGCTTTTATTTAAATGCGCTAAAAAGAAAAAATAAACTTTTACTATCAACTTATAACGTCGTTACACAATTTATATGATTTAAAGGATTGTCAGGAGAGTAAGTACTCTAACTATACTTAGATTGAAAATTTTAATCAATCACATCAAGTTATTTAATTTACTTTTTTATTTACGCAATTAAAATATAAGTTGATAGTAAAAGTTTATTTTTTTATTTTTAGCGCATTTAAATAAAAGCTTGTTTAAAAGAGGTTTAATAATTTTACTGGAAAAAGTCGAAATATGAGTCAAATATAATCTATAAAATTAGTTTTTGGGTTATCCACGCCCGACCTGACCCGATCCATACTAATTTAAAAAATTAGACATTTTGCGACTAAGACCATTTGCGATGTGTACGAAGTGAGAAACTGGTAATTTAGACATTTTGCGACTAAGACGATTTGCGATGTGTACGAAGTGAGCAACTGGTAATTTACAATTTAGACATTTTGCTACTAAGACGATTTGCGATGTGTACGAAGTGAGAAACTGGTCGAATTGCGATTAAGGGAATCCGAATCCGAATTAGGGCTCTCAGAGTTATTCAGAGTAGGTACTATTAGGGCTCTTAGAGTTATTCAGAGCATTTTTTAGCATAATGGTCCACTGCGATCTCTGTTGACTATACATATAATATTCACCGCGCGGCTGTGGCCTCGCGTCTTTAGAGGTCTGTGGCCTCTGTCGCGGCTGAACTTTCGTTTGTTTCAGCAGTCTAAAGGTCATGAATACAACCTTTTTTAGGCTTGCATTTTAATTATTAACAAATTATTCTATAGCATAGAATAGAATAATTTTATTTGCTATGAATATGTAATGTCTTGTTAACACAAAAAACTTTAGTTTTCATAGCATTCATTATTTTTTGGATGCTTTCAACTTTACAGCCATAAATGTCGCTTGTACTCGTATAGAGGAATGTCAATTCACTTTGCTACCTTCCATGTTTGTCTTAATAGTAGAGGATCCGAGTATACAACGACCTTCACCGAGCGGTTAATAGATGAAAAGTATTTAATATCAAATTTAATGTGTTAAAAAATATATTGCGAGTGGGTTGGCTGAAAAATTTCAGTCCAGTATATGATTAAATAAATATTTAAAAATATTTTTTTTTAAATATTGCACTTGTTTCGATAATAGATAAATTACATAGGTTACCAATCGAAAGTATGATGCCTATAGAATAGCAAACGTTAGGTTGACTATTTTTTTCCTGTCATAACATTGGGTAGGCAGGTGTAAACAGGCAAGTCAATATTAGTAATTTGCAACCGTCTGGTTAAATAAATAAAATGTATGTTTATATAAAGATAAGCTCATTACAAACACACCAAACCAGTCCAATGTAAAAAAATATATTTTTTTTAATATTAAATTAATCATTAATGGTACTGGACTGAAATTTTTCAGCCAACCCACTCGCGATATATTATTTAACATATTAAATTTGATGTAAAATACTTTTCATCCATTAACCTTCTCGGTGAAGGTCGTTCTATACTCGGATTTTAGTTAGACTATAAGGGGTGCCGCGCGATCGCAAAAACTGACATAAGTCTCAGAGACTTCAAAGCAAAATCAATCATATTGATATTTAAAATTAGAACGATTCTGCTTTGAAGTTTCAGACCTAGTAATTTGATTTTAGAGCAATGTTTTCATTCTGCAAAATGTACAAAACCATCACGCGCTTTTGTTAAAAATTTAAATTTACTTTATTAATATGGGGGTGACCTGCGGAATATCAATACAAATATTTTCATGTAAGAATTATTGTTTCATGCGTACAATTAAGAAAGTTGTCGAATAAAAATGATTTTAGGAGTCATTAGATTTATGTAACAAAGAATTTGTTTGAAATTTGAACATGGCCACGACCTTGTGCAATGATCAGGCTAACTTACGTAAGTTCTTCTAATGTATTTAACTGATTCAGCGCATAGTACAAGTAACTTAAAAATACGACAATTTTCACAATTTTGTGCAGGATCCCCTTAAGTATAGCAATCAGCTATTTGATATTTAGCAAACCAAAACTTGTTTGATAAACTGCTAATTCCATTTGTCTCGTGAATGTAGCTAAGTAAATGAGGTACACATTTACTTAGCCACATCCAGGAGACTTTAAAGACTTTAAGACCTTAAGACTGATCATCTGAACAATAAACAGCTCAAAATAATAGTGTTTTTATTCCTCTCGCCTATGTTATTTGGTTGCTTTGTCTTTTAAAGAATGCTATACTTACCTAAAAGTTGATATAGTTATTTATCAACACTTCTTCAATTGTACTTAAAATTAAATAAGTACAATTGAACAAGGGTTGCCCAAACGGTGACACTAAAATTTTTACCCCATGTATGTTCTGCGATTTTTGTAGTTTTCGAGCTTTGATTTTTTTTATTTGGAATATTTCCGACTTTACAGACTTAAATATTTTTGTTTTCGGAAAATATGCATCTTTTCAAAAAAAGATGCATAATTTTCAATGCATTTGGATGTCAGAATTTTTTTGTGTCACCGTTTGGGCCGCCCTGTGTGGATATGAGGATCTGTTTTTTCTATCAAAAGTAGTATATGTTACGTAAAAACGTAACATACTAAAACTATACAACGCCAGTCGGAAAGGGGGTACTACGCCGAAAGGAGGGTAAAGTATACATGATAGTGAATAACTTTTGTCTAAGAACTTTTCCTTAAAAATGGATAATATTAGATAAACAGCTTTTTTAAGATTTCAAAAAAATTACGCTGTAGTTCTTCTTGCGTTAGCTAACATGCGTTAGCCCCATTATCTATTCAGGGTTGTACATTTTTTAAAATTACGTAACCATAAGTTATTTTGTATGGAATAAAATATGAACGTTTTTGGCAAAGCCTATATTTGCAATATAACAGTTGATAGTAGCACTTTTAGTTGTTCGCGGCTTAGTACCCCATTTCCGACTGACGTTGTATAAACTTTAGCCATGCCAAATTCCCTGAATGATTGACTGATTTTAGTAATTTTGAGCTCCGTGCTTCGACACGCATATTAATCGGACGCCTCTGATGCTGTCCTAAGACTACAAAGTCATTCAAAGCAGCTTTGAACGTTTTGGTTTACTTTTCCCGTTTTATAGTGTGAAAAAAGCCTTATCCTAGCGGTAGGATGTGCATAGGTTGATAATGAAATGCCATATTTATGTATTAACTAGACTGCCGAGCGAGCGCATAGATAGATAGATACAACGCTTTATTGCACACACAAAAATAAAGAAAGGTACAAACAGTAAGCATTAAAAAAGAAAAAAAAAGCTAATGTGGGCAAAGGCGGTCTTATCGCTTAAAGCGATCTCTTCCAGACAACCTTTGAGGCATACGACATAGATAAATCGAAAGGACTACTTTTTTAAGAAATTGTTTATAATGTGCGCTATTCACACATTAATAAAACTCTGGTCAAACCATTGCAAATCCTGATACAGTTTCTAGGAATAAGTCGCGACCGCGTATTTCAATAAAGTAGTTTTACGTGGTTACAGGGGGCACTGCATTATTTGAATCCTCTCTCTATTATAAATTTATTTCTTCGCAGGTTCTATTCACTGTGGGACACTGCGTACGCCAAAATTCACATTCCAATAATCGCGTCTGTGTCTGAGCACCAGCCGACAACCTGGTCGTCCTTTTTCTTCGACCTTCACGTGCTGGTCTGCACGTTCCCTGTGGGCTTGTGGTACTGCATCAAGAATGTTAACGATGAGAGAGTTTTTGGTAAAGATAGTTACTTTTTCTAATCATTCTTTAATACGCTATAGGCTTCGATCAAAAATACCAACTAGATAACGCGTCACGTACAAAATCAAAGCTTAATTCTGTCCACGTGAATAAATACTTTTTCTTGACTAACAAACTGAGATAAAAGTTATAAAACAGTTATAAGTTCAACCTAATTACAACCATGGCAGGCAACCAGTCAGAAGGTCACAAATCTTCTAACTATAAATTCTTAAGAAACAACGAGTAAAGCAATGATTACGCCTGTAACTTAAAAATGAAAAGACGTCAAGAACATTTAGTGGTGAAATCAACCTTATGAAGCAACAATTAAAGTACTTTTTCCTGTTATTGCCTTGCGAGAAAATAAGAGCTCATTTCTCAAGTGGGCTGTTATTTACCGAGACATTTTTAGCGCCGACCTGACGTCTAGTTGTATTGTTGATCGAAGGCTATAGGCCAAGGAGAATGTCACACCAAACAATAGACTGATAGTTTAGTAATTAATCTATGGAGAAACTGTGTTTTTCTAGTTACAATTACATATAAAAATTTGATACCTACACATTCCTAAATCGTGGCGAATTTGTGGCAGCTTTGAACTACACATTTGACGTATATATGTTTTGGGGAGCATTTTTTGAAGGAGCGCCTAAGGGAGAATCCTTAGGCGCGGTTTATACAGAAGAGACGTGGCGCGGACGTATGGCAGAGGCGGATAGTGAAAAAAACACAATATGAACCTTAATAATACGGACGATAGCGTCGTTTTTACCATAACTGAATTGCGCCCGCGTCTCGTATGCTTGCTGTCTAACATCATTATTTTTATTCAGCTTATCATCTAAGTATCAGTGTTGTCTATAAACAGTGCATCTGTTTATTCTAGTGGCGCTATACGCTCTAAGCGCAGTCTACTTCGCCGGTGTGATGGTACGCCTGATGCTGACCCTCACACCAGTCGTCTGTGTGCTGTCCGGAATAGCTTTCTCTATTCTACTGGACTTGGTGCTGCGTGAGGACGAGATGCCCGCCGCGCCTGTGGAAACGGATGAGTCCAAAAACTTATACGATAAGGTTAGTTTTTGCATAAATTTTTAACAGATTGATAGAGCATTTTTGACAAATTTAAATTAATATAATTCGAATATAATATGTAGAAAGACTTTTTACGCAAAGCCACCTTTTTTATTGTACTTTAGTATTAATATGTATGTGCAGTCCGGTATCTGCTTCTCTGTCTAAAATGAGGACCTGGTTCTGATAAGACAAAACGCTTAACTCAAACCCCTTATAATAAGGGCGATTATTGCTGGATTATACAAGACAAAGATAATTGCTTTCTTTATCCTATTTGACCAGGTACTGAACAAAGATTTTATGTATTCTCGCGAAGCTTGAAGCGATGGAATTAACACCGAATACTACTTAGAATAAGGTTCAATGTTATGTGATTTGTTAATCTGTTCTGTAGAACAGAATCCATTAAGATAAAGTGTTTTGTATTTGAAAACAGTTTTGAAATGTTAATTACTAGCAGTTGACTACTAATGAAATGTTAATTACTAGCAGTTGACTACTAAATAGTCTTATGTAAAGAAAACATGAGACTGGTTGTTAATCTCTCGAATTCGTTTTCTGAACAGCTACTCATTTTGCATTTGAAATGACGTTTTTGAAACTGTATAAAACATTAAGCATCTTTTGCTACAAAACCAACTTAGAAATCATGAAAAAAAATCAGCCGTTTCACATTTTCGTCGAGTAAATATTTAGTTTTGTATGAAATAGCTGATTTATGCCTCGCGTGCTAGTTTATTAAAAAAACTATGATAATCTCAAAAACAATAAAACTGACTGAAATCTTACGTAATTAGTACTTTAATATAAGTTGATTATAAGTGTCGGAAAAAGTTACTAATAAGATAGATAAATTCTCACGCTCGACGCTTTATATATAAAAAACAAACAATGTCGTGCTCAACTATAGCTAAAATACTACTATTGCAAGCTATTTCATCGCAATAACCCATTAACCGCCTCAGTCATATACGAGTATATTCAACCTATACATTTTTTGCCCCTAGCGCCGCATATGCTAATATCCAACCAAAGTTTATCAAGTCAGTTTTAGGCCTGATAACAAGTGAATAACAAATATTTAATCATGTAGGCCTAGCATGCGCAACACGAGTAAATTTTCTCGACCCGTTTTCCCGTGTTATGTCTATACACGATATGTCAAAAATAGACTTAATAGTAGTTTGCTTGTCTGTGGTATTTTTGTCTACAAACCCTGCAACATATTTTATCGAGTTTTGAGAACTGTAACCGAGATAGTTTGTCTTTCCCGCCATCGAAGGAAGAGAGAATATCGTCAGCGACATATCTCGTGTTGTGCATGCTAGGCCTACTGAATAAACGGGGATAAAAGTCATGTTATTATATTTTATAAATGTCGGTAAAATTTTAGATTAAGTATTTAATGTGCATTTGCGTGCGGTCTTCACCTATAATTGTATTTGCATCTAGTTTTTTTATTTTTAAATGATTGTCCCTATGTATAGCTGATGTAAAATACGTTGGTGTTCTGAATAAATAAATAAATGATTACAATATATAAGATGACTGCTAAAAACCGCAAGAAACTTCAAGGGCTGGTCAGGTCCAGTGTTTTAAACATGACAAAAATGTTAACACTTCGTTTATTGTCATTTTTAAATGAAATAATTCACTCTATGAATTTTAATTGGATAGTCTTTGAGTATCTAATTTATTTTAAAGCATACGGCCGTCTGTTGACCCGTCCGCGTCAGCTGGGCGATAGTACTTACGTTGACGGGTCAACAGACGGCCGGCCGGCCGGCCGTTGCCCCCGTCAGCTGGGCGATAAGTACCTACGAATAAACACGAATTCCTTTTTTGTAATTTTTGTTATGTTTAAAACACTTGACCTGACCAGCCCTTGAAGTTTCTTGCGGTTTCTAGCAGTCATCCTATGTATATGTATGTATGTTTTTATAATGGCCTGGCAAGTTGAAGAAGTGCACGCTGGAGCCGGCCGCGCCACCCGACGCGGGCTTGGCCATGAACGTGCGCTCGGGCACGCTCATCGCGTTTATGATCTTGCTCATGCTTTTTAACATACAAATAAGTTTTATCCAACAACTAGTAGACCCGTCAGACCGTTGTCCTGTCCAAATCACAATGACCACTCAACTGACAGGAAAAAGATAAATGTCGCGAAGAAGAAGTCAGAAAACAGCAAAAAGTTTTCAGCAACTAATTAATACCTATTACAAAGTGTCTAGCTTACCACCAGTGGCTGTTTAATAAAAAATAATGTACTGCCGTAGGTCACGTGATAGGTTAGAAATTTAATTTGAAATTGAATTGAATTTCGAGGTTATTTTTTTTATTAGACAACAGAAATACTAGTTGCGATATTCATGTAGGTCATATGTATTGATAATGTTGTCTAATTAAAAAAAAAACCTTGAAATTACAAAATACATATTCCAATGACTAATAAGTTGTGGCAGAATAGCTTTTTATGTTAGTCTGCCGATAATTAACTATTATTCAATACGCTACCATAATTTATATTTAAAATTAAACTTTATAAGCTTGCGTTAAGGAACAAGTTGGAATACCTAATAACTTACGGCAGAATAACATTATTTCTTAACTTACTACTAGTGCAAGTACATTATTTTTTATTAAATAACCACTGGTGGCAGGCTAGACACTTCCTACATATTATTATATTGCACGTCTTTTTTTAATTTTTTATTGAGGATTTTTGCTACGAACAGCAATTCATTTTTATGTATAAGGCGACTGCTAGAAACCGCAAGAAACTCCAAGGGCTGGTCAGGTCAAGTGTTGTAGACATTAAAAAATGACAAAAAAGAAATTCGTGCTTTTCTTATTTTTCATTAAATAATTCATTTTATGAATTTCAATTTGATAGTTGTTGAGTATCTAATTTATTTTAAATCAATAACATAAGAAAGATAAAATGAAAGAATTAACTATTATTTACAACGCGCGGGCAGCGGCCGGCCGTTGACCCACCCGTATGTTGACCCGTCCGCGTCAGCTGTGCGATAAGTACCTACGTTAGTCTGCAATTTTTTTTGTGATTTTTGTCATGTTAAAACTCTTGACCTGACCAGCCTTTGTAGTTTCTGGCAGTTTCTAGCAGTCGCCTTATATATAGATGAGGATGGGAACGCTATTTATTTAATATGTTTTTGAATAGGCTGGCAAGTTGAAGAAGCGCACGCTGGAGCCGGCCCCGCCCCCCGACGCGGGCTTGGGCATGAACGTGCGCTCGGGCACGCTCATCGCGTTCATGATCCTGCTCATGCTGTTCTCGGTGCACTGCACGTGGGCCACCTCCAACGCCTACTCCAGCCCTAGCATCGTGCTCGCCAGTTACGGGAATGACGGGTAAGTGCCGCCCTTCTCTTGTTCTATGAAAAGTGTGACGTATTCCCTTTGCCCACTTCAGGTTATATGGGATGAAAAGTCGTAGACTGGGATCTTATCTTCTTATCTTAGTGGGCCTGCAGAGGAATCCTTCTCGCAGCAGCATTTCGACCCATTAGGATCTTTTGTGCAACCCCGTCCCGTCACTCTGCCTCCTCGATGGCGAATGCTACACGCTCGATATTTATCACGATATTTGGATCGTGATCCGGGATATCGACTGTGTAGTACAGTGTATCGTCGGCTCGTACACTGTACTACAATATCGTGATCGCGATCCAAATATCGTGATAAATATCGAGCGTGTAGCATTCGCCAGTGAAAATGACTATCATTAGCTTGGCAACGTCTTTGAGGGCGAATAGCAATCTTTTGGTTTCGTGGAAGGCCGATCCCAGGAGATTCATTCTTTTCCTAGCAAGAGTGTCACACTCACACAATAGGTGTTGCACGGACTCCGTTTTCCCTTCACACGTCCTGCACAAGCTGTTTGTTGCTAGTTGTATTTTGTGGAGCATTTGTTTTGTGGCATAGTGCCTAGTCATGGCACCGGTGTGGTGCAGACTGTGACGCGATACAAACTTTATGGCGGCTGTGAAGTTAGCTGCGATCGCAACTACGCTCGGGTCGCGGAACTGCTCACATTTCGTTGATTAGTGGCCATATAGATGGCTATCAAGCAAAACTGAAAATATAGATTTTATGTCAGTAATGTCAGTAATGTCTATCGTACAGGTCCCGAAGAATTTTGGATGACTTCCGAGAAGCTTACGGTTGGTTGTCACAGAACACAGCTGAAGATGCGAGAATTATGTCATGGTGGGATTATGGTTACCAGGTAAGTTGTTTTTATCTCGCAATTGGAAAGAAAAACTAAATAATAAATGGGTTAAAACAAAAATAGGCTCTAAATTAACGCATTAAAACTCAATTTACTTAAGTGTTTGCTTTGATGAATTTGATTCTGACCACAATCTATAACTGTAAAACATTTTTCATTTTATTTTATAACTACATGTACAATGGGTAAATGGGTACTTCTTTTAATTTTGTAATCTATAGAAGTAAAAATCAATTGCCACTAATGTATGTTCTCGGATCACTTCAGAACGGCTGCATCTTTTTGGCTAATTCTTTTTTGTTGTGTTAGAAATTGTTAGGCGAAATCTTTTAGAAATTTGTCACAGGGTACAGGCTTTTTACGGAGTATGAAATCGCGGGCGGACCGCTATTAATGAATAATGAGGGGTCTACTTTCAAAACCCCCTAAAGACATCTTTTTACAAACGAAGATAATTCAAGATCAAATTTATTTTAAACAAAACCGCATAAATCATCTTTCGCAACGACAACAATAACGCCAAATAGCGACATACTGTTCTAAAGTTACGTATCGTAATAAAGCTCTGCTATTGGCCAACTCTATTTTAGTGGAATTTGATAGTGACAGAATGTTGTAGTGGGTTTTGATCCAAATGTCACTTTTCCTAATGACTTTCAAACGTGTTTAGTGGGATTTGTTAAGGAATCATTAGTGGATCATGGAAGGAATTCATTGTAGTTTATTTTTCTGGTAATACACAGTTACATTTTGACCAATATTTAATTTCGTTTTAATGGGTTTTGAGAGTAGACCCCTCAAATATAAAATGTGTACATTGTCATAACAGATAGCGGGTATGGGCAACCGCACAACCCTAGTAGACAATAACACTTGGAACAATTCGCACATCGCTCTCGTGGGCAAAGCCATGGCCAGCAACGAGAGCGCCGCCTACGAAATCATGACCATGCTGGACGTGGATTACGTGTTGGTCATCTTTGGAGGAGCCATCGGATACTCGGGCGATGACATCAACAAGTTCATATGGATGGTGCGCATCGCGGAGGGCGAGCATCCTAAAGATATACATGTGAGTGCTTAAAATTACTGTTAATAAATAAATTAATCGCTTTAAGCGATAAGACCGCCAAATTGTAACATTGTTTTTCTTTTTTATGTTTGTGTTATTATGTTACAATAAAGTATTATCTATCTATCTATCTATCTCTAATATTAAACCCGGCAAATGACCCCCCCACTCTACCTGATTAAGTGGAAGTGGAATCCAGGCAGTGGGTGCAGCGTAAGAAACGTAGCATAAGTCACCCTCACTCTGCCGGCCCACAAAGTGTCTCTTCCGCTTCGTTTGAAGGACCCTATGTCATAGATAGAAGGGAATAGACGAATGCTGAGGGGTGAAAAACATTAAAAAAACATTAGCCAGACATTAATTTTGGTATTAGAATAAAAGCAGTTTTTAATCAAAATCAATTTATTTTTGTATATTTTGGTCCACAGGAAGCAGACTACTTCACTGAGAGGGGCGAATATAGAGTGGATTCAGAAGCGTCTAAAACTATGTTGAACTGCTTAATGTATAAGCTCTCATATTATAGGTAAATACCATTAGGATTCATTATGAGTTAGGGAGTTTCTAGAAAACTATTTTTTATCTTAATTTCTAGCTATCTTCTCGATTCTCAAACACTCTTCAAGTAAAAAGTGGTACTGGTATGCTCTTAGCACCCCTTCAGGCGGCAAAGGACCTAGCGACGTAGCATCGAGATTTCAGCTCCCGTGCATGAGTGTTGGCAAATAAAACAAAACAGTGCAACATCACTTTTCAAATTCTGAAATATAATTTACATACATTCCTAAAATCCATTACTCACTATCTTCGATCAAAAATACAACTAGATGTCAGGTCGGCGCTAAAAATATGTCTCGGTAAATAACAGCCCACTTGAGAAGTGAGCTCTTATTTTCTCGCAAGGCAATAACAGGAAAAAGTACTTTATTGGTTGCTTCATAAGGTTGATTTCACCACAAAATGTTTTTGACGTCTTTTCATTTTTAAGTGATGGGAGTAATCATTGGTTTGCTCGTTGTTTGTGACGAATCATCGTAAGTATAAGACAATACTTAGAAGATTTGTGACTTTATAACTGGGTGCCATGGTTGTAATTAGGTTGAACTTAAAACTGTTTTATAACTTTTGTCTCAGTTCGTTAGTAAAGAAAAAGGATTTATTCACGTGGACAGAATTGAGCTTTGAATTTGTACGTGACGCGTTATCTAGTTGGTATTGTTGATCGAAGCTCACTATCATCTACTTTATGCAAAGAAAATATTTGCTATTATCTCTCTTACTTGACTGGCTGAATGTGTTATCTGCACGAAGCCATTATTTAAGAATGAATGAATGAATGAAATAAATGAATAATTGAAAATTATTTATTCTGATTTAGAGAAAAAAACCCTATTTGTTTCCATACTTCCGCAGATACGACAGCGGTGGAAGTCCGCCCGGGTATGATAGGACTCGCGGCGCGCTGCCCGGCCACCGCGGGTTCAAGCTCACCTATCTCGAAGAAGCGTACTCCACGGAGCACTGGCTCGTCAGGATATACAGGTACATACCTGGCGTAATACCACCCTCTCACGAAACTGCCTCTGTGGTCTAGTCGCTAAGCCACCGGTTTCATACCCAGAGGTCCCGGGTTCGGTTCCCAGCGGGGGGTACTTCTTTGTGTGCTGGGTTTGGTTGGTGGTAGGGCTGTTACGTCCGCCTGGCTAGCTACCACCAACTTCTAAGTCTGTCGCCATAACAACGATGTTTATAGCATTGTTGTTTCGACAATTTGAGATACGATAGCCAGTTCCTCAGTGGTTGAGGGTTCCGGATGAGCACGCACCCACCTTCGGCCTTATCGTCACTTAACATCAGGTGAGATGAAGGCCAAGCGCTTACCCGTTGTAGAATAAAAAATAAATCGGCATACAATGGCACTCGTTGCTGTTGTGTTTCGTCCGGTGAACAAAAGTACTGGAGGCCCATTCCGCCCGACAATTCCTACTCCCTCCTCAAATGTCCTACTCCTACCTCAAGGCCGCTGACACTTCTGTGACTACCTACTCTCGTTTTGTATAAAAAAAACAGATTACAACGAAAAGTTTTTTCTCCTTTTTCTTCAGCGTATAGTAAGTTAATCCACTGCTGAGGAAAGTATATTGGGGTGCACATTTTTTCATCACATCTGTGAGCTTAACAATTAAAATTGAAGAAAAAATGTCATTGTTGTATACTACGAGTATTGTTTGAATGATTTACAAAGGAGACCCGGCGTTTTATGCTTAAGTTGTATACTTTTTTAATTTTTTAATCTGTTATTCAATATTTAACTGGCAATATCTGTCAACAAATGACAGTTGTTGACAAATGACAGCCGCTAGCTGTCAAATCAAACCTGACGTGATGGCAATGTTGACATTTCCTTTTTTTTAAAGCAAAAGAGTTATAGTTTATGCAGCCACGTTAGACATTTTTAAAGTAACTGTCTGTTTTTGAAGACTTAGTGTTTATATTTAAAAAACATAAATAATTGAATAAGTCTTATCCACGATTCGATAAAAATAAGACAAAACTTGGTTCAGGTAGCAAATAATATTAGCTTTACTTTATGATCCAATTCTATTGTATACAAATTAAAGTGTTTACATATTAAAAAAATTAAATAAATTAAAGTGTTTACATATTAAAAAAAAATAATAATTTAATAAGTCTTATTCGATAAAAAAAAGACAAAGCTTGGTTCAGGTAGCAAATAATATTAGCTTTACTTTATGACCCAATTCTATTGTATACAAATTAAACATTTTTTCTATGGAAAGTGCCGGTTCTCCTTTTATTGGTTATTGTCACATCTTTATTTAGTAAGGCTACCACCAGTCTACCACTCAAAATCACTTTAACATAGCATTCGTACATTATTATTATAGAGGCAGTGTGGTGAAATCGGAAACTATAGCAGATACAGGGAGAGATCCCTATTCGAGAGATTTTTGTGTTCGAAAAAGTCACCAGTGACTTTGAATTCCAGTATGAGTTTGAGCGGGGAACACATAATAATTAATATCTTACTAGTACCGGTTTAAAAATAGCACCTTTTTGATCACTAGACAAATTAAACATTATCCAAAAATTTTTATTGCTTTTTCACGTAATTTTTTTTCCTCCCCAGGGTGAAGAAGCCCGATGAGTTCAATCGACCGCGGTTGCCGGTGGCGAAGAGGTCGATCTCAACTAGCTCCATGACCAAGAAGGTAAGATTATACACCTTGGGAGTCATCAAGTAGCATTTAAGGAAAATCGGTACAGTTCAGGAAGTTTCGCGGTGTGATATCACTAACACGTGGCTGTCTACTAGTAGGACGTAGTAGACGCAGACGTATAGAGCAATTCTGTAAATGTTAAACCATCGACGAAAGAGGAAGCTGTACCAGTGTTGCTAAACTATCGATAGTTTGGCTAGCGATTTTTGACTTCGAAAACTTCAAAATATCAACCATACTATCGATAGTATCGACAGCACTCTGTGAGCAATAATATTAATAACAACGACACTATAGATGGTATTGCATTCGATATTAAAAAGACAATACTATCGATAGAATCCATTGTTTTATTGATAGTATTATTGTTTTATACAATATCGATTAGACTAGAATACTATCGATTATAATCAATAGTATTGATTGTTTTACACAATCAATATTATCGATAGTATTAAAGTACGACTGATACTATCGACAGTAATGACACGAGACGATACGTACTATCGGTACCTTTACCATCGATAGGCTATCGTTTGTCTATCGATACTGATCTATCAATAGGCAACACGAAGATGTACCTTTAAGGCTATACTCACTTGCGCTCAATATAATTAGTATGCGCTAGCTCCTCCTACTACTCGTATTCGTATGCGTTGGTCTCGCTCTTACCGGGAACTGCGTGTAAAGCATTTTCTAAAGTGTATAAAGCAAACGCTGTTGCAATGAGACAACTAATTGGTTATTTGACAGTTGCAACAATAAAATATGTCGGATATGGTAGTTTATAATTTAACGATAATTATCCAATAGTTTTTTAAATTAATATTTTATTTTTCAAAATAAATTTGCTTTTCAAGTAGAGGTACGTTGCTCCACTAGTTTGATTATTTTAGTTTTAAATAATCAAAATTAGTTTTTAATAGGCAAACTAGCAAACCAATTTACTTGTACTTGGAACGTATTGTGATAGATGTTAAATTCAGACAATTAACCCCCAGGTAAGGCTATGCTAAGCCGTAAAAAGAAGTAAAGACTATTGCTAGTTATAGGATTCCAATAAGCATATAATTTGCTCAGGAGCTCGATGGCGCAGCGGCTAGCGCGTTCGGTTTGCGATCTTTCCCGCTAAGCAACTTTCGCAATGCCGGGTCGCTGGATGGGTGACCAAATCAAAAACATCTTGAGCTCCTCCGTGCTTCGGAAGGCACGTTAAGCCGTTGGTCCCGGTTGTAGTTGTAATATGACAGTCGTTAAAACCCACCAACCCGCATTGGGCCAGCGTGGTGGGTCCAACCTCACCACGGGATGGAGTCCATGTCGTTTAAGGCTGATGATGAGCAGATTATAATAAGATTAAATTGATATTGTTACAGCCGCCAGTAGGGAATGAACAAGCAGTGGTACAGTAAACTTGATTAACAGAAGCATGTTGCTTGCTATAGTCCGTTGTTTTGCATGTGCAGGAATTAGGGGGTATAAAAAACTTAAAAAAAAACATTTTAATGGAAAATTTAAATTTTTTAAACAGTGTAATTAATTAATTTCTTCTGGAAAATGATACTGTAAAAAAATAATCGTTCATGATTATATAATTTTTGTTATGAAAAGACAGCCCCTGCCTGTATTTTGTTTTTGGAGCATTTGATGTTTTTGTTTTGCAACTGCTTTTAATGTAATGTCATGTCATGTCAGCCTTGTTTATTTTTTCTCTGTACTTGTTGTACTTACGCGAACGTTTGGTCATTTTGTGGTAGGTGAATCGATGTTTGATTAATTATTGTGCGTGTTTCAATGAACGAGAGAAAATAAATTGACAAAGCATGAACGAAAAATTATTAAATAATTTGGATTTTCTAGAGTGCTCTTTCATTTTAATTACAAATATAGAGTGTCATGTCATTATCGTAATCATATGCATTACAGTAGATGTTTTAATTTGTCTTATAATTATGTTTTAACTTTAATCTACGCACTTTGTTTTAGATGCGTTGCATTATTTACTTACGTCGCAATTTTTATCATTTATCTGTATTAAAATGCATTAAAATGTAGATTTTATTAGTAATTATAACAATGGTTAGTGTTCATACAAGAAAACAGTATAGTAATTTTAAATGAAACATTTTATATAAATCTACTCGCGTTCACAGTGTCTATACACTCAGGATAAAAAAAAACCTAAAAAAAACAAGTAGATTTGTATTTAAATGTTTAATTTCAATATCTAGTGTCCTAGAAAATTGAAAAAAAAACACAAAAGAGTTTTAAAGTACTTACCCTATTTATTTTTCACGCAGACGTCGAAGCGAAGAAAAGGTCAGCTCAAGAACAAGCCGACGGTGGTGAAAGGCAAGAAGGTGAGGCTGGAGTGACGCCTCCCGCGCGCGCACGCTCGCACCAGATAACGTACCCATATCAGTGGTAAACATGCAACGGGTTTGTGACGGAACTCGAGAGGGTGTACACGTCTCGGTTTCCCATATAAACTTGCAAGTTGACAGTTTTACTAAAATGTAATACAATTTTACTAAATTGTAATACAATGTTACTGAATTGTAATACAATTTTACTAAATTGTAATACAAGTTTACTAAATTGTAATACAATTTTACTAAATTGTTATACAATTTTACTAAATTGTAATACAATTTTACTAAATAAAAGCTAATTGTAATAAAACTTTGCATGCTGAAGTCAAATACAGATATGAGTAGAGCTTTCTTTTTTAAACATTTAAAACGTATTTTTAGCTGAGTTATTGCGATTTTTAAGTTTTTATAGTGGATTTTAAATCGCAATAACTCAGTTAAATAAACTTAATTTTTTATGGAAAATGTTGAAATTCTACAAGCAGGATTCGGACCTGCACCCTTCTGTCAAGAGCACCTGTCTTCCAATTAAGCTAGCGTGGATAAGAATCCAGCCCGCCGAAATTTATCATCACTTTAACTTTTTACTTTGAAACCCAAAGGCGTCTTTCTATTACATACATATTTAAATATTTAGATCTCTATTATCTATACTTTAGCATGAAAAGCTTAATTAAAATTGGCTAATTGGTTTGTAAAAATTTTAACTGGAAAGTTTGTATGGGAAACCGAAATGCTTAGACCCTCTTAAACGTTTTCTATCCGAGTGCCTACTGCGAGATTTGTTCACTATTCGCCCGAGTTAACATACAACTACAATTTTTATAAGCAGTCACAACTTAGTTACACAAGTTTCGTCGTTAGATGGCGCTGTTTCGATCCCATACAGTTAATTTAACTAGTCGGAATTGTGAACCAAACTCACTCGGCACATTGTACAAATCTACTCACATGTCTGATTATGTTAGTGATTGCAATAATTGTAATTGGAAATAATTGGCACGATATATTTTCTGGCATAATCTAATTGTATCGTCATGTGAACAGGGTCCTAATGATAAACGATTCAATCCTGTTAACATTAAACATTGTTAAAAATTATTCGACTAATATTTGGTCTCTTTTAGTATTTTCAAATAATCTCTTTCGTTCTTTTTCAATTCATGTAAACCATTCATCGTGTATCTGAACGTGGTATTTGACAGTAAAATTTCGTATTAGAGTGTTAATTTTTAAGAGAAGTATTTTTGTGATTATAAAATGTATTTCTCTTTTTTTTAACTAAATGCTTTATGATTTCAATTTGTTTTGTATGTTTGAAACACGAATGGTGTCAAATACCTAATATCAGAATTAATTGTAATTTAAGGAAGTCCGGAAGAGTAATGATATAGTTTCACTTCATATTTCAACATGCTTGTTTTGTTTTAACAAATCTCTATCGAATTGTTTCTTTGCTGGTAATCCAATGTCTAAATAAGCTTTAAATATAGACTACTATCATTACATTAGGTTCAAATCACTGTTATAACTAAAATCAAGATTGATTTTCAAGAGAGATAATGAAATTTGGGACCTTTTAAGTGTTTTTCAGAAATATCACTTATTTTATGACTTATAAATTTTACTATATATTTTACATGCTATATAAACACATCATGTCTTTCAAAGATTGTTTATTGGTATCGTGGTTCCTTAACTTTTATAATTATTAATGTTTGTACTGTGCAATGTCAGAGAAATTTATTAGTGGGTAATTGAAATTGTGTTTTTCATACTTAAACCAACTACTTTCCCTTTTATCCATTTCATGGTATTTTCATCACATCAAAGGGCAAATCGCGCTTTGCCCAAGTCGGCCTAATGCAAGTCTTTATTCCTATTTAACAAATTGTTGTTCCATATGATAATATCATTAGGTATTGAATATTGATTTAAGAAACATACAGGGTCAATTTTGGGACCCCCCGCCAAAATTTTGCGCGGGACCCTATAACAGCAGTACAGCCAAATAATCAAATAAAAAAACATATTTTTTTGTCACATTTTTGTCTCAATTCTTTCTTACGAAAATTAAAATCATTGTCACCTAGCGCGCGGCCGCCTCGTTTTCGAAGCGCATGCGCGTGACCGCTATTTATTCACCCCTTCCACCAATGACGGCGCGCCGTTCGCTTTGACCGCGAGGGTGAGCGCACGCACCTAGAGATATAGGATTTAAAAAGCAGCCAATAAATTATATTTAAAAACAGAAAATATTTATTATATTTACGTCAAATATTTTATTATTACTTTTTATACCCCATATTTACTTTTGGCGGGGAGTCCAAAGTTGACCCTGTATTCCATAAGGGTGACTCGCATCAAAATTAATAGACGTAGGTGGCTAAGTGATCATTAATGTCAATTGACACATATATAAACGGGATTTATAGCAAAACTATTTAGTAAAGGCATCCTACACATACCTTGGTCAGCCCGTGACCACGGCCGGTGCAATTCGGTCCAAACGTCGGGTATAAAAATGGAACGCGAAAGTTTAAAAGTGTATAATGTCAATTGACTCTTTAGGTTACTACCAAAATTATTTTTTATTTTTTATTCTACAACGGGTAAGCACTTGGTCCTTCATCTCATCTGATGGTAAGTGACGATAAGGCCGAAGGTGGAAGCGCGCTTCACCCGGAATTCTCAACCACTGAGGAACTGGCTATCTTATCTCATATTGTCGGAACACAACAATGCTATAAAAATCGTTGTTATTGCGACAGACTTAGATAAGATGGTGGTAGCTAGCCAGGCGGACTTAATAGCCCTACCACCAACCAAACCATGCACACAAAGATGTACCCCCCGCTGGGAATCGAACCCGGGACCTCTGGGTCTGAAACCGGTGGCTTAGCCACTAGACCACAGAGGCGACAAAAATAAAATTCTCTAGCATTGTACAATTTTTCTACCAAACATTCTGCGTTCGGGTACAGCCGTTGTTCATAATATTCATAGTAAAGATTGCAGCCAAAAATAAGTATAGTGAAGTAATCTTAGTAACGCTTACTTAGTTTAATTTTGATGTCATATACATAACCCACCATGGGGTTAGGAGGTTAATCAATTTTGAGCTTTATTATTGTCTGATTATAAGGATCAATATTGATTGATATCAATTAGAGAAATTTTACAGTTTTGGGTAGGTTGACCACCGGCTGGCGTGTGTACGTTCATAGTACATTTTAACATTCAACATTGTGTAGTTCTTGGCGGGAAAGTGAAGCGTCAGGTCTCTGCAGTTTTGTTTTATTTTCTATAATTTGTGTTATGTCGAATGAAATAATGGTGGATTATTTACTGTTTAAGTGTTTGTGAACGTGCATAATTGTTGGCAAATAAAACAAAACAGTGCAACATCACTTTTCTAATTCTCTGAAGAAGTCCGTGTGAGATCTCAATAAAGTCCCACAGGTTTATTGAGTCTTAAGGGGTTTGGGGGAATATCATTTACCATTAACGTTAATTATCACTCATTATCATCTACTTTATGCAAGGAAAATATTCACTATAATATCTTACTTGACACTGGCTAAATGTGCTGACCGCACGAAGCCAATAATTAAGAGAAAATAAACACATTATTAGAATTTAAAAAATAAGGTCCATTGGCATGTCCGAGTGCTCCAGAATATTGCGATGCGATTCACCCTAAATGGCGTTTATTATTTTAGAAGACTCATAACGACCAGAATGTGAAAATTGGGTCACCTTCAATCATACGTAGCGAGCATTTATTTTAATAAAACTTATAATATATATTTATACACATAGACACGCCCCTTTATTTAAAAAGAGCTATTGCTGTTTTTTTGCCATATTCACTGCTACAACAATAATAGCGCGAGTAAGCAGTATTAGTTGTCAGTTATTAAAACTCGAATAACGAATATAATCTTTATTTAATTTGATAGCACTCAAAATATAGCAAAAATCTTATACATCTGATCTAACTCACTTGTTACACTGTGACAATATATTATTATGTCTTATACATCTGATCTAACTCACTTGTAACACTGTGACAATATAATATTATGTTCAAATTTTAACCTTTTAAAGTCGATTATCGTTTGATAGGTAATAGTGTTACTTACGACAGTTCCTTTGGTTGTGGACGGTTTGCATTCTTACCACTGATGCGAATTTCTGATGAATGACTGACACCAATATGTATTTAGTCCATTAGGTAGAGTTTCTTAAACGAATGTGGGTTGTTTATTTGACGGTTAGGCACTGGGTGCGCTCAGCGTGGTACTATGGTTACAAGACATAGCTGCACACTCGGAATAATATATGTGTAACAACATAATTATGTATGATACATGTAACAGCAAATGTTTATTTCTTGATCGGAATATGTTTAGAACCATTTTTATTTATATATTTTGATAGGGCCTACAAATTTTATAATCGTAATAAAGAAACAAAATTTTATAATATATTTTTATGGGACTTCTAGTAGTCTAATATCGGGAAGTCTTGAATCGTATTATGCAGTCATATAGAGAATGTGTGTATTTTTTTTGTATTACTAGTAAAGTTTTGCTTATAGCAAGACCCTATATTCACTGAATATAATCGATCGAAAAAGCTATAATCAAGAAATAAACATTGTTTAATTTTATAATGTATAATAATACAGTTTCATAAATATGTATAAACAAAAAGTATAAAATATGTGTATGCCCAGTCTAAATTATATGCATGTGAGTTCATATCAAACTAATAAAAACCCTATGTTAATGATGTTTAGATGTTGTTCGAAGAGAGTATAATAATATTTGTAATTGCTACGTCCATTGTATAATAATTAAATATTATAAATATGTTTAAGATTTATTTGTCATTGGAAAACGATATTTATTTCTCACGTTAGTTTTACATTGCGGCCGGGGCACGGTCGAGATTAGTTCATTCTTTTTTTGTACACTTATCACAATTTGGTTTTAATATCACCACTTTTAAGTTTTTGTGTGAATAATATGATATAAGTATATGTACGAATATGAATCGTTCAAAAAAAAGGTCAATAACATTTTTGTGACTACTTGTTATAATATATGATGTAATTAAAGATAACTACCAAAGTTGAATAAATTTGATATGTGTCGTATTGTTTGATAATAACTATGCTCTGATGTCATACTTTGGTCATAGCGGTCATTTGTAAGCACGCGACTCCCATATCAGAAATGAGTCCTTATTCTAAACGACACAATGGCGTTTGCTCTTCAGATGTCACTGTTACGTGTCACGTGATATTAAGAAGTCGTCTCGAGGAAAGAGTGCTGTGATTTAATATTTAAGTGCTCCAGACGACGTTTCTCCCATTTGCATTTCGGGGCAATCTGTAAGCTTACACTTGAAACTGCGATGCGTTCCTTTTCTACTATCGCAAATACTAGACTGCATTGTCCGGTGGGTGTTTGAAGGGGTATTTAATTTTATTGTTGCCCTACACTATTTGTTTTTGTAATTGTAACAGAGTTTTATCGATCTGTAGGTAAGGATTCATTGTGATCCACAATGTTCTTAATAAACGGACGAAAACGACATCTTCTTTCATTTCATATTCTTCGAAATTTATTTATTTTATTCCCTTTATTCAAAATACAATCCTAAGAAAAAAATTGTACAATATTGTACATAAAAAATATATTTATAATATAAAATATTATAAAAAAACTTTAGCTAGTCTGCCACCGGCAGCAGCGGGGATAGACCGCAACCTTTTAACACGGTAATATCTAATGTTTTTATAATATATTTTAGCGTTTTATTAACGCTTAAATTTAAATTACTTAAGTAAAATTTTCAACACTGAAAAAAGACGACAAATCCAGGCGGGAATCGAATCACGCACCGTCCGCATTCCGGGCAAAATTTTTTACGGTAATATCTTTAACGAGAGCCTCTTCTAGATATTGATCAAGGCTCTTACATTTTTTTTATTTTTATAAGACAGAGAGGCAAACGAGCAGGCGGGTCACCTGATGGAGAGTAATCAACGCCGCCCATGGACACCCGCAAAACCAGAGGAATCGCAGACGCGTTGCCTTTGAGGGGGTATTCCTCCCTTAAGGATGGAATAGGAATTTGGAAGGGGGGGGGGGGGGGAAGGGGCCTCCGGAACCCTCACTGGTCGACTGGTCGGACGAAACACAACAGCACCAAGTGCTATTATTTCCCGCCGAATATTCGTGAGAGGGTGGTATTACGCCGGGCGAGCCGGCCCAATGCGTGCTGCAACGCAGCGCACACTCAGTCAGTGTCACTCATTTATCACCACCCAGGGATCACGGGTCTCAAGGGTAAACCTACAGACGCGAGCAACATTTACCCCCAAATTTTATTATTTTTTATCAAATGATGCTCTGATGTCTCATTCAAAAGAATGAATGAATGATGGAACGATGAATGAATTAATGAAATACTTTTGTGCATGAAAACAAAATAATATAACACAAAATAAATAAAACAGTAGATATCATAAAAGATAGTCTTAGTACTAGGGTACAAATATCTGCCGGGTTTTATCATTTTTAACACACCGTATGGAACAGCCTGGGTTTGGTTAAAACACACCGAGAGGTGTTAATTGTTAACCGCGTTTAATTCCAACTGGAGGATACATTTATTGTACCCGGTTTGGTTTTAGGTAGGTCCGCCTGGTCAACTGTTTCACATAACAACAATGTAGCGTTGTTGTATTTAGACTGTTTTAGATTATTATATCTCATTCCTCAGTATTTGAAGATAACTTTGGCCTTATCGTCACTACCATTAAGTGAGATGATGGCTAAACGCCGCCTCGTACAATCTTTTACAGTGCGGCCTTGAGAATCAGACTATGAAGATAGATTTAAAGGATAAAATGTTTACTAGAAAAAACAACCAGTCTCAAGAAAAGCTCGAATGGGAATCGAACCCATGACCTTTGGATTGCCGGTCCACTGCTCTAACCGCTAAGCTAACGAGACCCCAGAAGACTCGTTGATTTTTTTCTAGTAGTTTGTGATACGCTGCAAGCCAGCGGTATTACGTCACTGTGAAGTCTACCCTCACAGTCGAGAGACTGGTTGTTTTTACCTAATAAACATTTTATCCTATATCTAATGAAATTATAGCTTTGTGATCATACAATAATTTCTATAATAAATATAGATATTATAATTTTAACCGCACCTGTAGTCGAGTGGCTAAGCCACAGGTCTTAGACCTAGTGGTGCTGGGTTCGATTCCCAGCGGCGGTACATCTTTGTGCAGGTACTTGGTTTGGTTGGTGGTAGGGCTTGTTAAGTCCGCCTGGCTAGCTACCACCTATCTTATCTAAAGTCTGGGGTCGTAACAACAATTTTAATAGCATTATTGTGTTCCGACAGTTTAGAAATAAGATAGCCAGTTCCTCAGTGGTTGAGGGTTCCGGGTGAAGCCCGCTTCCACCTTCGGCCTTATCGTCACTTACCACCAGGTGAGATGAAGGTGAAGTGCTTACCCGTAGGGCATACAAAAAAATACTCTTTAAAATATACCAATCCGTATTATGACGTATGGTTGTGGTGTGGGTTATGCTGGCCCGATGTGGCCCGATCTCTCAATGTGCGTTCATTTGTAGGCTGATGTGAGTGAGGGTGGGATTATAAATTAGGGCTGAAAATAAAAACAAATTGACAAAACCTTCACCATATATTTATTAATAAAGACAATCTAAAAGATCACGTAATAGTCATTGCCTTAAAAAATTAGTTACCCTAATAAATTTATCAATATATATATAATAGAGTTTTTACTTTATTACTTATTGTTTCAAGGATATGCGAAGTTGTGAAGAGTCACCCGGCTGAGGACAGGGCTAATCGTTGTTCTTACGAATCATCACATTGATCGAATAACAATGAATCTATCATACGCAATACAAATACATTTTCAATGATAACCTATTTCAATGTTACTACATGCTTAGTAAATTTCCGACCTAAAGTGTCTACGCGAAGAATTGTGCTAATCTAAAAAGTTGTCTACAAATTGTTTTTCACCATAGTAGTAGTAGTTTTTTTTTCAAAGACTTTTTGTAATTTACAGAACGTTTAAAATCACAACACAGAGTGTAATATCAATCGCGTGCATGACGCACGAGCGTTACCTTCTACAGTATTTTACATTTATTATAAGTACGTATTAAGTACGAGTACACCAAGGGGCTTTCGCCGACACACTCTTTATTCGATACAAAATTAGAAGAATATAATATCCATTTAGACTTACAAAATATTAATACTATAGTAACATTTGACATTCTCATTATTACAATGTTGACACGAATACAGAGAAGTATTAGGTACTTACATTAGTCTACGTGCGGGGACTTGGGACTAGGTTGGGGTCACAAAGCAACGCAGCGAGTGGTCACCCTAACAACATCAATTACTTTAATATAATCGCTGTATCCGTCATTTCGATTCCGTTATTGGTAGTACATATTTCTTACTATATTTCACATGCAATTGACTCGTTATTATAAATTATGCTTTAACATCTTTCTTTTATAAATACGACGGCCCAGGCTTGTCTATGTTTTTTTATTAAATTTAAATTGCCTGTTAATGACTTACCTATATAGATTTTTATGAAGAAACAACGTAATGTCTTAGATAATTATCGAGTTAGTTGGATCCACTACGATGTCAATTCTGATTAGGCAGAGTTGATAGTAGACCCGAAATAAATGCAATTTCCAGTGCTTTATTGACAGTAGGTATCTATGATATAAATTAAAGAAAATAATAACTAAACAGTAGTACAAAAAATTAAATTGTAAGGCACTTCTATATTTAAGTTGAAATAAGATTGTCTATTAGACGATCTCTTTTAAATGATGTGATTCTGCGTACTTTCTACAGGAATACAGCGGATAATCCTAATGAATCGAGCCTACATGACCGCGCTCTGTACATTGATCTCTCGCTATATCACTAAACGACTTCAAAAAAGGAGGGGGATATTCAATTACTGTTAATGCGTAATGTATAAAGCTTTCGCTGACTAGTATGACGATTTGGCATGTGGAATGGGTTAGTCACACCTTGATATCCAAGCGTGTTAAACTCATGACGCGATGGGAGCAATATCACAAAAGAAAGTACCACCTGTACACACGGCGTCAGATCAACCTACCCTAAACTGTCAAATTTCCCCAATGAATATTGATCCTTAAAGCCAAGCAATCATGTTCAAAATTGATTGTAGAAATTTGACAGTTTTGGGTAGGTTGACCTGACGCCGTGTGTACACTGTTCCACTGCAGGGTACCTAAGAGGAACGTGTCACACTACGTGGACGTGGCATGCAAAATTCTCATACAAAACAAAGAAAAACGACGTTTCATAGTCCCCGTTCTGAAGGAGGAAACAGCTGTTTCCTCCTTCAGAACTGGACCTGATATGATTTTTTTGCATTAAGTAATTTATTTAATAACCAGGAGCCTTCAAAATTTTGCGAAATCACTCCGTTTTAAGGCATCTTCAGAAACATGAAGTGGCTGGTTTAAAAAAAAGTCAAACATACAGACATAGAAAATCTCTTTCTTTAACCGATTATGAAAAAGTAATAAAAATTGACCCAGTTTTGAAGGAGGAAACAGGGGACTACGAAACGTCGTTTTTCTGTGTTTTGTATGAGAATTTTTCCTAGTAATAGGTCAAGGATCATAAGGCCGCCGGCGGTCGCGAAACAATTAATTTTTAATTGTGTCTGGTTTTACGATCCTCAAGGGGTTAAAAGTCTCTATCATTGAAATCTATTCATCGCTACAAATGATGGGTATTGGTGGGTTTTAACGACTGCCATCTTACGACAACAACCGGGACCAACGGCTTAACGTACCTTCCGAAGCACGGAGAAGCCCGAGATGTTTTTAAATTGGTCACCCATCCAGCGACCCGGCATTGCGAATGTTGCTTAGCGGGCAAGATCGCCGAACGCGCTAGCCGCTGCGCCACCGAGCTCCTCAATCACCACGCTAGCCAAATGCGGATTGGTGATCACAAACGCGAGCTGTAGATAAATCCAAAAACACTAAAACACACTTTGCCCAACCCGGGAATTGAACTTGGGACCTCCGGATATCGAGCCGAGCGCTCGACCACTCCGCCACCGAGGTATATCAAGTGATTGAAATTAAATCTATAGTGCGTTTCATCAAATAGTTCCTATGCCGTCATGTTGGCATTCCTGTCTTGTTCCTGCCGGTGTTGCCAACTTAGTGGATTTTCCACTAAAACTGGTGGTTTCGACTCCCTTTTTAGTGGCGAAATATTAGTTTTAGTGGCTTGTGGTTTTTCTAGTGGATTTATAGAATTTCATTTTCAGTAGGCTGGATCACTCAACCACTTGATAACATGAAAAAAAATAACCAAGGGGGGTCGAAACCACCAGTTTTAGTGAAAAATCCACTAAGTTGGCAACACTGCAGGAATAAGATAGGAATGCCAACATCAAAAGCTTCTGTTTTTTTTATCTTAAATAATGGCTTCGTGCGTTCAGCACATTTAGCCATAAGCTTCTGTTTGGTGGCGCTAATTGTGACATTGGTATGGTACTTATGAAATCCAAATAATTGTGTGTTCTGGAGATAATTTTTTTTTAAAGTTTATTTTAACATGTCGCCGAATGCTTGCCTAGGCAAGTGATAAGTCTTGAATAGACAAGACCCTGGCTGAATAGACAAGACTTGTCTATAGGGGGACAGAAGTGCTAGATTTGGATCAACATGGTGCATGGCTCCGCCGCGTCAAAATGTCAGGCAGCATTAATTAAAAGTATACTTCTTTAGGCCGCAAAGTTTATAATAATATGACTTGTTAGTTTTTAATCCAATAACAGAATGCTTTTGTTCGTGGTCGTGCGTATTGGAGTATCCCGTCATGAGCTTAAACACTAGAAGTAGCAAATCATGAACAAAATAACAAAGTAGTATCGCAATTTTAGCAAAAGTTACAGAATTTAGTGAGTACCTTCAGTCTTAATAGCTAAGAGTATTGTTAAAAATTATTTCTGGAGGGACTTGTCTTTAATAAATTGTAAATACACGAAATAGAACTATCTCCAGTGATAAAGTTAATTTGAAAAAATATTCAATATTTATATTAAATAGTTAAGTAATTTAACTTTATGAAAATAAGTTTGACCGAAAAAATAATACTTAAGGCATTCTATGTTCGTAAAGCCTTGTTAGCACTATGCGAGTAATACAGTGGAGAAGCGAATATATTGCTTCGTTATTTAGCTTAATAAAAACGAATTTTAAAATAACCAAACAAGCCAAGCAATGCATCGCTGCTAGACTAAATTACCAGCACATGTGTAAACCAGGCTTAAGCGCTAGTCGTCTGTAATTGAAATGCCATAGAGCTATTAAAATAATTTTATGGCACTAATTTCATGTATGTACTTACTTTTTGATTTTAAGGATTTTGTTTAAAACCTCATCTTACTCTAAAATAATCTTTACTAAATTGTTCTATTGGGACCTGTCCCATTTTGTTTTACCTAATTATATACGGCATTACAATTACAATAGAAATAGTTTTGGCAAACATTTGGCATAGAGTTACAATAAGTTACATTATTACAATTAAACAATATTACAGTTAGAAAATTTGTCTACAATGTTAAGTCAGAACACAACCAAATAATCACACAAGTTAGTGATGTAAGGTAATACACAAATAACATTAGAGTTTAGTGTATTTTATTCTTAAAAGTAAGTTTATATGCTAGTGCAGTACCGCGAATCGACGCCGTAACTGTGTCGCGTTTTGGCAGAACTATGTTCAGGTACTCATGGAAGGAAAACGAATCTGTACTTGAATACATTTCAGAAGAGCAAAATAGATCCTACCTCTTTTTCGTACTTTTACTTTTTCTAAATGCCCCTTTTTTAGTGAGCTGAGTGTGACGTACCTAGTTATTATTTTTTCAGCTTTCAGTGGTATTATGTCTGATGTGGACAATCTTTTTTATTTAACTCTAAGCCAAATACATTACATGGTTCCTTTGTATATTTTGTGTACCTACATTTAACTTCTTTGAAGACAGCTGTTTTAAGCTGCGCAAGCTTAAAATCAAAAAGGCCAAGAGGGCAGTTTTAGGCATTCTTTTTGATGTTGATAACTTTGAACTCAGCAAACTGGGGCATTTAGCACTACATAAATTCCTTTAATTAAATCCTTAGTTACAGACAACTCCACGTAATACTGGCAGCGTCAAACGCCCTCACATCGGTTATGCCAATGTTGGTTTATAGAGGGTTCGTCAATAACATTATAAGTTAAACGATATTTTATTATTAACATGTCTTTTTCAAGGAATACTGCTCCAAAATTAAAATAAAGTGTTTAAACTTCGGAAGACTATAAATGAGTCAATTAATACAATCATCACAACCACGAAATCTTTGATACTTGAGTGAGAGATTGGTTTTCTTTTAACTTTGGCAGCAGTGAGCCCGTCGCCTCCAAACTTTATTTGTTAACACACATTAATATTAAAATACGCTCGCTATCCTTGTCTGTCCATTCGGTTACGCAATGCCATAGAGAAGGAGAACGACTCAAATAAAGTTTGGGGGCAAAGGGATTAGGCAATTCTTAGATACTCGCTATAGATACAGTTGAGCAATTGATTTTATTGCCCGATTAGTTAGTACTTTCGATAAAAACTATAGACAGAGTAAACCATACATTTATCACAACACGTAGGTACACAGTGAAACATTTACTCCAAATACAACAGAGAAAAAAACGTTTATAAAATTAATTACTTACTTACATTAAATTTACAAGTATCAAATTATAGCATATTATTCAGAACGATCAACAAGGAACTACATAATAATATTACCAACATAAAATATAGAACATTTGAGCATTTCAATAATATTTGTGTAAAAAAATATTATCCCTCCATTTTGTTATTCGCCGTCCACTGTGAATGATTTGGTCTCCTAGGCCTCATGCCGAATGTGAGATTCCCGGTGTCGAATCATCTTAGCCACGCTAGGTCGCCGTAAACCTAGTCTAGTCTAGAAAGGCATCGTTGGTTAAGTGGAAGGTGTTCTAACGTATTAACAGCTCATCACTGCATGTATTTTGACTTTCCTGTGGGCAGATTGATAAGCATTAACAAGTCACTTTTTAATTATGATCACTAAATCGCTCCAACATAAAATAGTTGCTAAGATTTTCTAATTATAATACTTTTATCGATTGCGTAAAATATGTCTTTCTCGGAAACTAGTTCGAGCACTTAATTGTAGGTACCCAACATAAAGTTTATGGTTATACAATACCGCAATTCACAGTGGCAGGCGACGCTAGTCAATATTTTAACTAATTTCTTGTCAAAGAATAACATCAATTTGTGACTAGTAAAATAGACACTCGATAAAACTTAAAACTACATTAAATTGTGCACTTTGTCTAATAATAAATTAAAAAATCAACAGGTGTAAGGGCGAACTACAAAATAACAATGAGCAAACAAGCAATAGTGAGCTGGGCTCTCAACAAAATATTAACAGAAAACGAGGTAGTGTAGTTACTACACGATTTATGTATCACACGTAATTAAGTATATAGTTTGTTATACTTAAAGATCAATTACCCGATTGGACTGGCTGGATAATACGCCACAGCGATTAGACTTGCTACTAAGACATTTTGTCTAAGTTAACGCAACTTTGAAAAAAGTGACTAGTGAGCGTTTTTTAACGCAAATAATCAAATATTACGTACCTCAGGGTAGTAATTTTTTTTCAATATTTTGTTATCTTTGAGTTTATTTAAGCTTTATAACTTTATAACACAAAAAATCAAATAGTACGAAGGCATTTTATGTTTGAGGTTGTTGTTTGTTTTTCTATTAACTAAACAACCAGTTATGTAACTTCTGTTTCTATTTATAAAATAATATGTATAACCAAGTAGTTCTAATATTTATAATTTGTGAACTATTTGGTTGCTAATGTTATTCATCAAGAATTTTTGATATTAGATCGTCTGAAATGAATATGGTTCAATAAACTGCGATTTCCATTTTTATGAGAGGCCAAGTATATCACAAAGATTGCATATGGACAATCAATAAATAAGTCAACTGCACGCAGTTATACGCAGTCGAAGCCAATCGACTCCGTGAAGCTGAAATCATAATTACATGAAGTTGAAAACTTTTTTAACTTCTTACGTGCAGTCTGTCCGATAAGTTTGTCATTTACCTAGCCAGCGATCTACGGTCAACTTGTTCATTATTTAATCGAGTTCAAGTAATGTAAACAATTGTTGATCGAAACAACGCCACGCACCCTTATCTCGTGACAAGTTGGCCTACAAGTTGTACTAGGTGGTGCTAGTTGTTTGCTACCTACTTTATTAAAGGAGGTCTCGTCACTGTGGCGTACATTACGTCCAAAGGATCGGAAATCGCCAATCGGTGTCAGCGATTCAACAACGAACTACAGTTTATTTACAACATCACACTTGCAAGTCACATTTAGAAGTCTGTCATATAAAAACTTTACGAAGACCTACCTATGTATCAATCGTTATACAAAATATTTTATACGCTCTCTTCAAGCTTAGCATTACGAGAATTTGGAAATATATTATCTGTTTTTACATACATATTTTTTATGTTAGATCAGTTTACCTCAAAGCTAATCTTCTAGCTACTAGTCACTACGCCGCTTGTTCTAGATCATTTTAATCTATAATTTACAATAGTAAATGCTTAACTATTCAAGTTTAGGGCGAGAGCCAGTCGCGGCCGTGGGGCGCGGCGCCACTACGGGCGGGCGCAGGCGCATGGCTCACGCGCGCACTCTTCTAAAACTTTCCTTTAGGGTGTGAAAATAATTTGTGTTTCCTACTTTTCCTACATTAACTCGTGAGATATCCATTGATTCCACGAGTATTTTATAAATTATGCATCGCTCAAAGCCAGTGAATGTTTAAGCTGACAGAATTTAAGACTTAGGTACAAAATTATATTTTTGTATTTTAATAAGCTTCAGTTTAAAAGAATTTCATTCGTTATGATTTGATTAATGAGTGCGAGAGCGCTACAGGGCGGGCGGGCTGCGCGCGGGCGTCCCTATCGACCTTTTCATAAGGCTTTTCGGGCTTGGCCCTTTTCGGCTCGGCGTCCAGAGGCCGGTGCGACTTCATGTGCGCGCTACGACTTTTAACTTTGTTAAATATTCTGAAACATAATAGGGTATAAAATTAAAATATAGCAACCAAATATAAACTGAAATCAAGCGTAACAACATAAAATCGAAGAAGCAGAAAACCGCGAAAGCAAAGCTCGAAGCGTTAATAACTTATATATCAAACGTTACAAATTGTTAATCCTAACAACAAATAAAATATACTATATGACTCCCTATTCGACGGACATTAATAATAATTTAGTGTCTTATATCAATAAAAATATACTGTAATTTTATATTTACAAAGATCGGGGTTAAGTATAATCAAGAACTATGTTTTATCGCGGCGTAACCATTTTAAAACTTGTAACTTAAACTTTTTTTATAATACACTATTATGTTTTCATAAATAATTTCAATTAGCATTATACAATATAAATATACTACACAAATTTCAATCAGTGATATACCCTACCATATTCACCATTCCAGTATAATAAGTTTAGAAAATAAATTTGCTCTTTGTTAACATAATGTTAATGAACGGTCTAATTAACGTTACGCCACGTTGCACAGACGTTACACTATTAAACTAAATAGTTATTAGAAGTCGAAGTTACACATACATTAATATTTGACATGCAATCAACATCGAACAACAATGATCCTGTGCGACAGTCCGGAGAACGCTACTTGAACACTCGTGGAAAATGTTAAATAACGTTATTCAATAACCGTTGACAACGCCAACCGGACCGGCGCTAATTATTTTAACCTTAACGTACTTCGTTTCACTTGTTAGATTTTACTTAGCTGCGCTATGCATATACCCCTACATTAATGCATGCACAAAAGGCAATTTAGGTGAAACCTAACCTAGAAATTATGGCATGAGTTGGCCGGTTTCGAAAATACTGTCTATTGGTAATCTTAATTGTAATTTTATGTTTGATAGATAGCACTCGGCTATTTAGCTTAACATAAATATTTTTTTGGTAAGATTTTGTGCATTTTGCTTTTGACGTTTCGCCAGCGCACACCGTTGCCTAAAGCTACAATAAAACAATATGTCCAGTAAACGGCTAAACGTTGAAAGAAAGTCACAAAACGTTAATGTAGTATAAGTAATGTCTGGTCGAAATAAATAATTCCATGGCAAATGTATATATATAGCGGTAGAGTTGCAAGTTGCACGTAAATTGCGTTTGCGCATTGCCTGCTCGGAAGCGACTTACTTCCCGCAGATCTTGCATGGGTACTCCTCGCCTTCGAGCGTGGGTGACGACGAGAGGGGCGCGGGCTTCGCGGGCCGCCCTACTGAACCCTGGATGAAGAAGTGCTCTTTAGAACCGTTTCACTCCTCAAGTTTGAAGACAAAGTGCTGAAGCCCATTGGCCGTGCTTACTTGTGGCGCATGCTCGGCGCTCCAGCTCCGGATATACAGCGTCTTGTAGTCTTTGGTCACCTTCTTCCAGAAGTAGTAGAACTGGACGCATTGTTTCGAGTCTTTTGTTCGTACCTGAAAATGCATATATCACAATTTATGCTCCTGTTCCATAACGTTTTGGGGGTTAAAGTTACTCGCGTCCGTAGGTTTACCCTTGAGACCCTACACGTGACCCCTGGGTGGTGCTAAATGAGTGACACTGACTGAGTGGTAGAGCCACGCTGCGTTGCAGCACGCATTGGGCCGGCTCGCCCGGCGTAATACCACCCTCTCACGAATATTCGGCGTGAAATAATGGCACTTGGTGCTGTTGTGTTTCGTCCGACCAGTGAGGGTTCCGGAGGCCCCTCCCCCACGCCCCCTCTTCCCAATTCCTATTCCTTCCTTAAATCTATTCCTCCCTTAAAGGCCGGCAACGCGTCTGCGATTCCTCTGGTTTTGAGGGTGTCCATGGGCGGCGGTGATTACTCTCCATCAGGTGAACGCCAGCTCGTTTGCCTCCCTCTTTTATATATAAAAAAGAAAGAACAACTATTGTATCTAAGTATATGCATCTAAGTAAAGGATGCTTTTTTTTTAAACAAACCCCAGTATAATTATGTCAGTAACTAGAAGTTCTAGCGAACTGTTCGTTTAGCGCTATTTTAGTCTCAATCAAAGCGTCACCTACCAGCCAGTCCTTGTCGGCCCAGCTCCGCCAGGAATGCCTCAAGTTCGTCGAATTTTCCCCGTCTCGTGCTGTAATGGCGCGGTGTGGGGCGTGACATCAGTCGCAGCGCAATAATTGTCACTCACCAGCTGCGCGATCTTGTGGAAGTCCTTGTCGAAGTGGCTCAGCCCCGCCAAGAATGCTTCCAGCTCGTCAGGCGTCCACCGCGTCTCGTGCTGCGCGGGCGCGGCGGGGCGCGTCATGAGCCGTAGCGTGGCCGCGCGAATGTCGCCGCCGCACTCGCCGAGCGTCTGCAGCGCGAACTCGCGCGTGTGCCCGCCCACCGGCATCGCAGCGCACATCGCCAGCTCCATGAACATGCGCACTGAGGAAACAGTTGGAACATTAAGAGGTTTTACGCATTTCCGCTTCCCATACAAACTTCCAAGTCGAGATTTTTAAAAACGATTAAGCCAATTTCAATGAAACTTTGCATGTTAAAGAAACATACAGAGATCCAAACAGTTTGTTGAAAACATTTAAAAAAAACGTATCAATAACTGAGTTAATGCGATTTTAAACTTTCTATAGTGGACTTTAAATCGCAGTAACTCAGCTAAATAAACCTTTTTTTAAAATGTTTTCAACTAACTATTTAGATCCTTGTATTTTGCTTTAGCATGCAAAGTTTCATTAAAATTGACATAAAGGTTTGAAAATATTTCGACTTGACAACTTAACTTTTCGGCGATGCGCAAACGTGTTATCTGCAACTATCACAGTAATGCGAAGTTGCTGTCTTCAGAAGCGACGACCAGACACAATCGCCGGTCGCCTGTTACTGACACCGCACACCTTACTTTACCTTACCCTAAGCGTCATAAATCTTATGAACTGCGGTGGTTGCCTTCCACAATGCAGGCCATATACTTTTTCTGAGGGTTTAATTTCCGGTCGGGTAAATTTAGAAAAAATCTGTTTTTTCTTTCGGGTCTGGGTGATTTCTATGTTTATCTAGGTTTATCCGTCTATATATCCATGTAGACAAGTTTCTAAAGAAGCTTAACTCGTGCTAGATAATTAATGTGAGCATAGAAATTATAATGACTTAAAAAGCTGACCTTCGTTGTCGTCCAGGCAGTCGTTGATGCCAGGGTCCCACAGCAGCTGTTCGGGCGCGCGGTGCAGATCCGCCCGGTCGCTGCACAGCTCCGGTATGTCGGCCTGGTGGTCCCTCCCAATGTTGATCTGGGGCTTCCTCTGTTCTTCCATGTGTGAGAGGAGGTCGCTCTCAGCTGATGATAGACCTGAAAGCAATAGCAGATGTGAAGGACATCATTAAGAGCTCATCTGCTGTCAAACCCGCACACAATAGAAATTCAACTGTTAGTAACTTCTGGGAGTTCAAGCAAGGGGAGCAACAGATCTTGAAGTTGTTAAATATTTTTAACTAATAACCAGATTTTAGTTCCGTGGTTCCCTGCTAAAACAGATTTATATACTGAAAGAAAAAAGTTTTTGATCTGAAATTACCTGAGTGCCGAAGAAACGTATATAAGCGACAGTTTTATTAGGATACAAACTTACTTCGTACTATAAAGATACTACGGGCTAGATGGTTATTATTATTTAATATATTCTAATAACGTTTGTAGGGTCCGTCCATTGTCATAGCGTGACTGAACCTTAGCCACCTAGATGTCGATTATTGTTTAATCGAATGCACAAAATGAGCTTCCCTAAATGGTGGCGTCAATTTCTAAAAGGCAAGCAATTTTCAATAACCCCACACAATAAATGTCCTGTGAACTTCAATACTTACTATAAGGATTTTAGGTAGAGTAAGTTGTACTTGACATTAAAATGTTGAAACGTTGAAAAAAAATACTACATAGGAGGGTGGGTAGTCAGTGGTAGCGTTATTAACGCAATAAATATCAAACACTATGAATATACCTGACATCTCCATATATAGTCCGGAGCCCTCTCTATCGGGCGGCAATATCGGCTGCGGCACATAATGCGCGGCGGCAGTGCGCGCGCGCATCCGCGAGCGATAAGGGCCGGCGGGCGACGCGCGCCGCTTGCGCCGCTGCGGGGACGCGGGCACGCTGCTCGGGCTGAGGAACACCGCTGGCACCGTGTCCCGACCCTCCACGCATACCTGGTTACACACCACAACATAATTATCACTATGTTACAAACTTTTTTTAAATTTGTTTCTCCGAGTAACGTTTACATTTAGCAGTTTCAGTTGTTCGTTTTCAGTCTATTGATTTTACTTTTTATCAGGAGATTTTTAATATATTTTTTATGCTACCTTGTAGGTGTTTTAATTAATCCAAAAATTTTGGAAATATAATTAAAAAAAATATAGTTTCATGAGAAAATTTCAGTACAAGGTTTCTCGCCATCGACTTTCGATCGAATCGTTCGACGATCGAATAACTTGATGACTGTGACTTGAATCCTATAATCTCTACGCTAAATATCATCATCATCAGCCTATAAACGTCTCACTGCTGGGCACAGGCCTCCCACGTGGACAATAGCACGTGGGGATATTGGGCAATAAACTTATAGCTAAATACAGTTCATGGCTATTGTAAGAAATATTGCACCCGCTAACATCAAAATGGCTACGAAGCTTACTTGTAGCGTAGTGTCGTGCTGCCACTGGTCCATCGAGGAGACAGTCGAGATTCTATGGTGCCGCCGCAACGGTCGCTGGTGGGAGAAGTCGCGCGGACTGCTGGAGAGCAGCGGGTCCTCTGAGTTGAGCATGATGCGGCGCGGCGCCGGTGACGGCTCCAGCGTGTACGCGTCTAGCGAACGACATTCCTCTGGTAGCACTTCTTCTAGAGCCTCTTCCACCTAGTATTAGGGAAGTCTGTTTAGTCTTCAATTTGAACAACATAGCGAGGAGTCTGTGGTAGTTAAACCAGCTGTCTCAGTCACAGAGGTCCCAGCCTCGATGATTAGGTACCAAATTCTAAGGGCCTCAACTTAGTTGGTAAAGGCTTGTTTAAAGACCGTCTTTCTAGCTACTACCATCTTATTTAAATTCGTATAGGTAAATAAGTAAAAAAATAACAAAATGTAATTTAGTCAGTTCCTAAGCTACTGGGTAGCTTTGTAAAAAATAAGTTTAACATTAGTAAGGCACGTATGTCATTACAATACAAACTATTCAGTGAGTCATTTGTGTAAGGCAAAAAAAATTATAAATGTTTGGTTTACCTCTTCCTGACTCGACATGGTTGCTGTGAAGAAAGCTGCCGACAAAGGAGACGATGCCCGCGGTACTGTATGCGCTGGTGAATGAGCGTCGTGAGAAGCTGGTGGCGTTGGGTACGCGAGGCCTGGCGACGACTCGGGCTGAGTGGAGTAGCTGCCACCAGGCGAGGCAGCCGCGTAGATCCCGGGCGAGTCTCCCGTGGAGTAGGACAGGCCAGGGGAACTAGCCGTGTACCCGATCCCTGGTGAATGGACTGGGGAACCTCCATGGCATGCCCCAAAGTCCGCCAAAGATTCCGGCAGTGGAGAATTCAATACTGCCGCCAATCGCCTGCTTGATGGAAACGACACCGGTGATCTCTCCCTTATCGACGCTGCCACTGTCGCATAATCTTCTAGCGATGCCAATTCTTCTAATTGCTCGGGTGTAGTGGCAAATGGAAAGGCGTCCTCGTTAAGAGCTGGTGAAAAATATCCGTCATCCGAGTTGAATGAGACTCCAAAGAGTTCTGGACGAAATGTAAAATCTTGCTGCGGTGATGACTGTCCAGGGTCGGACGCTGACCTTTTAACGACCTGTAAAAGAATAGGTAAAACTTATTGGTTACAACGAAGTATGAAATGAAAATTTTGATTAAAATACGACGAACCTTCGTGCTGCCTTTTTTTAGCAGTTCGATAAGGGTGGAGTCCCTCTGCGCGAGATTGGTACTGACATTAGCAGAGACGGTGAGGACGGGCGCACGTGGTGACGCGAAGTGGCCAGACGCGGCGGGCGATGCAGGTGAGGCCACTGACCCACGGATTGTTGATAGTGGTGGGGGAGCGGGGGCCACGAAGCCTGCGCGAGACACTACGCTGTCTGTACTCGTGCCTGTAAATTCGGAGTTGTGGTTATATAAAACTTATTTATTATAAAAATACCCCTACAAACAGCAGATATAAAAGAAAAAAGAAAAAGTTTTAATATTCATTTACTTAATTACTTCTCATCCATAAACAAAAAAAAAATGTAACTTACTAGTGGATGGTGTAGAAGTGGCGGTGGCTCCGCGCCGGCTGATGATTTTCTCCTCTATAAGAGCTCGCACGGATACGGACGCTGTTTGTAAAGGAGGACCTGTAGTTTCTTTTTTATCCAATTTCTTGCTATCTGAATCCTGTGAATAGTATATATTCAAATGTTAGATAAAAACATACGTGAAAATAAAAGGACTTATATATGATGTTAAAAATAAATTATACCTTTTTGAAATAGCCACCATGTAACCTCATGTGTCCATTGAGAGCTGGTATGTTCTTGAACTTGCGGTGGCACAAGTTGCATTCTACCGGTTTGACATCGCTCGCCCGGGCAGTGCCCGCCGCCGCTCCGCTCGTCGCCGCGCTCGCCGCGCCGCTGGCAGACGCACCGCCGCTTTTATGACTCCCCTGCTGCGCCTGTAAAATTTACGATGACTTTACAAAAGTTCAAAAGACTTCCAAACCTATTACGTACTTTGCAATTTCAAGGTATAAATTTTCGATCTTCAGCGTCCCGTTAATTCACCAAGTTAATTAATGGATTTTGATGGACTTCACGTAATCTCTGTCAGTTTAAAAGGAAATTAGTAATTATAGGGCAATTTAATGTATAAAATAATTTGGAGTGAACACGAATTGGCTCGTGATAAGAAAGTTGTGTGGCTGTGCGCGAAAAGTTGCCGCAGTCTGGGGAAACCACCTGAATGGTGCCTGCCTATTAATTTGCGACTTTTCGTACGAAACCCGACAGCGGCAGCGGAGCAGTGCAGTTATTCATTCGCGTAGAATTTTAATTAGTTGCGGTATCCGCCACCGTGGCTCAAATGTACGCGTAAATTGTTGCAGAAATAATGTCACACCGGGGAAAGAATTACAAAAATGGACCAAGCGAATCAGTGCTGCATAACGTGAAAGGAAACTGTAATACAGAATATTACGAATACTACGAATCAGAAATACTGAATTTCTGCGATATGCTCTACTTTATTCGTTTACATATTTCGAGTCAGTAGGTACGAATTACCATTTAACAACCAATTAAACTCGCACTCGCATATTTTGCGAATCATCTGATAGCGATTTTTAATAAACGAGATATATGAAACACTAAACTTAATAACACACAATAACAGTCAATGGTCTTTAGTACGGTTCCCCTGACGCAGTTTTGCTACAACACAGCACACATTCGGGAGAGTCATTATTCTCTTAAAAGTCGTTAACTTAAAGGAGTTATGAGTTAAGAGGCAATCCACTGAGCTCAATGATATTCCTGTGGATGCACAAAATTAAACAGCAACGCTCGCCAGAGAAACGGTTAAATAACTTGGCGATACCGTTTGTGCACAATGGTAGTTTTATTTTATCTTATCTTATCTTAGTGGGGCCCGCAGAGGTATCTCTCTCTCACAGCAGCACGTCGACCCATTGGGATCTTTTGTGCAACCCCGTCCTACCACTCTGTTTCCTCAGTGAAAATGACTGCCATAAGCTTGGCAATGTCTCTGAGGGCGAAGAGCCTAAAATCTTCTGGTTTCGGGTAGGCCAATCCCAGGAGACTCATTCTTTTCCTAGCAAGGGAGTCACAGTCACACAGTAAGTATTGCATGGACTACGTTTTCTCTCCACATGCCCTGCACCTTCACACCTCATAATGTGGGATCCACATTTTTGCTTAACTTTTGTGTCTATTCTTATGTTTGTATTTTATTCTTAATACCACAGCCATAGAAAAGACCACAGAACAGACTTCTGTTCTTTGGGACACATCTTGCTAACTTGCAATGTTTTTAAATAATTTGACAGGATTTGATTTCTGGTTTACGTGAAAGAGATAATAATATTATGAGAAGAAAAGCAGTTTTACTTAACTATAAATTTGATAACGGTTTACTTCCACAAAATTTCCCTATCTTCCATATTTTCAGTATCCCCTATGTTGATCCATTTAGATAGCTAACTCTGTATATATTTGAACAATCGATTAACTCAAAATTTTCGTACACATTACAAATGTTCCGTCTCGCGAATAACATCAACGTGTAAGCCCCCACAAAAATACGGCGTATAAACAGACGCGGCTGTATGTAACGTGTTCATTTGCGGAGATAAACGTTTTTTGTCACGTGACTAATACGACACATGTTAAAAGTGGGTCGGCTGCGGTAATTTATTTGATTTGAAGGTTTTTCGGCGAGCGGCCCAAACCAGGGCTGACATCAATGCGAGTTGTGTGCGGAAACCTCAATTTTATTGTTGGCGATCCAACGGCGGCGGCACGAAGGAGGATTCATTATATTAAAACAGTAAAAAAGTAAGTATTTAGTTTTTATACACAGGTATTACATACATATAATCACGGCTATTACCGACCGCAGAGGACCGCAAAAGCAGTCCTCTACCATAGTCCACTTTTCACCAAATAGCGACTGCACATGTGCTCAGCGTGACAGGTGGTGAGCCCATCGTCGCTTTGTGCTGTTAGATGAATGTGCAGTCTTTAGTCCGTTAGTCGCCTTTTACGAAACCCAAGGGAAGAGATGGAGTGAGGGGGTTGTTGCGACTTAAAAACCGAGCGTGAAACGGTATTACATAGTCGGCAACGCGTGAGCGGTATCTCAGGGGTTGCAATCGTCTATCTATAAGCTACGGTAACCGCGTAGCATCAGACGACCCGTCTGACGTCAGTGTCGTAGCATTTGCTACGGAAGCTGTAGTCGCAATGTCTACACCTTGGTGAATATAGTGTATTTCAATTTGATATCAACTTTATTAGCATTTTTTTTCTATAATTAGCGAGCTGTGTACTGGCGGCTTATTAATAGATCAATACCAGCCAATCCCTACCTTTGGGTGTCGTAAAAGGCGACAAACGGACTAAAGACTAAACATACATCCAACAGCATAGAACGGCGACGGGCTCATTACCTATCAAGCTGAGCACATGTGCATTGGTGAAACGTGGCCTGGGGCTGTGGACTGCTTTTACGGTCCTCATTGCCTAGTCTCTTCGAGGATGTCTTGATGTAGTCGTGAGTATACCTTCCTACCTAGGAAATCGTTTTATAATTCAAAATAAAGTTAGGGGCTCAGGACCTTAGGTAGACGTTTTACAGGTGTACACAGAATAGAATAGAATTGTAGTGTTGTGGCGCCAATCCGGTGCCTTGACATTGAGTGGGGCTAAGTGGGGCCTTTCAGTGCCTTTCGTTTTTAGACAATTTTACCCTATTATTTGCTTTAGTTTTATCTACCTAACTTTACCTTTATTTTACCTTCATTAACATAAATAAATATCCTCCCAAATGGCATAATTTGTCTAACGACTTAATGTTCAATTTTATCCTAATAATAAATGAAGAAAATTAAGTGATTTTGCGACATCAATATTTTTATTCTGCGTTATGGGAAACATACTGCTTGTAACAATTCATGTTAATAGTACATACTTACATCAAGTATGAAACATACCTAGGAAAAATTATTAGTCATTGGTCTGAAAATAAAGAATTAATATGTATTAAGTACATAAAACATAACATCATAAAAAATACTTGCAAAGCCACGACATTGTGCGTTTAGTTTTTAAGAACACTATTAAATATGTCTAACTTTTTGTGTGGATGTTAAATGGTCATCTCGCGCCGCCATCTTATTTTATATCTAACTAGCGGCCGCTTGCGGTTTCACCCACGTGGTTCCCGTTCCCGTGGCAATATCGGGATAAAAAGTATCCTATGTGTTAATCCAGGTTATAAACTATCTGTGTGCCAAATTTTCGCTAAATCCTTTTTGTAGTTTTTACGTGAAAGAGTAAGAGATATCCATCCATACTTACAAACTTTCGCGTTTATAATATTAGTAGGAAGTAGGATTTGCAGCCCACGCTAGAACTGGTTTAAGCGGATAGAAGACATTTTAACAAACAAAAAATGTCCAACGATATGGTACTCTTAAGGGTACCATATAAAAACCGTGTGCAACCGTGTCGCGTAGCGGTGAAAGAATACTATATACCAGAATACTACCAGAATACTACCCTCTATTCCATTGGGTGTCGTAAAAGGCGACTAACGGACTAAACTGTAGATACATCTAACAGCATAGAGCGGCGATGGGTTCACCACCTGTCACGCTGAGCACATCTGCAGTCGATATTTGGTGAAAAGTGGACTATGGTAGAGGACTACTTTTGCTGTTCTCATTGCCTTGTCTCTGACTAATCCTTCGGGGATAACAGTCGTGATTATTTGTATGTAAGTGTACCATATATACTCTAAAAAACTAAAGCAATGCTGTAAACATAATCCCGAAACAATTTTCATTAGCACGCTAATGTTTCCAGTGGCGGAGCGTGATAACCCTGGGCTAACGGTGCCATTAGGGTGGGTCGTTAGAGAAATGCTCGGGTGGTGAGCAGATGTGCCGGCGCAGGCAGCAGCGGCGGCGGCGGTGGAGCGTTTTTGCAATACATCATCTGTACCCATTGAGGTAATATAACTAAAAACCACACCGCAAAGCAATTTTTTGCGCACTTAGTTGCGACTTAGTCTAATAATGTCACCTTTCATAGTGGTCTTGAGTTTTAAGATAGGAACATGAGCCCCGCATACCCTGTATACCTTATCTCATCAGTATTCTTTGCTTTTTGTGAAACGGTCGAATTACGTCTGCTGGGCGACCATTCGTATTAGATGGTCGTTGATGTAGTGTTTATATAGTGTGTAAGTGTAAGTTTTTGTGCATACGTGTACCTATGTAATATATATAAGTGTGTATTGTTGTTGCTTTGTGGTTGTGCTCTCTCCCACACTTATATAGGTGTTCGCGGTAGACCAGCGTCACGTTTTCCTATAAACTAGGAGGCCTGACAACATGCTGAGCGGGCATCTGTTAGTGCCACTTATTTTATCGCTTTAAATTCTCTTTTTAAATTTTCGATGTAATGATTTGTGTGTTGTGTCACTAATAAATGTTTTCTATTCTATTCTATTCTATACTTACCGGCTGCAAACGCACCGCAATCGGTTGGAAACGACAGGCGTTTGCAGCCCACACACCGCAATTGAGTGAGCAAAAATTGCTTGACAGTGTCTTCTCTAGTTTTGACACCTCAATGTGTGTACCGCAAGGTTTTTTGGTACGCTTTCTTGCTACACCAGCGAATGGCCGTTATATATGACTGTTGCAGTACGGATGCTCGTGTCGAACCGTTTTTATACAAGCTTTTATTTAACTTCTTACTATAAACAACAAGGGTGCTTGTAATAACAGGCATGCTTTACGCGGTCTAAGTCGCAACAAAGGAGTACATTCAGGCTCCATACATTTATAGGCCTTTTCTGAAAGTGCCGGCCAACAAAAAAAAAATTGTACGTATTGTTAGAACTAGCCATTTGGAGTAATAGTTAATATGGCACAAAAGTTGTAGGATCGCTCTGAGCCAACTTATACAAGTTCGATGATTCATCATTTTCATACATTTATTGATTTCTAAAAGTGCTGGAACTGGAAAACATAAAATAATGATATATATTGCTAGAACTAATGATCTGAAGCAATTGTCATTGCAGCGCAAAAGCTGTGGGGTCATCATCTGTTCCGTTCATACAAAAAAAAATTTAGGAATCTATAAATGTATGAAAATGATGAATCTTCGAACTTGTATAACTTGGCTCGGAGCAATCCTACAACTTTTGTGCCATATTAACTATTTCTCCAAATGGCTAGTTCTAACAATACGTACCATTTTTTTTTGTTGGCCGGCACTTTCAGAAATGGCCCAAAAAAATGATGTCCCCTCTCATTATTAATACCTACGTATTAATAATGAGAAATTACCCGTAAAATTAACCGTATCGCGTAGCGGTGAAAGAATACTAACTGATATACATTTATCAGCATAAAGCGGCGATGGGCTCACCATCTATCACGCTGAGCACATGTGCAGTTGTAGTTTGGTGAAACGTGGACTATGGTAATGGACTGCTTCTGCGGGTCTCATTGCTTAGTCTCAGACTAATAAACCTTTGGGGATTTATAGTTGTGAATATATGTAAGTACAAGCGGCCGTTTGCTGTTTCACCCGCTTGGTTCCCGTCCCCGTAGGAATATTAGGATAAAAAGTATCCTATGTGTTAATCCAGGATAAAAACTATCTGTATGCCGAATTTCATCCAAATCCATTCAGTGGTTTTTACGTGAAAGAGAAACAAACATCCATCCATACGTTCCCGTGGGAATATCGGAATAAAAAGTATCCTATGTGTTAATCCAGGTTATAAACTATCTGTACGCCGAATTTCATCCAAATTCATTCAGTAGTTTATACGTGAAAGAGTAAAAAATATCCATCCGTACTTACAAACTTACGCGTTTATAATATTAGTAGGATGTCTGTATGTTTCTGTTATTAAGGAGATGCAGTCAACATTAAAGGGTTATACCGATTTGTTGGGATATTGTTATTATAATGTGTGTCAGGAATGTCAGTCTCGTAGCATTTGCTACGAAAGCTGTAGTCGCTCTGCCTACGCTTCCGTGAAATAGGCGTTATGTATTTCAAATTGACGACCTCTTTGGTCGAGTGGTTTGTAAACCGGTTTCCATGGTGTCGCCATCTCTGAGGTCCCGGGTTCGATCCCCGGTTGGGACAATTTAGAAATTATTGTTTTTCTAAATTGTCTCGGGTCTGGGTGTTTTCTATGTATAACATGTATGTATTTAAGTATGTTTATCTGTTGTCAAGTAACCATTTAACGAGTTTCATAACGAAGCTTCTCTTGGGCTAGATAATTGGTGTGAGTGTAGGAAAGTTTATTTATTTATTATTTAATTTGTTATCCAAACATACATAAACATATGTTTGGGTATACATAATAATATTACATACTAATAATAATAATACTTAACTCATATAATGGAAATACGCTATCGGAAAACAACAAAGCAGAAAATATAATTAGGTCTGTCATCATCACAACAGATAGAATGATAATATTGAAAACATTTACTCATTTTCCTTTTCAAATGGTTTTACCAAAATATACCTATTAAAATTATGATTACAATTGTACAAATAACAACAATGGAAACGTTTTACGAGTGTTCAATTGAAGCCATAAATTTAATTGTCTACTTTGTCAGGGAATTAAACATTTTATTGTGTTTTGACTTTTATTTACAAACATACATATCACGACTATTATCCCCGGGGGTTAGACTAGGCAATGAGGACCACAAAAGCAGTCCTCTGCCATAGTCCACTTTTCACCAAATAGCGACTGCACAATGTGCTCAGCGTGACAAGTGGTGAGCCCATCGCCGCTCTATACTGTTGGGTGTATGTGTAGTCTTTAGTCCGTTAGTCGCCTTTTACGACACCCAAGGTCATTCACCGCTACGCGACATGGTTGTTTTTTTACACTTATTCGACATTATTAAAATAGTATAAATATTAATTCATCACAGTGCACGTTTGATAAAAAAGTCTGTTTATTATGAGAGAGTCGCACTGTGACCCAGTTTCCCTTAATTATAAAAAGCACTTGACATACATACATATTATGCATTTCAATGAACGTTGACATTAAAATAGAAGCTAGAAAAATATTATATGTATAGAGAGCTTAGATTGATACTAAATTTTAGAAGCTAGTAAATAACTAAAAATCTATGAGTATTTTTAAAATGATTAGAAAATGATATAATAATAATAAAAATCTTATTATTTTATTATTATCAATGACAATAAATACACAATGGAAACTAATTTTAATAATATTTTTCATTTTGTTTAAACGAGTTTGAGTACCTAAGTAAGTAGTTAGGTAAACATACCGTCAACATAACAGCTATAGTGCCTTTGGATAGGAGTGGGAGGCACTCGTCATAATTTATATAAATACTAGCGGCCGCTCGCGGTTTCACCCGCGTGGTTCCCGTTTCCGTAAGAATATCGGGATAAAATGTATTCTATGTATTAATCCAGGTTATAAACTATCTGTATGCCGAATTTCATCCAAATCCATTCAATAGTTTTTACGTGAAAGAGTAACAAACATCCATCCATACTTACAAATTTTTGCGTTTATAATATTAGTAGGATAGTGAAATTTATTATTACCGGTTCACATAATCGCACCCTTGAAACTTAAGCTTTTTTCAAGTGTCCATATTATTTATTATTATATATAAAAATAGGCGTACGCAAACAAAACAATAAACCCACCTTCGGTTTGCTGAAAGTGTGCGCGTGAAACAGCTGAGTTATCCAATTATCCATTTCGACACCAAATCTCACTGTAATTTATTTTCAAACACTTGACGATCGCAATTCAATGGTGCTCACTACACGATATCCCGAGATGGAATGTCACAATGGATGGGAGATATATTGGAGATGACCCCTCCTGACTGACCTCGCGAATCTCGTGAGATAAACTGACCAGCCCGATCAACAAAGCGAAATTTTACAAGTCATTTGCATACGTGCATGAATAGCCCTATTATCTCTAACTTGAATAGTTTTATGTGAATTTCTCTTAATAGTTAATAATAATATCTGTGAGATGGTTTTAGTGTTGTATGCGATTTAATAATAGCGAATTTTATTTTAACCCCCTGTGAATAATCAAATAGGAGTCTTTCTATAGATAAAAATGACTTATTGTAGAATAGTGGGAACGAACAAAGGTTTAAGCGCCAAAGCACTTACTTACTGTATTAAATTTATTGCGGTGATAAATAATTTATCAATGTGCTAAAAAGAAGAGTTAGTAAAAAATTTTGAAAACAGAAAACCATGGTCTTCAGAGACAGATTGATTGAATGAAATGATTAGATGAAAGAAGCGAAGTATATAGGTATGTAGGTATCGTAGCAAATTTAGATTTGTCGCCTGTATTGTATTTTTTAAAGGTGAGCCTTTATTTATGATATTATGTGGCGATAAGGCAGAACGTAGAAGCGCACTTTGCCCTTAATACTCAATTGACAATGAACACTACAATGCCATATCGATGTTATGGTCACAGACTTCGATAAAAGAGGCGTATCTTGTTTTAGACTTTAGACGTTGCCCTGTATCACAATTTCATTGACCTAGAAGTATAGACAAGAACGTTCATACAAACCATTTGTTCAAATTCTGGAACGAGAGGACCTAAACCCTGGACCTTAAGTTCGCAGCCGCTTTATGTCGTCCAATCAACAGACAGACATCGCAGCGCCGCAGTGCCATATCGGTCAAAGACAACGTAAATGTACCTAGTGTGTTTCAAGATGGCGTCCAAAATAGATTGTCAACAAAGAGATTAGTAATAGTTTAATGTCTTTGATTGTCAATAACAATAATTAAAAAAATATCTTTTCAATTCTAATAATACGATCTACATAATAATGACTTGAATAACAATTAATTTCACTTACTTGACAACTGAATTGTAGTAAACGTCTACACATTGAAAAGAAATAAAGAATTATTTTCGCCGCTCCGCACGCGCTAATGTCAAAGCCACACTAAAGCATGTGCCGAGTCGACTCCGCAGATAAGTGGAACGTAGTGCGTGTTCGGAACGGCCTATCTTGTGTAATGTAACGTATATATCGCTGCAAAATTCACCTTTTTATCGGCAAACGTATTTATGAAAATAATCATCTATAGCAGATGATGAAGGATTTCGATAAGTCTGATAGCTGTTCCTGTCCTGTGGAAGTCATAAGATATTTATTTATATCACACACGTTTGGGGCCCTTGTAGCCCGGGGGCCCGTATCATCGATATGGCTGACACGGCGGCGGTACCTACACCCTTGTTAGATAATATATTAGATATATTTCAGTCGCTATTTGGTGAAAAGTGGACTATGGCAGAGGACGCTTTTGCTGTCCTTATTGCCTAGTCTCTGACTAACCCTTCGGGGATAATAGTCGTGATTATATGTGTGTATGTATGTAGCCCTACGACAAACCAAACAGAGTATCGGGAGTACCGGGAAACGAACCCAGGACATCTGGATCTGTGGCCAATAGTAATAATCACTACACCACAGAAGCGGTCTCTGCCCATAAGAGAAACATGCATGAAACAACCTCAATAGTTTACTCCATTAATTCTATTACTAATTTCCCAGATTGTTAGTAAAGTAATTTAACTTTGAATTTGAAGTCAAATTTAAACTTACAATATTTATTATTCATGAGACAAATGCGACAAACAAATGTTTAGTTATACTCTATCCCATCTTGTAAGCATGTTCCGATAAGTATATAAGTACTTAGGTGCATTACATTTTGTTTTTAGATAAACAAAAGTCCTAACTTTTGCTTAATATCAGATTCTCGAAGCTCCGTTTAACAATTGAATGAACACGCTTGTAGAAAAGTAGTGTGACATTAAAGTAGGAATTGCATTGTTACGGCTGGGAAAAAAAGTACAAATGCCACTTTAACAAATAAGGGTCAAGATTTTTGAATGGCGGGCCACGTGGCGGGTCACAGGTCACTCGCTAGAAAGGTCAAGGGATAATCTTTAAAGGGTGTCTCCCCAAGGAGCACATTTCATTAACATTTTTAATTGCTGGGTTAAACTGGCCCCGTTTTTGTTGCGCACTTTCTAATTACAATGCTTATGTTAAAATGAGGTTAATGGCGATTGGATTGGGCATCATATTTTCTTATTAGCGATTTGAATTACGATTAATAGGAGGTTTCAAATTAAGTACTTTGTATTAAATTATATTATATTATTAAGAATCCAGGAGCGGCTGAAATTAAAGATACATCCATCTAAAAGGATGTACGTGTCAGATAAATTATATTTTTTGTGTTAGAAAGCGTTTAAAGGTAGAACTATTTTTTAATATTCATTTTATTTGATGGTAAGAAAGAGACGACCAGAAGGTGAAATCACTAGCACATCACGCAATCCTCACTACTGAGGAATTGGTTATCGTGTGTTTGACTGATGTATATACACACATCAAAAACGTCTAGGGATTAAGTACATTTTAAAGTATCGTTGCGTTATAGAAATTAATATTTTAATTTTTTTGGATCGTTATTGATTCTTTTCAGTGAATTTCACGATATGAATAAAAAAACTTATTTTTACATTGTTTAAATTTGGAAAATCAACTGTCAATCTGAATTCCTATAAAATAACGTAATGGCAATTTTACAAAAGCAGTACAATATCTGCACTGGAGGTAAACAAAATTGCAACGATATGAAGCGACGGCGTCATTTGACAAGGGAAGAGATGTTGAGAGCCGTTGGAATGTTGGAATCTAGTTCTAGGCAACGTACAGTCACGAGCACCAATATGTATCCACTTTGACTCTTATACCATTGTATTAAGTTATACAATTGTTTACATATTTTTGCTCGTGAGTGTACTGTAGCTGCCGCCATTGGCGGCAGCTACAGTACACTGTACAGTACACTGCCTATGACACAGAGTGTCATAGGCAGCCTCTGGACATGCTATTGTATTACGGGCAGCGTAGCCGTGCGACCTGGCGGAAGATCTCTCGAAGACAAGACCGTTAAATCCATAACACTGCTCGACGAAATCGTACCATGACCGTTATGATGTTGGCCACAAGGCAGCGCTTCATCGGGCTTGCTGATAAACAATCAAACCATCCGGAATCGTTTACGCGAAGTGCGTCTGCGTTCCCGAAGACCGTTGAAGGTTCCACCCATAGCTCCCCAAAATCGTAGGGCCCGTTTACAATGGGCTCACGAATACCGAAATTGAGAGGAAGAAGCCTGGCGCTGTGTTTGTTTCTCTGATGAATCACGTTTCGGTATGAAGCCAAATGCAAGTCGCACTCGAGTTTGGAGGACCTCTGGACGTTAAGAACGCTTGCGATTTTGTCAGGAAGTTCATCTATATGGAGGAGGAACAATCATGGTTGGGCCTGTATTTTGATCGGTGGAAGAACCGATAGCATTTGGATCAGGGGCAACCTCATTGCTCAAATCTACGCAGAGAGGATTGTTTCAGATGTTATTATCCCCTTGCGACTTCGATTGGGTGATTCGTTTCGACTAATGCATAACAATGCACGTCCACACACAGTCGTAACACGCACTCTTGCCGATTCTCATATCAATGTCCTGCCGTGGCCTGCACAATCACCAGACCCAAACTCAATTGAACATGCATGGGACATGCTTCAAAGAAGAGCTGCCGAGTTCTTGTGGGGTGTGCACGGCTGAATGCCGTGCACACCCCACAAGAACTTTTTGACTTGTTGGCAAGAACGTGGCCGGCTATTCATCAAAGTGATTTGGATGAACTGATTTCAAGCATGCCAAATCGCTGTGCTTGTTGTGTGGTTCGTGTGAATGATAGAAATACAGATTATTATATTTTTTAAATTATTTTTTTAAAAATCAACCTTGTTCTTGTTTTTTTGTCCAATTAGGTGACGACCTTAACTTAAACTAATTTTCCCCAATTTGTTAAAATTGCATTTTTTCTTAATTTTTTGAACATAATAGGGATAAAATTGTTTACTAAAACATAAAAAATAAAGCAATAAGCTAGTCTGGAAAACCAGATTAAGTAAATATTATTAGATTTTTTATGTAGCTAAAAATGTACTTGACCCCTAGACACTTTTGATGTGTGAAGTTCAAAACCAGACCAGCTAAACACGACCTTCAGTTCAATGACGTATTCGAGTCATTTATAATGTACCGCCGAAAAGTTCCATACCAAAAAGGTTCACCACCAATCAAGCTAAAACAGAGTTAAAGTATCCGCTCCAAAAACGTCCATCACACTAACGTTAGTTGCGCACTTAGGATAGGGAGCGCACACGCGCGCTCAATTATGCATCGCCTGTTTATCGGAGACGCGTCCCGGCTCGCACCTGCGCCGTTGTCACCCTACATTATTAATGGTGCACGGTGTGTAGGCGGCCTAAAGTTTGGGACATGGAGTTGTAACTTAGAAATGGGTATCGATTTTACGAGCAGTCATTAGGTTGCCCTTTTAGCGGTGATTAAAATGGTTTACGATGTGTGTGGAACGACTATGAATGAGAGCAATTGCACATACGAAGGTGAGGGATATAGAGCAAAATAGTATGGTGAAGTAATGACGAAAAATGTTTGATTGGTGCTCGCCGTTATTATCATGTAAGTAATTGTCAATTCGCAACCATCCATTTTATGTTAGTTTGTAACGTCATTTGTTTGATGGAACAAGACGTTGGATCATTATAAATGAGTATGTTGGTATGGTATGACTGGCTTAGAATTAATTATGAGCTAGTGTCTACGAGTAGGTAATCGTTTTCAATTACACGAAAGAGGATGCCTTGGTACGGTTAGCACATTTAACTAGTGTTAAAGAAAAGTGATAATAGAAAATATTTTCTTTGCATAAAATAGATAATGGTGAGTGATAATAACAATGTTTGATAGCAAATGACATACCCCCCCAACCCCTTAACTTTTAGTAAAGATGTGGAACTTCATTGAAATCTCAAACGGACTTCTTGAGATTATTTGAAAAGTTATGTTGCACTGTTTTGTTTTATTTAGGTACTCAACACTCATACGCGTTCACGAAAATCTAATGGTTAGTAACCCACCATTATTTCACAATAATATTCGACAAAACATAAATTTTACAAAATAAAACAAAACTACAGATAATATGAGTTCCATGACAAATATTATACTCGAGAGTTTTTCAAGGTTTTTTTCAAAATTAATAATTGTACGGTGATAACTAAAATCAAAAGGAAATCGAAAACGAAAATATGTAAAACTTTTACTAATTTTTCGCCAAACATTATGTATCGATAATTCCCCCTTTCATAATCTTCGATTATCTTGATCGAAGTTTGTAATGTATGTAACGCAGAAATTAAAATAAACTCACTACGAGTATACTATACAACAGGTATATCTACTGGAAGAAATTCAGTGAACATTCTCTCACAAATGCTAAACATGATGTGAAAATAAACAAGATGCGCGTTGGAGGAAGCAAAGAAAACTTCACTGATATTCAAAGTTACCTGAAGCATTTCCCTTCAGGTGATTCTTATAACATTGAAAAGGCTCGAGAGTGTAATTTTATTTTCTATTTTCGGCGGCGGAGATTAGATCTGGAGAACTTTGAGCTATTTCCCGTACGGCGCGGGGTGCGGCGCGTATGAAATATTCACGCCGTTCTGACAGCTGAAAAGAATCGAATTTAGCCTAGTGAAGACCAACCGTGGCGGAGAAATTCAGAGCAGACAGGACAGCGGGTTCTTCCGGAGGCCCTTGGGGCGGGGGGAGGAGGGGGGGGGGGGCAGCTGGAGGGAGCCAATTGCGCAACGTCATATCAAAGTCGAAGGTAATTTAAGTTCATTAGATGGTGGCGTTGATATGTGCTACGTTTTTTGGAAATTTGGGTTGCAACGGTACGAAAAAGACATATTACAGCTTCAATGAAGCCAAATAAACACTGATTAAAGAAAGTGAACATTCTGGACTAAAATTGGTATTTCACGAACTATAACAATTAAGTGTTATGTATGAACTATAACAATTATATGTATTGGGTAGTAACTGTTACCCTTCTTTGAGTTTCAATTAAACAAGTAAATATTAATTATATCACAATATGTCTCTCTCTCTCTCGTTCTCTGTCATTTGAATAAGAGTTATGTGACACACAATACAACGTGGAATGTTCTAGGATGTAGACTCGTTACTTTAAAATCAATATTGTATAAACTGCATTTATCTCTGCACAATGGCACGAACAACTTTAATCGGTACTTTATCCGAGAGGCAGTTCCTTATAAATGCTAGATACTATTTAAAGCATACTATTAAATACTTAATAGTGGAGTCTCTCGGGAGTTCTCGGTATCGCACCGTCTTAAATGAGGTGAGAATCTCAGCGGGCGGTCCGGGGAGGCGTAAATGGAATTTGCGGTGGAGCAGAAATTGCAGTGTCGAGTCGAATCGCCAGTTCACGACCGGTAGCGACTCGCTGCGACTCGCCAGTGACTACAACTGGCTGCCTTTGGGACACACGCCGAGCCATCTCTTATTGAACACGTGCTGCCACCGGTGCTAAACATGTATCGGGTGTCCGCCCGAAAATTGCTTTCTATAGTGGTAAATTGGTAGCATTCCATCTTATGCTTCCCCAGGGAGGTAGATGCTCTATAGTGTGATCACGATTTTTTGTTGTTCACGTTGGTATTTTTGTAGGTAAAGGAATGCCGTATAAAACTAAGTGGGCTTGTTTAACTATCAGTAACATTGTAGCGTGACCATTGTCAATAAAATATATTTTTAAAATAGGACATGACTTGACTGACATTTAACCTTTTGCAAGGCATGGTCACACAGACTTTAGTTAGTGTTAGCGAAAACTTTGACTTAATTTTATTAAATTTGGCTAGATTTAACTTGATCTGACTTGATTTGACTTTATTTGAATTGATTTGATTTGATGTGATTTGACTTTATTTGACCTTATTAGATTTAATTTGACTTGATTTAACTTGATTTGCCTTGATTTGACTTGATTTGACTTGATTTGACTGGATTTGACTGAATTTGACTTGATTAGACTTTGACTATAAACTTTCTAAATGTAAAGAATTACAGCGAGCTTTATTGCTAATATGCTTCCTGTACCATCGTATATTTGTCTACAGTACTCAAACCAAAATGTAATGCCAGAGTAATAACATTAATGATACTGCTTAATTACTACTGTCAATAGCATTTCAAATTCCCATTTACGGGCAGCGGGCGCCCGCCGTGGCCGAATGCTGCAATGTACAAAACACACAATGTATACAGTGTGCATTTGTACGAGACAAAAGTAGCGCGTAATGAACACTTCGCAAAGCGACATTGCGGGCAAGTGGTTTTAATTTTAGATTGACTCTCACGGCCGCTCGCTCTTCTATATTAATCGGGTTTACGCAACCCGACCGTTTTGTTCCGCCGACACTAGTGTAAATTAAAAGCTATAAGTACATTGAAAAGAATAAGAACTCTCTTTGTCCACGGTGCAGTGTTTGTTTCTTGATTTTTAACAACAGGAAACACAATTGCTGTCATATTTTCATTCCTTTACAAGCTCACTGAATAGAATTGCACATATTTTGTTGAATGTCGCAAATAACGTACCTACATAGCTATCTAAAAACTTAGCTTAAGGAGTGACAGGTTTGAGTGGTAGAGCCACGCTGCGTTGCAGCACACATTGGGCCGGCTCGCCCGGCGTAATACCACCCTCTCACTAATATTCGGCGTGAAATAATGGCACTTGGTGCTGTTGTGTTTCGTCCGACCAGTGAGGGTTCCGGAGGCCCCTTCCCCCCCCCCCCCCTCCTCCCAATTCCTATTCCTTCCTTAAACCTATTCCTCCCTTAAAGGCCGGCAACGCGTCTGCGATTCCTCTGGTTTTGCGGGTGTCCATGGGCGGCGGTGATTACTCTCCATCAGGTGACCCGCCTGCTCGTTTGCCTCCCTCTTATATAAAAAAAATAAAATAATAATTATACGAATTCAACGTTTTTTCTTGTTTTGTTTATTTTAATATATTTTTATGTTTATGCCTCTATAACTTAAGAGGGTTTACGCATTTCGGTTTCCCATACAAACTTCTAAGTCGAAATTTATAAAAACCAATAAGCCAATTTTGATCAAACTTTGAATGTTAAAGTAAAACACAGGGATCTAAATAGTTTGTTGAAAACATTTAAAAAAAATGTTTATTTAACTGAGTTATTGTGATTTTTTACTTTCCATAGTAGACTTTAAATCGCAATAACTCAGCTAAAAAAAGGTTTTTTAAAAATGTTTTCCACAAACTATTTAGATACCTGTGCTTTACTTTAGCATGCAAAGTTTTATCAAAATTGGCTTATTGGTTTTTAAAAATTTTGACTTAAAAGTTTATATGGAAAACCGAAATGCGTAAACTCTCTTAATACTAACCCTTAAATAAAAAGTATATTCACTGAAGTCTATCTGCACTAATAGACGCTTTCATGATAGCTAAACAATAAAGATTCATAGAAAAAGGCTAGACTTTAAATAACATAATAAATATTATATTACTTAAAATCCCACCAACCCGCATTGGGCCAGCGTGGTGGGTTATGGCCCAATATCCCCACGTGCTATTGTCCACGTGGGAGGCCTGTGCCCAGCAGTGGGACGCTTACAGGCTGATGATGATGATGAATAAATATTATTAAAACTCGAGTCGGTATTTTTTAGTTATTGAAACTAAAAATGGTTACATTTATACGAACGCAAAATCTGTATCTATAGCTGAGCGCTTGTAATGTTAACTAATTAAGTTAATTTGTTGCTACTTGTGAGGACCTATAATTGGCTGTTTGGTGTTATTTTAAGTTTTTATTATGTATATCTTCCAAATAAATAATAAATAAATAATCCGCAACAGGTTTAAAAATCACTTTAGTCTACATCAAACATAGCCATATTATCAGCCTTACATCATGTTACATACATGTTCCTTGAATGTGATGTATACATCTCAATTTCGTAATTAACATCTGAGATAGAGTTTCTAATAGAGCATAATTAGAGCTGTATCACGCTGGGATCTTGGCTTAGCGAGCCTGCGCCACCTGCAGTGAAGCCATTTTCTTATGACGCCACTAATGTGACCAAGCGCCAAGTCATTTGGCAGGACTTTCCCAGTTTGTTTCATTGTGTTTTGTCAATTATTCATAACTATACTGCAACTGCAAAAAGGTCGATATGTCAGTTTAAAATAATGTATAATAAATACGAGAAGAATTATAATTAGTAATAAAGAGTGATAGATGATATGAAAAATAATGCGATTGAGTTATCTAAGGTGTTACGCTTCTTTTCAAATATACCTAATTATAATTTTTAATTTAAATTCATTTATTATAGTATAACGCAAATGAGAAATAAATAAAAAAAAGAACAAATGTGGTCCTGAGAAATAAACAAAAACAAATGTGGTCTTGTAAAAAAAAATACATTCCACCCAATTTAATATAAAATGTTTACTTCACTGACAAAATAGGTACATACATATAATAACGACTATTATACCCGAAGGGTTAGTCAGAGACTAGGCAATGAGGACCGCTAAAGCAGTCCTCTACACTCCAAATAGTCCACTTTTCACCAAATAGCGACTCTATGCTGTTGGATGTATGTGCAGTCTTAAGTCCGTTAGTCGCCTTTTACGACACCCAAGGGAAGAGAGGGGGTGGTAGTATTCTTTCACCGCTACGCGAGACGGTTGCTGTCAAAATCATCTTGCAATTATCCGTCCTACTAATATTATAAACGCGAATGTTTGTAAGAATGTGGATATTTGTTACTCTTTCACGTAAAAACTACTGAATGGATTTGGATGAAATTCGGCATACAGATAGTTTATAACCTGGATTAACACATAGGATACCTTATTATCCCCATATTCCCACGGGAACTTATGGATGGATGTTTGTTACTCTTTCACGTAAAAACTACTGCATGGATTTGGATGAAATTCGGCATACAGATAGTTTATAACCTGGATTAACACATAGGATACTTTGTATCCCGATATTTTTACGGGAACGGGAACCACGCGGGTGAAACCGCGAGCGGCCGCTTGTGTTCAATAAATTTAACGAACACGAAAGTAACGTCCTGTTTTACCGCTTTTTTGATGACAATGCACCTTGCAAGTGGCTAATATCCATTTGAATGGGAATCTACTGCTCATGTCTAAGTACAAAGGCAGACAAAGGGATGGTATCTGTACAATTAGGTGATTACTGTGCACAGGTGGGCGACGTAGGCCGCGCTCAGTTGCGATTGAAACAGATTAAAAAATTACCTTCAATTATACAAATGTAGCTTTTGTGAACGTCAATACGGTACAAAAGGGAAATTCAGAAGAACTGGCAAAAAGTCAGCGATGAGTTTTCTTTACTATCTTTGTTATAAAAAGATTAACGAAACATAGTAAAATTATAGGACAATCTATCACAGAAGAAACACATTCCATAACCAATTTATATAAAAATGTGGTCTCACGTAGGAGATGTCATCGTATGCCAGATTAAGCTACTTATATAAATTTGTACGTTTTTATTGCATGGGGAAGTAGGAAGCACTAATACCGTAATGACGAAAAACGCAGTTCTTTTGAATATCAGTCGGGCTATATGCGTACCAAAATAATAGTCAGGTAAACACTCGCCTCATGTCTCATATCACGTGTAACATTCATCAAATATTCACAACATTACACGTTTACAAGCATACACATTAGCAACGATAGACATTCACACCATCAACCATTAGGCGTTTAAATGTACGAAATAATTACGACTGCATTCAATAGCGCCCAATAAGCACAAATTGAATTAACTTTTACCTCAAACATTCATTGTTTAACAAGTACCTAAAATATTGATTCGAATATTACCGTTGGCCGAACAATGGCCGGTGTTATATGAAATTAAAGCCTACCCGTCTGAGTTACGGCGTAGCGTAACTTAACACCGCACGCGCTCGAACTTTCATAAATAAACTTAATTCTCTTGTAAACATGTTCGCAAATCCACCGATACGCATTCAATAATGAAGTGGCACAAAGCGGATTCGGCATCAAAGGCATACCGATGTCAATATGCTGTGAACAAAACAAAACTCGCTTGTAATTATGGGGCGGCGCGCGGCGAGGTTATTACTGCCTGCAGGTGACGTCAAATCAGGGGCGCCGATCAAAGTGAGAGCTTTTAATAAAGCTCACCGCGCCGCTGTGTCTGCCCGGCGCCGGCGCGGCCATGGCCTGCTAAACGGCTGTACCTACACAGATTCCTGATGAATGCCTTTATGAAAATTTCAAGAATTTTAAATTGATTCATATATCCGTAAGCATCTTGTATTTAACTATTTTACAGGCACGACGACGACGATTTCGACGGTAGCAAAAATGTAATCTGCTATGCTAAAATGGACTGCATTCTTACCCCGTTCTTATCGCATGGTAGCTTCTTTTTAAACTTAGGTAAGTACTTACCCACTCCCACTTACTTCTACAAAAAATATCTATATATATTTTTTTTTTATTTTAATGAACCTCAAACAAGTTTACAATAGAGGAGCGTCGGAACAGAAACCGATAAATCACACTTTCTAATTTTTTTTTTTTATGATGGCAGTTGGTTGTTTTCGTACATATCTTGCTCTGTGGTTAACGTAACCTGGGCAAAAACTGCTAAATCCGCTCTAGATCTGGCTCCGAAATCCTCGAATCTGAACATAAACCGATAAATACACTAATCGTACTAAACAACGATGGCGATCGGAACAGATACCGATAAATCCCTACCATTTTTCATTGTTGACCCTTTTGATTCTGTCAAAAACCGATATATCTAATTACGAGTTTCTCCTTATAGAACCATAAACAATTGTTTAATAAATTAGTGTAAGACAGCCTTATTTTTAAATTTGACAGGTTGACACTTGACATTGACGTTGTCACAATTGTCAGAAAAATATAACGTATTGAATTGATAGATTTAAGTATTGTGGTTGTTGGCTTTCAAAGCGTTACTTAACGTTTAAATGTTTATAAATTATCATTGTTCTTCGCAAGTAAAGTTCTGTTATGATGATGGAAGAAGTAGGTAATCCTGTTGTAGCAGACATTAATCAAGGAGCTCGAAAAAAAACGAAGGGCAAGCGCAGAACTATTTTGGAACGGGATAATAGGTACTTACCTTTTGTTTTATTATTTAATAAACCTGTCAATAACATAACTACACGTTCGTGTAGTTTATCTAAGTAGGTATCGGAAAAGGTTTAACTTACATTATTCAATGTTTATCTGGGGGCACGGTAGTGGCCTCGCCAAGTCGAGTGTTTTATTTTCATGGTTTCAACATTTTGTATTTGCTTGTTTAAGGTACTGTGATACTGATCCATTGGCAATAAATTTTGAGTGGCCATGTTCGCACAAATCCAATAAACTTCAATGCCAAAAGATGTCTGTTCGCTATATTTTAAAAAATAGACAAAAATTTTTTAATTATCGAAATAAAGTCGAACAGGATATTTATTTGACACGCCTGATCGCACCGTACGTTCCAGAACGACGTCGGCAGAGCAAAGTGGAACCATCAAAACGCAGGACTCGCCTCTTTAGCACGACATACTTTCTCAATGACAAAAGTAATAAAAATAGACCAGTTTGTAAGGCTATGTTTCTGAAAACTTTTTCTTTGAAAAAAGACCGCTTGCATCACATAACTAAAACGGTGTTTGATGGAAACATTCCCAAAGAAAACCGCGGTGGCGACCGAAAGTCAGCAAAATCTGTTGCGAAAAAGGAAAGTTTACGTCAGTTTATACTAAAATTACCTGCAAGCGAAAGTCACTATAATAGAGCGAAGTCTCGAAGAATTTATTTATCGTGTGACTTGAATCAACGAAAATTAAGGCAAATGTACAATGATTCGGTTCCTCAAGACCTCCATGTGACAAAAACCATGTTCCAGAAGGTATTTTCTGAAGATTTCAACATCGGATTTAGGAGTCCTGCTTCTGATGCTTGCAGCACTTGTATCTTATTAAATAATAAAATAAAAATAGCTAATAACCCTGACGATAAACGCATTCTAATGGTGCAAAAAAGGGTTCATAATTTACGGGCCAAAGCGTTCTATAAGCTATGCAGAAATGATGATCCTGACTCGGAAAATTTTTGTTTCGACTTGCAACAAGTCCAACCATTGCCTCGGACACCCATTCAAGAGTCTTTTTATTCTCGACAAATTAGCTATTACAATCTTTGTTTCGTGGGTATGGACTCGAGAAATCCGCGTTTCTATCAATGGTCTGAAGATCAAGGTGGAAGAGGAGCCACTGAAGTTGGATCGGCACTCGTGCATCACTTAAATTCTTTGAATTTATCGGGCAAAAGAATGTTGCGTTTATTTTGTGATGGCTGTGGTGGCCAAAACAAAAATTCGCATATAGTCCACTGTCTTATATTTTGGCTCGTCAATGAATCCCCAGAAAATATTAAAGAGATATATTTGACATATCCCGTACGAGGACATAGTTTTCTACCCGCTGATCGTGTTTTCGGCAGAGTAGAAAAGGAGGTTAAAACCGTTCCAGTAATTACACAAAAGGAAGAATATCAAACGATTTATAAGAGACATGGGGTTGTTTTATTGCTGGAAAAAGATTGGGGCTTGAAGGATGTCAAATCTTTGGATACATATTATAAAAAAATCGAAGGAATGAGGGACCTAAAACGTATTCATTTGAAAAAATATAATGTTATTCAGGGACGAGGAATTAGGAGACAAACTAAAACTCTATATGAGGTGAGAACCTTCCGCAATTTTGTTAACGAGTCTGATCAGGAAAGAGAACGGTTTAGCATCTTAAAATCAAGAAAGACACATCCCCAGTCAATGGCATCACTGAACGTAAATAAATGTCTAAGTGCTCTGAAGAAAGCAGACGTAAAGTCTCTCATGGTAAAACAATTTGGTGACGACTGGGAGAACGATCAAACTTTTTCTTGGTACAAAAAAATATTGAGTGGAGGTTCTACTGAACCTGTTGACACAGAAGCAGATGGTTCTAACAACCATGAACGACATGATCATGATTCTAATTGCGATTGTCTGGAACCAGAAATAGCCATAATAGTTTAAGTTTTACTTTTTACCTAAATAGTCATTAAGCTTTCAGTTAATTAAAGTATGATGTGATTTTAAATAAAGTTGTTTGATTGGAAATCACCTATTCTGGCTTTAGAAACACTAACGGATGTTCAGCCGCATTTTATCATTGTCTCATATTCCTACCAGCGTTTTATCAAATACCGATACATCCGACAGTGTTTTGTCAAAAACCGATATATCCAGTTGGTTTGGTCAAAAACCGATATATCCATTTTCTTTTTTTTTATAATTCAACAGGTATTACAGTCACGAATGCAGAATTCAGGGTTTCCAAACAGTTGTGCTAACCCCAATAAAATGATATATTTCGTTTAACTCTAAATTAGAAAACCATGAACTTGGCCAGTTTTTTACATTTTTCCACAAAAAACACAAATGTGATTTATCGGTTTTTGTTCCGACGCTCCTCAATACAGATTTACAATATTATTGTTATGTCTAATTTATTTATTGTAATCTCAACAACGATGGTTACAGGGAACATAAAAAAGTAATAATGATAGTGAAACCCAGTCAGAGTCATGTATAAGTAAGTTAAAAATACAATGTAAGTGTGTAATAAATGAATAATACAATTGTGTATGTGTGAGTAAGTGTATATTATGGATTTAAATATTTGAGTGCATGTGTGTGTTGGACTTTATATCTATATATAAAACTAATAATGAATATTGTAAAAATATGGAATATACGTGGAAACGTGAGTGAGTGTAGAATACAACAGATACACAATATAAGGTAAAACATGTACAGGCAAACAAGACAGGGTTGCCCGCAGCCACCTTTAGATATCAGTGATTGCAAATAATCTGTCAATTATTTGTTTTTTGTATGAACTAGCACTACATGCAAAAATATCAATGGTGTTAAAATTTTTATTGTAAAAGTCAGTTATGCGATGTAGTGGACATCGAACTCCGGCGTTTGTACGAGGTGTAGCGACTGCAAATAATGATTTAAGGCGCGATGAGCGCGCATGGACCCTCAGTGGCACTGAGTAACTTAATCGGTTTACCATATCAATGCAATCATATCTAATGTTACATGAATCTAAAGTAACGTTGCTTCAAGTTGGATGCGTCTTGATTTTAGACCAAGAAGTTTGTATTTCTTCAAAAGAAGGGCATAGTACAATCTTTTATGATAGCATTTTTAGTAGTGAATACGGCGCAGATACTTTTTTGTACCATTTCAATGCTGTTATTATATTTCGCATATAGCGGATTCCATATCGGTACAGCATACTCTAATTGAGGTCTTATTAATGATTTAAGAAGGTAAATATATGTTGAAGGTTTTTTAAATTCTGTGGTTGATCGTATAACAAAGTTGTATAATTTAAATGCTTTTGTTGATAATATTTTGTACGTGAATATCTAAGTGTAATTTACTGTCAAGAGTATTCCCTAGGTCCCATATATTATTGACATTTTAAATATTAGAGCCGCAGAGTGTACATTTATAATTACTTATTTTAATTTTTATTGTAAACGTTATTTTATTGCATTTATTAAGTTGTAATTTATTCTTGTGACAAAATGTATCAAACCGAGCAAGATCCTCCTGTACCAATATGTGTTCCTCATACTTATTTATTGTTCGATATATTTTAAGGTCATCTGCATATTTTACAAAATTACAGTTTTTAAACATTTATCAACGTTATTTATAAAGATTACAAAAAGAAGCGGCCCTAAAATTGCCCCTTGGGGTACGCTGGAGCCTATGTGGGTAAAATGAGAATCATAACCCTTTATTACAACCTTTTGAGTTCTGTTAGTGATATACGACTTAAACCATCTCCAAAGATTTCCTAGTATACCATTGTATGCTATTTTTTCCAACAGTATTCTATGGGCGACTCTGTCAAAAGCTTTGCATAAATCGGTATATATATACTATCAATTTGTTTATTATTATCAAGCCCACAAAATAAATCCGCAGTGGAAGTTAAGAGGTTAGTTACTGTGGAACGTCGCTTTACAAATCCGTGTTAATGCTGTAAGATGGTGTTATGCAAACTAGGGTAGATAGCATTATGTGTTAGTCTATCAAACACTTTTGAGAGCACGGGCAGTATCGATATGGGCCGATAATTCTCCACGTTATTTTTTGATCCGTCTTTATGTACCGGGACAACTCTAGCGCTTTTCCAAATGTGAGGAAATACCCCACTTGATAGACATGTGTTGTAGAGATAACACAAAGGTTCCTCGATTACTACAGCAGTTTTTTATAAAAGGTCTAAGATCCGAGTATAGAACGACCTTCACCGAGAAGGTTAATGGATGAAAAGTATTTTATATCAAATTTAATTTGTTAAATAATATATCGCGAGTGGGTTGGCTGAAAAATTTCAGTCCAGTGCCATTAATGATTAATTTAATATTAAAAAAAATATTTTTTTTTACTTTGCACTGGTTTGGTGTGTGTGTGTTTGTAATGAGCTTATCTTTATATAAACATAAATTTTATTTATTTAACCAGACGGTTGCAAATTACTAATATTGACTTGCCTGTTTACACCTGCCTACCCAATGTTATGACAGGAGAAAATAGTCAACCTAACATTTGCATATTCTATAGGCTTCATACTTTCGATTGGTACCTATTTAATTTATCTATTATCAAAACAAGTGCAATATTTAAAAAAAAATATTTATTAATATTTAATTAATCATATACTGGACTGAATTTTTTCAGCCAACCCACTCGCAATATATTTTTTAACACATTAAATTTGATATAAAATACTTTTCATCCATTAACCGCTCGGTGAAGGTCGTTGTATACTCGGATCCTCTACTAATAGGAGGTATATGTTTTGCGAATATGTTATATTTATTTTTTTATTAATATTCTTTGAATACAGCGACGAAAGTAGTGTACGAATAAACCTTTCGGTTTTTTGTTACGCCATTCAGTTAATTCGAAGTCTGTAAAATTTGTTTAAATATTTTAAAATAAAATTTGCTTAAATAATTTAATTCAAAATGTGTGAAATTTGTTTAAAAATAGCTAATCGTTAATATTAACGATTGGAGCAAAAATAAATGTAGACAATAGGCTTAAGTCGATAATTAATTACACATGATTATATTACACTACTTCTATAGGTAAATATGCAACAAATTAGTTAAAAGTAATGTACTAAAATACAAATGATTATTAGGTCGATACAAATGATCAACAGTTGATATAACATTTTGTCACAGCGGTCCTCACTTCTCACGTCTGTTTTATTTGATTTAGTCTGCCCTCGGCATTTACACGTTGTAACTTGTACCGTGAAAACTAATCACCCAAGTAAGTAGGAAATAATTGTTTCATGTAAAGTGAGTTCGGGTAAACTAAATTGGCTTCAATTAGGAATTCGGTAGGTATAGTTTAATCAGCCGACTAATAGATTGTAACTTAACAGAGGTGATTAAGGCTGAGGATCGAGTTAATTTACAGTTCTGTGTACTGATCTGTAAAATTGTGAATTTGTTAAAAGTATGAGCGTAAATAATATTTGTTCAAGTTTTTATGAGACGAGACTTTTAACAATTGATAATGAGTACTGATAGTATTGATGCTAAGACAAACTTAAGCCATTCCCAACTAACAAAAATTATTCTTATAATGGCTTTCATTGCCAAAATTAATAGCTTTATAATAGCCGCATTATCTCTTATAAACCTGTGTTTGGGCACAAATTATAAGGACAATAACTTTATACCCACCTTAAAGTGGATTTATTGTTAGCTTTTTCTTCTTATACGTGTTTTATTATGGCCAGCAACAAGGGAGTAAAATTTATACCAGCAAAGCAAAGTATTTTATAAAGCTGTTTGCCCTGTATGATTCTGTAATAAGTATTATGGATAGATAGTGATTTACATTTTCGTAAAAGCTTGGCGAAAAATTAAAGTGACAGCGTCAACCATTAAAATGACAAGAACAGTAAGTTTAAATATTTTATTTTATGTTGTTACTGAGTATGTGCTCTGTATATAGTGAAAACGGTGTGGGAATTCAAATGCATGGCAAAATGTGGTACGCAGTGTGTTATATTATCAATGCGCCCTTGAATTTAGGCTGTTTTGTGATAAAAAAATGGTTAATTATTTATTCATGTTTTTAATAAGGCTATTATAAGGGGAAAAGGAATCGCACATCGTTTATAAGGAATCTTAAGCTAATGCTATTGCCATTTTGTATATATTTAGGGTTCTTTTCTCACCAGTAAAATCCCGTACCCACATGTTTTATTGCCAGAAAGCATTTATTTATTTTATTTTACTTTACTGTTTTGTTCATAATTTAATTCTTATTTCTTTTGCAGGATAATACTATTTTACGGCTGATAAAGCCGAAGTAATAGAAGTGTAATGTGTCTTAACCTATTGAAACAAGAAATTAAGAAAACGCAGTAATAATAGTAATAGACTTCTTTCAGTCGTTCCTTCTTTTATGTAGGTAATTCAGCAGCCAGCTAGCTATCAATAGACGCCTAATCGTCTAATTACTTTCATGCTGTAATATTTTTAAATAAGTAAATTGCTAAAGGTTAATTAAAGGAAATATTGATTTTTACTGCCCTGTCTTTTATATCCCTACACCAAAATTTCAATGGATTTAGTAGGGCGACGGAACCCGTAGCTGTTTTTGTAACAGCTAGATAATTTCAAACATGACGAACCATGGTTTTGTAAAGTTATATAGAACACTTGAATTTAGTCATCTAGAGAATAACGCTCTTATAAAATAATATGAAATCGAATATGGTTTGCTTTCATTCTTATAAAGACTATATAAAATGCTTTTACTCTTTTGTCATATAGACATCTTATAAAAAGCTCCTATAAATTAAAAAGCAATATAGTTACTCTGTGCATTGTTTTTATAAGAATAATTGGCCCTATTAGAAACCTTTACAAAGCTTTTAAATATTATATGGCTAAAAAGCCATATAACTAGCTCCTATAAGAATACCACATTTAGAACCCTTATTGTGGCTATATTATTTAGATTTATTAGCGTTTACCCAACTAAATTACAAGAATAACGGTATTATTAGCTAAATAAGTGATCTTCTTATAATGTACCATTATAAGGTTCATTGACATATTGATTGCTACTTTAAAACAATTATAAGAGTCTTGACCTTATATTTTAATTTTATAAGGGTATATTGTTAGTTGGGTTGTTATTAACTTTTTGAATTAATTTATTGTGTTAAAAACGACACTTACCCTACATTTACATTAGGGATATCATTAAACATTTTCAGTACTTATTTGTGAATCATAAAAAAACATCCAAAACGTTTCGTTATCTTTGAGTCTATTTTACGTTACTTAAACTTTAAGTAAAACTTATTAGTAATTTCGGAAGTGTTTTGTATAGATGTCAAAGCTTATGAATAGTTTATAATTATAAGACGTGATGCTGAAAGGTGTTTAAATAATCAGATAGAACTAGTCGATATTATAGTGTGAGAATTATCGCCACCGGTTCATAAAGTCACAATGTCTTAACGAATGGGTACGAAGTGAGGCGGTGATCTAGTTTGGGTTTTGTGATGGGGCTGCCCGTCGTGTGAAGGGGTGCGGACAGGTGCGCCCGGGCTCCCACGAACGATTCGCTATCTGGCCCGTTACCATGACGCCATAAATCTTTAAGTTAGTGGATCTACTCTTGTAGTCAACAATATACATAGTACTTTGCGAGCTTACGAGCTACGAAAATGTTCAATGTTCAATCAAGACTTTTTTATGTGACTGAGTTGTTCTCAATTTTGTTAAACTTTTTTTTGCCAGTGAGAGCCGTAATTTAACATCAGTATTAAAGATGTCGTACTATTTTTATGAATATTGTTGCTATTAAAATGACTAATACTCGCCTAAGACACTTACTTTACTATTTCGAACAATTCAACCGTTAAAAAGTACTCTAAGTTCTTTTAAAAATATATTAGTAAATTTTGCGTGCGAGCACGGATCTTCTAACGACCGATAAAGTGACATTAGACGTCGACAAATTGACATCGGAAGTACTTGAACTGTCAAATTTTATCGTCTTATGTCACTTTATCGATAAAAGATCCGTGCTCAGGGGGCTGTTGTATTAGTTATGGGAAAGTGCACTTCACCTGTACTTTAAAACTACCGAGGAACTGGATATCTAATCACAATCTATTTATTTCACTAAAACTTTATATTTGTCAACAAAATATCATTTTTCTATCGTCTACCAGTACGTCTCGTGGTAGGGGGCCCAGTGCGCGATCGCCTGCATTATTAAACCTGTACAGTGGCTGATGTATGGCCGATTTAATTCACAGGACGATTCGCACCGATCTGCGACTTTCGCCATTAACATAAGAATATGCGCTCCCATTCCCACGGTGCTCTTTTATATGACCAACTAGAGCTGCAGATGGTCAGTAGAGAAATAAGTTTAAGTACTGGGCTGTCTAACATGGTGTCTCTATAGACAAGGTTAACCAGTTGACATTATTATACACGGTTTGGTAATAGATATGTTATTCCGATTTAGTATTTGTAAATACGCCACGAGGAGCTCGATGGCGCAGCGGCTAGCGCGTTCGGTTTGTGATCTTGCCCGCTAAGCAGTTTTCGCAACGCCGGGTCGCCTGATGGGTGACCAATTAAAAACATCTCGAGCTTCCTCCGTGCTTCTGAAGGCACGTTAAGCCGTTGGTCCCGGTTGTTGTCGTAAGATGGCAGTTGTTAAAACCCACCAACCCGCATTGGGCCAACGTGGTGGGTTATGGCCAAATATCCCCACGTGCTACACGTGGGAGGCCTGTGCCCAGCAGTGGGACGTTTATAGGCTGATGATGATGATGTTGAAATACGCCATAAACTACTTGTACTAGACAAGCAACTACCTACAGACCGAACAAAAACAAAAAATTGCTTGTGTAAGTAATTTTTTTTTTTAATTGTGGCACGCCATAGTGGCTTCACTCTGCCTGATGAAAAGCAGCCAGTGAAGCCCAAGAAGTGAAAGCGTTCGTCACAGCGCTACCACGCTATGCCGAACGCTCTCACTATGGCGGCATGCATAAATGCTTTTTCACGCCCCGCTTAAATAACCCGGGAGAGAAAGAGGAAGGAAACACGTGTGCGGGAAGCGCATTCCACATACGGGCAGTTCGGCAAAAGAACGATTGTCTAAACTTTTTGGTACGTGTCTTGATGGTCAGCACGGTATGAGGGTGGCTTCTAAGACCTGCACGCGTCGATCTGGAAAGGAAAGGAGAGGGAGGGATGAGGTCAAAAAGCCGTGGTAAAGGCGGTAGAAAGCACTGAGGGAAGCAATGTCCCTACGTAGCTGTAACGGCTCCAGGCTGGTCGTAACGCCATCGTTACCGATAATACGGACAGCACGTCTTTGCAACCTGTCAAGAGCTTCGAGCAAGTACTTGGCGGATTCGTCCCAAAGATGAGAGCAATACTCCACGCAGGAGCGCACCTGAGTCTTATACAAAAGACAACGTTGCTCCGGCGTGAAGAACCGCTTCACCTTGTTCAGGATTCCGAGTTTACGTGAGGCTGTGGTTATAATGCTCTCAATATAGCTCTTCGGGTTGAGGTCGCTGTGTATGTCCATACCTAAGAGACTGAGACCAGTCTGGATGGGTAATAGGTTGCTCTGGAAGGAGGGTTGGGGGAGAAATGCGGACTTTTTAGCCGTGACAGCGCAGACCTGTGTTTTTTTGGCATTGAACTGGACCAGGTTAACAGAGCCCCATTTAAAAATGCGGTCTAACTCCTCGTCCAGCTCAATGACAATCTTCCGTCTCGACTCCATTACATCGGCCTGCTTTGCCGCAGGGTGACCCAAATAACGTCGATGTACTGTACTGTCGTCTGCATAGCAATGAATGTTACCCAAGGATAACATATCATTGATATGCAGAAGGAACAGCGTGGGCGATATTATAGAACCCTGCGGCACTCCGGCGTTCACCTGCAGAGACTGTGAGGCACTGCTTCCGCAGAGTACGCGAATGCTGCGCTCATGCAGGAACCCGGCGACCCAATCGCATAGGCGAGGTGGCAAGCCGTATGACGAAAGCTTGGAGAGAAGCGAACGATGCCAAACTCGATCGAAAGCCTTGGAGATGTCCAGGCTACAGCCAGTGCTTCTCCATGCTTATCCATTGCTTCACCCCACAGGTGAACGCCAGGAGATCACCCGTTGATCGTTTCGGTCTGAACCCGTATTGTTGATCATGAATCAGGGAGTGATCTTCTAGGTAGCGAATGAGTTGTCTGTTTATGATTCGCTCAAAAACCTTGCAAAGGACAGAGGTGACAGCAATAGGTCGATAGTTGGCTGGGTCAGACCTATCCCCTTTTTTGGGGACCGGCTGGACGTTCGCCTTTCTCCAAGCCTCCGGCACAATTCCAGTAGAGTACGAGAGGTGGTATAGGCGTGTCAGTACTGGAGACAACTCGGGAGCACATTTTTTAAGGACGACTGCCGGTATACCGTCAGGACCGCTAGCCTTCCGCACATCAAGTGACTGCAGCACGGCACGGACGTCACGTTGTCTGATTTGGACGTCAGGCATTGTGGAACCACAGTGAGGGATGGTAGGTGGTTCCGCGCCGCAGTCATCGATACGCGAATTCGCCGCAAAGAGCTTCGCTAAGAGGTTAGCCTTGTCTAGCGGCCGATGGGCCAACGAGCCATCAGGGTACCGCAGTGGGGGCAGAGAAGGCGCGCAAAAGTTGGCTTGCACCGCTTTGGCCAGTTGCCAATAACTTCGGCTACCCGTTGGGTGCGACAACAGCTCTTGGCCAACGCGAGCAACGCGCTGGGCATTCGCTCTCGAGAGAGCTCTCTTGCAGACTTTGGTAGCCTTGTTGAAGACTACCTTGAGGGAAGAGATGTTACGATCGTTGAGCGTGCGAGCCTTGGTCCAAGCGCGATACGCCGCCTGTTTAAGTTCAACAGCTTTGGCGCATTCGCGATTGAACCAAGGGCGCGCCTTACTTCCGCTGACGGCATCAGTGTAGGGAATGTAATATTCCATCCCCAACATGATCTCGTCAGCGACAGCAGAGGCACTCTCCGATGCGTCCCTACCCACAAAGCAGCGCTGGCCCCACGGGATGGACGCAAAATAGTCGCGCATACCATCCCAATCTGCTAACGAGTAGTGCCATAAACGCCGTTTAGACTCCACTGAGGGAGAGCTTTTACGGCGCAGTACGGTGGCACCAACCAGGCAATGGTCAGAAGTGCCCAACGGAGCACTCATTGACACTCTGTACCCGGCTGGTCGACTCGTCACCAGTAAGTCTAGCAGGGAAGGCGCTTGACCCGATATATCTGGAATCCTGGTGGGCTGGAGAACCAGTTGAGTCAGATCATGCGTGAGAGCGAATGCGTGGGCAGTTCGGCCTGCGTGATCTGTTCTGGAAGAGCCCAACCAGGTCTCATGGTGGGCATTATAATCTCCCAAAAGTACCACATCGGCAGACGGAAACCGCTCCTGTACGTCGTCAACTGCTTGGCTCAGGTAGTCGAATAACCGAGTTGTCTCGTGGTCTCCGGAGTGGGAACGGTACAGGCAAGCGTAGACATGGCTCTCGGAACCAAGATCCACGTGTACCCATAGGATGGAGAAGGAGGGGTCCTCCAAGCAGCGCAAACGTCGACAGCAAACGTCCGTCCTGACGAAAAGGCATACTCCGGCTTTCGCGAGGAAGCATTCCTCGAGCACGTAGCCGGGGTAGTACAGATATGCAATGTCGGCAGGACGGCGGATCTGTGTCTCCGTCAGAAAGAGCAATGCAGGCCGGGCCGTCTCAAGGTGTTGGTGGACGGCGTTGAGGTTTGAATGGAGTCCACGGATGTTAGTGAACTCCACCTCAAAAAGCGACTTGGTAGTGGGGAAGTGGGGTGCCGCTGTCTGACCTGCATTGTTTTTAGACACTGACATGGTGGTTTGATGGGGGCGTGAGTAAAAAGAGATGCTGTGGCGGCAAGGGGGAAAAGACAAAGTGTGGGAGACTAACATGAACTGGTGCATGTAGTTGTTCGGTAAGACGTTAATCGACCCGCCCGACGGAAGGTCCCCCGTACCCCCCCGAGAGTAGTCGCCGGGGGTCCCACCAATCCGGTCACCAACCGGCACGACGAGCCACTTCGGGATTATGCGCGACCTGGTCGAGCAGCCTCCTAGGGTGGTTAGCCCTAGTTGGGCTCCTGTACTATGCCGCGGGCGGCCAGCGGCACCACCGTTTCTACGGGTCTCCCTGGCCGGCGAATCGACCCAAGTCAACCGAACAATGCGTCCACAAAGACTTCCACCGGACCTTGACCCTGCCGCCACCGCACCTCCCCAAGCTCCGGTATTACGGCTCTGAACCCGGAACGCGTCCTGTGTCGAGCACCGAATACTTGGCGGGTTTTACGAGTCCGCATGGTGGTAGCGCCGGACGAGCAAAGCTCTCCCACCAGCAAAATCCCTTTAGTCGTCTCTTATGACACCCGCTAAGATACAGGGGAGGGGGTGGTGCAATTCTGACCCGGCACCACACGGGGCAAATTCGGAATTAATAACTATCGGAACAAAATCGGAATTAATAACTTACTAACTAAGGTGGCACATCGACCGTAATAAACAGTGCGTAAGTATTTAATAACATACTTTATTTTTTATAAAAAGAACACTACCAACGTTTTTACAAGCTTTTATTTAACTAACTTCTTACTATAAACAACAAGGGTGCTTGTAATATCAAGCGTGCTTTACGAGGTTTAAGTCGCAACTAATTTCTCATTATTAATAGGTACCTACGTATAAATAAAAGGTACGTATTAATTAAGTTCAGGGCCGAATGGAGGGCAAGAGATCCCGTGGTCGCTCTCCAACCAGATGGGTCCTCATTAGATCCCTCACTCAATCTACCATGACCGACTGCTCACACAATGCCACTAACAGAGTCGAATGGAGACGAATAACGAGAGCCGTCATTCACCCAGACCCCCCCATAACCACGACCACTCTGTCAAGAGTGCCCGACTAAAAAGAAAGAAAAAATAACGTATTAATAATGAGAAATTACTCGTAAAATTAACTGTATCGCGTAGCGGTGAAAGAATACTACCAACCCCTCTCTTCCCTTGGGTGTCGTAGAAGGCGACTAACGGACTAAAGAATGCACGTACATCCAACAGCATAGAGCGGCAATGGGCTCACCACCTATCACACTGAGCATAATTATGTGCAGTTGTAATCTAGTGAAACGTGGACTATGGCAGAGGACTGCTTTGGCGGTCCACATTGCTTAGTCTTTGACTAACCCTTTGGGGATAATAGTCGTGAACGCGAACATAACGCACCCGATGACTATAAATCATCATCACCATCATATAAACGTGCCACTGCTGGGTACAAGCCTTCCACGTGAACAATAGCACGTAGCGATGTTGGGCCATAATCCACCACGGTGACGGTAGCCCAATGCGGGTTGGTAGGTTTTAACGACTGCCATCTTTCGACAACAACCGGGACCAACGGCTTAACGTGCCTTCCGAAGCACGGAGGAAGCTCGAGATATTTTTAATTGGTCACCCACCAGGCGACCAGGCATTGCGAAAGTTTCGCAGCGGGCAAGATCACAAGCCGAACGCGCTAGCCGCTGCGCCATACAACTCCTCAACTATGAATGACGGTGTGCAAATTAAAGAATAATTATGAAACAACCGATAAAGGGCCGGAACAACAGGATATTTGCATTATTTAATTTTATATAATCATCACAAAAGTCACACCCGTCATGGAGTCTCACATTCAAACCAGCGTAGCCGCGAAAAGCTAAAGCCGCAACAAAACAAACAATTATTGCGCCGCGTAATCGTATTTAGGTTTCAACGTTAATTAGCTCCTGCAAGCGCGCCCGCTAACAATTCTGGTTTGTTATAATTGACGCTGCTTCCGTATTGTGTTCGCATTCGGATAATAGGGATTTTGTTAACGAAACTTATAGACTGTTAAACAATAACACTGTTGTAGCAATACGTAAACTAAAGCTTAGCTGTCTCGTTTTTGTAAAGATCTTTCAAACAATTCGGTATCTCTTACAAACTTCAGACAGAGTTAAAGTTTTTGTTACCAATAACTAAATTCTAAAACGTGAATGACTGAAACGGAAAATGAAAATTCTATGTTGTACACACACTACACTACATCTGTCCCTTTAAATTTGTAAAAATATTAAGATTGTAGTTTTAGTCGTTGTCATTGAATAAGGCGCCTTAGGCTTGCAAAAGTAAAGGCTAAAATAGTTCGAACGCAACCTAGCACCGGCTAAATTCATACGGCTCTAAACATATTTTACCGTTTAAAAGAAATAGGCAGACGACAAAAAGGACAACGCAGTTTCGTGATTCCTCAAATACTTCATCGAACCTGCGTTGCTTAAAAAACAAAAGACTCCGCTCCTAATTGCGTCTGGTATTCGTAAAATAATACCGGCACGGGTAACTGGAATACCGACGCTCTGCTCGGGTAGACATCGCAGGGTTTGTTTTCTTTAAACTTATTCTATAGTATATTGCTATATAAGATGTTAAGGTAATAGGTATATAATAATTCCAATATGAGTGGAAAGAACAAAGCAACTCTAAAACTGCGAAAAAAATATGAGCTGTTCTAACACAAAACTACAAATAAAATAGTATTTCATATAAAGGGCCAATAGTTTTGTTAGAAAACTTATTGTTGTCTTCTTTCTTTTTAAATTAATATTATTTAGTTTTTAAATATAATAACAAGTTTATGTAAGATTTTTTGTCTCATTGTGAACCGAAAATAAGATTTTTGTGGTTGCTAGAAAAAAATATAACTTATCGCTACCGTCTACGATAGTTGCTACGGCTACGATTTATGCTTGCTTAGTACTACGACCGTAGCGCTTGCATACTACGGGATATTTATAGTCGGTGGCTCGGCGCCCGCCATGAGAAACTACAGAAACGGTAAACAAAACGATCTCTAATAAACTAAAGCACTCGTAACTAAAAAATACCTACCTATTTTTGACGATGTGTATTGTACATGTCCAATTTAATTTGTCCGGTTTACATGCGATTTACAAGAATCGCGTTGATTAAGCGTACTGCAACAACAGAGTATGATGCATTGCTAAGCATTCTGTTGTGCGTAAGTCATTGAACATGTTGTCAACTGTATTGTTGACGTTCGATTGTTTGTTATTTTGGTCACAATTTTTATTTTATTTTTATAAGGCAACAAACAGTCATATACATGACATAGTAATTTTTTACTTAGTAGGTAAAGATAAAGACCTATAGTGCCTATAACTTAGTTAATATGATTTTAGTTTAGTAGTAAAAGAAAAGGTACAGATTACAGAACAGTAACAAGAACTATTCACAAGTCAAGGTTTGAGAAAGGTTATTGGAACAAGTATCAGTATATTATTATGCTATTTTTTACTAGTAGCTAACTTTTTTAGAATAGTTTTAGTTGTCCGGTCCTTCTACGCATTAGCCCGTCTTACTCGCTGCAAAGTTAATTCGTACACTGAGGACTTGCTTTCCTGCTGTTATCAACCTTCTAATTTACTGAGAATCAAGCTTATCAAACTTAAGGCTTAAGCTTGATACTGTTTGCTAGGCCTTCCTTTAGCATTTTTCCTCATCATCATCTCCAGCCTATTTGTCCACTGCTAAACATAGGCCTCTCCAAGAGCATGCCACTGAGTACGATCCCCGGCTACTCTTATCCAGCTCTTGCCACCTAGAAAATATCGCCAGAGGCTGGCGCATTTTTCCTAGTTAAAAAAAAAGACTATAGATAGACTTACCGATGAGCTGGGTTTTGGCTTGCTGCTGCTAGCCCGAGGCTTAGGTCGCGCGGGAGGAGTGGGGGGCGCGGGCGGCGTGCACGGGGGACTCGCTTCTGTGCTGGCTGGTCTACTGCTCTGCTTCTCTGAACTGGAACTGGTCGTCTGTAAGCATAGAACAACAGTCGTAGGGGTTGGTATAAGGTATGGTCACAGAATAAGTAATAGTACTACCGTACAGAAGATTCACTCTCCAACGACTTTCACGCGAAATTGAAACTTATCGTGTGACCCGAGCGTTCATATTCCGTTAAGCAACCCTGACTCGATATCGATTTGACGTCAGGAGCGCGCGCTAGCGTAGGGTTTCCACTCATGGATATATTTAAGAACGATTACGATTACGCGCGACGTGGAGCGTGCGAGCCGAGCGGCAACCTTTAACGGCGGCCTATGGCACACACCTGCCTGGGAGGCGCGCCGGCCGAACGTACCTAAACTGCGAAGTCGCACCCCTCTGGTATGGTATAAGGTTCCCGTGGTCCGATTCACTAGTGCACAGGTCCCGCTGCCTTCATTTTACTCGAATACCGTTCTATAGTGTTTAATGGGTATGCATTTTAAAATTAGGAGGTATTTGAAATCTTTATAGTGCAGGTTAAATTATTTATGAAATTCTAAAAGTATTGACAGTCAGACACTATTATAAAAGCAGTTAAAAATGCTGCATAGCTAATAGCCTCTAACATGAATTCGACGAAAGTTGTAGCTTTGTTTTAAAACTCGCAGCAATTAACACTTGGAGCGTAACGTTTCCTGTTCATTCGCGGGTTGTTCGTAAACGCTTGTTGAACAAACGAAGCCTAACCCACAAAAACCTGCACTAGTTTTAGTATTTATTTTTATGGACAAAGTGGCAAACGAGAAAGAGGTTCACCTGATGGAAAGAAATCGCCGCTTTACATGGGTATTACGCATTCTTAGTAAAATGTAGACCGAACTCAACATTTTGAATTACTGAAATATCGACTTTAATCCCTTGAGCACTATAAAACCAGACACAATTGAGAATCAATTGTTTCGCTACTGCCGGCGGTCTTATGATCCTTGACCTATTATAGAGCAGAGTTTACAACTTTGTTCAAAAACTTAAAATTTTAGGTTTTGTCGATATTTTATTAGGAGTGCGAATTGTGGCAATATTAGAGGAATGTAGATGCTGCGCCCGCGCACTGATCAGTGGTTAATGAATAGAGTTTCTGTTGTATCTAATAGTGACGCCCCGCGTTTTAAGTGTTAGTCGGTATTGATGGATAAAGTAGACACGCTTCTTGAAGGGCATTAAGAACAGCCTTAATCTTTTAACTGGTAGTGTCAATATACATGCCACTATAATTTGAACCTTATTCTGTTGTATATATAAATAACATTTCTTTTTGCCTTTGCTGATGCTCGCTGTGGAGTTCGCAGCCGAAATACTAAAGTGGAACAGAAAGGACGGTTCCAGCTAATTGGTTAATTAGTAAGGGCGGTTGTGGGTCTGAATACTATAGACCCGGTCGGGTGGCGGCGCGCCAGAGACGATTCGGGAATATGACCGATGCAGACGAGATACTTGCCACGTCCTTACTTATGTCATGGAGCACAGACTAACGTACAATCAGAAAAAGAGCGAATTTATGATCTTTAGAGGTAATATAAAAAGCCTTGAAAATGTACCCCCGCTACTTTTGAACGTAGGTACAGCCCAACGGAGGTTGGGCCGTGCTACCCAGTTTAAATATCTTGGTCATGTAGTGACTGAGACTTTAGATGACAATTGGCTATTTGACACAAATAAAAGACAATAATATATGAAATGTGTCGGAAATGGCAGTTTATGATTTAACAATAATTATCCTATAGTTTTTTTTAAAGATAATTTGTAAATATTTTATTTTAACAAAATAAATTCGCGATTTTTTATTTGTGGATTACAAAACCCGAAACACGGGCGGCAAGGTTGAGCTTCATTTGACGTCACATTTCACAAAATTATCAATAACTATCTGTCAGGTTTCAAGATAAGTTTCTATATTTATTTAAATGTGACGTCACAATCAATACCAAACCGACGGTTGATGTCACGTGATCAACCGTTTTCGCATGAAATATGAAATTAATTAAGAGAAATAAAAAAGAAAAATTAAACCATAGTCCGCTACCACAAAAGTTTTGACAGTAGGCTTTAAATAGGGTTTACTTTACCTGTACTGTACAGCGTCAAAACCTATGCTTCAGCATATTTCCACGAAGCGTCAATGCCCTGCGCTTCCTCTCAATATCACAATTGGCTACTTGACAGTATTCGAAAAAGTATAAAAAAATTACAAACGCTTATTTTATACCCCGTACAATATTTTGTTTTTGGAAAAAACCTTTATTTAACAGAAAAAAAATTAAAAATTAAAAAAAAATTCTGTTGAAAAAAAATTGAAAAAAGTTGAAAAAAATTTAAAATTTTTCTGTTAAATAAAGGTTTTTTCGAAGAGCTTTAAATGGTAAAATCATGTCATATTTATTACAAACAATGAAATGTCATTGCTGACATGACTGTCAGCAATTGATAGTTTGTTGTACCGGTCATTGGTCGCAACGTCGCGTTGGGTATAAAAAGGTATGCGTAGCATTGCCTTTAATACCTAGTAGGCGTTAATCCTCGTCTATATGATTTTTTTATAATGGAACGCGAAAGTTTAAGAGTGTATAATATTGACGTAATTGAAATCAAGTTATCGCTACAGTCGCAACGCTTGCGAAAAACAGTCCGCTGTTTTTCGTAGAATGATTAAAATTTTACAATATCTACCATTTTAATGTATTAGGTATACAAATGAGTTTTAATTTATGTTAGTTACTTATGAATGTATATGCATGTTATTGAAAAAACCCATGTACTTCATGTGCACATGTGCATTGTTATAGCCGGTCCACACGGCGCGTTGCGTTGCCGCACCGCAGAGATTTTGCGGCGTTGATTGGTGGACACGCGGTCGCGTCTCTCTCTCGGCTCTTATTTGGTAAAAACTGCGACAGTGCAGTGCTTTTGCGGTCCTAGTTACCTGGTCTCTGACTACACTTTAGGAGTCCTTTTAGGAATAATAACCCTTTGGGAATAATAGTCACGAGGGTATGTACATATGTACGATAGATCACATTAGTTGCTCGTCTGCTTTAACTTTTGAGTACAATAAAAGGGGTGATTAATTAGAACCTTGTCCGCGTAATCCTTGGAATGAACAGCGATAAACCTAGGTCATAGTGGAATAAAAAATGGCCGCATTCCATTTATGCGAACTTAAATTGGACTTTTAATAAATTTTCTGGACAATTAAGTACGGTGACTTTTTAGGTGTGGAAAAAACTGAGATAAGGCAGATGTTTTTCAGCGGAGTTGGCACATTCCGTACTTTTGTTATTAAGTATTCTATTTGTTTTTTTTATTTAAGTATAGTTTAACCGTGTCGCCTGGCGATGAAAGAATACTACCATCCCCTCTCTTACCTAGGGTGTCGTAAAAGGCGACTAACGGACTAAAGACTGAACATACTTTTAACAGCATATAGCGGCGATTGGCTCACTACCTGTCACGCTAGGCACATGTGCAGTCGCTATTTGGTGAAAAGTGGATTAAGGTAGAGAACTGCTTTTGCGGTCCTCATTATAGTCTCTGACAAACCCTTCGGGGATAATAGTCGTGATTATATGTATGTTTAAGTAAAACAGAACCCATTTTTATGTGGGGCGCTTAGAGGTAGAAAAAATTAAGTATGGTTGCTCGGAAATCTACCTCTGAGTGGGGAGGGTTACTCCGCGGGGGCGACGTTGGTGTTATAACTCGTTGGGCTGAAGAGTCCCCCTCGCTGCTACCTCTAGTGCTGCTGGCGGTGCTGCTTGACGAATCTGACAATAAAGCACATACGTTTAAGATACATTTTTAAATAACAAACTGTGTGTGCTCAAAGTGCCACCATAGGGCAGATTGCAACAGGCCTAACTTAAATTGGAAAATAATGAAAAAAAATTCAAGAGTAAGATTCTAAGCTTAATCTTTCTGACACTCCGTTTCAGGCACTACCAACTACCTATGATATCGTGACTTTATCCAGCCCGCTTATCTACCTTGTACCTTGAATGACAGAAAGGTGTTTACAGTCTTTTTACAGGTAGGGTTGTTAAGGTAGATGGAACTTATCCATCTGATAAATTAAGTTATACAAGAAATAGAATTGAAAAGTCGGCCCTCAGTGAACGAAACTGTGTGCCTAGCCGTTTCAGTTGCCAAAGAGCGTCACCCAAATCCATGGACGCAATAAAAATAAAGTTTACGATGACAAAAGCCGTACTAGCCGCCACAGTATGTTCCGGAATTTCCACACAATGAGACCGACGTTGGCATGTCGGGCAAAAAGTCGTCTGTCCTTGTAACTGACTGTGCCATTCGCTTTTGTGATTTCGCCGGTCGCCGTGTCAGCTTAAATATTACTGTATTTACCATGGATATAAGCAAAAAAGGATTATACGGCATGCCCATAATTGCACAAACATTGTTATGGCCTGTAAACTACTAGAAGAAGCTGAAAAGCATCTCTTATATTGAATTGACAAGGTAGTAAAGTGTCCTGCCACTTTCGTCGCTCACTGTACCAAACTGTACCTGTGTGGTGCATGCGGGGTAGTACGTAGTTTATAATGGCCGCCTGCACCTTGATTACTGACGCCTTGTGCGGATGATTGACCATTTTCAGCACAATGTTGTTCATTATAGCATAAATTGCATCATAAATGATCATATACGTTAGGCGTAGGAAGGAGGCGTAGGGAGGGATCTACAGAGTAAATACTTTTGTTAAGGGGGGTTAGGCGGTCAGTGAAAATTTCGATGTTGCGCGGGGCCTCGCGGGTGTTGTGCGGTGCGGGGTCTGCGGTAATTTGTAAGCGCCATTCACATTTTTATCAAAAAGTCAATACCTAGAATTGTTTAGTTTTTTGAAAATACCTATGTGTTATAATTTTTTAGGAATTATTATTGTAAAACACGGTCGTGATGTGCATTTATATAAAAATTTAGAGGTAACTTCAGGATTTTTTTATATCAAGCAAAATGTTTTCAATCGTGTTTTGGCTTCGTTCATCCCCTCACATTATACGTTCTGTAATACACATTGAAAATTTTAGTGCGAGATATCTAAAACATTTTGAATAACAGCTAATTGAAAACAGGATAAAATGTTTACTAGAAAAAATCAACCAGTCTCAGGAAGCTCGAATGGGATTCGAACCCATGACCTTTGGATTGCCGGTCCACTGCTCTAACCGCTGAGCTACCGAGACCCCAGAAGACTCGTTGATTTTTTTCTAGTAGTTTGTGATTTACGGTACGTACGTACGTAGTAAACATTTTATCCTATATCTATATAGCATTGTGAATGCAAAAATTTCATTATTAAAGATAATAGAAAACAGCCAATTTTTATACATTCTTGAATTTTCTTGTGCGCTGAGTGAGCTTACTAAATTAGCTTTTAGTACAATACAGTGTAAGTAACAACACCATCGCATTAGGTATAAATGACATGCAATGATTGTGTATGTATAATATGTATATTGTGTATGTTTATAAATAAAGAAAAGTTTAAGTTTCAGGTATAAAATACTTTGATTGCAGTTTTTATATGAGATCGAAGACAAAATACAATTAAACAAATGACACTGTCAGCCGTACTCAGAGACGTCACTTAAGTTTTAATGACTATGAAATAAATGTCTTTCCTTCTCTATTTAGCACTATACATTAGAAAGTGACAGCAAGAAACTTAATTGCCATTAAAACTTAATTGACGCGTCTGAGTAAGGCTGTAAGTGTTTGCGTTGCGTGTGTGTACGTGGATAAGTTCAGTCTGCGAATCTTACTAATATAATCGCGAGCGTGTATATATTTGCAACCTGGCGAAACATAACATAAAAAATTGCAAATGTAGCATTTCTTTTATATTTCTCATGTTCAAAGACGCTCACTCGTCGGCAGTGACTCGCTGAAAATTGCCCTGAAGTGCGACGCTTGATTAAACCTCGTTCGAAGAGGAAAGAAAACGTGAACTTGACATGTGGGCAATCAAGACCGCCTTCAAATATATACAGTACGTTTTTGACAATAAGACTGTGTGCCCAACTTTAGGGGTTTGGAGAAAGTAGGTTACATACGGTTTGATAATTGTATATTCATGGTATTTTAAATTGTTTTCATATTAGAAGTTTTGTGTTCCACTTTGATATAAGATGGCTCAAGTGGTTAAGGATATTAAGGAATAGTTTCTCCAAACGGTTACACATGGCCCGCTATGTGTGTTATTTTGACACATATTCCATAGCCCATGAATCACATGCATTTATATATAACAATTGATTATTATCTATTGTTATAATTGTATAGTTACACTTATTTTCTAGAACAAAAGATTAAGTGGGCTTGTGAGTATCGGTGTGATGTGCCGTAGTGTGTGCGTATAATATTTTGCAATAAAATGGTTTTCTGCAGCCATCTGCAGTGTTCTACATTTCTTTTATTTCAACAATATGGAACGCTGTGGTCCTCTGCCTACTGATACGGGAAACCTGGTGGTGGTTCTCCATTCTTCTCTCTGGCGGCGCAACGAGTGCGTGTTGCGCCGCCGTACCTACGACTTATCGCAGCCGTCCGCCTTATCTTATCTTAGAAGGGTCTGCCGAGGTCTCCCTCTCGCTGTAGCTTTTGTGCAATTGCCTCGTCCTATCACTTTTGCCATAAGCTTGGCAATGTCGAATGTGGGCGAAGTGCCTAAAATCTTCTGGTTTCGGATAGGCCCATCTCAGAAGATTTATTTCTCTTTTGGTCCACATTCTGTTGTTTGTTAGAATTCGGCCGTCCGCCTTGCGATAGTTGTGGGCACGCATTGGTCACTCACTGTGGTCGGCGGGCGGCTGGTGGTGGTTCTCCGTGTGGCGTCGCAGCGAGCGCGCGTCGCAGTACGACTTGCCGCAGCCGTCCGCCTTGCACTCGTACGGCTTTTTGTTGCGGTGCGTCAGCATGTGGCCGTTGCTGGAAGAGAGCACTTCATTAGTATTTTTACTAGTTATTTTGCGGTCTTACGCAAACCTTTATAACTTAGCCCGCGCCTAAGAACACAACCCGTCACAAGCATAATCATCATCATCATGATCATCCTTTAATCTTGCTACTATTGGGCATAGGCATTCCCGCATAGATGTTAGACTAAACCTCAAACTCAAAATATATTTATTCAATAAACTCAATTAATAAGTACTTTGAATCGTCCAAATTAGGCATTAGGCAAGCGGGTTTTAACGACTGCTATCTTCGACAACGACCGGAACCAACGACTTTTACCTGCCTTTCAAAGCCCGGAAAAAGCATAAGTAAATTTTTTTTTTTACCGATATACCAATGTTATTGATTTTTTTTATCAATAAAGGTTTCCCCTTAAGAGGGTTTACGCATTTCGATTTCCCATACAAGCTTCCAAGTCGAAATTTTAAAAACTATTGAGCCAATGGAACTTTGCACGTTAAAGTAACATACAGAGATCCAAATAGTTTGTTGAAAACATTTTAAAAAAACGTTAAAATAACTGAGTTAATTCGATTTTAAACATTCTATAGTGGGCTTTAAATCGCAATAACTCAGCTAAAGAAACCTTTTTTAAAAATATTTTCAACAAACTATTTAGATCCCTGTATTTTGCTTCAGCGTGCAAAGTTTCATTAAAATTGACTTATTAGTTTTTAAAAATTTCGACTTGGATGTTTGTATGGGAAACCGAATGGCGTAAACCCTCTTAATATAAATTATGGTTCAAACTCCTCAGGCAATCAGCTACTTTGTTCCAACCATTACTGGGATGTGGGTCAGGAGAGCATGACCGCAACTTAGTCAATACACGGACACCGTGGACACTGCCTCATCAATATTCATGCGATGTAAGCGCCGATAAAGGTGACACCTTGTGCCGCCAACATGTGTTAGACTTGTACTGGCAAAGAATAAAAGCTGGCTACAGCAGACGGGACAAGTGATATAAACAATCGAAATAGGTATTAAGTTCACACCGTTGCTTGCGATAGAATAATGTGGAATAGACAGAAGTATATTGATATAAGGCTTTATTGGTTAAAAGGCTTTATTGGTTAAAAGAAATATCTAAAGGTAAAAGAATACATACCTAGTATTTCTCCTCCTCCTAAAATTCAAACATTGTTTTTTTTCTAAACTTACTTTTTTATTGTAAATATTCGATGTATGTAGTAAAGTAAAGATAAAAGTCTCTACTTACAAATTTTATGGATCAATGTTTACTAATCATCAATCCTTTCATTTGTTTTTTCTTATAAAGTTGTTTGATACTTTGATTTATTGAATTTTAATTAATTATTTATTTTTATCTTTAAAGTGGATTGTATGTATTTAATTTTAATTATAAATTGATAATTTGGTCTTATTTCGTTTTTTTTTTTTTATTGACATTGTAACCGTGTCTCGTAGCGGTGAAAGAATACTACCACCCTCTTCAAAAAGGCACCTAACGGACTAAAGACTGCACATACATTCAACAGCATAGAGCAGCGATGGGCTCACCACCTGTCACGCTGAGCACATGTGCAGTGGAATATTTGGTGAAAAGTGGACTACAGCTTAGTACTATTATTTATTCTGTGCTACAGCAGAGACAGACTTTGGAAATCCTAACTGCCTAGTCTCTGACTAACCCTTCGGGGATAATAGTCGTGATTATATGACATTGTAATTTTTTAAAGTGTATTATTGTGTTAAATGGATTTTTATCTGAAATAAATGATTTTTAAAAGTATATTGGAATAGAATCGATACTCACAGGTGGTCTTGTCTTTTGAAAGCTTTGGCGCACGTGACGCACACGTACTTCCGCTCGTCGCTGTGTGTCAGTTTGTGTTTCGCAAGAGCCGACGCATTGCCAAACACTTTGTTGCATACCTGAAACAGAAAAGAAACGGTAATATGACGTTTAAACACATACCCTTTCTTACTACACTAATATTTTGTTAAAGTTAAATGATTCACATAATTTTCATGGAGCCTTTTAAGTATGATTTCCAAATGCATCGCTATAATAATACTTTTTCGGGACTAATGCCGGCAACCTTCAAATAAAACAATTTAATATCAGTAGGTATTTAATTTATTTACGGCCAAACATTTTATTATTAAGTTTGGATTTAATATTAGCAGGTAGCTATTTAATTTATCTGAGGACATTGATCTTATTGTATTGCAAATGAAGCAGTGCAGATTTATGACAAGTGTAGGCAATGAATCAAAATTCTTCGATGCGGCCATCTGCATTTTTAATCTTTGGCACGAAAGGCTTAAAGCTAATTTAACATAGGGTAACTGGGTATGCAGCCCATAGCTGGGGCTCAATAGAAGGGGCCTGCATGCAGCCGCAACAAATCAAATGCGACTTGGGGTCCGGTGCGTATCGTTTGATGCTTCGGTACACAATGAAGCTGTGTTTATATGGGGTGTTAGTTCATGAAACTGCACTTTGTAACGCCGTTATTCACTTTACCGTTGGCCTCGATTATTTTACTTTAAAACGTACGAAATCGTGTAACAGTATCTTGATTTTGAAGTCAAAGACATAGTCAAAATATTTTTAATCGAGTGAAAATAAACATTAAGCACTTACTTAGGTATTGTCCAAAAAAAAATTTTACGCGAAACGACACGAAAGTGTCCACTTTCGTGTCTTAGTGGACGTATTCCAATTCGAAATTTCCTTAAAAAATAATTTTTAAAAAATCATTAAGAATCTGAAAATAGCAGAAACGAAACTTTGTGCATAAACAATTTTTTTAAGAGAGCAGTTTCAAAAAACTTTATTTTTTTTATTATTATATTTATTTATTGAGCTTGTCGTATTTGAGTTTCCGGCTTACGGTTAGTACCTACCTATATTCGTAGCGTTAATAGCAACCCGCATACCTTCCTCAATCCTCATACAGTACAGCTTATTGTATAGATTGTTCAACATTATACATACACAGTATTTACACATAAACATTAAAGTATTTATACAGTTTGTATACATTTACAGTTTGTTTCGATTTAATACCTTTTTCTAGTTACAAAGGGTTCTAAATCCAGTTACATTACAGGGCATAAGAACTGAACCTTCAAGGTCGGTAAAGCGCGTGTAAAAACTTTGTATTGTAAGCATTCTTGGACTGCGTTCACCGCTTGTTATTTATTAATTTATTTTTACAAACGTTACAGACAGTACTGATTAATTTAATACTTACAAATATGAAAAATCAAGGGAAAATACAAGAAATTTGCGATAAGTTTGCTACAAGCTTTTCAAGCGAAATAGAACAGATAAAACATTCATGCCACATAAATTGTTTAAAAAGGGATAGTTATGTGAAAAGGTCGGACATGTACATGAGATGGCAGCCAGTCACTAGTAAAGATGTTAAACAAGTTATAAACAACATGGACAAAAACAAAGCGCCTGGAAGCGATCTGGTGCGCATGGTTGATCTCAAGTTAATTGTAAACGAAGTAAGTCCTATTATAGCTAATTTAATAAACTTGTCTGTTGATAGTCATAAATTTCCAAATAAACTAAAGGAGGCCATTATTCGTCCTATTCATAAAAGAGGTGACCGTAAAGTTTTTTCCAACTATAGACCCATTGCTATCCTATCTAGTATTGATAAAATTATAGAAAAATGTATTGTTAATCAGATTGGAACCTACCTACAAAAAAATAACATTTTAAATAATTACCAACATGGTTTTCAAAAAGGTAAAGGTACTAATACTTTATTATCTAAATTCACAGATGAAATAAATACATACTTAGAAGAGAAAAAAATTGTTGTGGCTATATTTTATGACTACAAAAAAGCATTCGATACTTTAGAAATGGGCACCCTCTTGAATGCAATGGACGAATGTGGCATCGGGCAGCTTCTGAACCAGTGGTTCCGAGATTACCTCACATCACGCGCCTATCGTGTGAGAGAAGGCGACGTGCTCAGCGAGGAAACCGAAGTGAAGTGCGGGGTACCGCAGGGGTCTGGTTGCAGTCCAACATGCTACCTCATGCATGTAAATAGCCTAAGGGGTGTCCTACGGCACTGCTCGGCTTATATGTTTGCGGATGACCTATGTACCTTACGTGCTGGTACTGACCTAGCTGAGACATGTCGCCTGGTCCAGCTTGATGTTGACGAGATAGTTAGGTGGTCCCATGATAATGGTATTATTTTGAACATTGATAAAACTAAATGTATTGTTATAAACTCACCATTTAAGTGCCCTTCAGATTTGCCCCCCCACATGTACACGCATAGCTTTCGATGTCTGCATAGTAATATGGTCAATTGTCAATGTAAACCCATTGAGAAAGTCGATTGTGTAACATACCTCGGTGTTAAGGTGGATAAAAACTTCTCGTGGTCACACCACATTAATTATATTTGTTCGAAACTAAGACTACTTCTGGGTAAATTTTACCACTTGAGTTTTAAAATTCCAAGTCCACTCTGAAATGTTTGTATTTTGCACTAGTAGATTCAATTTTGGGATATGCTCTTGATAGTTATGGTCTTACATTTAAAACATATATAGACAGACTAGAAGCACTTCGAATTAGATTCCTAAAACTACTTGTCAATGGAAAAACAAAAGCTAAGTGTAAAGGTGATTATTCCAAACTATTTAAAATTTGTAAGATACTCCCTGTTAGCCTAAAACATAAATACTTACTAGCCTTAAACAATCATGGCACTCAAGAGCATAACCTGTCGTTAATTAAGCATAACCATGGCACTCGATCGGTGTCCACGGGCAGACTTGTAGTACCTAAAGTTAATAACTACTTTGGTGATAGAACTTTAAAGAAACGTTTACCGTACCTACCTGCTTGCCCGAGAACATCCGTCGGGAGTGTAACAAAAATAAAGTTAAGATTTTGTTAAAAATGTATTTATTGAATACATTAATTTAATAATTAGGTAGCTAAGCTGTAAGTATATATTGTGATATATAGATTTGAGACTCAAACTCAACCGATCCTGTAGACAAACTGTGTAAACAGTTTTGCGGGACTATGTATAGCAGTAAGGCATTCATGTATTTGTAATAAGAAACAATATAAAAAATAAAAAAATCGGTTTGACTGTAGAATCAACAACCTCATAATCTTAAAACAACATAACAGTTTATAACATAACAGGTTATAACATACATTTGGTTTTACAAAAAATATTGCTGCTTCATGTTAGTTTGTCAACATAAAAATGAGTTTATTAACATAAAAATGTTTATTAACATAAAAATGAGGCTAACAAACTGCACAGAGCATAAAAAGATCTCTCAAGAGAAATATCCTTAAAACTAAAAAGACTAAGAGGAACTAAGAGCCGTGGGCTCTTATATTATTCTCACAAACGAACTTGTCGAAGTTAATTTGTAAGAGCTAAGAAAAGAGCTGCTCGACGCTACACAGCTAACTTGCCTTTCGGAGGCTCTCCATGTCTCCGACGAAAACATAATTAAAATGAAGGCCATTCAATACTGAGCCGTTAAGCTGCGGTCGTAGCGAGAGGAAATGTTTTTTTGTAAGCCCAGAAGCAATACAACACCTTTCCTTTCCTTTCTCCTTTCTCAGCCAAATAATTAGAAGGATTTGGACATTTTTCACCTCTATGTACATCAATACAAAGAGAAAGTCAATCAATAATGTATTAAGTCCACAATGCATGCCGTGGCTGCCTATAGTTAAAAACTTTACTTAGGTATCATGGTTTTCTTTTGTTAGTACTTACATAAATAAGTAAATAAGGTTCTGTTCCTTATGGGTATGACAATTTGATATTGAATCTTGTTTATTGTTGTTACATGACCACTAATTAATAATTAATTATTTTTTAAAGATACGAAGATCTTTCCACAGTTTTTGTTAACATCACGATTTTATCGGCGAATTGGAGCTGATCTAAATATTTTTCAAAAATACTCAAAATGAAAATATAATCAAGTGGAGCATTAAATAGATTTTGTGAAATAGGAACCCCTTTTCTGACACCTATTTTTATCTCGAATATATTTATTTTCTATTTTTACAGCGGCTTATACCTTCAATATAATATTTCCTATATAAAAATAAACTTTCTATATAGCATTGTGAATGCAAAATTTTAAATAATAAAGATAATATTTCCCTCAAGACGTCTAATAATTTTATGAGGATCTGTTGATCCAACAGCGCTTGCAATATGAAACAGAAAAGAAAAGAAATGTAGTATGTCTAATTGTTTTAATAGTAAATAAGTTTATTTTCAACTCAAGTCTCATTTCAAATTTTGTCCGTTGCATGAGCAACTTGTGACCGTTATTAATTATTTAACCGTTAATCAGTAGCCATTGTATAGGTTTTGCTTAGATTGAGGCCGAATGATTTGTATAAAAGTCGTAAAATATAAACAAAATGAAAGTTAAAATTTACCATTACTTAGGTACATGGAAATTTTTTTCTTTCAATTATTACCATTACAAGGTAATATAAATAAACTGTGTGTACCACCAGCTTTATAATCTAACAATGAAGCAGAGAGGTCTCGGGGCGAGTGTTGACCCTAATACCGTGTTTGTTCCTCATTTAATTAGATGGCCTTTTCGTCTGCTTATCCTGTTTTTATTACGGATTCCCACTTTGTCCCGGCCCATCCATTGACGCTGTTCCCATTGTTCGTCTTTGTTTATATTTTAATGCTTTCGAATTCAATTTAGGATTATCCTCGGATATCAAAAGCGAAGTGGGAAGTGTCGAAGCAATTAAACTAAGTTGAAGGGTGACTGTTTTAAACTGAAAAAAAAATAAGTGACAACATGTTGCCTTGCTGATTTGATAAATATATAGGTAGTTTAACTTTTGACTGTATCATTAAAGATACAGTCAAAGTTATCCTCTGGCATTTACTGTAATTGAAGAGAGTGACTAAGTTGTTAAACCTTTAGTTTTAAGACATTTTTTGTACACACAAGTTGCAATTAACGTAATGTAATAAGTAATTATAAGTGATCAATTAACTTTAAACACGTGTCAAGTCTCGTTCAAAGTAACCATGGATTTTGTCCGCATTGTGTACGACCCAGCAAACACATGTATGTAGTGCGGCCCAAAACAAGTAGGTCCAGTGCCTCCTTTGTGACGGCGTTGTAAGCCTGCTATAGGTAATTGATTAAATCGCTTTCCAGCCTGTTAGACCGACTCCTTGTGTAGTCCTTTAACGTAGCCGTCATTGTTTTGCCCACAAGGACTCGGGAGAAAAGGCGAGATTGTATGTAGCCACAACTATATACTTGTTGTAATGTAAAGGTCTATCCAATGTATCGATAAGTAGCGGTAACTTGACTCCCGTTTGTTGAAGAATTAGTATAGAGGAGCGCTGGAAGGATAATATTGTGTGTAATGCTTCGATCAGTCTGTAATTTTAGGTACTCGTTTCGTTTAGTAGTTTGCGAGCTAAATGTCAACATGTAGAATTGCTATTCTGCCAAAATACAGAATAATATACCTACGTCAAATGTATAAGTCAAAACTGCCACTTTTCCGCTACGATTAGTATCTAGGATTGATAATCTACTTTTTATGTGTTATCAAATATAAAATGTATCGATAAATGGGTATAATTTGATTCCGTTTATCAAGGAATTAGTATAGAGAAGCGCTGGAAGGACAATATTGTATCGATAAGTTGTGTTAACTTGATTCCTTCATCGAGGAATTAATATAGAAAAGCGGTGGAAGGCTAATGATGTATTGATAACTAGTGATAACTTGACTCCCTTTATCAAGTATTTAGCATCGAGTATCGAATCACTAGAAGGTTAATATTGTATGCAAGACAATGTAGGTGTTGTTTCCAAAAATGGTTGACACTTTGTTCTTTAACGTTGCCGTTATATTTTTATATAAAGAGGTAGAAAAGACAGTATTGTGTGCTAAATACATAATGGAGTTTTCCAAATAACTTTAGGTAGTCTAATTAATAAAAATCAATTGCTGAAATGTTTGTACGCGCATTACTTCAGAATGGCTGCACCTATTTGGCTAATTCTTTTTTTGATTGTGTTTGTAATGATTATGATTATTAGGCTAATATGAAATCCACGCGGACGTAGTCGGGCGGGCCCGCTAGTATTAAATAATTAGTACCAATATTAAGTGATGCGTTATTTGCCAAATGTTAAACTACCTGGGTCGCGGTTGCTTTCGGAAGAGTTAAACATGATCAACTTGTAAATAAACATACTAAAAAAAATTTAAAGTTGAAAACAAACCACTAGGTACCTACCCACATTTTTTTTAAATGTTTCATTATATTTATCTTTACAAACTAACAATATACAATGTGTTTTAATATAGTACTCATTGTCTAATTAAATGTAACCTTTAAGGACTGGAATGTAAAGGCCTCTACATACTAAAGCTGCCGGCACGGGCCAGGTCGTTGCCGGCGGGTTAGACCGCTGGGCTTACTTTACGACAATTATTCCGAATTGCAATGTTCTTATACCGCCCGCCGCGCCCCCCGCGCCGGCACGGCTTTGGTGTGTAGAGGCCTTAAGCTAGGCAATAGTCTGACGTTAGTTAGGAACCCCAAGACTGCGACGCTTGAGAATACATACAGACATATAATCACGACTATTATCCCCAAAGGGTTAGTCAGAGACTAGGCAATGAGGACCGCAGAAGTAGTCCACTGCCATAGTCCACGTTTCCCAGCGTGATAGGTGGTGAGCCCATCGCCGCTTCAGAATAGACTAATAGTTATATGTTCACTTTAGTCTATTCTTTGTTGTCAGAATAATCGTATCTACTATCAGTCTGGAGTGAGTATCGGGTCGAAGGAATGAAACAGTTAACTATGCACAACAGTCAATATATTGAACTTTATAAAAGCTATTTTTAGACACTTTACATTTACGTAATATGACAAGGCGCGTAACGCAGACCACCGACGCGAGGATTCAGGGATGACAGGTCAATCAACGTCAGCCAAGAACGAATTTGCATAAGGCGCAACTTTACCAACTGTATCACCACAGACAGACTGATTGAAAACTGGACTCTCAAATTCACAATTATTATTTTTATTTAGATTGGAAAAATTATAACCTAGTTTAATTCTATAATGTTATGCTACTAACACAATAAGAGGAAATCGCTCTCGTTTTACCTTTTTTAACTCAACATTTTTCTATAGGCCTAATATATTGCACAATTCTTTTTTCGTCTTCGGACAGAATAAAGAGAGTATTCGGATACTCCCCACAGACTGGCGTGAGCGTGTATCACAAAAGCACTTCGTAAATGATTTGGGGTACGTTCGGATATCCATATAGTATGAAAGACATCTAAAAATATGTAACGTCTTCCTTCTTGGGGGCCATTAAGATATCTCTTGGGCGGATCGATGTTTATGAGAAGGAATATGGTTTTATTGGGATATAAAGTTGGCCGGTCGAGTCGCTATCGGTCGCTATGAGAATCGGGATTTGGCCATAAAGTTGCCGTTGAGCCTCCAGGTTGCGTACGAGAGTGCAGTTGGAAATATCTTTGTAACTTTTTCCAACAATATGGTCGACTGATACCTCTGCGCTATCTGATTCCGTTTCTGCAATCTAACAAACTCTCTCTGCACAAATCTATTGAAGCGTCGCGACGCTTTAGTAAGTTGTCGTTTGAAGTACCAGCAGTCTAAAGTAATTTCCACAATCAAAAGATAATTCTCTATATGATATTTATAATAGATTTTCCCTTTAAGCAAGAATACGTATTTTTTAATTTTACCACTGAATACCGATGTCTACGCTTGTGTGTAAAATAAACGCAAACAAAATTTTGATCGCTCTTGTGTGTATTTAATACTGAAACTTTACAAATATAACTCTCTCTTCAAACTTAAGATTATAGTAGACTAGCGGCCGCTCGCGGTTTCACCCGCGTGGTTCCCGTTCCCGTGGGAATATTGGGATAAAAAGTATCCTATGTGTTAATCCAGGTTATAAATTCTGTATGCCGAATTTCATCCAAATCCATTCTGTAGTTTTTACGAGAAAGAGTAACAAACATCTATCCATACTTACAAACTTTCGCGTTTATAATGTTAGTAGGATATATATTATGTAGCAACACTTATGAATAATTTCATTCAGTTCTTCACAATTCATAACTTTCATTCGGCTTTTAAAAATAAAGTGATTTATTACTTTTACAACCTTCATAGCGTCTCCGGAAGCACATTAAAATTTGTTAAATGTAAAAGGACAGCTCTTAAGTATAAGTGACTTTCTTTGAAGTGCGTCCTGTATTTACTAGTATTAAATAAACATAATATTTTCTTACTTATTTGACTGAAAAAAGATGTTGTCCCTAAACATTTCAGGGCAGTTGCCCCCACAGCACCCTTATAATTTCGTTGTTTACCCTAAAGATGGGTTGTAACTAGATTAAAATGATTCGGGTCGATTAAAATGTCGGTCAACGGCGGAGGGGACGCCTCGCGCCGGCAAAAGCTCCTTTTAATTTGGGAAAAATAAAATCAGTAACTCTAAAGGCGAATTACTTACAACGTTCATTGTTTATGCAAAATAAAATATTGAGTGCTTACAGTAATAAAGTATAAGTAGTAAGTGTAGGTATGAGTTGATTTTTTGGTTTTGTATATTTAAGAACTATAATTATTCTTAATAATTTTACATACCTATGTCGACTTTGTCCTCACTTACCATCAGGTCTGATAATGACTAGTAAGTGCTTCTTTATTGCAAAAAAAAATGATATTTAAAAATTAACGTTGGTTGAAGTGAAAACTCCCGCCACATCACTAGCTCCTTTGTCAAGAATTCAACTAGAGCCAATTGCTTTAAAAGAATCATCCAACATGGAGGCTTCAGTGTCAGCTGCAGCGCACTTGGCAACTTCTCTGAAGTGCGCGTAAGCTCCGCGACCCAATTCTCGACAGAGGTCCCTGACCCACATGGCTGTGATGTGAATGCAAAAATTACGCCCGTCCCGTGCGATTGCAAAGCGCTACTCATTTTATGTTTATTAAGGCTAGGTGTTAGTGAAAAATTAAAATAATTCGTTCTTAGAATTAATTTTTGAAGTAGTAAACAGTAAAATTAAAATCTGCAAAAATAATGAAATATTGTTGAGGCTTTATTCTGTAGAATAGACCCGATAGAAACACGATTTGATAAAGTTGGCTCGATAGAATAAATTCACAAAGTTACATATTTTTGTGTTATTTTATTTTCTTTTATTCTTAAAATAAGTTATTTGATATTATGAGTCATTTACCAAAATGAAGTTCATAGATAACTTGAGGGATTATAACCGATCGTTTTTTTAATTACATCTATCAATATAAAACGCGATTATTCGCGCCGCTTCGCTGTTATGCTTCGCCTTATCCATCGTACCATCGAGAGAGCGAGAGAGAAGCGCTCGAAATACCTCCCCTTAATGGGATATAGTGTCAGGTTAGGAGTTGCTACCAGATATTTTTTCTGTGAAAACGCGGCTTACGTGTTCCAATCTGGCTGTATGAAAATATAACTTTTTTTTTCACTCTTACACAATTTATCTAGACCAAGTAAAGCTTCTTTTGAAACTTGTTTTAATTAGTAGGAAGTGTATACAGTGCCACAAGCGGCACTGTATCTCAATCGGTTCGGAAACCGTAAGTTTTGCGGTATAACAGTGGCGCCGCCTAATCTGCCGTAAAGTTTTTTATTAGACAACAGAAATAGTAGCTGCCCTACTCCTGTAGGTCACGTGATAGGTTAGAAATTTAAGACTTGAATTTCGATGTTTTTTTTTATAAGACAACAGAAATCTAACTCCATACAATAATATATTTAGAATATTATGTCTTCTGAACATTATGGCAAATAAAAAATATGTTACGGTTCCCGAACTGATTGAGATACTATGCCACTTGTGGCACTCTAAACACTTTGTACTAGGATGCCGTAATTACGGCATCGTAACCGATTGTACGACGTTGCCGCTTGTAGCACTCTATCCACAGCCTAATTAGTAATTGGTTCGATAACGGATAAACATACATATTATAGACAGAAAATACCCAGATCTGAACTCAATCAGAAAAAAAGTTATTTCCAAATTAAATTTCTAAAACCCGGGACGTCAGAGGCGGTAGTTTGACGACGACACGCCAGAACCGGCGCGGTGTGTTAAGCTAAACCACGGAGGTCGTCACAATGAACTGACGGAGAAGGTATCCTGTGCAAGTTAGTTGGCTGTCTGTCATTTCTCGTGTAAGCTTAATACCTACTTGTAAGGGGTACACAAATAAAATTTGTGAAAAGAGTTGGGGTTTACTTTTAACTAGCTGCCCGCCCGCGCCTTCGTCCACGCTAAATAAGGCTCGTATTCTAAAACCAAAATCAAAATCAAATCCATGTTTGAATACAGTTAGAAAGGAATGGCGTATGCGATGAATAGCACCATCCCTTTCTAACTGCACTCAAGTAGATATTTGAGTGAGAGTTTGGTTTTAGAATACGAGCCTTAGAAACACCATCACACTTCAGCTTTTTTGTACAAAATATTTTCAAACAACGAGTATACTTAAGTATATGAAAACCATGGTCAAATTTTATCGATCTTTTAATCCAGTAAAGACCGAGTAAAATCCATTGAGTGGTTTAGAAGGTGAAAGCGGTGCTACAGATAAAACGAACACACAGATACACAGATGCAGAGAAAACGGCGACTTTACTTAAGAGGCCTATTACATCTCGACTGTGATTTTTGTGTATAATGCCCATTATTGCATTTTGTTGTAATTTTGCAGTAGTATTTGTCGTTTTTATCGAAATAGGATAATAAATTCATGCTTAACATTATAAATGTCCACTCTACGAGGATAAGCTCGGCGCATCGCATCGTTGTATATTTTATCGTTTTTATCGAAATAGGATAATTAATTCATGCTTAACATTATAAATGTCCACTCTACGAGGATAAGCTCGGCGCATCGCATCGTTGTATATTTTATCGTTTTTATCGAAATAGGATAATTAATTCATTATAAAATCTTTATTTATTATTCTGGTATAAATTTTGCTCAATAATATTATCGTAGATAGGAGAAATTCACAGTTAACTTAAAGCAATTTTCGATTTTTTTTGGTTTGGAATAAGATTTATTTCTATATAAAATCAATGATATCTAAAAATTCCGATGCCACTACGCACTATACGACTATATAAGAGATAACATTCTATTTTTTTATTTCATTTATTTAGAACAGTAGTTCAATCTAGGAGCTCAAAAATGTGCCTTCGCGCATTTTATGAAAATCTTTCTCTGCAATTTTGAGTTTAATTAAAAAGTTATGCTAAATTTACAAAAAGCGAGGCCGCTACGCACTATTCTAATAGCTATTCTACATTATTCAATAAGTGAGAATTGTTAATGTATTTTTGTTTCTGAGATCCATAACGCCAAAATTGGCCATTTTACGCAAAAATCACAGTCGAAATGTAATGGCCTCTTATATATAATGATAATGAAGAGTGATTGTTCATCAAATATTAAAGGGAGACCTTCAATATCGCAATTTCCTAGTGTCAGATTTCCTATTATGTGTCAGGTGGCCACCTGGAACAGCTCTAAATATAAAAGCGTCAAAGTATTGTCTGAAAACATCTGTCAACAAAACTGTCATGGCGGCGGGCGGTAGAGCCTATAAGCCCATTTTTCCGGCGTGACACCTCCTATCGAATAAGGAGTATTTGGCGGATCCCATAAGCCGCGTCTCCAGGCCTAATCCGGAGTGGCCCTCGACGCGCACGCATCAAATTTTTTGATGACTTAATAAACACGCATGAAACCTTTTTTGTCAGATTAAAACTTTATTTTACCGTACCGTCTCGCGTAACGGTGAAAGAATACTACCACCCCCTCTCTTCCTTTGGGTGACGTTAAAGGCGACTAACGGACTACTACACATACTTCCAACTGCATAGAGCGGCGACGGGCTCACCACCTGTCACGCCAAACACATGTGCAGTCGCTATTTGGTAAAAAGTGGACTAAGGACTGCTTTTGCTGTCCTCTTTGCCTAGTCTCTGACTTTCTGAGTGGTAGAGCCACGCTGCGTTGCAGCACACATTGGGCCGGCTCGCCCGGCGTAATACCACCCTCTCACTAATATTCGGCGTGAAATAATGGCACTTGGTGCTGTTGTGTTTCGTCCGACCAGTGAGGGTTCCGGAGGCCCCTTCCCCCCCCCCCCCTCCTCCCAATTCCTATTCCTTCCTTAAACCTATTCCTCCCTTAAAGGCCGGCAACGCGTCTGCGATTCCTCTGGTTTTGCGGGTGTCCATGGGCGGCGGTGATTACTCTCCATCAGGTGACCCGCCTGCTCGTTTGCCTCCCTCTTATATAAAAAAAAAAAAAAAGGCCTTTGCTCAGCAGTGCCTGTGGCAACAAAATAGGCTGAATTAAAAAAACGTGATTAGTGATAGTGGGTTTGAACTAATGTCCGCATGTTGTCCATATGGGAATTCTTATGCCCAGCTATAGGACTTATAAAGGCTGATCATGATATATCCTACATAAAGGAAAATAGGTGACAGAGGTAAAAAACTTTTATTTTAATTGCAATTGAGATTGTTCTAGAATTTTAATAGGATTTTATTTTACAAATGTCTTTTATAGTTATTATTATTATTTTTACGCAAAAATCACTACACACGTTACACGGAACATTTAATCAAAAATAAAGTCTCACGACACGTGTTGTTTTGAAAAGAACTCGGGCGATACTCCGTTCCATACTTAAAAACATTTTGAATAGTGTCTCTGTTTGAAAAAGTTGACAAAAAAGGAGAGACTTAATCCTCTATAAATTAATATTAGCAAGTTTACATTTTTTTCTCTATCTGTGGTTGAAGTATACTTTTTGGTAAAGCTGTATATGTTTTATCTGTATGAATTGCGAATATATGCTGATTTTGCTTTCATTACTAACCCAACTAAATACTAAAATATTGACATAGTACTTAATACTGATGTTGCAATCAAACATTATATTGCAAACTGGCGTATTACTTGTGAAGCTGCAAATATTATGATGTGGAATATTTATTTTGTTTGCATCACGGCTAACTCTTGTTTAGCAGCTAATGTAAAATAGTAACTTATTCATTTATTTAAAGCCAGAAAACTCTATCTCGCCCAAGGTCATTGATCTCGCCTTTAAATATTATGAAGGATGTAATTAGGCATCAGCTATTAATTACATCTGAAGAATTAATAGGCTGAGATACGAGTATCATATCAGATTACTTACTTAATCAGATTATGAAGAAACACTTTGGATTTGTAGCAATATTCCAAGATCCATCATTATAGTGTTTCTAGGAGCTATGAGTAATTAATTATGTACATTATAATAACTATTCGGAGGTGTTTGAAGGCGGTTTCGAGTAGCGATTCAGAAAGTTAAACAATTTTTGCAGTGCTGGTCCACCGTTTGACCGTGTCGCGTTGCGGTGAAAGAATACTACCTCCCCCACTCTTCCCTTGGGTTTCGTAAAAGGCGACTAACGGACTAAAGACTGCATAACTTCCAATAGCATAGAGCAGCGATGCGCTCACCACCTGTCACGCTTAGCGTGCGCTGAGCACATGTAAAGTCGCTAGGTACTTAAAGAAAAGTGGACTGCTTTTGCTATCCTCATTGCCTAGTCTCTGACTAACCCTTCGGGGATAATAGTCGTGATTATACGTATGTATGGTTCACCGGATAAGTGACCGTTTGATATATCGAGCTTCTCTGTGCTTCAAAAGGCACGTTAACCCGTACTTTATCTTCGTCATGAGTTGGTAGTATTCTATTAAACCTTTAGCTGGTAATGGAAAGATTTGTTCCGGATTCGTCGTATTCCTGATTCGTCGTATTCCAGATTCGTCGTAATACAGTCCACCTTAGTACCTATCATATTTCTCACAAAATAAAAAACCAAATACAAATTGTTACTTGTAAACAAATATAAGTATTGGAACAAAAAACTCTCCTCGATGGAACCATTATTCAAAAAATTAAACAATTAAACTCATAATTCACAAAGTCTAGAAAGGCACTCAATATTATACATGCCACCATATTTTAAACCTTATTCAGTTGTAATAGGATGGTAAACCAATAAAAAATATGTAATACTGTACCAGTTAATGAGCACTACACAGCTACGAATCTACCTTAAATTGAATATAAGCATAAAAACTTCACAGATTACAAAACTGTTGCAAAGGATTAAGAATAATTCCCCGGACATGTACAAAGTTTCTTAGTAACTAGATAACGAGCGGCCCGCAGCGACATTGGAAGCGGATCCCTCTTAACTATAGCTAATCTAGTATTTGGTATGGTTGGTAGTAGGTATACTTTTAGTCAGCCACTATGCCAAACGGCACGGCAGATAGTAAATTTGGTTTTAAATTATTAATAGTAAATTAATTAGTGGTCTATTATTCTTTATACTGCCCTATACGTCCCTATCTACCGACCTCAATAGATAGGGTATCGCAACTGGAACTACGGGTCCGGTTGTGTTTTCAGAGGTACTACGGGGTTCCGGTTCAAGCCCCCCGCTGGTCGTGCCTTTAACCAGGCGCCTCCGGCGGGATCCGGACATGGATTGGACTCGTAGTGGCGTGTGGTTAGCTGTAGAGCTTGGGAATGTTCGTCTGTCTTGGTATTGTGTGCCAGGACTTCCAAACTCGTGCACAGCGAGCGGGGCCTAGTAGCGGTCTCTGAGGGGCCAGAAGCGAAAAGTCCTGCGCGGAACGTGAGTTTCCCTTATAGTTGGCAGCTTTGTCCGGTGGTTTTCATTGGACATTGGTGTTGACATCTCCGGTACTAGTCTGGATAACTAGCAGAGGCGGCCTCCTAGATGCCGTAGCCTCCGGTCCAGCCAGCCGCGTAGGACGTGGGAACTGGCTAGGCGCCAGGATGGATTCCGCGAAGTGAGTGTGCTTACTACTCCGCTACCAAGGTGGACACTTGGGAGTCGACTTTAGAGTCGACGACCCTAGCAGTGGCAACTGCGAGTTGTGCCCTTCGTGCAACGAGAAGTGAGCGAGCTCGACAGCTCCGGTTACCTATCTGGACAATAGGCAGTGAACTACACGTTTTCACGGGGATACCCTCCTGAGACACTAGTCTTATGAGTACCGAATGAAGAGCGCGCTGCGGCGGGCACTAATTTGGCGTCAAGACCTTGGTGTTGGCGTTGGTGGTTTCCTGCGCGAGTTCTACTGGCGCAGGGACGTCTGGCACTTCTTGCAATAACCTAACGGTTGGTCTCGAGGTGCCAGTACAAATAAACTTAGTGAAGTAAGAAGAGGGGATGCCCTATACATCTGGAAAAGGGCTCTTATCATTGATATCAAGTTGTCTCTATGTTAATCATCACGCTTGCTAAATGGGGATGGGCGACAAGGGAATGTAACCCTAGTCCTCTGGTTATCGAGAACTTCGCCATTCTGCTACCAAGGCATCTATTTTCCCGTGGATTTTCTATAATATTTCTAAAATAAACTTGTCAGGACAAAGTTACGAACACAACGAAAAAGAAATCAGCCAAATCGGATGAGCCGTTCTCAAGTGATGCTTCGTTATACATGTGGCAAGCTTATTTTGTCCCACTGCCCTTGTAGCAAAGGTTTATCTTTCTTATACTTCGACTTTCTTGCTATATGCTTTGCGATGCTTTATTATGAGTATATTATCTACTATGTTTGTCAATTTAGACAGAACTTACTCGGCCTTCGACGTTTCTATAGCTGCTGCCATTGAGGTATAATAACTACAGACGGCACGCAAAGCAATTTTTTGGGTACTGATTTGCGATCGCTAGGTCCTTAATCACTCGGATCATTCATAATTACTGAGACGTTTGCAGCCTATAAGCCGCAACTCAGGTGTAGTAGCACTATTCCTAAATCGCACCATTCCGAAATCGCATTATTCCGAATTGACAATTAGGTATAGTCGAACTCATAGATGAACAACAATTCTGTACAATTGTGTATTTGATAGAATTGTTGAAAAAAGAAGCAAGTGTAATTAGATCGCAAAATAGATCAATCGGCACAATATCTACATATTTCAATTGCTAAAAGGAATAGAAGTACTTGGACAAGAAAACGTACAGTCAGCGTGCAAAAACTTGTTGCGCGGTGTCGTCTCTAGTTATACCTTAATAGCAGCTATTATGAGAACAGTGCCTAAAATGAAAGATGCCACTGCTAGTATTATTATTACCTAAACGCTTATTGACTAAGAAGCAGATTGCCTAAAATGCAAGATACCACTGCTGCTATAATACCCTAAACGCTAATTGACTAAGAAGCAGATTGCATAAAATGCAAGATGCCACTGCTGCTATAATATCTAAAACGCTAATTCACTAAGAAGCAGATTGCATAACACGCAAGATGCCACTGCTGCTATAATATCTAAAACGCTAATTGACTAAGAAGCAGATTGCATAACATGCAAGATGCCACTGCTGCTATAATATCTAAAACGCTAATTGACTAAGAAGCAGATTGCATAACATGCAAGATGCCACTGCTGCTGTAATACCTAAAACGCTAATTGACTAAGAAGCAGATTGCCTACAATGTATCGTGACTATAATGTTTGCTGTCAATCGTCAATTTGAAATATTTAAATATTAATAAATAATAATAAAAAACTGTATTCTTAAAATACTCATTAATTTTTTTAACTAAAAACTAATCTTCTATTCCTTAAAAATAAAAATATATCCTTGAACACATATCACGATCACACCCTTACGACTACTTGCTCTGATCGTGAGGGTTAAAAACATTCTTTAGCTAATTGGCCCGTATCCTTCGAGCCCACGACCGTTCGCCAATTATGGCTATTGATATCTCCTTTATTTTCGCTCCGATCCTATCTGGAGTCTGGAAGGCATCGTAATTTGCCTCCACTCCGCAATCGAAAATCTCAGAGCCTCAGAGCGATGGCGATGCATCTCAATAGACAGAGATGCCAATCGTAGCTAATTTGATGTCACTATCTGGTCTGCCAGTAAAGCAGAGCTTTGCGTTGCGTTGATAAGATCTCGGATTACTAAGCAGCACGAGTTGTAGAGACAAGGTCACGGGAAAATCAGTCAATTGTCTGCGAAAGTATATGAATAAGATCTGTTTTTCGTTTTGTCATCTTATTTTAGGTTAAGTTACCAATAATCAAGGTAGGTACCTACCTAAAAAGTTAACATATTTTCAAATATGACATATAGAAAATCTTTGTCATGTTTTGTGAATGTTTTAAAAAGCCACAATTTACATAAAAGTTAAAATAATATAAACCTACATAAAAACTAGCGTTAGACATTTAATAAAAATTAGGCAGACAAACACACATGCCAAAATAATATTTTTTTAAATATACATATAATTATTGTGAGATCTCTGTATGTATGGTGGCTCTTAAAATATTACTACCAACTTACATAAGTTGTATCTTCCTTTGGGTCTGGGTGTCGTAAAAGGCTACTAACGGACTAAAGACTGCAATTACATCCAACAGCATATTGTTGCTTATATCCGCGTGCTCAATTTTGATGACCGAGCAAGCGAAGGAATCAAAAGAGCACGAGGTAAAAAATATTCGCACTCGAGTGCAACACATAACTTTTCATCCCACCTAAGCGAAGAAATGAATAAGCAAATTAAAAAAAAGTACACCAAAAAGGTTCCGAGTCTGAGTTTTTATCAAATTAAAAAAGGTTGTATGATAATTCGGCACCATGGAGGGAGAAGTAAATACGTTTAATGATGTCAAAACATCTTGTTCATGGTATAGTAACGGTGTTTTTAACAGGCTACATATAGGTTGAATAGAACCTTTTTCTTTATTCAATGTTTTTATTTAATTGTGTTTTTCTTGTCGTTTGGTTTAAATAACTTGACAGATTTTGATGTCACAAAATAGTCATAGTATTTTTTTATTATTAAATCTTTATCTTGTTGTTTTTGTTGGTTTTTTATCGTATCATTTTTATTAAAGTATTTTGATCTCGTCTTGAAACTTAGTGTGTTTTCATTCATGGTCATTCGGAGCCGGATATTAACGACGATTTGGATTACGTGTCAGTGGCGCAAACAAGAAAGAAGTTACCTATATCTGATAGCTAAAAGTGAGCACAGGTTGTATGAACTGTAGGAGAATAAACTGTAAGTAGGTACCTTTACTAATTATACTTACCTAGAGCACGGACCTGAAAAAAAGACGGACGTAACCTCGTCTAATCATGAGTGAAGCATGCTAATGGCCGCCCGTTTATGGTGTGTGCGTAATTTGAGGGTTACCATCATAAACCATCAATTTCCCTAATTTTTCAATCTCGCAAACTAAAACATTGTTAACATTATGTAATCATATACATATTATTAAAACGTGACATTGCATAAACCATGTTTTTATTCGTTGTGAGCTCCCGATATTTCAGCAATTTAAACGGTTGCACTTCAGAATCTTAATGTTGATGACTTAACAAACATCATTTTTAAGACCACAGTGATAGAAAAGAAAACACATGTTACTTGTACGTATAAATAAATGTATTATTTACTTAACATAATGTTTGATGATTATGTATTAAGTAATGAATAATAATAAAATAATCATTTATAATGATGAAATAATCAGTGCCATTAGAGCAAATTGGGAATTTGGATATCGCCTAAATCATACACAACTTTGCCTTCTCCATCATAGCAAGGAACTTACCACCACAAACATAATGTATTATAATAAAAAAACGGGGTGTACCTATTTAAATAGAGATGTTTGTAAGAGAAATACTGACATATAATTTATATATTACTTAGATAACTAAAATAATTTGTACTTTATTTCCGTTAACACAATTCAGTTTCAAAAGCTTATTTTATAGTAGTTCTGTTAATTTTTTATTCAAATCATTTAAATCTATAGTAATCATGTTAGGCATAAAAGAATATTAGCGAACTCCCATACAAACTATTGTCAACTCTTTTTTTAAGCGTCTATAAATGAAAAAAATATGTAGGTCGTGGTGCTGCTTCAATTTTCGGTGATAGCTGAAAGAGAAAAATAATGTCAAAATTTTAAATAACCAAAACAAAAAAACAAAGAATTATATAAAAAAAAGTTCATACTTGTTGTGAAGAAGTAGTTTCGCTTGATACATGCAACCAAGGCTGATCTAAATTTTTAGCTCAGATAGATTTAAATGATTTGAATAAAAATTTAACAGAACTACTATAAAATAAGCTTTTGAAACTGAATTGTGTTTACGGAAATAAAGTACAAATTATTTTAGTTATCTAAGTAATATATAAATTATATGTCAGTATTTCTCTTACAAACATCTCTATTTAAATAGGTACACCCCGTCTTTTTATTCTAATACATTATGTTTGTGGTGGTAAGTTCCTTGCTATGATGGAGAAGGCAAAGTTGTGTATGATTTAGACGATATCCAAATTCCCAATTTGCTCTAATGGCACTGATTATTTCATCATTATAAATGATTATTTTATTATTATTCATTACTTAATACATAATCATCAAACATTATGTTAAGTAAATAATACATTTATTTATACGTACAAGTAACATGTGTTTTCTTTTCTATCACTGTGGTCTTAAAAATGATGTTTGTTAAGTCATCAACATTAAGATTCTGAAGTGCAACCGTTTAAATTGCTGAAATATCGGGAGCTCACAACGAATAAAAACATGGTTTATGCAATGTCACGTTTTAATAATATGTATATGATTACATAATGTTAACAATGTTTTAGTTTGCGAGATTGAAAAATTAGGGAAATTGATGGTTTATGATGGTAACCCTCAAATTACGCACACACCATAAACGGGCGGCCATTAGCATGCTTCACTCATGATTAGACGAGGTTACGTCCGTCTTTTTTTCAGGTCGGTGCTCTAGGTAAGTATAATTAGTAAAGGTACCTACTTACAGTTTATTCTCCTACAGTTCATACAACCTGTGCTCACTTTTAGCTATCAGATATAGGTAACTTCTTTCTTGTTTGCGCCACTGACACGTAATCCAAATCGTCGTTAATATCCGGCTCCGAATGACCATGAATGAAAACACACTAAGTTTCAAGACGAGATCAAAATACTTTAATAAAAATGATACGATAAAAAACCAACAAAAACAACAAGATAAAGATTTAATAATAAAAAAATACTATGACTATTTTGTGACATCAAAATCTGTCAAGTTATTTAAACCAAACGACAAGAAAAACACAATTAAATAAAAACATTGAATAAAGAAAAAGGTTCTATTCAACCTATATGTAGCCTGTTAAAAACACCGTTACTATACCATGAACAAGATGTTTTGACATCATTAAACGTATTTACTTCTCCCTCCATGGTGCCGAATTATCATACAACCTTTTTTAATTTGATAAAAACTCAGACTCGGAACCTTTTTGGTGTACTTTTTTTTAATTTGCTTATTCATTTCTTCGCTTAGGTGGGATGAAAAGTTATGTGTTGCACTCGAGTGCGAATATTTTTCACCTCGTGCTCTTTTGATTCCTTCGCGCTCGGTCATCAAAATTGAGCATGCGGATATAAGCAACAATATGCTGTTGGATGTAATTGCAGTCTTTAGTCCGTTAGTAGCCTTTTACGACACCCAGACCCAAAGGAAGATACAACAAGCCTCAAAGCCTTTACCAACCTTAAAACAGTTTTTAGAATTTTTAGAGCACAAATTTAGGTCACTGGAATTTTTAAACCCTAAATTTGTAAACACTACTCATTCGCATCATGTTACAAATAATATGAATTATAATAATGTTGTTCCTTGTTCTTTTTGTTCTGGCTGTACTCATAAGTTAGGAAATTGTAAAGAATTTGCAAATGAAAGTTTATCAACCCGTCACAATTTTGTTCAAACATTAAATCTGTGTTATAACTGCTTAGGAGCGAACCTATCCGTCAGGTGGAAAGCGGCCACCACATCCCATGGAAACGTTTAAAAATGTTTGATTGATAAAAGTATCTTACCTTACACTACACTTCTATTAATTATATGCAAACTGCAACACTCGACATAGAGCAGAATTAAAGCTAAAAGGATCTTCTGGACCTCATCATAATTATGTTGATCAAGTAAACAAGCTCACCTCTCTGCGCGTTGTTTGTCTTAAAGAAAAAAACATCATTATGATAAATTATTCAACAAAGACTGATAATTTTAGATATCTCTGTGTTTGGTCATATACCTGATGTAAAGATGTATTCGACAAATCTATATTGTTGTAGGGATTCTTTACTGGCATCTGATATTTCTGCATCGATATTTTATTAAGTCATCAGGTCTAGGTCTATACCAACAACGAAATCATAAGCCGTATACAATGACTTGACACAAACAGAGCAAATGGTTGTTGGCAGATGTTAAAAAAACCAACAAACATACAAACATTCACATTCTTAATATCATATTATTCTACTATTCTATAGTCTACTAAAATTAGTAGGTTTGTTACCACTTTATTACGTAGATTTTTAAAAAGGCACAATACCTGCAACGAAGACGATATCGTGCGTGATGATGACGTCGCCTGTTGATCGTTTGCTATTCCTCTGACATTTGATAACATCTTAAAAAGCGTTTTACAAAATTAAATGTTACATAGCATCAAACATTAAATTAATCCTTGTGCAAAAAAAACAATAACTACCTGCAGTATAGGTAACGAAGTGCTTTGTATTTGTGTTTCTGGAGAGTTCGAAAGTAACTGCAAGTAATAAAATAATTAAGAAGCAGCCAAAGAAATAATAAATTAATAACAAATATTACAAACACAATAATATTAACCCTTTTTGGAACGGCATACGGAACCAAACACCGTAGCCCCTTAGCCGTAGTTACAAAATCTACGTCATCAAAATGTGCACTGCACACGGTACTAGCAGATCCAATTGTTTTCTCCTCTGCAGTTTCAAATAATTAAGACCCAGTCATCTCTACGATTTTTATTTCTAGAAAACCAATTAAAAAGGATGCAAGAGTTATTTCATACAAAAAATATAATATAGGTTCTATTATTTTCTTTTGCGATATATATATGGAACCCTAAAAAGTTAAGAAATCTGATCGTACCGAGTCACATGCAACAAATACAATTTTCCCCACTTTAAGGGTAATTTTCCCGTAAAAAAGTGGCCACATTGTTGTACTTTTGTTTACAATTTTCATCACATTCAATAAAACATAAATAACAAAAAAATATCACGAATCGTCAAAACTTACGCGTGGTAGGTTATTCCTTGTGATTTTTTAAGTTTACTCATGTAGTTCTTTGATGATTTCACCACACAAGACGGCATTTTTTTCAAATTTTCGTCGATACAAAAAGACGTGTCACTGTCGCTGTCAAGCGGGGTAAAATGGTGGCGGGTTGTCGGACCTGCTGTATTTGTGTGAGTGTAGTGTCATGTACAACAAACGAAATTGTAGGACCTTGCACGCTTCACATCTTTATAGTGTGACATTCCGTCCGTCTTTTTTTTCAGGTCCGTGACCTAGAGCAGTTGACGAGTTCAAGTAAATTTAGTAACGTTTAACTAAAATAGATTCATTGATAAGAGTACAGGAAAACATAGAAAAAAAGATTCAAAGAAATTTTAACAATTTTAAAAAATCACCGAGAGAAAGATTAAATTCGTCTTATATTGAAACTAGAATAGATAACATAGAAAAGCTATGGATAACTTTCAACACAACGCATCAAAAATTAATTTATGAGTTTGACTTCGAGGAATCTGCATACAATGGTAAAGATTTTTATGGTTTGGTGGAGGATTTGTATACAGATTATAAAACTGAACTTAAGGAGCGTTTAAAACAATGCAATAGCTCCCATAAACTGGATTCTTCGGAAGCTCCCAATGTTTTGGAACATATTGGTGTGAAGTTACCAAGCATTACCATACCTACCGCTATTTTCTGGAGATTATTCGGAGTGGACAACGTTCAGAGATCTCTATTTGTCCCTGATTCATCATAATAAAACGTTACAAGATGTGCAGAAGCTTCATTATTTGAAGAGTTATTTGACGGGTGAAGCTGAACAACTGCTGCGGCATTTACCGATATCAAGCGATAACTACTCTGTGTGCTGGGAATTGTTAGATCGTAGATTCAATAACAAGAAATATGTAACTTATTGTATTTTACAGAAGTTTTTCAATCTAAAAAATATTGTTCACGAAACGTCAAGTGCTCTAAAAGAACTGTTTGATAATACCAACGAATTTCTTAATGCTTTAAAAAATGAAGAGGTGAATGATGTGATAATTGGGATGTCATATTAATATATATTCTTTCATTGAAATTAGACATTGTGTCTCGCAAACAATGGGAGGCTAAAGTTTGTAATCTTACTAATGAGTTACCAACCTTAAAACAGTTTTTAGAATTTTTAGAGCACAAATTTAGGTCACTGGAATTTTTAAACCCTAAATTTGTAAACACTACTCATTCGCATCATGTTACAAATAATATGAATTATAATAATGTTGTTCCTTGTTCTTTTTGTTCTTTTTGTAAATTGTAAAGAATTTGCAAATGAAAGTTTATCAACCCGTTACAATTTTGTTCAATCATTAAATCTGTGTTATAACTGCTTAGGAGCAAACCATTCTGTTATTTCTTGTCGTTTGCTCACTAGATCTAGAATATGCAAAAGAAAACACCATATATTATTGCATAGCAACAATACTAACGTATCACTGGACAGTCCAGAATGTACCTTACAAGTAAGAAAAGACGATGTTGTGGCGGCAACAGTAACAACATCAGGCGAGATCATAGAACGTCAAGTAACCACTTGTTTCTCTAACAACAAGAGTCAAGTGCTTTTACCTACAGCTTTGGTAAATGCTGAAACGAACAACGGATCGCATATGACACTAAGGTCGTTATTGGACCAGGGATCACAAGCCTCCTTTATAACGGAGGCTGCAGTTCAACTACTTGGACTGAAGAAAATTCAAACCAATAGTGTCATATGAGAGTAGAAGGTGACGGTAATACATCACTGAATTCCAAAGATGTTGTATATATCAAAGTGCAATCAATTCAAGATCCAAGATTTACTATTAAAATTAAAGCTCACGTTCTCAACAAACTGACCCCATGCCTTTCTAAAAAAAGGTTTAAGAATAAATGGCCAAACTTACTAAGAATGACGTTAGCAGATCCAAATTATAATATACCGAACAAAATTGACCTTTTGTTGGGAGCAGATGCATATTGCCAAATATTGTCTAAAGGCTTACTCAAAGGTCTACGAGGGACACCCATGGCTCAAAGCACAAAATTCGGTTGGATCTTGTCTGGCGAAATAAACAACAATGATGGGGGAAGCCTTACGAGAGTCTAAAGCTTAAAATGTAAAGATGTTAGAATGAAAGGGCCTATCACGAAGTTGTGTGTGTTGCCGGTTAATAACTAAACTTGTACCTATGTGAATCATTTAGTGTTTCTTTATGTTTGTGTTTAATATTATTTATAGTTACATAGTTTAAGGTTGTATTAATTATCGTTCATAACTTCTAGCCATCGTGAATGGTCATTATTTGCGTTATCATTATTACAGTCCACTCTCTCTAGTACGATCGTTCATGGTGGGCGGTAGTTATGTACATTTTTGTACATGGTGGGCGGTATGTTCATGGTATAGTAACGGTGTTTTTAACAGGCTACTTATAGGTTGAATAGAACCTTTTTCTTTATTCAATGTTTTTATTTAATTGTGTTTTTCTTGTCGTTTGGTTTAAATAACTTGACAGATTTTGATGTGACAAAATAGTCATAGTATTTTTTTATTATTAAATCTTTATCTTGTTGTTCTTGTTGGTTTTTTATCGTATCATTTTTGTTAAAGTATTTTGATCTTGTCTTGAAACTAAGTGTGTTTTCATTAACATCTTATTCACAAACTTAGTGCACACGATGTTCTAAATTCAATTTACTTTATCCTCTAGGTCTAGCGGATAAAAACGGCTTTGGCACTCAGATATCGAAGAGTAAAAATACTCTTTCCGAGATGGGGGGATGAAAAGAGTTTTTATATCATTTAGACCAATGATATTTTAAAAGGTCATTGATTTAGACACTTAAGATCGTCTTCTTTCGTGGTTAGTAGAGATTGGTGTAATTATTTTGTGTAACCCTACCAGTAGAGATAAAAAGCCATAATATTTCCACTTATCCCCACTAAAATAAAAGCGTCTAAATAGGTTTCACCTATTTCTACCAGTGAGGAAATGTGGAAAAAAAATCCACCTATCCCTGCTAGGCTATATCCACTAGTGGGGATAGGTTAGGATAGGATAATAGTCTTAAGAGCATGTACATTGTATGTATTAATGTGATGTTCCTGTTAACCCAGAAAGCTAATACGTTTGTGTAACTAATACCACGGTAATGTGATCATATATTACCGTGCTAATATCAATATCCTTCAAATGTTAACTTGTGTACGCAAGTATTCTATCATCGGATTAAACCACGATTTCTCGAATTCGATTATTTATGCGTTAAATTATCTAACCTATTATAGCGTAAACTATTTAACCGTGTAGTAACGGTGAAAGAATACTACCACCCCCTCTCTTCCAGGGTGTCGTAAAAGGTAACTAACGGATTAAAGACTGCACATAAATCGAACAGCATAGAGTGGCGATGGGCTCACCACCTGCCACGCTGAGCACACGTGCAGTCGCTATTTGGTGTTTGCTTCGCTATTCCCGGGTACCGATTGAGCTGAAATTTTGCAGACATGTGTAAATCGTGTAACAATGCAATATTATGATGAGACGGTGCTTGAAGGTGGCCATAGGAACTTTGCAATGAATAAACACAACCTCATCGAGTTTGGGCTCGTTTGAATCGTCTTGACGAGTAGTTTGTCTTTCAATGGTAACCAGGGTCTGATGATGGAGCTGGAAGGTGGCCATAGGAACTAAGTAATTAGGCGACACAACCGCGTCGAGTTTGATTCGTCTTAATGGGTAGACCGTTTTCGATGGATGGTGAGTGGTGGTGGTTTGGTGGACGTGAATAAATTTTGTATACTTACTTAAACATTTGTTTATCATTCAGTGAGATGAACAGATGAAAAACGTGTCCAGGGATAACTAAAAAGTAAAACATAAATTAAAAGTACAAAACCTTTTTGAAAAACAAGCTTTTATTTAAATGCGCCAAAATGAAAAAAATAAACTTTTACTTAAAACTTTTACTATCAACTTATAATGTCATTACACAATTTATATGATATAAAAGGTTGTCGCGAGATTTACTATATACTATATGTATATGTGTAAAAAAACAAGTAAATTAACCCGCGATCGGTCGCATGGGGTCTTTAAAAGCCTGAGGTATAGAAAAATTGCTGTAACTTTTTTATTCGTAAAGGTACCAATTTGAACCTTTTAGTAGCTTCCTAAAATATACTGAAGTACGCAACACAGCCAGCGGGCGTCAGTTAGCGCGCAGCGCTTGAGTGGAATAGACGTTTGTTTTGCGCTCGGGCCAAATTATGACCAAAATGAAGAGTGATTTCTTTTTATTCTTTCGTTATTTTCTCTTTTCTATCCATTGCGATGACAAAATACGTTTATAATTTTTAATAATTAAGATAATTTAGAAGAAAATTGTTAAGTTTTTGTAATTTTAGTAATTTTTTGTAAAAGTTGCCAAAACTAAGCCAAATACCAAATATATTTTTGAAGTCTAAAATGTTTTCCAAATAAAACTGATTATTAAAAAACTACGACTTTTATTAATACTATGTCCTAACACCTTTAAAATCTATAAACAAAATATAATTACGTACATAGTAAAGATTTGAAAAAAATGCTATCTTATATAGGGCTTTCAAAGACCCCATGCGACCGACGATGATACAAAAATTATCGCGACCGACGGCGGGTTAAATAACTTGATGTGATTGACTTTAACTATTAAAATTTTCAATCTAAGAAAATACGAGTACTTACCTACTTAAATCTCGCGACAACCTTTTTTTATAATACTAGCGGCCCGCCCGCGTTTTCTAATTTAGCAAGACCGTCATAGTTCAGCCATTTAAAAAGAAAATTTACAAAATATAAACAAAAACCATCCTCAGTTAACGCTCTATCTTTTAGTGAAAACCGCATGAAAATCCATTGCGTGGTTTAGGAGAATAGTGCGGTGCGACAGACAGGAAAACGGTGTACTTTATAATATGTAATGATGATAAATTGGGTAATGACGTTATAAGTTGATAGTAAAAGTTTTAAAGTAAAAGTTTATTTTATTCTTTTTAGCGCATTCAATTAAAAGCTTGTTTTTTTAAAAAGGTTTTTAACCCTTAATTTATTTCTATTGCTGATTGTAGCCACTTTATGTAACAATCAAAATAGCTACTACTTTCACATAGATATTAAATGCAATATACGACTCTATATCTAAAAATGATTCTTGAGTGCAGCACTTCAGAGCGTTTTTTGTGAATTTGGTTCTAAATTCATTATAATTAAGGAAACACTCAATGAGGGTGCGCTGTCGTGACTGTACGCCCTTAAATGTTTCCCATTGATTTAGCAAAACGTATTTTCAGCTGCTAATGGAAGGAGATATGTTTTTTTTTATTTCCTTGTCTGTGGTCGTCGCTAACGAGGAGTAAAGCCACAGGTCGGTACATAGAGCGAATAACAGGTACACCGATTCGTATCGGATTTTTCTTTCATGTTTTCATCTGAAAATGTTTTTGACGATGCCAGGCCTTTGTGAGCTTTGCACATTTGCGTTTCCTGTTTTTGATATTTTGTTAAGAACACGAATTTTCGGTTGACTAAACATTAACAAGTATCTGTGTGTTTATAAAAAGGTACAGAAACATTATAAGATTTAGCGTATCAAATGTTATGGTTATGGATTTTAGAAATGGATCGTTTTTTTGTATGAAAAGTGTAAATTTTATCGTACTAAAAACTGGCAATCAGGCATACCTACAGCTCGACTATAGGTAATAATAGCGGTCAATGATTGTGAGTGATCCATGCGACTGTGGACCATGAGGCCAATGCGTAGAAAAATTGCTATGCGGTATCAAGCATAGATATAATATTGCAATTTGCATATAACAGTATGGTTGAACGGTGCTGTTTACTATGCAGCACTGTTGCCTCCCACAGCAAACATAACATTCCCAAACTTAAGAGCATTCAGTCTTTTTTCGCTAAACAAAACATTTCGCCTCAAAGTTACTACTAATTTGCGATCGACCTACTGAACTTAGCAGTTCCCCAACAATAACAGTGTAAATAATGAACTCCTTTCTATTCACCAAAGATAAATCTGGGAAGCGAAGAGACAAAAGCTTGAGCACCGCTGACAAATGGTTCGGCTTTTTGAAAGGGCGTAGAACAAAAATCGCCGAGGGTGCGAATGTTCGCAACGCAAAATATGGATCGCTGCTGGTTGAACGTTTCATATTAATACATCCATTCATAATCACTAGGGTTATCTATAAGAAAACGAAAAGTATGGCAAAGCAAGTCAAATCGCTTGTCACAGGTGGCGCTGCCTGCTTTCGTTGCCGAACCTTGTTTTTTTAACATATACATACATATAATCACGACTATTATCCCCGAAGGGTTAGTCAGAGACTAGGCAATGAGGACCGCAAAAGCAGTCCTCTACCAAATACACTTTTCACCAAATAGCGACTACACAGGTGCTCAGCGTGACAGTAGGTGAGCCCATCGCCGCTTTATGCTGTTAGATGTATGTGCAGTGTTTAGTCCGTCAGTCGCCTTTTACGACACCCAAGGGAAGAGAGGGGGTGGTAGTATTCTTTCACCGCAACGCGAGACGGTCGTTTTTGCTAACGTGATCTAATAGTTAGTAAGTAGGGTTCACGATCGAAGTTTGTTTTCAGTGGTTAAGAACAATTGAAGTGCGCGTCCATCTTCAGTGTTATTATCTTTCCTATCAGTGTGACGAAGGCCAAGTGCTAGGTCGTCGTGAAGAAAAAAACCGTTTTATTGTCACAAAGGAATTTCTCTTTCGTACAGGAATACTGTTTTATTTTCGCCTAGCGACATTTTATTAAGGCCTCTCACTAAGCAGCCTATAAGGGGAGGGCATAATTTTTATTGCGAAACGTCAATTTTCCTTGTTTAACTAACCGTCGCACGTTTCCGTAGCTGGCAATAAAACTGACCCTTTTCCTCTCCCTTTTACGCAGCGCGGACAATCGCACAAATATAATGCGAATTTGTCAAGAAAATCCAACACCTCGTGGATTGGATCGAGTTTACCTTTTTAAGGGAAGTGTGGCGTCCCACGGGAGGGGTGGGATTACTGTGGGCGCGTGTGGGCTGCTCGCGTCGGCGGATCAGCCGGGCTCGGTGATAAGCTGAACGATCTAACTCAAGTCTGCGTGAGTTTACTTTCGATGCCGCCGAAGGATTGGCCGAATTAAATGTTACGCCCCGGGTATTGTGCGTTGAATCACCTAAGGATTTTGTTTCATTTAGGTGTTTCACGTCACTTTGTTGTTGATCCTCAATAAAGAAG